>OY757014.1:116843162-117526162 GCA_963580285.1 Lucinisca nassula
GCCCCAGGGCCCCTTAGCTCCTTTAGACTCATAATGGAAAAAAAAGCTTAAAAAAAACTTCTTCTCTGAAACCACAGGGTCCAGAGCTTAGGTATTTAACATGTAGCATTGGCAAGTGGTCACCTACATAAATCCTGCCAATCATGCCCGTTGGGTCCAAATGGGCCACGCCCCGGGGCCCCTTAGCTCCTTTAGACTCATAATGGAAAAAAAAGCTTAAAAAAAAGCATCTTCTCTGAAACCACAGGGCACAGAGCTTAGATATTTAACATGTAGCAATGGCAAGTGGTCACTTACATAAATCCTGTCAATAATGCCCGTGGGGTCCAAATGGGCCCCTTAGCTCCCATAGCCTCATAATGGAAAAAAGATTCAAAAATCTTCTTCTCTGAAACCACAGGGCCCATAGCTTAGATATTTAGCATGTAGTAAAGGCAAGTGGTCAACTACATAATTCCTGCCAATTATGCCCATGGGTTCCAAATGGGCCACGCCCCGGGACCCTTTAGCTCCTCTAGACTCATAATGGAAAAAAGCTTCAAAAATCTTCTTCTCTGAAATCACAGGGCCCAGAGCTTAGATATTTAGTACGTAGCAACGGCAAGTGGTCACCTATATAATTCCTGCCAATCATGCCCCTGGGGTCCAAAAGGGCCACGCCCTGGGGCCCCTTAGCTCCTATAGACTCATAATGGAAAAAAAAACTTCAAAAATCTTCTTCTCTGAAACCACAGGGCCCAGAGCTTAGGTATTTAGCATGTAGCAATGGCAAGTGGTCACCTGCATAAATCCTGCCAATCTTGCCCATGGGATCCAAATGGGCCACGCCCCGGGGCCCCTAAGCTCCCATAGACTCATAATGGAAAAAAGATTCAAAAATCTTCTTCTCTGAAACCACTGGGCCCAGAGCTTAGATATTTAGCATGTAGCGACAGCAAGTGGTCACCTACATAATTCCTGCCAATCATGCCCCTGGGGTCCAAACAGGTGAGCGAAATAGGGCCATTGGGCCCTCTTGTTATTGGTTGCCATGGAAACCAAAATGCAAAAAAAATAGAAAAAAAAAAAAAACTTAAAAAATCATCTCCTCAGAAACCAAACGCTCTATTAGGCTGAGAGTTTTTGGAAATATTCACCATATTTGCCTTTACAGGTTTTGTGTTTTTTTTTATAAAATTTGGCTCTTTAGTTTGGTTGCTATGGCATCTTAGATTTTCCATAGACTTATAATGGGGAAAATTGAAAAATGGCATTTGCTGCCAAGTTATTGCAGATATTTTGACAAAACTTTTATAGAAATGTTCCTTGAGTAAATGTCTCTCAGCCATATACTTTAATGCCAACATGGGGGTCCCCAGGTTAACCCGGGGCCATGCCCCACCCCCTCCACTTCATGAAAGGCCATATAACTCAGAAACCATCCAGATCCCCACCCCAAAACCGTTTACATTCTTGTTCCTTATGATAAGATGCATTCAGTGACATCAACCTGGGGGTCCCCCGGGTTGTGCCGTGGTCATGCCCCACCCCCTCCATTCCATAAAAGGCCCAATATCTTGGAAACCTTACAAATCCCCACCCCTAAACCATATATATTTTTGTTCCTTATGAAAATATACATTCACTGACACCAACTTGGGGGTCTCCCGGGGTGCGCCTGGGCCTTGCCCCACCCCTTCTTCTTCACAAAAGGCCATATATCTCAGAAACCATTTAGATCCCCAACCCAAAACCATATATATTCTTGTTCCTTATGATAAGACGCATTCAGTGACACCAACCTGGGGGTCCCGGGGTTGTGCCGGGGTCATGCCCCACCCCCTCCATTTCATAAAAGGCCCAATATCTTGGAAACCTTACAGATCCACACCCCTAAACCCTATATATTCCTTGTTCCTTATGAAAATATACATTCACTGACACCAACTTAGGGGTCTCCCGGGTTGTGCCTGGGCCTCTCCCAACCTCATCTCCTTCACAAAAGGCCATATATCTCAGAAACCATTTAGATCCCCACCCCAAAACCATATATATTCTTGTTCCTTATGATAAGACGCATTCAATGACACCAACCTGGGGGTCCCCCGGGTTGTGCCGGGGTCATGCCCCACCCCCTCCATTCCATAAAAGGCCGAATATCTTGGAAACCTTACAGATCCCCAACCCTAAACCCTATATATTCTTGTTCCTTATGAAGAGACTCATTCATTGACACCAATTTGGGGGTCTTCCTGGGTGCATCGGGGCCTTGCCCCACCCCTCCATTTCACAAATGGCCATCTATCTCAGAAACCATTCAGATCCCCACCCCAAAACCATATATATTCTTGATTCTTATGATATGATGCATTCATTGACACTAACCTGGGGGTCCCCCAGGTTGTGCCGGAGTCGTGCCCCACCCCTTCATTTCATTAATGACCCAATATCTTGGAAACCTTACAGATCCCCACCTGTAACCATATATATTGTTGTTCCTGTTGATAAGACACATTCATTGACGTCAACCTGGAGGTCTCCCTAGTCAAGCCAGGGTCTTGCCCCACCCCACCACTTCACAAAAGGCTATATATCTCAGAAACTGTTCAGAGCCCCACCCCTAAACCATATATAATTATCTTCTTTGTGATAAGACACAATCAAATAACACTAGCTTGGGAGTCATCTGGACTGCCTGGGTCATGCCCCACTGCTTTACTTCATTAAAAGCCATATATTTCAGAAATCATTCAGATCCCCACCCATAAACTATAATATTCTTGTTCCTTATGATAAGACTCATTCAGTCACACCAACCTTGGGGTCACTTTGTGCTAGGGCAATGTGCCCCGTCCCTCCACTTTAAAGGGCCATATATTTCAGAAACCATTCAAATCCCCACCCCATAATCATATATGTTCTTGTTCCTTATCAATAGCACACCCGCTTGGGGGTCACAGGGGCCATTCCTCTCCTCTCCACGTCATAGAAGTGCCTCATATATCAGAAACCATTCAGATTCCCACCCATAAACCATTTATATATATTCTTGGTCCTTATAAGGACAACAAACTTGGGCTTTCCTGGGATCAACAGGACATGCCCCAACCCCTCCACGGCTTAAGAGGCCTTATAACTCCGGTATACAGATCTCCACTGCTACACCATATATATTCTTATTCCTTATGATAAGACGCATTTTAGTGATACCAACCAGGGCTCCATTGGGTCCATGCCCTACACCCTCTACTTAATAAAAGGCCTAATGTTTTAGATACTGAATCCAGATGGATGCTCATTTGGATATAGGGGTTCATTTGGGAGACTTTATAATTGGTAGATTAAAATGATATCATGTTAAAATACATTGCTGTTATTGGGTAGTGCCCACCTGAGCTCTGGTGAGCATAGTGGCCCATGGGCCTCTTGTTTTTGTGATCAATCGTCCGTCGTTCGTGTGTCCGTAAACAATTTCAAATAAGTATATCTCTAATACCCCACGGCCAATCTTGATCAAATTTCATGAGAAGCATCCTCAGGTAGGGGGAAAGGCTCCATAAGGTTTATGGGCTGATCAGATTGGAATTCTGGTTGCCATGGAAACAAAAATGTTCCATAGACTTATAATGGGGAAAAAGACGTCTCCACTTTTTCTCGGCCATTTCTGATCCGATCTTCATCAAACTTGCAGATAACCAAGAGGAGCTTACAGTCTACGTCAAGTTCGAAATTGGGCTGCACGGGACAAACAGCTTTGGAGTTACTTGCCCTTGAGCATAAATATAAGTGAAAAATGGTGTCTCAAGCTATTCTCAGCCGTTTATGGTCTGATTTTTTTTTTTTTTTTTTTTTACTTTTCATAAACGAGGACAAGCATAAAATCTTGGACGAGTTAGAATTTGGTTTGAATATGATCAGCGATTTTTAAGTTACATCCCCTTGAGCGTGAAAAATTTTCCCACAAACTTCTAATGGGGAAAACAACATCTCCACTTTTTCTCAGCAATTTTCTGATCCGATCTTCATCAAACTTGCAGATAACCACGAGGGGCTAACAGTCTAGGTCGAGTTCCAATTTGGGCTGCACCGGACAAACAGCTTTGGAGTTACCTGCCCTTGACGGCCCCCGCCCATCGGGGCTTGAAGATGTATATGGGCTGCATGATGCTTCCACAGAGAGCTGAAACCGACCCGCACACGAGTACTGGTAAACCGCTTAGATGGTCTAAGCCTGCCCAGGCAAAGCGGTGCGAGTCGGCCCGTCCATGCTGATAAACCCTATTGGTTTCATTGCGAGGCAGGGCTTGTGATATCATTTCATCTCAATGTCGGGTAAAAGTCCCAAAAAATTGGAAGCAACGTCTCCAAAATGACCTTTACAGTGTTGACGGGGACGTTAAACCTCAAATCAAACAAACAAAAACCTGCCCTTGAGCATAAATATAAGTGAAAAATGGTGTCTCCATCTTTTCTGGACCATTTCTGATCCGATCTTCTTCAAACTTGCAGATAACCAGGAGGGGCTTACAGTCTACGTCGAGTTTGAATTTGGGCTGCACTGGACAAACAGCTTTGGAGTTACCTGCCCTTGAGCATAAATATAAGTGAAAAATGGTGTCTACAGCTTTTCTCAGCCGTTTATTATCTGATCTTTTTGTCATAAATATAAGTGAAAAATGGTGTCTCCAGGTATTCTCAGCTTGGTCACGTACATAAATCCTGCCAATCATGCCCCTGGGGTCCAAATGGGCCACACCCAGGGGCCCCTTAGCTCCCATAGACTCATAATGGAAAAAAGCTTCAAAACTTCTTCTTGGAAACCACAGGGCCCAGAGCATAGATATTTAGCATGTAATAACGGCAAGTGTTCACCTAGATAAATCTTGCCAATCATGCCCCTGGGGTCCAAATTGGCCACGCCCCGGTGCCCCTTAGCTCCCATAGACTCATAATGGAAAAAAAGTTCAAAAATCTTCTTCTCTGAAAACACAGGGCCCAGAGCTTAGATATTTTGCATGCAGCAACAGCAAGTGGTCACCTACATAAATCCTGCCAATCATGCCCTGGGGGTCCAAATGGGCCACACCCATGGGCCTATTAGCTACCATAGACTTATAATGGAAAAAAAAATAAAAAATCTTCTCCTCTGAAACCATAAGTCGAAGAGCTTAGATATTTAGTATGTAGCAACATGAAATGGTCATCTTAAGAAATCCTGCCAACCATGCCACTTTGGCCAAAATTGGGCACAAAATGGCCAAATCCTGTGGCCCCTTAACTCCATTAAACTTAAAACGGAAAAAAAGCTTCAAAAATCTTCTCTGAAACCATGAAGTACAGACCTTAGATATTTAGTATATTGCAACATTAAATGGTCCCCTACATAAATCCTGCCAACCATGCCCTTTGAGTCAAAATTGGCCACGCCCAAGAGCTCATTAGCTGCTATAGACTTGTACTTTAAAAATCTTCTTCTCCGAAACCATAAGGCTCAGAACTTAGATATTTAGTATGTAGCAATTTCAAGTGGTCTCCTACACTAATGATGTTCTGGTTAACAGGTGAGGGATATAGAAGGCCATTGGGCCCTCTTGTGGTACTTTTGGTAATCGAGGATAAGCATAAAATCTCGAATGAGTTCAATTTTGGGTTGAATCTGACCACCGGATTTCCAGTTACATCCCCTTGAGGGTGAAAAATTTTCCCATAGACTTATAATGTCTCCAACTTTGCTTGGCTATTTCTAACCTGACCTTCATCAAACTTCCAGATAACCAGAAGGATCTTACAGTCTATGTTTCGTTCGAATTTGGGCCGCATGAGACAAAGGCTTTCGAATTACCTGCCCTTGAGCATAAATATAAGTGAAAAATAATGTCTCCACCTTTTCTCAGCCGTTTCTAATCTGATCTTTTTGAAACTTTCTGTAAAGGAGAACAAGCATAAAACCTCAGATGAGTTTGAATTTGGCTTGAATCTGACATTAGGTTTTGCAGTTACAGCCCTTAGAGTGGAACAATACAATGGAAAAACGACGTTACTAACTTTTCTCCGCCATTTCTGATCTGATCTTCATCAAACTTGCAGATAAACAGGAGGGTTGGAATAAATAGGAGGGTACAGTCTTCATAGAGTTCGAATTTCGGCTGCATGAGACAAACAACTTTGGAGTTAGTTGCCCTTGAGCATAAATATTAGCGAAAAATGATGTCTGCACCTTTTCTCAACCTTTTTGATCTGATTTTTTTTTAAACTTACAGCAAACGAGGACAAGCATAAAACCTCAGTCAAGTTTGAATTAGGCTTGAATCTGACATTTAGTTTTGCAGGCACAGTCCATAGAGCCTGAAAAATTTTCCCATACACTTACAATGGAAAAACGACATCTCAAACTTTCTCCACAATTTCTGAACTGATCTTAGACTTGCAGAGAACCAGGAGGGACATAGTCTATGCTGAGTTCGAATTTGTGCGACATGGAACATTTGGAGTTACCTGCCCTTGAGCATCAATAATATTAATGAAAATTGTTGTCTCCACTTTTTCTTAGCCATTTTTGCTCTGAGCTTTTTGAAACTTTCAGTAAAGATAAGCATAAACCTCAGATGAGTTCAAATTTGGCTTGAACCATTGGCTTGAAATTTGGCTTGAACCATTTTTTAGCTCGGCTGTTTTCGAAGAAAACGATGAGGTATTGTCATAGCTCTGGCATCGTCGTCATCGTGCAAAAACTTGGATATTTTGTAATATCTCTGTAGTAGTATTCAAAAGAGGGTTCTGGAACAACGCCCCACCACACATTGTGGGCCCCCCCCCCCCCCCCCCCCCCAGGTCGGCCCCACCAAGCGGGGATGCCGAGGACAAAAAAAATTTTTCATCCCCGCAATACTGTGGGGCCCACTCCCCCAGGTCGGCACCACCGAGAGGGGATGCAATAGAATAAAATATTTGTTTGCCTGCCATATCGCATGGCCAACAAGTGACCAGCCTGCGCTCGCCAACAGCCCAACCGGTCGAGGTGTGTTTGTAGTAGAGAAATATAGTACTTAAAACATACAGCACAATAATGAACAAGTGTTCTTGGATTCCTGTGGGGAAGAGAGAAAGCTGCAACAATAATTGCCGCGGAGAATTCTGTGGGCGACAGAATAGTGTCAGTAAGAGGGTAGGAAGAACAGAACCACTACTATGCACAAACTGCGGAGTGTCGGTGAAAACACACCATCTATTTTGTATGCAATGTGGTGTTAAATCAGTTATTACCATAAATTACATAAACAGGAATCGAAGGACACAAAAAGAGTTTTCGGCCCCCGCCCAGAGGGGCTTGAAGAAATATATGGGCTGCATGATGCTTCCAAGCAGAGCTGAATCCGGCCCGCACACTAGTACTGGTAAACCGCTTGGAGGATCTAAGCCTGTCCAGGAACCATGCTAATAAACCCTATTGGTTTCATTGGGTGACAGGGCTTGAGATGTCATTTCATCTCAATGTCGGGTAAAAGTCCCACAAAATTGGAAGCAACGTCTCCAAAATGACCTTTACAGTGTTGACGGGGACATTAAACCTCAAATCAACCAACCAACCAAAAAGAGTTTAGGTGACTATCTGCCATTTCTATCTAGTATGGTTAAAAAAGAGTTTAGATGGTTATATTCTAATTTATTTCCTATTGGAGAATTGTTATGCCCCCAACTTTAAAAAAGTTGGGGGGCATATTGCTTCTGGCTTGTCCGTCCGTTCGTACGTCACGCTTTCTTGTGCATAGCATATCTTTAGAACCGTGTATGCTAGTGTTTTGAAATTTCATATATGGGTTCCTCATGAAAAAATAGTTGACCCGTATTTTTTTTCTTGTCCAAATTATCTCCCCTTCTTGAATTATTTCCCCTTTAATTAAATAACATAGAATTCTCGTTAGCAAGATATCTCAAAAAGTATTTGAGCTACAGCCTTGATATTCGGTATAGTGATTGGGACTAAGGAGGAGATTACCTGATTAAATTTTCAACCAATTCTATAAATTATTTTGTTAGAGTTATGGCCCTTTGTAATTTTTTGCCACTCAATTGTGTTGCTTTCTGGTGCATAGCATATCTTTAGAACCGTGTATGCTAGTGTTTTGAAATTTCATATATGGGTTCCTCATGAAAAAAATAGTTGACCCGTATTTTTTTTCTTGTCCAAATTATCTCCCCTTCTTGAATTATTTCCCCTTTAATTAAATAACATAGAATTCTCGTTAGCAAGATATCTCAAAAAGTATTTGAGCTACAGCCTTGATATTTGGTATAGTGATTGGGACTAAGGAGGAGACTACCTGATTAAATTTTCAACCAATTCGATAAAATTTTGTTAGAGTTATGGCCCTTTGTAATTTTTTGCTACTCAATTGTGTTGCTTTCTGGTGCATAGCATATCTTCAGAACCGTGTATGCTAGTTAGTATATAAGTAAAGTCAAAGAAAAATGCTGAAAGATTTTCTACTGTATTTCCTATTAGAGAATTGTTAGTATATAGGTAAAGGTAAAGATGCAGTAACATGGCTTCTATGGATGAATACATAGAGCAGTTACTGGCAGAAATACCTGATAATAATTCGACTGTCCATCATGTGGTTCAAAACATCTTGGTTGAGCCTATCCCAGATTCTGTCAAAGGGCGCATGTTAAAACCCTTACAGCCTGAAAAATATCGACCTACCCCACCACCAAGAGGAATTTGACCCTATCCCCCGAGAGAAAGTCCTGAGATCCGTCAAGGAATATCAAGATGAGATCCTGGATTTGTTTACATCTGCTGAGCAGATAAAATGAAAGCTAGTCTTCAGGCAGACCCCATGGGTTATTGGTGACTTCTTGAGGGGCTGGCAGATTGACGTGCCTGCCAATAATCCTCATAGTGCAGACCCCAGGACTTTCCTCAAGGCTGTGGTGCCCCAGATCAGTAGCAAGCTCGAGAAAGAGATCAATGCGCTGGGTGGTGTGAAGTTCCAGTTGGCTCTCAAGGTGCAGCTTCGGAAGGACACACCAGCCGGTAGTGAGGAGTACACAACCCCCTTGCTGCGCCACAAACAGGAGGCCCTTCTCCAGACCAGCGAAATCAAGGGTGGCTCTCGATAAAACCTTCCACAGATCCAGGAAACACTCGAAAAGTGGACGCAGAGAGGTTCTGGCTGGGTTGTAGATCAGGTACAGACCCTTTGGCTGGACATTACCAGATATCAGCCTCTTCATGGTAGGTCCTACATTCCACTCCCAGCAGAATTAAGATATAAGAAGGCACTGGATAACATAAAGAACAAGGACCAAGACTGCTTTCGATGGACGCTACGAGGGGCTCTGGCAAATCCGCCACCACCACATAACCCACAGAGACCAATGATGGTCTGAACTTTGAAGGGATTGATAGTCCCACACCCATCTCACAGATACCAAAATTTGAGCGGCAGAACAATCTAGCCATCAATGTCTTTGGCTGAGACAAGGGTATCATCATACACCACCTCAGCAAGCAGCCACAAGAAATACCATGGATCAACCTATTGCTGATCAAAAAGGCCGGTAAATTCCACTACACCTGGATCAAGCACTTCAGCCGCCTCTTATTTGACCAGAGCAAGCACAGTAATAAGAAGCACTTCTGTGGGCGATGTCTTCATGGATACACGAGAAAAGATCTGCTGGAGGCCCACAAGCTTGAGTGCGAAGGCATTGGCCAGACAGCTGTCCGGGTGGAGATGCCAGAGGAGGATAAGAACAAGCTCGCCTTCCAGAACCACCACAAGCAGCAACCAACCCCATTTGTCATCTATGCAGACTTTGAGGCTCTCACCACCAAGATCGAGGGCTCCGAATGCGATCCTACAAAAAGTAACACCCAACGAACACAACAACATGAGGCTTGCAGCTACTGCTATATAGTGGTGCAGTGTGATTGAATGACAAAGCCGCCTGACGAGTATCGCTGCCCAAATGCAACAGAGCACTTCTTAAAATCACTCCAGGAGGAGGAGCGCAAGATTAAGAGCGTGCTAGCCAACCCTAAAAACATAAGGATGACACGAAAGGACTATCAGGCCCCTAACAATGCCGCGAATTGCTATATACGAAAAACCGCTAAACGGTGACTCTCTCCGCGACCACTGCCATATCACGGGTAAATATCGAGGGGCAGCTCACAACGCCTGCAACCTTAAGCTGAGGCTAAGCCCAAAGACCACCGTTATTCCCGTGGTGTTCCACAACCTCAGAGGGTACGACTCCCACCTGCTCATGCAGGCCATCTCGAGGGTCGAAGGCAGAGTCTCCTGCATCCCCAATAACACAGAAAAAACATCTCCTTCTCTCTCGGGCAGCTCCGTTTCATCAATAGCGCCCAGTTCCTGCTCGCTTCCCTCGACAAACTGGCGGCGTCAAACAATCCACAGTCTTTCAAGATCACATCCCAATACGAACCAAACCCTCAGAGGTTCCAGCTCTTGACCCCGAAGCGCGTCTACCGCTACGGGTATATGGACTCTTGGGACTACTTCGCCAAGACCAAGCTCCCTCCGAAATAGGTATTCTACAGCAAGCTCACAGCACATCAGCGACGACGACTACGCCCACGCGCATAGAGTATGGGAGGTCTGTGGGTGTAAGACCCTGGGGGACTACCACAACCTCTACAATCGCACAGATGTTCTCCTGCTGGCAGATGTCTTTGAGTAATTCCAGTACATCCCTGACGCAGTACGGTTTAGACCCAGCGCACTACTATACCAGCCCGGGGCTTTCGTGGGACGCCCTCCTAAATAAGACAGGAGTGGAGCTTGAGCTGCTTACAGACTACGACCAACACCTGTTTGTCGAGAAGGGGATGCGCGGAGGTATCTCGATGGTATCAGAACGATATGCCAAGGCCAACAATCCTCAGGTTGAGGATTATGACCCAGAAAAACCCAGCAGCTATATCTTATATCTCGATGCGAACAATCTCTATGGATGGGCTATGAGCCAGGCCCTCCCCATCAGAGACTTCCAGTGGGTCGATGTATCGGGACTCGCAGAAACCATTGCAGAACTACCCGCAGACAATGAAGAGGGCTATATCCTAGAGGTAGATATGGAATATCCAGCAGAGCTGCACAAGGCACACAAAGCCTACCCGCTAGCACCAGAGCGCCTAGTGGTCAAGAAGGAGTGGCTGTCGGAGTACCAGTGCGAACTTCTCGATTGAGCTTTGGGGGGGGAGCACCTACAGAGGTTGAAAAGTTGGTACCAAACCTTCGCAACAAAGACTTGTTACGTGCTCCACTATCGGAATCTCCAGCTATACATGTCTCTGGGTATGCGTCTGACCAAGATTCATCGTGCCCTCCGATTCCAGCAGAGCCCCTGGATGGATATATCCATCCGGATGAATACTGAGCTCCGGAAGAAGGCCACCAGTGACTTTGAGAAGGATCTCTACAAGCTCATGAACAATTGGGTCCTCAGCAAGATGATGGAGAACCTCCACAGTCGTGTCAACATCAAGCTGGTCCGCGCCAACGAGGAAGATAAACTGGGGCGTCTCATCGCCAGCCCAGCCTTTGCCAGAGCCAAAATCTTCCACGATGATCTTGCAGCAGTCCAGATGCAAAAGAGCCGTCTAGTGCTCAATCGCCCTATTTACGTAGGTATGAGCATTCTGGACCTTTCAAAAACCCTGATGTACGATTTCTATTACAAACGGCTCCAGACTCAGTACGAAGACCGCTGCCAGCTCCACTACACGGACACCGACAGCCTGCTCCTGAAAAATCGAGACAGAGAATGTCTACTAGGCCATGGCCAAGCACCAGGGCCTCTACGACACGTCCAACTACCGGAAAGACCACCCGCTGCACAGCACAGAGAACAAGAAGGTTCTCGGAAAGATGAAGGACGAGTGCACCATGCAGTCAATCGCCGAATATGTGGGCCTGCGGCCGAAGATGTACTCCATCCTCCAGGCATCTCGAAAGAACATTAAGAAGGCAAAGGGTGTGAGAAAAGCAACTGCAAGAAGCGCATCAGGCACGAGCAGTTCAAAGAGGCTCTCTTTGAGAAGCAAACCTTCCGCCATGGCCTGGATGTTCTTAGGTCGGAGCGACACCGCATCTATGGGCAGCATCTCAACAAGGTGTCGCTGTCGCCCTTCGATTCCAAGTGTTGGATCGCAGAAAACGGAGTTGACACACAGGCTTATGGTTACAAAGATGACATCACACAACAAGGGATGGACGCATTCGTTGAGGAACTGGGGCGGTCCATCTAAAGAACTCTGAAATCATAGGATAAACGGTGGCTCCCAAGAGAGTTCTTACCCAGGAGGAGATCCAGGAAATCAAGGCCCTGCGAGGTAAGGCGCCTGTGAGTAGGGTGAAAAAGCAGTTCTGCGTCGGCGCTGCGAGGGTTCAGATGCTCTGGGCAGAGGAGGAGAACCCAATGCCGCAACAGAGGAGGAGACACCCAATGCCGCAACAGAGAAGGCAGAATGAGAGGAGAGCGTCGTCAACAATCTACGATTATTGCTACACGATAGCATCGGCCAAGCCAAGTCAGCAAATGGGCCGACCATCAACGAATTCTATGAGCTCCTAAAGAAAAGCCTGAGTCGGTTTGAAACCACCACAGAGAAGGTGTCGATTTTGTTGACGGAGATAATTGCCTCTCTGAAGCGGCGGAGGCGGCGAGCAGAGGCAATGTGATCTCCGAGAATATTGGAAAATCTATCGGCTGTATGACAACCTCAAGTCGCTTGAATCTCTCACAGAGCAGGCCGCAGATGTGTTGGTGGATGTATCTTCCGCTATAGACGGATATGAGGTCGAGCCGCCGAACCCCTCGGAGTAGAGAAACTGGTGGATATGGCTGAAAGATAGGTATACTTGTCTCTCTCCATAGCAATTGTCTGTGGGATGTTCGCTACGCCGGCAACTACAGACCCCCCAGAACCTCGAGATACTGCAGGCGAAAGTTCTGAGACCAAGGACCACTGAAGCAGGACGTAAACCAAACGGATAACTTGTCACCCGGTGGATGGATTCGACTTATATTAGAATGGTGCCCATCACATTGCAATATTGAGGGGAATGAATTAGCCGATAAAGCAGCTAAGTTAGGGTCTAAAACAGGTAAACCTCTAGATATAAAGCTCAGCAAAAATGAGACATATTCAATTATTAAACGTCAAGTAAGGAAGAAATGGGCATCACAATGGGAACAATATGGGCATGGTCAGCGTTGGGAACTTGACAGCATGCTTCCAACGAAGATCACCCAGTACTCAAATAGTAGGCAAATGGATAGAGCATATACCCGTTTAAGGCTAGGGCACAATGGACTCAAAGCAAATAACCAATATCATAATGAGATGGACCCTCTATGTCCTCATTGTGGGGATATAGAGGACACAGCTCATTATTTTCTCCACTGCTCCCAACATAATGAACACAGGAAAATACTTCATGAAACTATCAATAGTATACAGGGGTTAGCAGATTCCAATCTAAGTATAAAACTGCTACTTAACCCAAACAAAAAATATTCATTTGAAATAAGGGAAGCAGTTTTCACATACATTAAAACTACAAACTACCAATCTATTATTTAAACCAAGAAGCAGGGATGACAGTGATAAAACTTTCTTTTTATGATTGGTTACTGACCTCCCCCGCTTTCAGCGGGGCGAGCTTGAATCGCGCATCACAGTCATCGTAAAAGTAGGAAAGCAAATCAAAAGGAACCTTTATTTTACCATATTCATAATATCTATACCAAGATGCCAGGATGATAGTGGGCAAAACTTTCAAATTTCGATTGGTTACTGACCTCCCCCGCTTCCCAGCGGGGCGAGCTTGAATCGCGTACCACTATCATCATAAAAATGGGAAAGTAAATCAGCAGAATAGGACATTTAGGAATTATAATTATAAATTGCTTAACTTAAGGGTATACGAAGCTGTAGTACAGTGAAATAATGAAGAGAGGGGCAATCACTAAAACCTGCAGGCCAATCGTCAAAATAAACAGTGACTGTATATATGTACAAAAAACATCAATATTTGATGTCATTGAATGAATCTATATTTGTTTGTTTGATGGTCAGTGCGGCTAGTATGATAGCTTAATTGGTGTGAAAGTTATAACTTACCACTTTTTTGTGTGTGAGTGTGTTGGTTTTTTGTCTGTTTTCTTTTATTTATTTAGTTATTATTTTTTTTTTCTTTCCATTTTTCTATTTTTTCTGTTTCTTTTCTTCTCATGAAAACCAGGGACCAATTAGCAATAGGGTGTTAAAAGCAATTAAGATATTAACAGTTCTGTCTCACACCAGAGGCAATCAGTCATGTTTCCATAATTACCTATCCAAACTTTTATGCACCCCTTTGTATTTAAGAACTATTGTTTGCACATTTCAATAACTTTATTAATTAGCCACTTGCATAAACAACTTTTTTGTCAGCTTTGTTTACAAATCATTTTAGGATCTTTTGTCTAACCAAACATATTAACCATCTGTCAACACATGATATTAATAACAATTGGTATGATCAGCCTAACTTCAAACCAGTTTTGTATTCAACAAAAGAAAAGTCTTTCAAAGAATCAACAGTTTTCACATCAATTGTTACAGCTGGCCAAAGACAACACCTTTTGAGTAACAATATATTGTTTGCTTGTTTGTTTGTTTAATAAGAAATTCGGTCCCTGGTTCCAAAACTAAATCAAACCATTTTAGCCACATGTTTGATCTTATTTTTAGTATCTATTGTATTAACAAATGTTTACCTTCGGCAATGCCCACAAAAAAAAATATATCTGAAAAAAAAAACCACGTCAAAGCTGGATTTGAAGAAGAAGAAAGCATATTAAGGGTCATTCTCTCCCTTTCCATATAATCTTCCCTTCAGATCTATCCTCTGACACTGTACATAAAACCTGTTTTGTCTTTGTATAATCTTCACCTTCCTTTTCAGCATGTAAATAGTATGTCAAGAATCAGCTTGTTAACTTCTATGAAAAATTATGTTCTTTAGTTTTCATTACGACTATAATAATCATATTTATGTATCTTTTTCATTCTATTTATTCCATTTTAATACATTGTACTCAAATTTGAAGAGTCTAAAAACAGCACTGCATGTTGTAGCTATACCAATAGATGCACAATGTTTTTGTTTAGCTTCAATTATCAGTATTATTATGATTGTCATTTCTCACTGTTATTATTATTATTATTATTATCATTACCATTATAATCCTATATCATATGCTGTCTCATTGTTGAAAGTAAGACTTGCGACCAGTCTTCTTCCTCTGAACCTTGAGCCGCGTGTGTTCCTGCATGGAAACCTGCATAGGCATGCTCCATTTGCAGCCTTAGTCAAATGGCCATTATCAAGCGGCAAAAAGAAAGAGCACTATTGAATCACTTATCGCTCTTGAGCATAGTATAGAAATCATGATTTGCAGTCGTATTGGCACTGATTTCTATACATTTTCAGCTCATTTTTCGACCAGCCTTTTAAATTTCAAAAACAGGCAGTGCTTCATTTTCTACGGTGGGGCACCGGCAGTCCAACCCCATTTGCTTTTGTTGGACAAACTGCCACGATTTGCAGCCCAGAAGCACTTAACCTGTCTTGTTGTGGAGCTATGGAGTTCTGTCCGCTTGACCATGGCAGACATAAAAAGCTTTAACCTTAACGAACGAACGAACGAACGAACGAAGGATTCGAGCTCAGCGCTTGAGAACCCCATTCAGAGGAAGCTGAGTGTCCGGTGGCACAACAAGGAGTTCTTCATGCAAAAACCGCGCTGAGGTCTATCCTGCAAGTAATACACCACGGGCTCCTCGGGCTTGGTGGCTGTGCACCCGAGCCGCTGCAAATCCAGCGACCATATGGGATCAGTAGCTCACCGGCGCCCCCCCCCCCCCTTCAAGTTCGCCAGGCTGGTACAAATAACGAACCCAGACGCCCGGGGGGATTATTGTCTCCTCGAGACCACAGGACAACCAGGAACTACAGAGGAGGGCTTTTGTGCCACCGATCGCGCCCTCATAGCCTCAGAGGCTGTCACAACGGCAGGCAACCTTTTCACCCACTCTGTAGACCGCTGACCAGAAGTTTGTCGCATCTCTTGAGCGTATTGGTGTCCGAAGAGCCGCTCTGCGAGGGTCGGTTCCAATCTTCTACGATCCCTTGGTCCCGATGGCTGTCAACCCGACTGCGCCGAACCCGGACAGAGTGCTTTGCCAACAGCTGGCTGACAGAGCCCATGAACTCACGACCGGGGTCGACCTGGAGCAATTTGGGCCACCTCAACGGGCCTCGCCTGTAGATACAAGACGAAGCTTCAGCAACCTCTTTGGCTTCTTTAGTGTCCAGAGGCTCATCTTCTTTGAAGTGTGAGGCTACAACAACCACGGTAAGGGCGTATTTGTACATGCGCTTGCGAACATGGTCGTGTGGCAGAAAGAGCAGGTCAGCTTGATGGACCTCATTCGGCTTGGTGATGTCGAATTTGGGTCGTGGAAAGTGCTGCAGGGTTGCGAGGTAGATCTGCCAGATGGCCTGCTTCTTCAACCAAGCTCGGGCCACATCTTCTGAGGTCTAAGCCGCAGAAGCCAGCTTCTTTATGGCCTCAAGACCCCTCCAGTAACCCTTAGGGCTGTAATAAATATCCGCAACGCACCGATCCATGTATTTATTGTTGCATTAAATCTCTATCAAAACAACTGCTTGTCTAGGCAGCCTGCACTCTTTTAAGCTCGCCAACAAGAAATATTCAAATGCCACTCGCCGTAGGTTGATTGAGTTCTTCTAACAGCTTCGTACGGGCCGTCATTAACGCCTAGTCTTTCGCACGTTGAAACAACTTCTTTTTTCGTCTTCTGATAAACTAAGTTCCTGTTTGTGGGGTCCACGAATTTCTTCTTTCATCTGATCGAACTTGTCTATTTCACACAGAATCAGGCGAAATTCTGTTTCAGATATATCATCGTCGTTCAGCGTGATAGAAATGGAGTCGGCGATTGAGTTTAGCTTCGACTCAGCCAAGATACAAATCTCGTCGTGTTTTTAGCTCACCAGAGCCGAAGGCTCCGGGGGAGCTTATAGGATAGGCAGTTGTCCGTCGGCGTCTGTGTCTGCGTCTGCGTCGTCGTGTGACGTCATTACTTTTAAACATCTTCTCCTCTGAAGCCACTGGGCCGATTGGGCCCAAATTTTATCTGTAACATCCTTGGGCTGGGGGATTGAAAGTTTATGTTTTTAATGAAAATCTGCTCATTAGTTTGGTTGCTATGGCAACTTAGAGTTTCCATAAACTTATAAAGGGGAAAATTGAAAAATGGCATTTACTGCCAAGTCATTGCAGATATTTTGACAAAACTTTTATAGAAATGTTTCTTGAGTAAACTTCTCTCAGCCGTATGCTTTTATGCCAACCTGAAGGTCCCCCAGGTTGTGCCCGGGCCATGCCCCACCCCCTCCACTTCATAAAAGGCCATATATCATAGAAACCATTCAGATCCCGACCCCTAAACCATATATATTCTTGTTCCTATTGATAAGACTCATTCAGTGACACCAACCTAGGGGTCCTCAGGGATGCGCCGAGGCCATGCCCCAATCCCTTCCACTGAATAAAAGGCCCAATATATTGGAAACCATTCAGATCCCCACCCCTAAACCATATATATTCTTGTTCCTTATGATAAGACCCATTCAGGGGCATCAACCTGGGAGTCCCCGGGATGCACCGGGGCCATTCCCCACACCCTCCATTTCATAAAAGGCCCTATATCTCAGAAACCTTACAGATCCCCGCCCCTAAACCATATATATTCTTGATCCTTATGATAAGACACATTCATTGACACCAACCTGGGGGTCCTCAGGGATGGGCCGGGGCCTTGCCCCACCCCGTCACTTGACAAAAGGCCATATATTTCAGAAACCGTTAAGATCCTCACCCCTAAACCATATATATTCTTGTTCATTATGATAAGACACATCCAGTGATACCAACCTGGGGGTCCCCAGGGATGTGATGGGGCCATGCCCCGCCTTCTCCATTTCATAATCTCACAATATCTCGGAAACCCTACAGATGGCTACCCCCTAAACCATATATATTCTTGTTTCTTATGATAAGACACATTCATTGAAACCAACCTGGGAGTCTCCTGGGGCCTTGCCCCACCCCTCCACTTCACAAAAGGCCTTATATCTCAGAAACTGTTCTTAGCCCCACCCTAAACCATATATATTCATCTTCCTTATGATAAGACGCATTGAGTGACACCAGCTTGGGAGTCCCCGTGGCATGCCCAGGCCATGCCCCATCGCTTTACTTCATTAAAAGCCATATATCTCAGAAATAGTTCAGATCCCCACCCCTAAACCGTATCCTTATTCCTTGTTCAATCACACCAACCTGGGGGTCTCATTGTGCTGAGGCAATGTGCCCCGCCCTTCCACTTCATAAAAGGCTTTATATTTCAGAAGCCATTCAAATCCCCACCCCATAATCATATATGTTCTTGTTCCTTATTATTAGCACACCTATTGTAGTGGGGTCCACAGGGCCATTCCTATCCTTTCCACTTCATAAAAGGGCCTCAAATCTCAGAAATCGTTCAGATTCCAACCCCTAAACCATATATATACTTGGTCCTTATGATAAGACACATTTAGGGACAACAATCTTGGGCTTTCCTGGGATCAACAGGGCATGCCCCAACCCCTCCACCACTTAAGAGGCCTTACAGATCCCCACTGCTAAACCATATATATTCTTGTTCCTTATGCTAAGACGCATTTAGTGATACCAACCAGGGCTCCATTGGGTCCATGCCCCACCCCCTCTACTTCATAAAAGGCCTAATGTTACAGATACTGAGTCCACATGGGTGCTCATTTGGACATTGGGGTTCATTTGGTAGATTAAAATATCATGTTAAAATACATGGCTGCCATAGGGCAGTGCCCACCTAAGCTCTGGTGAGCATAGTGGCCCATGGGCCTCTTGTTTGGCTTTTGTTCGGAGTTTTCGTCCAATACTTTTCCCGGCCAACTCCCAGCAACCCACACACAATCGCCCCAGCTCCAAGGCCAATGGCGACAGGGGTCTTGATGATAGTTGACAAGAGCCAGCCATACGCTAGTCGCAGTTAGCGCGGTATCAATCCCATCAACAAAATTAACCCCGCGTCTGTATTACTTGTACAGCGAGGCTCTGAAGTCTCGTTCTTTTTCGAGATGGAATTTGACCTCGGCCACTTGCTGAAGGCGGTGTTTGTCACCGGTTTCAAGTCCTGGGTAGAGGCCCATTATGTACTACCCCTCGAGCTGGGTGGGTTTAAATAGACTACTGGCTAATAATGACTATAGCTTGGTCTGGTGTGAGCCCACTGGGCGTAAATCGCAACCTTTTGAGAGACACTGGACCTATGAAAATATTATGTAGGTCTAAATGACGGTAATCAACTTGGTGTTTGATTCCTTCAAGAGTGAACTGCACTCGAGGCATTTCTTGTACTTGTTATAAATTCCAACTTCTTTATTAGCATTTGCTTGACTCCTTTTGAGCTTGAAGCCGGGTAACACATCAACAAAGTCGTCGGGTCTATCTCCGAGAATTAGATCAAGGATGATCGATGATGTTGGCAAGTTCATACCAATGATTCCTGCTGGGGGGAATTCGAAGACTATTTTCAGAATTCCCTGCCGGTTGTTGCTTGTCTTTAGCACGTTGTCTTCGGAAACGACCATGTTCTTCGTCCCGGGGATATACGAGCACAATCAAGTGCCATTATTCACTACCTTCCTAACTTTGTGCTGCTTTCCAGTCACAACGTACAGAGATGAGATTTGTATGTCAATAAGCCACCCTGTTTGTTGGACGGGGTCTGCAAAAGCAACCCACTTGCTCCCAGTGAAGGCCAGCGTATGAACCCGCTCTGGAACGGTATCTACGTCGCCGAGATCATCGAATTTCAATGACCCCGGTTGTGCGACCTCTTTTCTTTTGTAGACTCCCTCGGAGAACTGGAATGCATAAATCGATCTTCCTTCCCATCCTAATCGAACCATTCCTTATATTTAGGGTTGCGCTCATATACTCGAATGGTAACATCTCCCCATTGGTGTCTCTAAGTGAGATAGTTAGCTGTGAAATAAGCCCTGACGACAACCTCTTGTACTGTAAAACAGGAAATGATTGTTCTACCAGCTCCACACTTTCCGTTCTCTACGGGGACAGATCTAAGCAGTGTAGAGGAGCGACTATTATGTTTTCTGGTCTTGAATCTCCTGCTGTATCGCGCGGTCGTCCGTTTCCGTCAGTTTCCGCCGGTCCCTGGCCAAGCGTTTTTCAACTTGGGATTTTCCATCGTCGACATTTGACAGTTTCGCCAGTTTGTTCGCCAACTCATCTCCGGTTCAAGTCATAGCCTTTTCAAGCCCAGCGAGCTCTCTTTTGACCTGAGTGACCCACGCGGTGTCGATAGGCTGATCATCAATTGTCTTCAATACGGTCTCAACATCTTCTGCACTGCAGCGTGCGCTATCGTCTATGCCGGGGAGGTCCTGAAGTTTGATATTTTCAAGGTTCGCACCGCTCGGGAGGGCTTTATCTGCCTGCTGGAGAGCTTTCACAGCGGAGCTACTTAGACGCTGCCTATTCGATGTGAATTCAGGGAACCACAGTGAACTTCGCAGTGCATATATGCCGCCTCCTCCGTATCTTGTGGCCAGTGTTGATAGGGCAGAAACCGGAATTGTAGCCTCGTCGCAGTGATAGGGATCTTTTTGTCGCCTGGGGTCCAGTAGAGTGTTTTGCCGTCGGCATCAATCCCAAACTGGCTATAGTCGATCCTGCCGTCTGGGCGCAACCCATAGGCACTGTTTACTTCTTTGTAGAAAGTGTCAACCAGGCGCTTTTTCTGTGCCTCAAGTTCTGCCTGTTTCAACTCGCCCTGCAGATTCTGCAAAATTTACCCTGATGTGTTTAGATCTTGCTGGACGGGCAGTGGTGGCTCCATAGGGGGGTCTGGGAGGTCGAAATCATAATCATCCTCTATTCCAGGCCCGTCTAGGTCGAACGTTGGGTTTTTGAAATCATAGTCAGCCATATTTATGTAACAAGTATGTGCATTTGCAGGTTGTCGGGCATCTTTAAAACAGACTTTGTCGAGTGTCAACGAAGCTGACACCATGTCATCAAGTAAGTAGGGACGAAAGCTTGACCTTTACTGGTGCCTCCGTGAACCCATTGGGGTGAAAGGGGTGAGGCAATCGGTGTCGGTAACTAACAACCCCAGCACGATCGGCCCGAACCAGCAGCTTCTCTTCGATTCCCCATCCTCGGCCAACATGATGTCATCGTCACCGGGACCGCGAAGTTGGCCTTCACCATCACACTACACAGCGAAGATGATGCCAATCGGACCTTGGTTCAAAACCTAGTCCGCGCCCTCGTGAAAAAGACCATCATTAAAATCTCGGGAAATGAGTTCCTCAGCATCGACGATAGTGATATGTACCACTGCTACCCCAATCTCTGGAGGACAGCTTCAGAGAGGAAAAATGGCCAGTACCAAGGCATTGATACGTCGGAAAACCAAAATACGACGAGGATCCGAATCAATGCTGGGAACAAAGATGAGTCCGTTCTAGCGGACAATGCTTTCGGCAATCGATTCTACATCCCACTGGACTTCGAGCTACTCGAGAGCCACATGCCATTCTACCAGAGCGCGCTGGGCGACGGACTCGAGTATGACATCACATTCAAAGACTACAACCTTGTGATCCAGGCCACAGGCAGATATGCCTCTTTCGGCATTGGAAATATCTGTCTTGAGGCTGACATGGTCACCATGCTGGAGCTGGCCCAAATGATCAACGACCAGTACAGAAGCCGCATTTCGATCCTGTATGACAGGGCACTGCGGCACGGCAAAATCGGTAAAGACAAGAACAACACCCTCTGGAATATCAATCTCAAAGTGCCCGCCCGCAGCATGAAGGGCATCCTGATGCTCTTTGAGGATGAAGCCGCACAACAGCCCTTCGCTCGCGACACAGAGGCCTTCTATAACCCCAAAATCCCGAAGGTCGAGGTCACCATCGAGGGGATCCCCAACCAGTCTTCAGCCAAGGGATGCGCTCTTACCAGATGTTTGATGAAGTGAGGAAGCTCTTTGCAGCCGGTAGCAGGCGACACCCTGAAGTGGCAAGGGTCGAAAAAGACCTTGCCCTAGCCGACCTCAGCCTTGCGAAATACCTCACCAGCAAGTACGCGCTGTGGCTTGACCTCAGGACAAGCGACGACGACCGGCTCCACGGCTCTGGCAGGCGGACAGAGAATGCCAGCGAAGGTGTGACCATCCAGATAAAGAAAAGAGCAGAGGTTGCTGGCGCATTGAACATCTACCTCTACACCATCATGGATGCACAGCTTAACATCGAAAATGGCCGGTTCGTCTCAGCGGTCTATTAATGTTCCTGAGGAACGATTAATAAATCTCCTACCGCCGACGGCCCATTCGGCGACAATATGCGGGCAAACGGGATGCGGAAAAAACGTTTTTATCCTCGATCTGCTCGAAGGCCCCTACCGGGAGTTCTTTCGGCACATCGTGGTCCTCTGTCCCACAATAAAGTATAATAAAACATACCAGCGCCCCTGGATCTGGACCGACCCTGAGATATACGTTCTAGACCCCGGGGAGCGTCTTCACGATTACCTGCGAGCGTTTTACCAGGTGTTTATGGGCGAGCCTACCTTATATATCATCAATGACTGCTGGGCCACGAAGGCTTTGGCGAAAAAGAAAGATATGCTGTCAGAGCTAGTGTTTTCTGGGTTCTCACCCAAAAGTACAACTCCGATTTGAAGGACTTGCACAAGCAGACGCGCTGGGTCTGTTTGTTTCACTGCAAGGATTGTGATTCATTCGTAGACTGCTTGCGCGAGAATGACGTGATCTCCACACGAGAACAGCGGGCGTCGGTGAGTAAAGACCGACCAACCAGCTGCTTATGTGGTGTTAAGTAATGTACGAAGTAACTGAAAGACTGCTCATCACAGTGCTTGGCCCGCAGCTGGTACTGCTGTTCTTTATTGCTAGGCAGTATGTTTACATTACTCGGATGTGTGTTAACACACAAGCATGCTTCTGCCAGCGCTTTCAACACTATATTAGACTGGTCCGCCAACTGGCAATGAATCGCAAAGCAATAGCTATGGACTGTGACGAACTGATTGATGAGCTGATAGGAACGACAGAGCAAAGGCAGAACGCTGAAGCCCCAACCGCGGAAGGAACGGCAGCGACGTCAGACAGCCATGAGGAGCCGCTCCTCGAGGACCGGGTGCAAAAATACCGTGATACGCTCGCAGCATTGGTAGTGGGAGGCAAAGCCAAGCAGTATGTACTAGAGGTGCATGGGAAGGTCCTCACGGCAGAACAGATCGACGCTCTGGACAATAGCGAAATGGAAAAGCTTTACGCCCGCTATGAAACAAGGCTTGTGACAGCGATGACGTAGACGCTGGGGTCTACAGTGCTACAGCTTTATGCGGGGCTGGCATATGTTTCTCCCGATGCCAGCCGAAAACCAACCTGGTCTTATTGCTGACCTCTAGGGCGACCCGTTTGTCGGACACGCACTTAGCAGTGCGAGCTCTACCATCGCTATGGCATGTACTTGGCGCCGCTTACTGCCGCGCTTACTACAGTGAAGCACTGTCGATTTGGACATCAATGCCCTATTACCATCTATGCTATAAACGATTTCAGAGAACGAGCAGATTGTTGCGGAGCAACAGGAGAATCAAGAGCCAGCACAGAATCCTGCAGACAGAGTTATGACCCCAAAGCCTTTGCGAAGCAACAGGGTTAAGGATCCGAAAATAGTGGCGTGCTGGAGCTGCTGCCAGAAAGGCCAAACAGGAACGGCTGCTTGAACAGCTTCGGACGGCCAAAGACTCATTTCGTCCACCAGTCAGCGCAGCTGATGTCAGTATTCCTCCAAAGGAAGCGGTCTCAAAGGAACCGTCACGCAGTGGTGCAGCACACAACCATGGACTAACCAACTGGACCCCACGGATAATTGGGGCTTGTCTTAGGCCGGTGCACTTATGTTTCTTCTTCGCTTGCTCGCCACACAGGCGGTACAAACGCCACAAGTGGCACCCCGTTGACTCAACGTCGATGCCCAAGCGCCTTGTTTCGCAGCAACCACAATTAAAGACAAGCCCAGACCCATTCTATAATTTTTATGGAGTGAAGCCCGTTGCGTAGCAATAAAGACAACCTCGGCAGCTGATGGTAAAATGCTTGTCAACACGCTCTTCCATAGCGCTGCCGTCTGTGGCATCGCTGTGGGATACGCCCGGCTTGGCAAGATGGCGATTTGGGGTAGCCCCCCCACACACACACACACACAAAAAAAAAACTAGACTGCATACCCTGCGATGTGGGCATGGCCATAATTGATGTCGCTCTTGCCATGCCAACCAAAGACATGCTAATTAACTAGGGGCTGTTATCTGCTGATATCATGAAGTAATGGCAAGTATTGCTATGCTCGTTGGCGGTGCCCTGGTGAACGCTCTGGCGTTCTCGGGATCAAACTACTTGTTCTCCATGTTGAAGAGCTCTGGTGTGGACGAAGAACGCAAGCGTCACAATAAAGCGGTCGAACAATTACAGGCTGCGCAGGCAGAATGGTCTCAAACAGACCGAGCGTATTCATTTCATCACTGACGAACTCATCCACCAGGGGCACGCCGTTCGAAATTTCAAAGACGTCGATGATACGATGCGCCTGTATGCGAAGGTCACCGGGAAAAATGTCAGCCTTGCTGACCTGGAGCCCGAACCCCAGCTCTCCGACTTTTACCAACCGAGTGACGACCAGAAAGACCGCGAGATTGCCTTCATTATCCTGGGAATGGGTGTGACAGGCTTTGTGGCCTATAAACTCTAGTAGAGAACTGCACAGACCAACTCTCTAAAAAGAAGGGTTTTAGTCACTATTTCCGACTAAAAAAAATCGTCTCTCCAGAGATTCAAACTCACGCCACAAAACAGCAAAACACCCCTTCAGGAGCCTGGTGATTTCAGCAAAACACCCCTTCAGGAGCCTGGTGATTTTTAGTGTTTTTTTTTTTTTTTTTTTTTTTTTTTGTTTTTTGTTTCGTATGGATTTTATTTGTACCAGGCTCCCTTCTGTGTTTGGCTTTCCCCTACATTCAGTTTCTAAACTGAGGGGGATGTTTTTCGAAAGTTGTAAGATAACTTACTAGAGGAAGCTATTTGGAGTGGATGGGCAGAGAGAGAATTTAGCGCTAGAGCTTACAGGTTGTCCCAACAGGGTAGATTAACGAAATGACGTTTTAACAATGATAAGCTTTGATTTACGAATTGCGTAATACATAGAATAAATTGATGATAATTTTCTTTTTTATGTATGAAAAACTGAGTCTGTTAGCAAAAGACTTCAATATGTATAGCAATGTATTAAAAAAAAAACTTCGAAATTGAAAAGATTTAGTCGGCTGACGTAATGTTATTTCCTCTAGAGGAAATTGATAGCATATTTGTGTCTGGCTAGTCGGTGTATCCATTTTGTCTAATGCAGCATTTATAATATATGAAAGTGTCATGATATTTTTGGATAATTAACACATACATACATATGAAGGTACGTATTCATATTCCATTTTTAGACTTTTGTTTGTTTGATTTGAGGTTTAAGGATAACCCTTTTATAGAACATATTTAACTTCACTACAGCTGGTGTGTGGGAATGTGTGGCGGCGGTAAAACGTCTCCCTGCCCTACATCATAGTGTAGATTATATTTTCTTGTCCTTTGGGATCATTGATTCCATTGTGGAATTTTGAAAATATCTGAGGGTCACTGATGAGGCCTAATTGGCCACAACTAGCTAGTCTGGCCCAGAAAACATATACACTCCATATTTTTCAGTTCTGTGGTGTATTCCTTGCTTCCAAAGGATAACCCTTTTATAGAACATATTTAACTTCACTACAGCTGGTGTGTGGGAATGTGTGGCGGCGGTAAAACGTCTCCCTGCCCTGCATCATAGTGTAGATTATATTTTCTTGTCCTTTGGGATCATTGATTCCATTGTGGAATTTTGAAAATATCTGAGGGTCACTGATGAGGCCTTATTGGCCAAAACTAGCTAGTCTGGCCCAGAAAACATATACACTCCATATTTTTCAGTTCTGTGGTGTATTCCTTGCTTCCAAAGGATAACCCTTTTATAGAACATATTTAACGGCCCCATCTACACTGTAAAGGTCATCTTGGAGACGTTGCTTCCATTTTATGGGACTTTTACCCGATGAAATGACATCTCAAGCCCTGTCGCCCAATGTCTAAGCGGTCTAACAGCTTGATAGCTCTAAAAAACAGCCCCACCCATGACGGTTTGAAGAAATATATCGGCTGCATAAAGCTTCCACGCAGAGCTGAAACTGGCCACATGAGTATTGATAGAGAGAAAAATAAAATATACGTCAATGTTTGTTTACATTGCTCTACAAAATGAATGCATTGATTTTACAATAACAATAATGAGCATTTTTTTTCTTTAAGGATAGACCCCTGTTTCTTTATTGATCCTTACATTTGTTTTTTTTTTGCGTTGTAAATCATTTTACAACAGGGAATTCCCCCGCGATACGACAGGCAAACAAATATTTTATTCTATTGCATCCCCTCTCGGTTTGGCCGACCCGGGGGGTGGGCCCCACATTATTGCGGGGATGAAAAAAAAATTGTCCACGGCATCCCCACTGTCATTACTGAACATAATACTTGAAACTCGGACTAGTTGTTCATTATGAAAAGGGGAACTCATACCAATAGGTGAGGTAACCCTCAAAATATTTTTGGCACAGTTATGTCCCTTTTTGGCCTTTTTAGCACACGTAGTGACAAGGTGAGCTTTTGTGATCACATTTTGTCCGTCGTGCGTGCATCCCTAAACCGTTTCAAATAAGTATATCTCTAATACCCCATGGCCAATCTTGATCAAATTTCATGAGAAGCATCATCAGGCAGGGGGAAAGGCTGCATAAGGGTTTTTGAGCTGATCAGATTAGAATTCAGGTTGCCATGTCAACATATAGCTCCCATAGACTTACAATGGGAAAAAAAAAAAATCTTCTCTGAAACCACTGGGCCCAGAGCTTAGATATTTAGCTTTATTCTTACCTGGCACTATTAATAACCCTCAAGGCTCAAACTACCTGTCTCCAACAAATTTTCATGGTGGGTAATGTTTGGTGGACCATAATATCAAAATAATATAGGCATAACTCTGGCAATAAGTGGTCGACTGTAACCTTGAAATAATATGCCGTGCTCCACATCAGTCTAATTATACGTAAATTTCAGCTTCATCAGATGTAAAATGTGGGAGGCATTATCCGAAAACAAAATATGTTTAGAAAAATATTTGAAAGGGGAATAACTCTGGTAAAATCTGCCGGACTGTAACCTAAAAATAATTAGCACTGTTCCACATCATTGTCTTACTATACTAGCCCAAACTGCCAACGCAACAACGAATTCAATTTCAAATATTTCATCTAATTTCCGATAGAATTTCATTAAATTTCATACAATTCATCATCAATTATCCGGTAACACTCAGTAGAAAATTGTGCCGTCAACATTTAAGGTTACACCAGAATGTGCACAATCACGTGACTGGGGTTGGTTTTTCAAAGTTACATTTCAGTACCTAGTGTGTCCTGCAGATTGAATGACAGCGCGACAGGGTCGTCTCATCGAGCGTAAATACCGCCGAATCACGTTCATCGGGATGTTGTTCTATTCTTGCACCAACGCCATCTGAAGCTGACGCAACTTCTGTGGTTGGACAGGACGTTGACGCACACGCCTGTCAAGCAAGTCCCATACATGCTCTATCGGCGACAAGTCCGGAGATTTGGAAGGCCATTCCATCACATTCACGTTGTTAGCCTGTAGACAATGCGTCGTAAGTCGCGCCGTGTGTGGTCGAGCATTGTCCTGTTGAAAAACCGCGTTAGGATTAGCGTTGGTATACGGGACAACAACCGGAGCCAGGATTTCGTCTCTGTAGCGTTTGGCGTTGAAATTTCCATTGATAACCACAAGATTCGTCTTCCTGGCATGGCTAATGCCCGCCCACACCATAGCCGACCCTCCGCGGAACCTGTCAGCTTCTTTGACGCAAGCGTCGGTATAACGCTCACCGGTACGTCGGTAGACACGGGCACGTCCATCAGATCTCTCCAGAGTGAATCTCGACTCGTCTGAAAACAGAACTTGATGCCATTGTCCAGCTTGCCATCTCACGTGTGCTCTACACCATTGTAACCTGGCACGTCTGTGCCTTTGCAACAACTGAGGGCCAACATAAGGGCGACGCGGTCGAATTCTGTGACGCCTCAACCGGTTGATGACTGTCTGGGCGCTGATCGGTCGACCATGATTCCCTATTGTGATGGCAGCTGTCCTCGTGGCTGGTCGATATCTGTCTCTGAGGTGCTGGGTTCTCAATCGGTTGTCTTGTGCCTGTGTGGTTACACGACTTCTAGAGGCCCTGGGCAGATCTTGGACTTGGCCTGGAATTTTAAAACGTTGAGTCACGTGGTATGGATGGAGATGGGGAACAATGTACCAAAATTTCACAAACGACAAAAAGCAACTTATCGATTGCACAGAAAGCTTAAATGAAATGAATAAATGTTGTTTACCCGTCTGCTGAAATTTCAACCAGAGTCGGGATATCGAAGACCTCGAAGATACGCAGTATACAGGACACCATCGCCTGGCTTCGACCAGCTTGCAACATCCCGATGGCTTGGCCCCTCTGTTCTGTTGTCAGTCTGGCCATGAAAGCAGTTTCTTTTACCCTATCTTACTGGCCTATCGTTTAGCTTTATGTCGGTAGACACGGTTTAAAACAAATCACCCAGTGGTGCACGTGCAGCACGAAAATTGGGTTTTGTACCCTGGACTCCATGCTCAGTGAATCGTAATCAACCATGAAAATTGCGTATACAGATATTAAGAATATTGGGTAGAATAAAAAATTGTGAAGTTTTGTGTCTGTATCCCTTTTGGTTCAAAAGTTATAACAAAAATCGTGTTGCGTTGGCAGTTTGGGATAGTATATATGTAATGCAGCTCTTACACCGTCACGACTTTGACCACGATTGTCCATGACCAATGGGGACCATGAAAATAGTGGCAAATCGGGGCATACACGGTTCCGATTTCACTACCCTACGAATACTCACGACATTGCTACGACACTTCTTCGAACAATCACGATTGCTGTACGATAATGGAGCCGATTTACAACGATCTTCCACGATCGACCACGATGTCTTACGCTCCTCTAGGATTCTTGTACGACTGCACCACGATTGCTTCAAGATATCAGACAATCATATACGATTTCTCACGATCCCTGCAAGACTGCTCTACGTTCAAGGCCGAATTGGCATGATGATCAAAGACTCAGTACGATCATGTAGGATTCGATTCGATTTACTCACGATTAACCAAGACTTCTCCCGATTCGTCAGGATTTATAACGATCTGGGTATATAAGTGTTCGTTGGGATAAATCGTGCTAGCGTCGTCATCAATCACAGTGCATTCCTGGTGAATCTTGCATTGTCGTGAGCAGTCGTCGTGATATCGTAGTAGATCGTACGGTAGTCGCAACGGAATCGTAGAGGCGTCGTAGATGATCTTGTCTCGTAGCTCAATCGTGGTAGAATTCAGTCACGATTGGCCACGATTACCACGACAGCGGCTCACGACTGAGCTACGATTTGAAAAATGATGCCGACTCGTCACGAATGTTTTGAACATGTCCAAAACAGTCGTGGTCACTCCCGAACTATCACAATCAACCAAGATTCCTCAAGATCTCTGCCGACTTCTCTACGATGTTGTTCACGATTTACCGAGTCGTGGCCAAAATCGTGAAAGTGCAAGAGCCCCTTAAAGTTTCAGCTTCATCAAATGCAAAATGTAAAAATGATTTAACCGAAAACAGAATGTTTAGAAACATCTGTTAAAGGGGTTTAACTCTGGTAATATTTTGCAGACCGTAACCTCAAAAGTATATGCACTGTTCCATATCATGGTCTTACTGTATGTAAAGTTTCAACATCATCGGATCTAAAATGTAGGAGGAATTATCCAGAAACAAAATGTTTAAAGAATTTTTCAAAGGGGCATAACTCTATTATTATTTGGTTACCATTACCTCGAAACAATATGCGCTGCCCCACAGCATGGTCTAATTATGTATAAAGTTTCAGCTAAATCGGATGTAAAATGTAGAAGTCATCCGGAAACGAAAAGTAACCTATTATTATTTGGTGGACCATAACCTCGAAACAATATCTATTGCCCGACATCCTGTTCTAACTATGGATGAAGTTTCAGCTTGAGCCGATGTTGACTGTAGGACATATCCGGAAATGAAAAGTTTACAAAAAAAATCAAAGGGGCATAACTCAATTATTATTTGGCAGACCATAACCTCACAACAATATACTCTGCCCCACATCATGGTCTAACCATGTATGAAGTTTCAGCTTGATCGGGTGTAAACTGTTGGAGGAGTTATCCGGAAAAAAAAAATTTACTAAAATTTCAATGGCGCATAACGCTTATATTATTTGGTGAACCGTAATCTCGAAAAAATATTCGCTGCCCCACAGCAGGGTCTTATTATATATAAAGTTTCAGCTAAATCGGACGTAAAATGTAGAAAGTCATCCGGAAACTAAGTTTACAAAAATTTCAAAGGGGCATAACCTATTATTATTTGGTGGACCATAACCTCGAAACAATATGCGCTGCCCGACATCATGGTCTAATTATGGATGAATTTTCAGCTTGATCGGATCTAAACTGTAGGAGTTATCCGGAAACAAAAAGTTTACAAAAAAAAATCAAAGGGGCACAACTCTATCATTATTTGGCAGACCGTAACCCCGACACAATATGTGCTGCCCAACATCATGGTCTATGTATGAAGTTTCAGCTTGATCGGGTGTAAACTGTTGGGAAGAGTTATTTGGAAACGAAAAGTTTACTAAAAATTTCAAAGGGGTATAACTCTATTATTATTTGGTGATCGATAACCTCGAAACAATATGCGCTGCCCCACATCATGGTCTAACTATGTATGAAGTTTCAGCTTGATCGGACTTAAACTGTACATTTCCAGAAACGAAATGTTTACAGACGGACGGATGCCGGGGGGCATTACATAATACGACCGTTTTTTCAAACAGGCGTATAAAAACGTGTAGATTATATAGAAAAAATGACCATACCATTTGGTCATCTCAGCTCACCTGTCACATAGTGACAAGGTGAGCTTTTGTGATCACTTTTCGTCCTTCCATGTGTGCGTCCGTAAACGATTTTTTCAAACAACATCTAAACCACTGATCGGATTGTTCTAGTGCTGCCTACATGGGCTGTGTAGTAACCACCCAGATCAGCAGATGAAGTTTACAGGGTTCGGAATGAAGGACAAGCCTGTAAATACAATGAATAATTGTATTTAATGAGCATACGATGACTTGATAAAACGATGCGTATTGTGTTTATGTCGCGGGTTGTTTTATTAGATCGGCTGTGGCCACGGTGATTGGATGATGGATGTTGATGATGGGTCACATGATGTTGATGAAACGACCACAGCTGGTCCTGTCCCACTATCTCGAGGGGGTTCGGGGTTCAATTAGACGACAACTCCGTTTGCTGATTTCAAGTTTAGTGGATGAAACCTTCTCCTTCTCGACCTCGTCATTCTGATAAATATATAAATATCCTTAGTAATAAGGAAATGTTATAATAATGTGTCCTTTGAGCTGACCGTGAGGCCTGCTCCCGCCAGAAGACAAAGTAAGACTGACCGAGGTCGAGAAGGCAATAGCAACAATATGAATATTCATGAAATAATGACAATTATGATAATTTACAAATGTTCAACATGATAATGAAATAAAGTAAACGCATACCTGATAAATATATAAATATCCTTAGTAATAAGGAAATGTTATAATAATGTGTCCTTTGAGCTGACCGTGAGGCCTGCTCCCGCCAGAAGACAAAGTAAGACTGACCAAGAGAGCTTTGTAAGTATGTGCGCATGCGGTGTTAATCAGTGACGTGAAAAACGCGCGAAGCTTACATAAGGACACGGATGTATATATGCGCTACTGATGAAATGCTTAAATGCTTAATGATATATGAAAAAGATGAGTATATGAAGTATCAAAATGACTATCATTAGGGGGAAATTACTGGAAATGACTAGAAAGTCCAAAGCACAAGCGCTCCCCAGTTTCCATAATTTCACTCTGTGACATTCTCCCCCTCTTCGGGAAATGTCGTCCCGACATTTAAATTACTAAAATAAACTAACTCTCATGATTTAAAGATTTCTTTAACTACACCTTGCCTTATAAATAAATTTGCCAGATCTGTATGTTATTAACACAAAATCTGAAAAATAACTAAGAACACAAAGATATGGCTTCGAATCTTATCAAGCAAGTGAAGTTAATCATACCTAACACTTTGCCAGGTAAACCCTTATCAAAATGCGCTGTCATAAATGCTGCACAGTATGCACAGCGCAAAAGATAAAACTTTATATACAGAACTTAGAAAAAAAATCTTTTATTGATAGCGCGTAATAGGACACTCCTTAGTGGTTTAGCTTCAAACGGCTGAACATTGAAACCAGGCTAAAATTGCTTATCCTAAAACACAGCCAAAATGGAAGTGTCATATAAAAATACATTATTTACGCGCTGGACTGGAGAGAGGAAATATAACAGAACTATTCAATTCTTACGAAATTATTCACCCTTCCACGAAAGCACAAGCCAGAAGCACGAACCGGCCACGGTCTGATTGGGATAGCCCCCACCTAGGTTGTAACCAACCCATGTCCAAGCAAGCGCGAAATCATGTCAAGGCGAAATTTTCAATAATAAAATTTTCCTACTAGAACTTTCTCGCCAGTTTGCAGTCAAGTGCACCACGTATCAACGGCACTCTAACAACACACAGGCTCTCTAGAGACGCCATGATAAATCATGCACCGTCAACCAACTGCAACCAAGCAGAAGCTGAACTTAAGAAAAAAAACAAAGGGTCAGCAGAATTGCATTCCAGTGCGGCACGTGCCAAGAGCACTCTGACAACATACAAGCTCTCCAGAGACGCCATGACAAGCCATGCATCGTCACTCGACTGCAACCCAGCAACCCGTTTAAATGAAAACTTTTTGTTTCGAAGCCTCTCTCCAGAATATATTTAGCGTAATTGTCACACGCTCCCCTCCCCCTCTGTGAAAAAATGTCGTCTCGACATTTCAATTAAAATAGTTAAAACACACACAGGAAACCAGGAAACCATGTCAGCTGTAATTCAGTTTAAAACAGTTTTAAAAAAAATTAAAATAACCAGTCCCCTCCTGTCTGCCACCTTGGTTTCTGCCTATGCCTTTGTGTACGCGTTTGCGGTCGCAATTCTGGTTGAGACCTCGGAGCCGGACTAAAGGGTTTCGCCAAAGGGTCCAATGACGACCTCTCTGGGGGTATCACCACACTAGGGGATACCGGTGCATCCAGCATGTCTGCACTATCTGTATCTGCAGAGTCTGGCGCAGGTGAGGCTGCACGACCTGCAGCTCCACTTGGAACATTGATATCACCGGCAGTTGTATCCTCAACCGGTAACGGTTGAGAACTGCTATTTGGTGATATATCCGTATCCAAGGAGCGTGGTTTGGATGCTGGAAGGGCCATAAATGGAAGAAGGAGGTTCCTATGCAGCATCCGTCGGATGCCCTTCCCATGTTCACGTTTTACAACGTACACGGGAACCTCAGTATTTGGCTGTTCAACAACCAAATACACGTCTTTCTCCCATTTATCTGCCAACTTGCATTTTCCCCTCAGTCCGACGTTGCGAATTAGCACACGGTCACCGGGCAAAAGCTGGGCATCCCGAGCTTTGAGGTCATAAGTTTCCTTATGCCTTCTGCCCTGGCGACGGGCCTCCTTGGTGGCTGTTTTGTATGCAAAGTCGAGCCTCTTTTTGAGATCGGCTGCAAACTTTGTCTGGTCAGCATGCCTACCCTCTGGATTTATGCCTAGAAAAGCATCGACTGCCAATCTAGGGTGTCGTCCAAACATTAAATAATGCGGGGAAAATCCAGTGGTCTCATGACGGGTTGAGTTGTAGGCATGAACCAAGGGCGCAACGTAGGACTTCCAGTTAGACTTCTGGTCATCCTCCAAAGTACCCAACATATTGAGCAGAGTCTGGTTAAAGCGCTCAGGCATTCCATTACCCATGGGATGGTAGGGTGTAGTCCTAGACTTGTCAACGTTAGCAACGGAACACAGCTCTTTAATAACCTGGCTCTCAAAATTGCGGCCCTGGTCACTATGTAAGCGGGATGGAAATCCATAGTGACAGATGAAGTTTTCGAAGAGAACTTTAGCGGTTGTCTTGGCCGTTTGGTTCTTGGTTGGTATGGCCTGAGCATAGCGGGTGAAATGGTCTGTAATTACCAAGATGTTTTCGTAACCACCCGCTGATGTCTCAAGAGACAGAAAATCCATGCATACCAAGTCCATGGGATAAGTGGACTCTACAGTCACAAGTTTTGCTGGAGCCCGCTCTCGAGACTTTCTTCGGATGCATCTGGGACAGTTTCTGACTTTCTTTTCAATGTCACCATCCATCCCAGGCCAGTAAAACCGAGATTTTACCAGGGACATAGTGCGGTCTCTGCCTTGATGGCCGGCCTCATCATGCAGACCATTAAGTGCTATCTCCCGGAAAACCTCAGGCAATACCAGCTGGTTTACAGAGGTGCCATGTAAAGAGTGACGACGGTAAAGTACCTCGTCTTTGAAAAATAGACTGTCCCAATCCTTCAAGATTTTCTGACATTCTGTCTCCTCAAGAGCAATCTGTCTCTTGGTAGGTTTGTGTCCAGAGGCAAGAATGGTTTTCACTCTGCTCAACGTGCCGTCAATGGTTTGTTCAGCACGCCAGTCAACTTGACTGAAATCTGAACCAGAGTCAGAGCCAACCTCTTCACCAGTGAGGTCAAACTGCTGCGCAACCAATACACATTCAACTGCCGGCGCCTCCTCTGGAGGGGCTAATACCGCCTGGCAGATGGCCTTAATAGAGTCATTAAACAGGACCTCTTTATCAGTAGATGGTAATCTACTGAGGGCATCGGCATCTTGGTTTTTCTTGCCGGACCTGTAAATGAGCTTGAAATTGTAACTGGACAGAGCGGCTAGCCAACGATGGCCTGTGGCATCTAGCTTAGCCGTTGTTAGAACATACGTCAATGGATTGTTGTCTGTTCTAACAGTGAATTTATTTCCATACAAGTAATCATGGAATTTATCACACACTGCCCATTTCAAGGCAAAAAATTCAAGTTTATGTGCAGGGTAATTGCACTCACTGGCTCTAAGACCTCTGCTAGCATAGGCTATGACACGTTCTATACCATCTTGTTCTTGGTATAGAACAGCACCTAGCCCATCACCACTAGCATCGATGTTCAAAATGAACTCTTTGCTATAGTCTGAATATGCCAAAACTGGTGGTGATGTAAGCTTTTCGATTATTGTATCGAAAGCTGTTTGTTGATCAGGCCCCCAAGACCAAGGAACTGCAGACTTAGATCGCTTGGCTTTCTTGGTTGTTGGGTGTCCTACTAACAGGTCATTGAGAGGCTTCGCAATTTTGGAGTAATTACAGACAAAGCGCCTGTAATAACCCGCAAAACCGAGAAAACTACGCAATTCCTGTATATTGGAAGGGGCAGGCCATTCTTTTAACGCTGCAATTTTGTCAGGATCTGTCTGGACACCCTTATCACTGACAATGTGTCCTAAGTACTGCACCTGGGTCTTGAAAAACTCACACTTGGAGGCTTTGAGCTTTAAGCCGTGCTGCTCAAGCTGTTTGAACACATTTTGCAGCCTGGTGATGTGTTCATCGAATGTCTTACTGAAGATGATTATATCATCTAAGTAAATGAGACATTCCTTCAAGTGTAGGTCCCCCATACAGCGCTCCATAAGCCTCTGAAATGTGCTAGGTGCATTAGTAAGGCCGAAGGCCATCCTATTACATTCAAAGAAGCCTAGGGGGCCGGCAGAGAATGCAGTCTTATGTTTATCCCCTTCTTTGATTCCAACCTGCCAGTGGCCAGATCTAAGGTCAAGTTTTGAAAAGTATTTCGAGCCAGACAACGTATCAATGGTCTCTTCTATTCTTGGCAAGGCATAGGCATCCTTTATTGTCTTGTTGTTCAACTTCCGGAAATCAATACAAAAGCGGAGGCTATTGTCTTTTTTCCGGACAAGAACAATGTTGGAAGAAAATGGGCTTTGAGAATTTCGTATAGCCCCTGCATCCAACATTTCTTTTAAATGTTGGCGTACCTCCTCAAACATTGCCGGAGGTATACGCCTGTATGGATCCTTAAAAGGAGTAGGATCATTTAAGTTTATCTCGTGTTCCACCAGGTTGGTGAAACCAAGATCTGTAGGTCCAGTGGAAAAAATATGCTTCCACTGGCTAAGTAAATCAGAAGCCTGTGTATGCTGTTGAGGAGTTAAGTTCTCCGCTGACAAATCTACTTTGATTTCCTCAGCATGACTATCACTAGTACTAGCCCGCTGAGAAAATGAAGTAGAAAACGGATTTACATTTTCTACAACTTTTACCTCATGTAAATCACATAGTTGGCTTCTAGGTTTAATAGTAATAGGCCTGGCCGAAAGATTGCATATCCTAACAGGGACTCTAGCTGTCTTTGCATTGGGCTTTACAGATACTAAACGAGGGCAAACATTAAAATCTGAAGTTAAAATATTGTTTTCTGTGACAGCATTTTCCATGGTTGAAGTATTTCTAACTAAACCCGTTAATGTTCGGGTTCCATTAGGTTTTAAAATAACTGGAGTTTTGTTTGTAGATTTAACAAACCTTGTTTGGGAATATGAAAGAGCAGAAAATGCATTATTCCATGCAGCCGAAATATTTGGGTCCGATGCAACATCTTCCCTGAGTGAACCAATAATATTTGTACCAACTATCAGAGGAACTTGGCCAGAGTATCTGGTAGTCGGCACAACTAGAACTGGAACAACCAAAGGAACATGTTCTACTTCAGGAATTTTTATTTCTGCTTCAATATATCCCGAATAAGGTATTTTTGAGTCACTTGCTCCACTAATATTTAAATTAAAATCAGCAATGTCTTTCAGCTCAGGCCTTGGATCCATTTGTTGATAAAAGTCATCACAAATTGTTGTGATCATGGATCCTGAATCAATAAGGGCTACACAAGACTGACCATTAATTAAAATCTCTGATTCATTTGTTGAACCAACCATACGGGAAAATAAAGTTGGATCACTGTTGGAGCTATCAGAGTTCAAAGGGGAGTCCTTATTTTGCTCCGCAATAAAGACCCCTTCTAGTTTGAATGATTCAAACCAGAGTCAGTCTGTGTATCAGCACTTCTAAAAGTGTGTTGATTAGCCCCTTGTTGTTGGGATTGGCCTCTGCCATAAGAGCCTCTACCCCTATGATAAGAGCCGCCTCTTCCCCTTGGGAAAGAAGAGCCCCTACCACGAGGAAAAGATCCCCGATTGGCAGAGTTACCTCGATTTGAGAAAGAACCACGTTCATGGAAAGAACCACGTTGGGCAGGAGGGGATGGTGTGGTATTGTTACTATGTGGAAGAGTGGATGGGCCTGGTGATTGAGAAGCAAGACATGCCTCACTGAATTTCTTTTCAAGCCCACCCAGTGTCACGGGTTCGGGCTGATGGATTGGTTAGTTGGTTGTATCGAGTTGATGAATGGATTGTGGCCACATGAGCATGGTGAACGACGTTGATACAACGTTAGAGCCTCTCCCGTATCTCAAGGGGGTTCGGGGTTCAAGAGATGATAACTAAGTTGGATGTTTCCATGTTTTTTGAAGTTATCAGAACCTTCTCCCTCTCGACCTCGTCATCTGAATAATATTATAAATATCCTAAGTAATTAGGAATAACATATATATTATTTGTGTCCTGTAGGTGGTCGTAAGACCTACCTTCGCCAGGGACAAAGAAAGACTGACCAAGAGAGCTTTGTAAGTATGTGCGCATGCGGTGTTAATCAGTGACGTGAAAAACGCGCGAAGCTTACATAAGGACACGGATGTATATATGCGCTACTGATGAAATGCTTAAATGCTTAATGATATATGAAAAAGATGAGTATATGAAGTATCAAAATGACTATCATTAGGGGGAAATTACTGGAAATGACTAGAAAGTCCAAAGCACAAGCGCTCCCCAGTTTCCATAATTTCACTCTGTGACATTTACAATAGATAAATATGTAATGACCATGACAGATAAAAACAATACAAATAGACAATAACATACAAGAGTTACTTGCCTTGCCGCCTATACTTTAAACAGGTAAACAATGAACAGAATAAATGCTCATAAAACCCCTGGAATGAAGTATTCCTAGCGTATTTAGACATAAGCAGGTTCTGTTACAAATATTAAAATAAAAGATGATATGACTAACCTGTAAATACAATGAATAATTGTATTTAATGAGCATACGATGACTTGATAAAACGATGCGTATTGTGTTTACAATAGATAAATATGTAATGACACACTACACGGTGCGTAGCACTGGATATAGCACACTACCTATCCAACTATAATAGGGTACCCACTACGTGTCCGGCTACAAGAGATACAACAACCATGATGGGAACCTGTGTCAGGTACAGAACAGGGAAAATATAGAACTTGTTGGAATGAATAAATAAGACTGAGACATATAAAATGAAACAACCCTTTATTACACCCTATGACATATTTCCCTCCTTTCTGTAATGGCGTCCCGACATTTGTACCTCCAGAGAAAATAAGTCATCGAACAAAACACAGGTACATGATGATAATCCTGATGATGATGGTGATGATGGTGTATGAGGAAGCAGAAGAAGACGGTGGTGGTGGTGATGATGTTGTTGATGATGATGATGATGATGATGTTGATGATGATGATTGGGATGATAATGACGATGATGATGATGATGAAGCGTTCAAGCTTGGCATTAACATTTTACATGTAAGTCAATGTCACAAATGTTTTTCCAAATTGCTGACACAATCTTAACTCCGACACCATGCAAAATGCACAATGCTGTAAAGTTCAAGTATTCACATATACCTGAAAACAAGCAGAAATGATTATTAATGAAATGAGATTCAATATTCACTCTGCAAATTACACAGTCCTGTAAAATTCAAGTATTCACATATGTCAATACCTGAAAAACAAGCAGAATGATTAATAATGAAATTACACAGTCCTGTAAAATTCAAGTATTCACATATGTCAATACCTGAAAAACAAGCAGAATGATTAATAATGAAATGAAATGCAACTAAAAATTATGAAATGAAATGCAACTAGTGATGTTTAAAGGGAACCGTGACTTATCGTAGTAACACTTCCATTATTCTGTGTATGTAATTCGGCAACCAGAAAAGTTGATGGTTCAAGTGTCAAAAGAATATAAAACTTACGGTTGAAGAACGTATGTCACAGTAAAACAAAATAATGGCTCCACTTCCGATCACCAGTATGAATAATATGAATTTCTAAAACAATTGAAACACAAATATTTACACACTGGACACATTTCTGTGTGTGCATACCACAATATTGATCTAAAACTATCTAATTCTGGCATCGTCCCAACCTGTTCTACGAGAACGCGACTTCCTGTCATCCTAGAAATTATGTGACTGGCCGAAATCCCAAACCGATGGATTCATCCACTGAGGTCTTCTTCGGACACGTTGAGGTCTGTTCCTGTACCTGCCTCTGTACGAAGACTCTGAAGGGCTATGAGAGGATGTGTAGTGCCGTTTATATCCAGGTTGACCAGGTTTCCGCTTCGCAGGGATGACATATCTATCGCTAGTCCCACGGGCACTGGCTATAACGTCAGCTGTGGCAATGTCATCACCTGCATGGCTGCAACTGGATATACTGGCATCATAGCCACCATCAGATTATTCCGCTGTAGAGTCTAGGACATTGGTAGGTACTACAGGATGAACCTCATCTGGTTGACTATCCTGAATATCATATGATCCATCAGGTGAACTGGGCACCGGCCTTCTCCTATCAACATGTGGAGATATGCATGAGAAAGGCAGCAATAGTGTTCTGTGAAGAATTCTGGTCTTCTTTGTTCGGGGTTTCTCAGACTTCACTTCGTAGACTGGGATGTCAGGAAGCGGTTGGGAAATCACAACATATGGAGTCTTTTCCCAACGGTCTGCAATCTTGCGTTTACCCCGCAATCCAACATTCTTCACAAGAACTCTATCTCCTGGCTTGAGACATGAGTGCCTGGCCTTAAGGTCATAATAGGCCTTCTGTCTGTCTGTACTCTTGCGTGCTGCTTTCTCTGCAGTCCGGTATGCAAATGCTAAGCGCTCCTTCAACTTCTTGGCATATTCGGTCTTATCCTTGGCTGACAGGGTATCCGGCGTCAAACCTAAAAAGGCATCAATGGCCAGACGTGGATGTCGACCGAACATCAAGAAGTACGGGGAGTATCCAGTTGAGCTGTGCATGGTAGCGTTGTAAGCATGCACAAGGGTGGGTACATGCGCTTTCCAATCGCTCTTCTGGTACTCCTCGAGGGTGCCTAGCATTTGCAACAGAGTTTGGTTGAAACGTTCAACCTGGCCATTGTCCATGGCGTGATACGGTGTGGTTCGAGACTTCTCAACACCAGCTACCTTGCACAATTCCTGTATGAGGTTGGATTCAAATGTTTGACCCTGATCACTGTGTATTCTGGCTGGAAAGCCATAATGCACAATGAACTGGTCAAACAAAACTCGTGCAGTTGTCTTGGCAGTCTGGTTCCTAGTAGGAAAGGCCTGTGCATAACGGCTAAAATGATCCGTTATCACCAGCACATTTTCGATTCCTCCTTTGGACCTTTCCAAGCTGAGATAGTCTATACAAACGATCTCCATGGGCATGGTGGACTCTATATTGACCAGTTCAGCACTGATGCCAGGATTGGTCTTCCGAAGTTTACATCGTTCACAGTTCCACACTTTCTGTTCAATGAACTTATCGATTCCCGGCCAGTAGAACCGCTGCTTGATAAGAGAGGTCGTCCTATCACGTCCTTGGTGGCCGAGATCGGTGTGCAGAGCCTTGAAAATCCCATCCCGAAGTGCAAGAGGCACAACCAGCTGCCGGAATTCCTGGTTGTTTACAGTTCCCTTCCGACAAAGAATGTCGTTGCACAGGTACAATTTGTCCCAATCTTTGACATATCTAGCATCATATTTAGGATTCGCTAGAACCTGCGGAGCTGGTTTTCTAGCGTCTGTCTTAAGATGCTCGACAATCAAAGAGATGGTTGGGTCTTCCTTCTGTGCTAAACGCCAATTCTTGTCCGAAAGTGCACGGGACTGTATAATATCTTCTGGTATCTCCTCTGGTGTGCCGACACTACAGGCAGTGTCAGAAAGTGCTACACTTTCGACTAGAGGAGATTCTTCAGAGACAATCTGTGAGGCAACTGAAATTGCCTTCAGCACTTCTGGGAACACCACATGTTCCCTCGCCTCTGTTTTGTGATCACTTTTTCGTCCGTCCATGTGTGCGTCCGTAAACGATTTTTTCAAACAACATCTAAACCACTGATCGGATTTTGACCAAACTTCACAGGAATGATCCTTCGGTAAAGTTGATCCCTTTCAAAGTTGTTCAAATCGTTCCGGTCCGTTGCACATCAAGGTCACAGGAGCCATAAATGGATTTTTTAGCTATTGTGTGCATGTTCAAAGACGCATTTTCCTTTGACACCATTTCATTTAAGGTATATGTAAAACAAAATGAAAGGAAATGAGCCGGGGTACAGCATTTCCAACAACTTGCATATGCGCCCAGAGAAGAATCAGATCAGACTGCACATCCATAGTCTAACCAAAGACTTCTCTTGTTGCGGCCCTTAGCTATCCTTAGACTGCACAACGAAGATTCCGATGCACAGGCTGATCTTAGTCTTCGTTGGACGCACATCTTATTGTTGATTTTATTGTGCGCTGGCTCAAATAAAATGAAAACTATTGCATTTTTAGCTCACCTGAGCCGAAGGCTCATGTGAGGTATTAGTATTCCAATGATCCGTCGTCCATTCACATTTTCAACTAAGTATATCTTTAAAAGCCAGTTGGCCAATCATTATTAACTTTCATGAGAAGCATTATCAGGTTGGGGGAAAAGATTCATTATGTTTTGGGCCAGATCAGATGGAAACCCTTGTTGCCATGGCAACATATAGCTCCCATAGACTTACAATGGGAAAATCTTAAAAAATCTTCTTCTCTGAAACCAATAGGCCCAGAGCTTACATATGAAGCATGTAGCAATGTCAAGTGGTCCCCTACATAAATTATGCCAATCATGCCCCTGGGGTCTAAACTGGCCACGCCCCGGGGTCCTTTAACCACCATAGAAATAAAAGCTTAATAAATCTTCTTCTCTGAAACCGCTAGGCACAGCGCTTACATATAAGCATGTAGCCATGTCAAGTGGTCCTCTACATAAATTGTGCCAATCATGCCCCTGGGGTCTAAACTGGCCGCGCCCCGGGCCCCCTTAGCCCTCATAGACTTATAATGGAAAAAAAAGCTATAAAAATCTTCTGCTCTGAAACCACTAGGCCCAGAGCTTACATATTAAGCATTTAGCAATGTCAAGTCGTCTCCTACATAAATTGTGCCAATCATGCCCCTGGGATCTAAACTGGCCACGGCCTGATGCCCTTGGCCCCCATAGACATATAATGGGAAAAAAGCTTTAAAATCATCTTCTCTGAAACCAGAGCTTACATATTAAGCATGTATCAAGGTCAAGTGGTCCTCTACATAAATTGTGCCAATCATGCCCCTGGGGTCTAAAATGGCCACGCCCCGGGGCCCCTTAGCCCCCATAGACTTATAATGGAAAAAGAGCTAAACAAATCTTGTTCTCTGAAACCACTAGGTCCAGAGCTTACATATAAAGCATGTAGCAATTTCAAGTGATCCCCCTAAATAAATTGTGCAAATCATGCCCCTGGGGACTAAACTGGCTACGCCCCGGGGTCCCTTAACCCCCATAGACTTATATTGGAAATAAAAGCTTAAAAAATCTCTGAAACCGCAAGGCACAGAGCTTACATATTTAGCATGTAGCAATTTCAAGTGGTCCCCTACATAAATTGTTCAAATCATGCCCCTGGGGTCTAAACTGGCCACGCCCCGGGGTCCCTTAACCCCCATAGACTCCTAATGGGAAAAAAAGGTTTAAAAATCTTGTTCTCTGAAACCACTAGGCCCAGAGCTTACATATTAAGCATGTAGCAATATCAAGTGGTCCCCTTCATATGTTGTGCCAATCATGCCCCTGGGATCTAGACTGGCCACGCCATTGGGGCCCCTTAGCCCCCATAGACTTCTAATGGAAAAAAAAAAACTTTAAAAAATCTTCTCTGAAACTGCTAGTATTATTAGCTCACTTGAGCCGATGCTCCGGCGTCTGTTCACATTTTCAAATAAGTATATCTTGAAAGCCATTTGGCCAATCATGATTAAATTTCATGAGAAGCATGATCCCGTTGGAGGAGAAGGATGCAGTATGTTTTGGGGCAATTCAGATTGAAACTGGTGTTGCCATGGCAACATATAGCTCACATAGACTTACAGTGGGAAAAAGCTTTAAAAAATTTCTTCTCTGAAACCACTAGGCCCAGAGCTTACATATTAAGCATGTGGCAATGTCAAGTGGTCCCCTACATAAATTGTGCCAATCATGCCCTTGGGGTCTAAACTGACCATACCCCGGGGCCCCTTAGCCCCCATAGACTTATAATGGAAAAAAAAAAACAACAAAAATCTTCTTCTCTGAAACCACTAGGCCCAGAGCTTACATATTAAGCATGTTGCAATGTCAAGTGGTCCCCTACATTAATCCTACCAAACATGCCCTAGGGTCCAAATTGACAATGCCGTGTCCCATTAGGAAGAACTTCAAAAAAATTATGCTCAAAGACCATGAGACAAACAGGTGACTAAAATGTTCCTCAGGTGAGCGGTTAGGCTCATTGAGCCTCTTGTTTAAGTTATAAAATCAACGTACCGTAAAAAAAAAAAAAAAAAAAAAAACATCATGCACCTGCTGCAATTTGCCGGCACAGGATGGTCGCACAGAGCTACCCGACTGCATAACGTGACTCAAGGTAGTCGGAAAAGGAGCCCCGAGAGGCATTTTGAATGTTCATGACGCCCATCGTATCTATTTCGGAAATGATCAGGAAAATAGTAACGGTGTCCGGATGTAACAAGTTGGCTTCTTTCAAAAGAAGCCAATGTGAGGGCTACAGTTTAACTGCAATAATCGGCATGTGGGTTGTAAGAAAGTATCGATTTTTTTTTCCTGACGAAATTTGCGAAGCGGGAAACAAGACGGTTCAACTGCCAAGACAGTTACCCGAAATTTTTGTTCGCTTATTAGGTCGATTTTTCACCACGATTTTTTGACACAATTTTGAAAAAACTAAGCGCATGGTGCTGTAATTAGGACGAATACGGTATGTATATTTATATATAAAGATGTTAAAACTGTTTAAAAGTGTAAATAGAAATTGTAAACTTGATATATTTTTAAAAACATATACGGTATTTGTAAATCAACGTCGAAATGGCACAATGTAAGTAATTTGATATCTGCATACACATTATATAATTAAATACAATGATTTTAAGCACCCGCCCGTCTGGGCTTGGAGAGACCGATCGTACTGCATGGTGCTCCCGCGCAGATCTGAAACTGTTTGCATACGAGTAATGCAAAACGACTGAATTACTAAGCCTTTCCAATCAGTGCTGCGAATAGGACTGCCAAATTTGGTTTCGATGGGTGACGAGAAACATCTCCAGTATAACCGGAGTAGTCAGTGTTTGATTGGAATGCTAAATATCAATTCAAACAAACAAACAATAACTAGTGCAACAAAGGAAAAGCCTGTAATAGATGTCCTATAAAAAGGACATAGATGTCGCGGGTTCGAGCTGATGGATTGGCTGTGGCCACGGTGATTGGATGATGGATGTTGATGATGGGTCACATGATACTGATGAAACGACCACAGCTGGTCCTGTCCCACTATCTCGAGGGGGTTCGGGGTTAACTAACGACAACAGAGATAGATGTTTCCATGTTTTTGGAGATGTCCAAAACCTTCCCTTCCCGACCTCGTCATCTGATAAATATATAAATATCCTTAGTAATAAGGAAATGTTATAATAATGTGTCCTTTGAGCTGACCGTGAGGCCTGCTCCCGCCAGAAGACAAAGTAAGACTGACCGAGGTCGAGAAGGCAATAGCAACAATATGAATATTCATGAAATAATGACAATTATGATAATTTACAAATGTTCAACAAGATAATGAAATAAAGTAAACGCATACCTGAATAATAATATGAATATCCTAAGTAATTAGGAATTACATATAGATTGTGTCCGTCAGGTGGTCGTGAGACCTACCTTCGCCAGGGACAAAGAAAGACTGACAAAGGCTGAGGTAAGAATGTGCGCATGCGGTGTTAATCAGTGAAGTGAAAAGCGCGCGAGACTTGCATAAGGACACCGGAAATTGATATACGCTACTCAGGAATGCTTAATGCTTAATGAAAGATGAAATATATGAGTATATGATGTATGAAAAGCGACGATCAATAGGGGAAAATAACTGGGAATGACTAGAAAGTCCTAAGCACAAGCGCTCCTCAGTTTCCATAATTTCACTCTGTGACATTCTCCCCCTCTTCGGGAAATGTCGTCCCGACATTTAAATTACTAAAATAAACTAACTCTCATGATTTAAAGATTTCTTTAACTACACCTTGCCTTATAAATAAATTTGCCAGATCTGTATGTTATTAACACAAAATCTGAAAAATAACTAAGAACACAAAGATATGGCTTCGAATCTTATCAGCAAGTGAAGTTAATCATACCTAACACTTTGCCCTTATCAAAATGCGCTGTCATAAATGCTGCACAGTATGCACAGCGCAAAAGATAAAACTTTATATACAGAACTTAGACAAAAAATCTTTTATTGATAGCGCGTAATAGGACACTCCTTACTGGTTTAGCTTCAAACGGCCAAACATTAAAACCAGGCTAAGATTGCTTATCCTAAAACACAGCCAAAATGGAAGTGTCATATAAAAATACATTATTTACGCGCTGGACTGGAGAGAGGAAATATAACAGAACTATTCAATTCTTACGAAATTATTCACCCTTCCACGAAAGCACAAGTCAGAAGCACGAACCGGCCACGGTCTGATTGGGATAGCCCCCACCTAGGTTGTAACCAACCCATGTCCAAGCAAGCGCGAAATCATGTCAAGGCGAATTTTTTTATTTTTTTAGAACTTTCTTACCAGTTTGCAGTCAAGTGCACCACGTATCAACGGCACTCTAACAACACACAGGCTCTCTAGAGACGCCATGATAAATCATGCACCGTCAACCAACTGCAACCCAGCAGAAGACGAATCTAAGAAAGAAAAACAAAGGGTCAGCAGAATTGCATTCCAGTGCGGCACGTGCCAAGAGCACTCTGACAACATACAAGCTCTCCAGAGACGCCATGACAAGCCATGCATCGTCACTCGACTGCAACCCAGCAACCCGTTTAAATGAAAACTTTTTGTTTCGAAGCCTCTCTCCAGAATATATTTAGCGTAATTGTCACACGCTCCCCTCCCCCTCTGTGAAAAAATGTCGTCTCGACATTTCAAAATAAAAAAAAATAAAATACACGCACAGGAAACCAGGAAACCATGTCAGCTGTTAAGTCAGTTTAAAATATACGAAAATTTAAAATAACCAGTCCCCTCCTGCCTGCCACCTTGGTTTCTGCCTATGCCTTGTTGGACGTGTTTGAGGTCGCAATTCTGGTTGAGACCCCGGAGCAGGACTGAAGGGTTTCGCCAAAGGATTCAATGACGATCTCTCTGGGGGTATCACCACACTAGGGGATACCGGTGCATCCAGCATGTTCGCACTATCTGGAACTGCAGAGTCTGGTGCAGGTGAGGCTGCACTACCTGCCGCTCCACTCGGAACATTGATATCACCGGCAGTTGTACCCTCAACCGGTGACGGTTGAGAACTGCTATTTGGTGATATATCTGTATCCGCGGAGCGTTGTTTGGATGCTGGAAGGGCCATGAATGGAAGAAGTAGATTCCTGTGCAGCATCCTTCGGATGCTCCTCCCATGTTCACGTTTGACAACGTACACAGGAACCTCTGTATTTGGCTGTTCAACAACCAAGTACACTTCTTTCTCCCATTTATCTGCCAGCTTGCACTTTCCCCTCAGTCCGACGTTGCGCACCAGTACTCGGTCACCGGGCAAAAGCTGGGCATCCCGAGCTTTGAGGTCATAAGTTTCCTTATGCCTTCTGCCCTGGCGACGGGCCTCCTTGGTAGCTGTCTTATAGGCAAAGTCGAGCCTCTTTTTCAGATCGGCTGCAAACTTTGTCTGGTTAGCATGCCTACTCTCTGGATTTATGCCTAGAAAGGCATCCACCGCCAGTCTAGGGTGTCGCCCAAACATTAAATAATGCGGGGAAAATCCAGTGGTCTCATGACGGGTTGAGTTGTAGGCATGAACCAAGGGCGCAACGTAGGACTTCCAGTTAGACTTCTGGTCATCCTCCAAAGTACCCAACATATTGAGCAGAGTCTGGTTAAAGCGCTCAGGCATTCCATTACCCATGGGATGGTAGGGTGTAGTCCTAGACTTGTCAACGTTAGCAATGGAACACAACTCTTTAATAACCTGGCTCTCAAAATTGCGGCCCTGGTCACTATGTAAACGGGATGGAAACCCATAGTGACAGATGAAGTTTTCGAAGAGAACTTTAGCGGTTGTCTTGGCCATTTGGTTCTTGGTTGGTATGGCCTGAGCATAGCGGGTGAAATGGTCTGTAATTACCAAGATGTTTTCGTAACCACCCGCTGATGTCTCAAGAGACAGAAAATCCATGCATACCAAATCCATGGGATAAGTGGACTCTACAGTCACAAGTTTTGCTGGAACCCGCTCTCGAGACTTTCTTCGGATGCATCTGGGACAGTTTCGGACTTTCTTTTCTATGTCACCATCCATCCCAGGCCAGTAAAACCGAGATTTTACCAGGGACATAGTGCGGTCTCTGCCTTGATGGCCGGCCTCATCATGCAGACCATTAAGTGCTATCTCCCGGAAAACCTCAGGCAATACCAGCTGGTTTACAGAGGTGCCATGTAAAGAGTGACGACGGTAAAGTACCTCGTCTTTGAAAAATAGACTGTCCCAATCCTTCAAGATTTTCTGACATTCTGTCTCCTCAAGAGCAATCTGTCTCTTGGTAGGTTTATGTCCAGAGGCAAGAATGGTCTTCACTCTGTTCAACGTGCCGTCAATGGTTTGTTCAGCACGCCAGTCAATTTGACTGAAATCTGAACCAGAGTCAGAGCCAACCTCTTCACCAGTGAGGTCAAACTGCTGCGCAACCAATACACATTCAACTGCCGGCGCCTCCTCTGGAGGGGCTAATACCGCCTGGCAGATGGCCTTAATAGCGTCATTAAACAGGACCTCTTTATCAGTAGATGGTAATCTACTGAGGGCATCGGCATCTTGGTTTTTCTTGCCAGACCTGTAAATGAGCTTGAAGTTGTAGCTGGACAGTGCGGCTAGCCAACGATGGCCTGTGGCATCTAGCTTAGCCGTTGTTAGAACATACGTCAATGGATTGTTGTCTGTTCTAACAGTGAATTTATTTCCATACAAGTAATCATGGAATTTATCACACACTGCCCATTTCAAGGCCAAAAATTCAAGTTTATGTGCAGGGTAATTGCACTCACTGGCTCTAAGACCTCTGCTAGCATAGGCTATGACACGTTCTATACCATCTTGTTCTTGGTATAGAACAGCACCTAGCCCATCACCACTAGCATCGATGTTCAAAATGAATTCTTTGCTATAGTCTGAATATGCCAAGACCGGTGGTGATGTAAGCTTTTCGATTATTGTATCGAAAGCTGTTTGTTGATCAGGCCCCCAAGACCAAGGAACTGCAGACTTAGATCGCTTGGCTTTCTTGGTTGTTGGGTGTCCTACTAACAGGTCATTGAGAGGCTTCGCAATTTTGGAGTAATTACAGACAAAGCGCCTGTAATAACCCGCAAAACCAAGAAAACTACGCAATTCCTGTATGTTTGAAGGGGCAGGCCATTCTTTTAATGCTGCAATTTTGTCAGGATCTGTCTGGACACCCTTATCACTGACAATGTGGCCTAAGTACTGCACCTGGGTCTTGAAAAACTCACACTTGGAGGCTTTGAGCTTTAAGCCGTGCTGCTCAAGCTGTTTGAACACATTTTGCAGCCTTGTGATGTGTTCATCGAATGTCTTACTGAAGATGATTATATCATCTAAGTAAATGAGACATTCCTTCAAGTGTAGGTCCCCCATACAGCGCTCCATAAGCCTCTGAAATGTGCTAGGTGCATTGGTAAGACCGAAGGCCATCCTATTACATTCAAAGAAGCCTAGGGGGCCGGCAGAGAATGCAGTCTTATGTTTATCCCCTTCTTTGATTCCAACCTGCCAGTAGCCAGACCTAAGATCAAGTTTGGAGAAATATTTCGAGCCAGACAATGTGTCAATGGTCTCTTCTATTCTTGGCAAGGCATAGGCATCCTTAATTGTCTTGTTGTTCAGTTTCCGGAAATCAATACAAAAGCGTAAGCTATTGTCTTTTTTCCGGACCAGAACAATATTGGAAGAAAAAGGGCTTTGGGAATCTCGTATAGCCCCTGCGTCCAACATTTCTTTTAAATGTTGGCGCACCTCCTCAAACATTGCAGGAGGTATACGCCTGTATGGATCCTTAAATGGAGTAGGATCACTTAAGTTGATCTCGTGTTCCACCAGATTGGTGAAACCAAGATCTGTAGGCCCAGTGGAAAAAATATGCTTCCACTGGCTAAGTAAATCAGAAGCCTGGGTATGCTGTTGAGGAGTTAAGTTCTCCGCTGACAAATCTACTTTGATTTCCTCAGCATGACTATCACTAGTACTAGCCCGCTGAGAAAATGAAGTAGAAAACGGATTTACATTTTCAATAACTTTTACCTCATGTAAATCACATAATTGGCTTCTAGGTTTTATTGTAATAGGCCTGGCTGAAAGATTACATATTCTAACAGGGACTCTAGCTGTCTTTGCATTGGGCTTTACAGAAACCAAACGAGGACAAACATTAAAATCAGAAGTTAAAATATTGTTTTCTGTGACAGCATTTTCCATGGTGGAAGTATTTCTAACCAAACCCGTTAATGTTCGGGTTTCATTGGGTTTTAAAATAACTGGTGTTTTGTTGGTAGATTTAACAAACCTTGTTTGGGAATATGAAAGAGCGGAAAATGCATTATTCCATGCAGACGAAATATTTGGGTCCGATGCAACATCTTCCCTGAGTGAACCAATAATATTTGTACCAACTATCAGAGGAACTTGGCCAGAGTATCTGGTAGTCGGCACAACTAGAACTGGAACAACCAAAGGAATATGTTCTACCTCAGGAATTTTTATTTCCGCTTCAATATATCCCGAATAAGGTATTTTTGAGCCACTTGCTCCACTAATATTCAAATTAAAATCAGCAATGTCTTTCAGCTCAGGCCTTGGATCCATTTGTTGATAAAAATCATCACAAATTGTTGTGATCATGGATCCAGAATCAATAAGGGCTAAACAAGACTGACCATTAATAAAAATCTCTGAGTCATTTGTTGAACCAACCATACGTGAAAATAAGGTTGGATCAGTGTTGGAGCTATCAGAGTTCAAAGGGGAGTCCTTATTTTGCTCCGCAATAAAGACCCCTTCTAGTTTGAATGATTCAAACCAGAGTCAGTCTGTGTATCAGCACTTTTAAAATTGTGCTGATTAGCCCCTTGTTGTTGGTATTGGCCTCTGCCATAAGAGCCTCTACTCCTCTGATAAGAGCCACCTCTTCCCCTTGGGAAAGAAGAGCCCCTACCACGAGGAAAAGATCCCCGATTGGCAGAGTATCCACGTTGAGAGAAGGAACCACGTTGGGCAGGAGGGGTAGGTGGTATACTTTGACAAGGTGAAAGAGTGGATGGGCCCGGTGAGTTAGAAGCAAGGCATGCCTCACTAAACTTCTTTTCAAGCCCATCCATCCTTTCTCTTAGCCTTCTCATCTGATTGGCAATGTTGTCTAACTTCTGACCAGTAGTGTCAGAAGAAGACTGTGCCATTTGTGTTTGCTGTTTGTCAACCTTGCCATGCTGGCTGTCACTGACAGATGATGTCAAAGTTGACATCTGCTTTGTTGTAGCAGATATATTTAGATCCTGCTCAATGGATCTAATTGACTTCAGCAGGCTGTTGAAGTCTTTATCAACTTCAAACTTAAACCTGCTGGAGTTCTTTAAAAGTGGATCTTTCAGGCCATTCCAAAGTTTTGAACAGAGCATTTCATTTTTGATATGCTCATCAATAACTCTGTTTTGAGTGGCTCGCCTCAAAAGATTTTCGATTCTGACACTATAGTCAGCAACTGACTCATTTTGCAGTTGTAATTCTAAATAAAATTGTTGAAGTAAAACTTCACAGGAGGAAACATTGCCATAGATGCCCTCAAGTTTGTTTAAAATATCTGTAGGTGAAGAAGTTTCACCAACTGTGAGTAAAATCTCTCTGGCTTTGCCTTTGAGAGATTTTCTCACAGCCTGGAGAATAAAAGAATCAGGATAAATTGATTCTCTTATGAGGCAGCTGAGTTCAAACTTCCAGACTTCAAAGGAAACATCCCCTTTCTGATTTTCACCAGAAAAGAATGGAAGTTGTGGAACCCGCATGCCTGCTAATAAAGAATTATTAAGGGTACTATTAAAAGAGCTTTGACCCTGTAATGTACAACTTGAGGGTGGCAATGGATTAAAAGAAGCAACATATTGCTGACTAGGACATGGTTCCTGTTTAATTTCCACTGGGGGAGGTTGTGTAATATTATTACCTTTTAAAGATATCTTATTTTGTTGTACACTTTTGGCTTTTGAGGTCTTAAATGGTGTACAAATTTGAGGAGGAGAAATATTTTGTTCCTCTTTCACCATTTGTGTATGAGGGGCAGCATTATTTGCTTCCCTACTTGAGTGGTGAAAGGGAAACTCGGGACCAAAAGTCACCCTGTGCCCCTGCTTTTTATAGTTTGTAGGCTCACCACGGAAAGGATTGGGAGGGGTTTTGTTCAAACTATGAACAATATTTGGCTGAAGGGATGAGCCAGGTCCACCATGGGTGTATGAATCCCTTAAAAAGGGATCAGAAGCATACTCCTGCTTAATATTAACAGGATTATGGAGTATACCTAAAGATTTTGGTCTATGAACCAGGTGTTCAAATTCTTTAGGGTATGGGGGTCTTGGGGGTGGACTGGGTGAGCCTCTATCATATAAAGGGCCTTGATTTGATTCAAGAGGTCTAAGTGGGGATTCTTGGGGTAGGGCTGGGGTAACTGGGGTCATTGGTTTGGGTGTGGGAGGGGCAACTGGAGCTATTTGTTTGGGTGTGGGAGGGAAAGCTGGGGTAACAAGAGACATTTGGTTGGGCGGGGGTGGAGTATGGTATCTCAGAATGGGTGTGGGTGGGGGAACAACCCTAAATTGGGGCTGGGTGTTAAAAGCAGGACCCACAGGTGTACTGGTAGTCCCCATATTAGCAAGCTCACTAGCTTGTGTTTCTTCTTCTTCCTCTTCTTCAACTTTTATTTCCTCTTCATGGCGAGGTATTATGTCGAAGCGGCCTGTACGCCTCAACATCTCGACCATGAATTCTATGTCCTTTTCAGGCCATAATGATCCAAAATCTATTTCCTTGCCTCCTTCTGCCATGATTAAACACTATTTATAAACTATTGAAGCAAAATTGAACAAGTCAAAAAATAAAAAAAAATCAGAAATAATTTATTTATTTGATGTCAAAAGTTCAAAATATCAGGGTTTACCTGTATTCCATGGACATCACCATAGAAATTCTTCATTCAAAATGGCAGCAAGGCAAAATATTCTCAAAATATCCGAAGTACATCTAGTACCCACAACCTGCCATACAATACTGAAAATATTCTATGGACTAGTTTCACTGTCTGTGATAAAAATGTACATTGACACTAGAAATGCACAAATAATCTCACAGACAGGTATATAAAGTATAGTGCTTACTATTCACTCAACAAGAAGTGGACTTGTCCACATATCTATCTGTCACAAATTTAACACCAACAATAGAAATTCACTAAATATTCACTAGTGACAGACTTCTTCACTAATATTATAGCATGTGAGCATACTCACAATTAAATGTAGAAATTTCAAGTATTGTGAAAATATTCACAAAAACAAGAAATTCTATGCACTATACATGTATTACTATGTCTCAACTAGAGAGCTGGGTACCAGAGTACTGGGAAAACAACCGTTCATTCAACAAGCTAATTTTAAAACAAAAACACTACATTTGCATAATACATGATGATAACACACAAACATACTATTGATTGGTGTAGACGGAAACTTGAGTATGTGAGGCTTGAACGGGCTTGCATGAAAAAGCCAACTTTTTTTTTTTTTTTTTTTTTTTTTTTAATGGAGGGGTAAACTTGAGTACCCGGAGAAAAACACTTTACGGACTTTCATGTCAAATGTAAGGGTGAGACTCCAAAGCAGGGTGATAGAGGATAATGATTGATGGGGACATAAACACTCATGACAGGGAATGACTGAAAAGAAGAAAGAAAATACAGTAAAATTTATCTTACCAGGAGCAGTCTTCTACTATTCTTGTAAGTGTGACGCACAGCAAAGGAAAGTACCAGTGCAAAAGAAGTGAGGTTAGTTGTTACCTTGAGTGGTGCAGAGAAGAGAAATCACCAACTGAAAAATGAAGAGAAAGTATCAGAAAAATAGAAAAACATCTCATATACATGCACATATATAGCAAAAAGCTACGAAAAAGGCTTAAATTTCATGGAAATACATGCATTTTGCCTATAAATGGCTTTCTGAGTAAAACCGTACTCTTCAGAATATTCAGTACATCACAAAGCACAAATGATATTGATCACTCTGATCAGAAGCCACACGGCATGATCTGATATTTCACTATTTACACGAAATGCAACACATTCGGCTATAAATGGCTTTCTGATGAAAACCGGACCCTTCAAAATATTCAAATCACTGTAAATCACAGAAAGTAAAAATCACTCTGATCAGGGTCCACAAGGCATGACATCAGTTTACACTATTTTACGATAGAAATACACAGTCACATGCGAAATAGCAGGGCGAGCATTGTTGTGTATGTAATAAACAGACTAGAATGCAGGCAAACATGTAATACCATGCAAAATGGGTACACACTGTTTCCCTAAATGTTCCACTATGTCACACACATGTCATATGGAAAATCAGAAAATGATCACTGTACACTACACCGAACACATTGCATCTGTTGATAAAAGAGAAAGAGAGAGATCTAGAACTAATCATTTGGCAGTTTGACACTGAATAAGTCAAGACAGTTTATCAATATGTACATACACTGTACATGTAAACAAACTATACATGAAAACAACAGATGTAATTTTTCAGCAAAATGTAAAGATAGAGAGTCACTTGGCACTGTCACTGATTAAGCACATCTGCCTTATGAAAAGACAGAAAAGAGAGTCACATTATATTAAGTTACAGCACTGAAATGTCACTTAGAAATTTCCATAACAGGTAAAGTCATGACAGTCTAAAACGAAAGTAGAAATCAGCTGTGACCTAATTCGGCAATGCCAATACATAGACAGTTAACACGGACAGTTTATGTAAGAATTACGATAGAAACACAGAATAAATAAAACACTGGTACGTACCATGGTGAAAGTCACATATAAAAGAATAAAATACTTAGAAAGTAGTCCTGACGGAGCACATGTTTAGATGGAAAAAGAGGCCTAGTGACGTCATCCGTAGAGGTGGGTAAAACCTGGTACTCTGTCTCTATGGACGACCACTTCTGAAAGGGAACCTGTAGTTGGGCGCCAGTGTCGCGGGTTCGAGCTGATGGATTGGCTGTGGCCACGGTGATTGGATGATGGATGTTGATGATGGGTCACATGATACTGATGAAACGACCACAGCTGGTCCTGTCCCACTATCTCGAGGGGGTTCGGGGTTAACTAACGACAACAGAGATAGATGTTTCCATGTTTTTGGAGATGTCCAAAACCTTCCCTTCCCGACCTCGTCATCTGATAAATATATAAATATCCTTAGTAATAAGGAAATGTTATAATAATGTGTCCTTTGAGCTGACCGTGAGGCCTGCTCCCGCCAGAAGACAAAGTAAGACTGACCGAGGTCGAGAAGGCAATAGCAACAATATGAATATTCATGAAATAATGACAATTATGATAATTTACAAATGTTCAACAAGATAATGAAATAAAGTAAACGCATACCTGAATAATAATATGAATATCCTAAGTAATTAGGAATTACATATAGATTGTGTCCGTCAGGTGGTCGTGAGACCTACCTTCGCCAGGGACAAAGAAAGACTGACAAAGGCTGAGGTAAGAATGTGCGCATGCGGTGTTAATCAGTGAAGTGAAAAGCGCGCGAGACTTGCATAAGGACACCGGAAATTGATATACGCTACTCAGGAATGCTTAATGCTTAATGAAAGATGAAATATATGAGTATATGATGTATGAAAAGCGACGATCAATAGGGGAAAATAACTGGGAATGACTAGAAAGTCCTAAGCACAAGCGCTCCTCAGTTTCCATAATTTCACTCTGTGACATAGACAAAGAGCCTAACGCATCATGACAAAGTAGTTTAGGTCGAACTACCAAAGCGTTAATCCAAAATCGTTAATCCATAGACAAAATGGCAAATATCAATGTTCGGATCAACTGACATGGACACCAGAAGAGTGTAATCAGGCGTCCGCGGATATTAAGCATTACTTGGTAAGCAAGCTTCGCCCACCATGCCCATCGACCCGAACGAAGAAAAGGTGTAAAATGCCGGGAAATAAATATAAATTATTTGATGCGTAACTGGGCTAGGGTTTATAAAATATGTTTTTGTGATACATTTGGTCAATATAAGGCATATCAAATGTCTATTATAGTATATTCCCCCACAAAAACATTTATTAAGCCAAATAAAAAGCTTTTTATGTGTGTGTGTGTGTGTGTTACGCTAATTATCAGTATGTTCCTGTGTTTTGGTGTGTCCGGTATTTCTACGAACCGATCTACAGTAGATGTGTAAATCCTAAAACGGGGGCCTCGGTATCAGAAGAATTTGCTTTATTTAACTAAAGTTCTGGGGGGTAAATGTGACTGATTAAACCATCGAAATAGGTATTATCAATATTTAATAAATCATCCAAATATCTAGAAGTCGAGCTAAAAGCTTCAAAAGATAAAGAAGCTTTATTTAACGTCGCATATTCGAAACAAATAACATAAGCTCTGTAGAGCTTTTATTGCGACAAAGTATCCTCTAACAAATACTTACCTGCCTTCATTTATCTTCCTAGGAATACTCCTGATAATGCGAGCGTCAGCGAAGGGAGCCCCTAGTACCATTTTTCACGCCTTTGGTATGGCGCGGCCGGGGATCGAACCCGTAGCCTCCCATTCCCGAAGAGGACGCTCTACCACTGAGCTATCGGGGCTTGTAAACAAATCAATGATTTCAGACTGGTTTTCAGCAGAAAGGGACATCATGGAGTCTCTCTCATAGCAAAACAAAAACAGATCAGCCACAAGTGGTGCGCAATTCGTAACATCGGAATACCCACAACTTGGCTAAATAACTTAGTACCGAATCTTGTGTAAATATTGCCAAGTAGAAAGGTGAGAGCTTCACACACTTTCTGACATGACCTCAAAGTAGAAGTAAAACAAAGATCAGGAATTGATACAATTAACTTACTCCATCCATAAAAGACACCAAAGGGAAAGAAATACAAACATTAAGCGACCAGACCATAATGGAAACCTAAACAAAGGAAGGCCATATGGACAGTTACTTTCCCACAAAATGGCCATATGGCCATCCAAAATTAAAAGACAAAAGTGATACACACAGTAAGTAACAAACAGCAACATAAATAAATCGCCACAGAAGAGCAGCCTTGGAACGGTCAGTGGAAGATTTCCACTGGGGGACTTAAATCGATTTTACGTGGCCACAATCCTCGCCCTTACTTCCGTCGCGATTTAGACAAATAATTTGTTCAGTCCGCATGAAGGCCTCCTAACTCATCAGTGCAACATCTCCGTGAACACAGAAATCAAAGAACCACAGAGGTGAGACAACGGTGAGGACTCGACAGCAAGAAACCACTGAAATGCTGGAGCAAAAGAAAACCAACAGTTAGACTCCGATGAGCCCGACCAGAGACAGAGCATCAGGCACCAACCAACATTATCTCTTTAATTTTCAATAAGCCTTTACGTTGGAGCCGTCATAGAATCTGAGGCCTGACCCACCGGCGTGCAATTAAAGAGGGAAGCAAAGTTGCCAACCGTGATTGGGTTAACTACCATGCATGCAGTCTGTCGTATAATATCCATGTTGTACCCAATCTTTTTATATCGAAGAATGATTTTACGTAATTGGGTGCTGAAGTCATTGCGGTTATATATTTTTCTGAATTTATATACTAAGTCACCATAAAATTCGGGTTCCGATAGACCTTGTTGCAGAAGAGATTTAAGTCCAATATTGAATTTTGAAATTAAATCAGAATGGCGTCTATAAAATTTAAAATTTCAAAGTATAATTTTTATGCTCTTCAGAAGTGAATAAAGCATTTCTTACATTACATGCAAGATAGAGGGAGTCTTCCTTATGAAATGTCCATTCAATTAAATCATTATTTTTTTCTTTTATAAGATTATGAGGAAGTGTAGTGTAAAGGGTGGAAAATCATAAGTAGACAGACTAGAAGCACGAAAACGCCAGGATTTCAATTTATTTAAAACTTCATCAGACTTTTTTATAGACCAAAAAAGATTTCTACCTGATCTTTCCAAGACTTTGTCGCAATATTTTATCACGTTTTTTTTTTATGGCAGTAAAACATGAAGTTAATAAATTTGGAGAGTTCATTGGTAGTATAAGAGCTTGAATTTGCAATAAACCGTTCTTTGTATGGTCTTTTATGAAATTTAGGTAACCAATATAACGTAGGAAGCTTGTCTTGGCCTTCTGTAACACAGACAGCAAACTTGGTGGCTAAATGACAAAATTAATGTGGTCATCAACCTAAAGGCTGAAGTTCATAGGCCTTAGTACCACCAAGTTCTTGCTGAAGAGTGTTAACATAGTGAAGCCGTCAAACAACGACCACATTGTTAGCGGCCTTATCAGGCCAAAACAAACTTCCTATGAAATTCTTGAATACCTAGTTTAAGGTGACGTAAAGACGTCTTAGGTTTAGGAGGTAATAAGTTCGTATTTTGCGAATAAAAAGAAATGCACTTGTTCACTAAGTTTCCATTCTTTAAGAGCTTTATGCTCAACATACTCTCGTTTAAACCATCGATTACCAAATTCATTCAAGGCAGCAGCGATTTCATCTCTACATTTATTGAAATCAATTTTAGAAGGCAATCGATATTTCGGTCCTTTAGATATACTACGTATCCTAGAATAAGGAATAATTTTTAAATTGCCAGTAATAATATGACCAACAGCATGATAGCAATACATTGAATCTTTACAATCACATGTACCAGAAGTGTTAGTGTCAATATCAAGATCAGAAACAAGTTTATTGAAATTAAAAATGATAGATCTTACAGGTTTATTGTATTTATTGCAAATTATGGGTGTTTCAGTATGTTGAAAATAAGCAGGAATGTATGAAATAACCGAACTATCCCGGAAGATACTATAAAATCCAAACCCTTATTAATGAAGGATATTTTGATGTAATGACTTTAAAAATCTTCTTTTCTGAAACCAGAAGGCCCAGGTCTTTGATATTTGGAATGAAGCTTCATCTAAAGGACCTCTACCAAGCTTGTTCAAATTATAGCCTTGGGACCAAAAATGTCCCCGCGCCGGGACCCACTAGTTTAACATAGGTTTATCTAGGAGGAACCTTTAAAAATCATCTTGTCTGAAACCAGAAGGCCCATTTGGCGTGAAGCTTCATCTACAGGACCTCTACTGAGATTGTTCAAATTATAGCCCTGGTGCCAAAAATGTTCCCGCGCCACGACCCACTGGTTTTACATATGCTTATACATGTATAGGAAAAACCTTTTAAAATCTTCTTTTCTGAAACCAGAAGGCTCATGTCTTTGATATTTGGTATGAAGCTTCATCTAGTAGACCGCTACCAAGTTTGTTCAAGCCCTTGGGTCACGAATGTATAGAAACACTGATTCTCAGGTGAGCGATTCAGGGCCCTCTGCGCCCTCTTGTTAGCTCAACTGTCACGGAGTGACAAGGTGTGCTTTTCGGATCACTTTTTGTCCGTCGTGCGTCCGTGCGTAAACAATTTCTTCAAACAACATCTTCTAAACCACTGATCGGATTTTGACCAAACTTCACAGGAATAATCCTTATGTGGCCCCCTTTCAAAGTTGTTCAAATGGTTCTGGTCCGTTGCATATCTAGGTCACAGGAGCTAAAATAGATTTTTTTTACTGAAAACTTAAAAAAATTTCTCCGAAACAGCATGGTCCTGGTCTTTGATATTTGGTATGAAGCTTCATCTAGTAGACCTCTACCAAGGTTGTTCAAATTATAGCCCTGGGGCTAAAATGCCCCCTGTGCCGGGCCCACCAGTTTTACATAGACTTATATAGGGAAAATCTTTAACAATCTTCTTGTCTGAAACCAGAAGTCCCAGGTCTTTGATAGTTGGTATGAAGCTTCATTTATTGGACCTCTACCAAGATTATTCATAATATAGTCCTGGGTCCAAAATGCCCCGCGCCAGGGCCCAATGGTTTCACATGGGCGTATATAGGGAAAACCTTTAAAAATCTTCTTGTCTGAAACCAGAAGGCCCAGGTCTTTGATATTTGGCATGAAGCTTCATCTATAGTTTATCAACGACCTTTGAGAGTTCAAAGTTTAAGCGAGACGAGTCGATTCCATTTTTTAGGGGAAGCAGGTTTCGAATACTTTTTTTTTCTCGTGATTTTAAAGATATAATTTAATGTTTTGATATTATCTACCTAGAACTCTTGGCCGAGTGGTTAATGCGATGTACTGCGGGTCACACTAAAAAATCTTTTAGACGAGGGGTTCGAGTCCCAGTGGCACAATGTTTTTTTATATTTGATTTTTCATTTTTATTTTATCATATTTTGTTTAAAGTTATTTTCTTTATTTTTTTATATTTACATCATTTATATTTTGTTTCCTTTGTTTTATTTTCAATAATTATATTTTATGTTGGATGCCGGCCTCGGTTGTTCAGTCGGATGCGCGTCTGACTGGTGGTCAATAGGACGCGGGCTCGATACCTGCCGGGGTCAGCAACATTATTTCCCATGGAGATTGATCATGAAACCTTTTCCATGGTCATTCCCTCCTTTCTGCTGATTCAAGAAGGGCATTTGTTAGTTTCTGAGGGTACTGGTTAACCGCTTACGTATAAACTTGCCAAGGATAAGTGTGGATTAGTAAACTGACCGGCTCATAAATGACCTAAATAGTGTTGCCCGGGCCGTAAAAGCCCAATTCAAATTTCAGATTCATTTCAACAGCGCATGTGCCTTCACTGACGGCTATGAACGTACGTTCAATCATAGTAACATTTTTAGCTCACCTGTCACGTAGTGACAAGGTGTGCTTTTGGGATCACTTTTTGTCCGTCGTGCGTCCGTGCGTGCGTCCGTAAACTTTCTTCAAACAACATCTGCTCCTAAACCACTGATCAGATTTTGACCAAACTTCACAGGAATGATCCTTAGGTGGTCCCCTTTCAAAATTGTTCAAATGGTTCCAGTCTGTTGCACATATAGGTCACAGGAGCCAAAAATAGATTTTTTTCATCAAAAACTTAAAAAATCTTCTTCTCTGAAACCGCACAGCCCAGGACATTGATATTTGGTTTGAAGCTTCATCTCGTGGACCACTACCAAGATTGTTCAAATTATTATGCTGGGACCGAAAATGCCCCCGCACCGGGGCCCTTTGGTTTTACATGGGCTTATATAGGGAAAATCTTTAAAAATCTTCTTCTCTGAAACCGCAAGGCCCAGGTCTTTGATATTTGGTATGAAGCTTCATCTAGTGGACCCCTACCAAGATTGTTCAAATAATAGTGCTCGAGCTTAAAATGCCCCCGCACAGGGGCCCTTTGGTTTTACATGGGCTTATATAGGGAAAATCTTTAAAAATCTTCTTCTCTGAAACCGCAAGGCCCAGGACATTGATATTTGATATGAAGCTTCATCTAGTGGACCCCTACCAAGATTGTTCAAATAATAGTGCTGGAGCTAAAAATGCCCCCGCACAGGGGCCCTTTGGTTTTACATAGGCTTATATAGGGAAAATCTTTAAAAATCTTCTTCTCTGAAACCGCAAGGCCCAAGACATTGGTATTTGATATTAAGCTTCATCTAGTGGACCCCTACCAAGATTGTTCAAATTATAGTGCTGGGGCCAAAAATGCCCCCGCCCCAGGGCCCTTTGGTTTTACATAGGCTTATATAGGGAAACTCTTTAAAAATCTTCTTTTCTGAAACTGCAAGGCCCAAGTCTTTGATATTTGATATGAAGCTTCATCTTGTGGACCCCTACCAAGATTGTTCAAATTATAGCCCTGGGGACAAAAATGCCCCCGCTCCGGGGCCCTTTGGTTTTACATAGACTTAAATAAGGAAAATCTTGAAAAATCTTCTTCTCTGAAACCACAAGGCTTAGGTTTTTGATATTTGTTATGAAGCTTCAGCTAGTGGACCTCTACCAAGATTGTTCAAATTATAGCCCTGAGACCAAAAATGCCCCCGCCATGTGGCCCTTTCGTTTTACATAGACTTATATAGGGAAAATCTTCTTCTCTGAAACAACAAGGCTTAGGTCTTTGATATTTGTTATGAAACTTCAGCTAGTGGACCTTTACCAAGATTGTTCAAATTATAGCCCTGGGGCAAAAATGCCCCCGCTCCTGGGCCCTTTGGTTTTACATAGACTTATTTAGGGAAAATTTTGTTTTACATAGACTTCTTTATGCAGGGTAAACCTTAAATATCTTCTTCTCTGAAACCACAAAGCCCAGGTCTTTCATATTCGATTTGAAGCTTCATCGTGTAAACCTCTACCAAGATTGTTCAAATTATAGCCCTGGGGCCAAAATTGACCCCGCCCCGGGCCCACTTATTATACATTGGATCAGGTGAGCGAACCAGGGCCCTCTGGGCCCTCTTGTTTATAATACTTCTTGAATCCGAGCTGCAACGATGCGCTTGTGCTCGTTCCATCTTTTCAATAAAATGAATATACATCTAATGTGATGGCCCCGCCCATCGGGGCTTGGAGAAATAGATCGAGCTGCACGATGCTTCCAAGCGGATCTGAAACTGACGACACATGAGCAATGGTAAACCGCTTAGTAAGTCCGAACCTGCCCAGGCAAAGTGGTGCGGGTTGGACCGTCCATACTTATTAAACCCGTTTAATTTATTAGGTGGCAGAGCTTGAGATGTCGTTTCATCTCAGTGTTGGGTAAAAAACCCACAAAACTGGAAGTAACTTCTCCAAACTTGACGGGGTTAATAAACCTCAAATCAATCAATCAAACAAACAAACAAACATCTCCTGCGCTCCAATTTTATAGGTTCGAAAAAATGTTAAAAGAAAAGTAAAAAAAAAAATAACATCTGCCCAAGATTCGAACCCCAGATTTCCAAGATGGGAGACGTGTTACTAGACTGTCTCGACTGGTCGTCAATCTGGATACACGAGGCGCCAGATTAAGAATATGACGGTAACTATCGACCAGTGTAAAAAATATCCACTACAGGCGACTTACCTAAAACACGGACGAGTCCAAAATTAAAAGTGCAGTCACGTCTCACTGCGTTTTGAAAGACTATAGTGTAGTGGACCTCTACAAAGATTGTTCAAAATATAGTCCTGGGGTCAAAAATGCCCCCGCGCCGGGGCCCACTGGTTTCACATAGGCGTATACATGGATAACCTTGAAAAATCTTCCTGTCTGAAACAAGAAGGCGCAGGTCTTTGATATATGGTATGAAAAGTAGAAGTGGAGGCAATGATCAGGAATCGATTCAATTAACCCACAGTTCCCATCAGAGACACCAAGGGAAAGAAACACAAACATGAAACAACAGACCCTAATGGAAACATCAATAGCGGAAAGCCAAAAGGACAGTTACTTTCCCACAAAATGGCCAGCTTCATCTAATGGACCTCTACCAAGTTTGTTCAAATAATAGCCTTGGGACTAAAAATGTCCCCGCGCCGGGACCAACTAGTTTTACATAGGCTTATATAGGAAAAAAAAACTTTAAAAATCTTCTTGTCTGACACCATAAGGCCCAGGTCTTTGATATTTGGTGTGAAGCTTCATCTTGTGGACCTCTGCTAAGATTGTTCAAGTTATAGCCCTGGGGCCAAAAATGCCCCCGCACCGGGCCCACAAGTTTTAAATATACTTATATAGGGAAACCTTTAAAAATCTTCTTGTCTGAAACCAGAAGGCCCAGGTCGTTGATATTTGGAGTGAAGCTTCATCTACTGGACCTCAACTAAGATTGTTCAAATTATAGCCCTTGGGCCCAAAAAGACCTATTTGGGGAATACCTTTAAAAAATCTTCTTGTCTGAAACCAGAAGGCCCAGGTCTTAGGTATTTGGCATGAACCTCACCTAGTAGACCTCCACAAAGATTGTTCAAAATATAGTCCTGCGGCCAAAAATGCCCCCGTGCCGGGGCCCACTGGTTTCACATAGACGTATGTATACCGGGATAACCTTTAAAAATCTTCCTGTCTGAAACAAAAAGGCCCAGGTCTTTGATATTTGGTATGACGCTTCATCTAATGGACCTCTACCAAGATTGTTCAAATAATAGCCTTGGGGCTTAAAATGTCCCCGCGCAGGGACCCACTGGTTTTACATCGGCTTATATAGGAAAAAACCTTTAACAATCTTCTTGTCTGAAACCAGAAGGCCCAGGTCTTTGATATTTGGCGTGAAGCTCCATCTAGTGGACCTCTACAAAGATTGTTCAAATTATAGCCCTTGGGCAAAAATGCCCCCTCACCGGGGCCCGCCAGTTTTACATAGGCTTATATAGGGAAAACCTTTAAAAATCTTCTTGTCTGAAACCAGAAGGCCCAGGTCTTTGATATTTAGTATGAAGTTTCATCTAGTGGACCCCTGCCAAGATTGTTCATAGTGCTGGGGCCAAAAACGTCCCCGTGCCGGGCCGCACTGGTTTCACATAGGCGTATACTGGGAAACTCTTTAAAAATCTTCTTTTTTGAAACCAGAAGGCCCAGGTCCTTGATATTTGGCACGAAGCTAGTGGACCTCTACGAAGACTGTTAAAAAATGTAGTTCTGACGCCAAAAATGCCCCCCCTCCCGCATCGGGGCCCACTGGTTTCACATAGGCTTATACAGGGACATATTTGGCATGAAGCTTAATCTTGTGGACCTCTACAAAGATTGTTCAAAATATAGTCCTGAAGCCAGAAGGCCCAGGTCTTTGATATTTGGTATGAAGCTTCATCTAGTGGACCGCTACCAAGTTTGTTCTAATTATAGCCCTTGGGCCAAGAATGTGCTAGAGTCACTGATACTCAGGTGAGCGATTCAGGGCCCTGTGGGCCCTCTTGTTTATATAATTTACACATTTTTGAACCATCTTGAAACCGTATTATATCCAAACAGTGTTATACTGAACCGGTTAAAATGACATTGTGGTGTATCTCAGAAATCATTCAGATCCCCACCCCTACACTTTAATATTCTTGTTCCTTATGATAAGATACGCTCAATCACACCAACCTGGGGGTCCCATTGTGCAGGAGCAGTGTGCCCCGCCCCTCCACTTTAAAGGCCATATATTTCAGAAACAATTCAAATCCCCACCCCATGATCATATATGTTCTTGTTCCTTATCAATAGCACACCAACTTGGGGGTCCGCTGGGCCATTCCTCTCCTCTCCACTTCATATAAGGGCCTCATATATCAGAAACCGTTCAGATTTCCACGCATAAACCGTATATATTCTTTGTCCTTATGATAAGACGCATTTAGGGACAACAATCTTGGGCTTCCCTGGGATCAACAGGGCATAACTAAACCCCTCCACCGCTTAAGAGGCCTTTTATCTCCGGCATACAGATCCCCACTGCTATACCATATACACGTATGTTCTTGTTCCTTATGATAGGACGCATTTAGTGATACCTACCAGGGCTCCATTGGGTCCATGCCCTACACCCTCTACTCCATAAAAGGCCGAATGTTTCAGATAATAAATCCAGATGGGTGCTCATTTGGATATGGGGGTTCATTTGGGAGACTATAATTTGTAGATTAAAATGAGTAGTATAGAGAGTGGGGGTTCTGGAACACTTTCACATCGCGCACACATGTGCATGCGTGTCTGCGCGATGTGGGGCACATACTATCTCCCACCAGCTAGAGGAGCCCGCCAGCAGCAGCAGGGGGTGTGAATGGACTTTTTAGGAGAGCGCATTTTTCCCCCACTCTACCAGGATTTTGTGCTACTTTTTTCAGCATGCGCACACAGGTAGGGACACCCAGCATGTGCACACCAGACACAGGTAGGTATACCGAGCATGCACACAGATAGGGACACCTATAGTACGCCTGCACAGATAGGGACAGGGTAGGGACACCCAGCCAGACACACAGATAGGGACAGGGTAAGGACACCCACCATGTACGCACCAGGTAGGGACAGGGTAGGGACATCCTACAAGAGAAGTGGAGCGTAAAGCATTGCAATGCCTGGGAAAACACAACTGTCCGAGGAAGCTATTCGGCATATCTCTTCGGGCGTGATTGGTATACAGGCAGCGAAGTCGAGATATGGGATAGGAGAACGACGGGTTCTCCGTATTCGGAAAGGCTTGGAGAACGACGCAGAGCAAGCGCGAGCCGAAGCCAAGGATGACGCAGAGCAAGCACGAGCCGAAGCCAAGGACGGCGCAGAGCAAGCACAAGCCGAATCAAAGCACACCAAGGACGAGGCAAAGCAAGCACAATGGCGGCGAGAGGAGCTGGAGAAGGAGAACGTCAAGATGCGCAACATCGCACTGGGGAATGTGGAACTGCAGGAAGCTTGCAAAGAAAGACTGCGGCGGAGGGAAGTGGAGGCTGAGAACGCAAAACTGCGAGAAGACCTTGCGGAAGCCCGGAAAGAAAGAGGGAGGCGGGAGGAGCAGCTGGAGGTCGAGAATGCAAAACTGCGAGAAGACCTTGCGCGCGCGGCCCTCCTGCGGGGAAGGACAACGCGCCGAAAGAAGGGCATAGTGCCGGAAAAGTCGCAGCAGGCGCACGTCGAGGTCGACGAAGGAGAGCGTTTTTTTTCCCACATTACCCAGGTAGATCGAAATTTCGAATTAGATAATTGGTAGTTCAAAACATTGAGAACACCGTCGATAGTGTAAACATATCGCATACTACCATAGAAAAAAATTGAAGTTGTAGAACAAACCTTTCGAGAGATGGGGCTGTTTTCCGAGAAATCTGTGGCAACCCATCTCCGCGAAAACGCATTCCAGAGCAACCTTATTCCCAACATCTCGCAGGTGGACTACTTGGAGGGGCACTCGAGGAGGACGCGGCTGCACCCCATTGAAGGCCTCCCAACCTTCGTGGACGATATGTATGTGTACGGATACCTACGTAGGGAGGATTGTGGTCCAGGGCCGGCAGCGTCTCGTGCATGACCGGGGGAAGGTGGGTTCGCGCAAGTGGTAGTGACCGCTATTTCTTGGAGCATTCGGGAGGCTCTGGACGGCGAGAAGCACATGCAGACGAATATTGTGCACCCGATCGCAACTTTGTCCGACGCACGCAGCAGCACGATTTTGGCCATAGTGGAAAGAATAGAGGCAGATAACGACAGCCTCGTGGAGAAAAGGTGGAAGGAGCTGCACGGGGAGGACCAATTCACGATCTTCGTGGCTAAGGTGGATGTTTCCGAGGTGGAGATAGACAGCCTGCAGGCAAGGCTTCCAAAGCTCCAGAAACTACTTCTGGGGAAAGGCTACGGCCTCTATTCGATCGACTAAACCCAGGATTTCTCCGGGACGTTGGACCGGCAAGCTCTCGTGGCCCACCTGGAAAAGCTCGGGTACAGGATACAAGAAGATCCCAACGGCGCGCTCGCGAATAGGGATGCCCCGACGGTCCTGGACAACACCAAGTCCGTGGGGAACCATGTCTGCATCTGGATAGGAACGGGCGCGAGCGGGTACACGGTTCGAACCAAGGTCTACAACAAGGTCGTCTCCAACTCCGAGGAGGTTCGGGAGCACATGGGGGGGGGCCATCTCGCCGACTATGTGGACTGTCCGAACGAGCACCTGCGGAGGACTTTCTCGCACCCGGAATTGCAAGAAAGAGGATGCACAAGGATCGAGGTCTCCCTCTATGCGTGCAGGGGCAGGGATCTTTCCATGGACACGGCAAAAGAGGTGGTCGAGGAGGCGCTTGGCGTCGTGTCTCCGGAGGAAGAAGATCTGTTTGTCATACAGCCGCCTTCTAGGTTGTGGACAAACCTTGCCGGCAGCCTGGATAGGTGCCTTGTCCTAGCCTACAGACCCAAAGGGACAATCTTCGTGGCCTGGTATGCGCACACCGGGACTGGTAGGGTGGCCGGCATGCGGAAACGCCCCACGCCACAAACCGTGGATAACGATGGCAGCTGGGAGAGGGCTGTGGAATTGGCTGCGGCAGACTTTGGATTCCGGGATTGCCCGATATTTCGGGCGGATATACTGGAAACCAGGCAAGGTCATGGGAGGACGGCGAGGATTCTATCCTATTCTCTCCGCTTCGCTGCTACACAAAAGACGCTGGCTCCGCGACGATCCTGGCCGCCTGCAAGAAACCGACAGCTCTGCACCCAAATGGGCTGGATCCATCCACCCTTCTTCCACCGACCTACAAGGTGTCCTGGGTGTGGAGGGAAAAGAAGACCCATCGGATCGGTGCGGAGACCTCGAAGTTCCAGATTGTGGAAATGCTGGAGAAAGCCAATGGTCGCCGAATCTTCACGCTCTCTACGCGAGACAGAGAGAAGAGGCTTTGGGATCTGTTCCAAGCCGCCGACATAGAAAAGTGAGGGAGGGAGACCAAAAAACGGCTGGAAGAAGTAAAGGAAAGAAACAGGCGGTACAGGCGAGAGGAGCTAGAACAGATATCCAAGCTTGCCACCGAGCATCGGGAGTACATGGCTTCTTCGAGGAAAACCGAGGAGGAGGTGGTGGGGATCCTATCTTCCATGCAGACCGGCAATATCTCTAGCCTCCAACCGGATAGGTGGATCGTGCTGGGGTTTCGGGAGCAGCACCAGGATACACGAAAGACTAGGGTCGTGCTGTCGAACGATTCGACACCAAGGATAGCGGTGTGGGCAACAGAGGGCCTGGCTAGGATCCTATCCAACTGCAAAGAATTCTTCGAGAAACGGGTGGACTACGGCCGCTACAAAACCACATACTGGATGCCAGCGCTGGAGCACGACACCCTGGTGCGGGGCCTGGAGATAGAAGTGCAGCCGAGCAAGAAGTTCTATGGTAGGAGAGGGATGGAGGTTTGCTGGAATCCAATCCAAGTATTGCATGCTCCTGGGAACCTCCGCATAGAGACTCTCCAGAGGTTGGCAGAGTCGGAGGCTGAATTTGTCGAAAAGGCTTCGTGTGTGCGACGGGTGGAGATCGCCCCCAAATCTACAGATCTGTTGAAAGCCGTGGATATGCTCCCAGGAGAATATCTCTACAGAAGGTTCTGCTCGCAAATGTTTCGGGAAGCCCCCAGAATGCTGCTATATGTGGTTCCCCTAGACGAGGGTTGGGGGGAGCCGACGACGGATGTGGAACACCCAACGTACAGACACTTTCTGGAGAAGGAGATAGAGCACCTTGGTGGGCCGGCAGAGCTGGAAAAGATGCGGAGCCCCATCCTCTGCAGGTTTGGGGTAGAAAAGACGACGCCTACAAAGATAAAGGACAGGATGGTCTCCATAGCCTCCACACCAGCCGTCTAGCGTACAACCCCTCCAAGATCTGTGCGGAATACGGGAGCCCCGCAAATGGCCACAACGTACAAACCGCTGTGTTTCCACCCCAACATTTCTTCTGCCATTTCGGGCGAGATCTCCCCCAAGATCTTCCCAACACACTTCTTCGTCCATATCCTATCTTCTCCCTCGGGACCCAAACCCAGTTCCAACGCCCACATGCGGGAAGCCTCCCGGATCTCTTCTAGATCTCCCCACTCGATCTGCCCCCTTTCCATGTAGTTCTTCTTGTGTTCTCCAAACCTCCGGAACCTAGGACAACATCCTCTTTTCTGCACGAGGTCCATGCCTGCCCACAAACAGAGTTTGCATATATGTATTTCGCAGATATATGTTCCCGTCCAAATGTTCCTTCTCCCCAGCTCCAGGCTTCGACTTTGTGGGCGCCAGCTCCAGCTGTTTGAAGGTACTCGAAGATACTTGGGGCGGGGGGGGGTCTTCGACTATTCCATGTAGAAGGGATCCCCGACCGGCGGTGGCTTCTGTGCTAGTTCCTCCGGAGGAACGGAAACAACGACCGGCAGGTCGGTGTTCGGCGGCTTCTTCGCGTGTGCCGGAGCCATGGTCGTACAATTGTTCCAGGTCTTTGCGACCACCGCCCAGACGACCGCCACGGCAATGGAGATGTATGCACATCCTCGGGCCGTATCCAACATTTGCTCTATTTTCTCGACCACCGTCCGGGTATCTTGTTGGGCCTCCTCTGCTTTTTCCTCTGTCTCTTCTAGGAAAGTATCGAGAACTTCGTCTTCTTCTTTGTCTGTGTTGTCGGCCAACTGGACCAGCACCTCCTCCAGCAGTCTCGTAGATTGCTGTGCTTGGGACTCGAGTCCCTCCAGCATATTGTAGAAGTCTACGACAGTCGGGCGCGGGGCTTGTTTTTGTTCATTGGCCGAGCCAACGGAAGCAACTCCATTGTAGGGCAAGATACTTTGTGCCGGTTCCGATATATCTAGTGCAGGATCGTCGAGAGACACACGTTCTATAGCGTGCACACCCTGTCCTCATATTTTGTCTAGCCTATTTAGCCCTATTTTGTATTTTCGGCGAACTTCGGCGCCCGATAGTATGCCTTTGGATTTGCGAATATCTTCGATATCGTCGAGCGAAAGATTCGATTTTCCCATTTTGTATTCAACGCAATAGATATATTTCCACACGGGACACGAACAAATCGGAAACATTCCGAGAATTTTGCCAAGCAGGTAGGAACTAGCACAGAAGCACCGCCGGTCGGGAATCCCTTCTACATGGAATAGTCGAAGACCCCCCCCCCACCACCACCACCACCAACAAGTATCTTCGAGTACCTTGGAACAGCTGGAGCTGGCGGGAGCTGGTGTCCATAAAGTCGAAGCCTGGAGCTGGGGAGAAGGAACATTTGGACGAGAACATATATATGCGAAATACATATATGCAAACTCTGTTTGCGGCCAGGCATGGAACTCGTGCAGAAAAGAGGATGTTGTCCTAGGTTCCGGGGGTTTGGAGAACACAAGAAGAACTACATGGAAAGGGGGCAGATCGAGTGGGGAGACCTAGAAGAGATCCGGGAGGCTTCCCGCGAATGGGCGTTGGAAGTGTGTTGGGAAGATCTTGGGGGAGATCTCACCTGAAATGGCGGAAGAAATGTTGGGGTGGAAACCTCTGGAGAGTCCCTACGCGGAGATTCCCAGGAGCATGCAATACTTGGATTGGATTCCAGCAAACCTTCATCCCTCCCCTACCAAAGAACTTCTTGCTCGTCTGCACTTCTATCTCCAGGCCCCGCACCAGGGTGTTGTGCTCCAGCGCTGGCATCCAGTATGTAGTTTTGTAGCGGTCGTCGTCCACCCGTTTCTCGAAGAATTCTTTGCAGTTGGATAGGATCCTGGCCATGCCCTCTGTTGCCCACACCGCTATCCTAGGAGTCGAATCGTTCAACAGCACGACCCTAGCTTTCGTGTATCCTGGTGCTGCTCCCGAAACCCCAGCACGATCCACCTATCCGGTTGGAGGCTAGAGATCTTGCTGGTCTGCATGGAAGATAGGATCCCCACAACCTCCTCTTCGGTTTTCCTCGAAGCAGCCATGTACTCCCGATGCTCGGTGGCAAGCTTGGATATCTGTTCTAGCTCCTCTCGCCTGTGCCGCCTGTTTCTTTCCTTTTTTTCTTCCGCCTCTATTCTTTCCACCGTGGCCAAAATCGTGCTGCTGCGTGCGTCGGACCGGGTTGCGATCGTGTGCACAATATTCGTCTGCATGTGCTTCTCGCCGTCCAGAGCCTACCGAATGCTCCAAGAAATAGAGGCCACGACCACCTGCGCGAACCCACCTTCCCCGGTCGTGCACGAGGCTCTGCCGGCCCTGGACACGCAATCATCCCTACGTAGGTATCCGTACACATACACATCGTCCATGAAGGTTGGGAGGCCTTCGAAGGGGTGCAGCCGCGTCCTCCCCGAGTGCCCCTCCAAGTAGTCCACCCCCGAGATGTTGGGAACAAGGTTGCTCTCGAATGCGTTTTCCAGGAGAAGATGGGTTGCCACAGATTTCTCGGAAAAGAGCCCCATCTCTCGAAAGGTTCGTACTACAACTTCCATTTTTTCTATGGTAGTATGCGATATGTCTACACTATCGACAGTTTTCTCGATGTTTTGCACTACCTATTGTCTAATTCGAAATTTCGATCTACCTGGGTAGTGTGTGCTTGTCTACACTACCGATCTGTCCGATAGACAACCGCTGCTGGGGAAAATACGCTCACCTTCGTCGACCTCGACGTGCGCCTGCTGCGACTTTTCCGGCACTATGCCCTCTTCCCCTTCTCTCGGCGCTTTTTTCGGCCCCCGCCCATAGGGGCTTGAAGAAATATATGGGCTGCATGATGCTTCCACGCAGAGCTGAATCCAGCCCGCACACTAGTACTGGTAAACCGCTTAGAGGATCTAAGCCTGACCAGGAATAGCGGTGCGAGGCGGACCGTCCATGCTTATAAGCCATATTGGTTTCATTGGGCGACAGGGCTTGAGATGTCATTTCATTTCAATGTCGTGTAAAAGTCCCACAAAGTTGGAAGCAACGTCTCCAAATTGACCTTCACAGTGTTGACGGGGACGTTAAACCTCAAATCAAACAAACAAACTTTCGGCGCTTTGTCCTTCCCCGCAGGAGAGCCGAGCGCGCAAGGTCTTCTCGCAGTTTTGCGTTCTCGACCTCCAGCTGCTCCTCCCGCCTCCTTCTTTCTTTCCGGGCTTCCGAAAGGTCTTCTCGCAGTTTTGCGTTCTCGGCCTCCACTTCCCTCCGCCGCAGACTTTCTTTGCAAGCTTCCTGCAGTCCCACATTCCCCAGTGCGATGTTGCGCATCTTGGCGTTCTCCTTCTCCAGCTCCTCTTGCTGCCATTATGCTTGCTCTGCCTCGTCCTTGGTGTGCTTGGATTCGGCTTGTGCTTGCTCTGCGCCGTCCATGGCTTCGGCTCGTGCTTGTTCTGCGTCGTCCTTGGCTTCGGCTCGCGCTTGCTCTGCGTCGCCCCTGTCTTCCCCGTTCTCCAAGCCTTTCCGAATACGGAGAACCCGTCGTTCTCCTTTCCCATATCTCGACTTCGCTGCCCGTATACCAATCTCGCCCGAAGCGATATGCCGAAGAGCTTTCTCGGACAGTTGTGTTTTCCCAGGCATTGCAATGCTTTGCGTCTCCACTTCTCTAGTAGGATGTCCTTACCCTGTCCCTACCTGGTGCGTGCATGCTGGGTGTCCCTACCCTGTCCCTATCTGTGCGTGCGTACTATAGGTGTCCCTATCTGTGTGCATGCTGGGTATCCCTACCTGTATCTGGTGTGCACATGCTGGGTGTCCCTACCTGTGTGGGCATGCTGAAAAAAGTAACACAAAATCCTGGTAGAGTGGGGGAAAAATGCGCTCTCCTAAGGTCGAAATAAAAAGTCCATTGACACTCCCTGCTGCTGCTGCTGGCGGGCCCCCCTAGCTGGTGGGAGATAGTTTGTGCCCCACATCGCGCAGACACGCATGCACGTGTGTGCGCGATGTGAAAGTGTCCCAGAACCCTCACTCTCTATACTACTAAATGATATCATGTTAAAAAACATGGCTGCCATTGGGCAGTGTCACCTGAGCTCTGGTGAGCATAGTGGCCAATGGGCCTCTTGTTTTTTTAAAAAAAAAACCCGTCCAAAAATTACTGAACTGTGAAATGCTGGTGACCTGGACCCTGACCTGTAGGTCACCTGCACTTTTTTTACACTTAAACCAATGTCGCATAAATGTCCCGTGTATAACCAGTTGTGCCAATAGTAAAATGCACACATTACAAATGTGTCCTAGGTTTTGACACCTAGCCCCACCCTATTCATGAACCTTTTGGTATCTCAGAAAACCCTCCCAGGTATCCAAATTCCAAATATGAATGCCCGGTGGTAATTGACTGTCAAACTATTAGCATTTGAAAATCTATAACGCAGCATTTTAAGTATGTCCAAGATTTTGACCCCCCCCCCACCCACCCACCCACACACACACACTCCACACCGAATATGAATCCAGGGGATGTTCTTTCAGAATCTCGTCTCTCAGGTACCCAAGTTCCAAAAAAAATATGATCTGTGATGAGTAACTGTTGAAATAACCATTTTAAAAAATTAAACGCAGGAACACACACATGTATGCAGGCGGATGACCGGGGTGACAATAGCTCTCCCTGTACTTCGCACAGGCGAGCTGATAAGTGCTGTTAGTAAAGTATTTAGTGAACCTACCATTATTGGGTCTTATAATAGGTTTTTCTTTGAAGGCCTTGTGTACCTCTTCAACAAACCTAACATGCTTCTGAGGTTTTCTGGCACCTACAAACCATAGCTTTAGTAGGAGTTTAATAGTGCATTCACCCTAAAAATCTTATATGATAACATGAACGCAATGGAAATTTAACAATGATCGTATTGTGAATTTGTTTGTATGGGAGTCCCAGTCAACACATTTTAGGTTATCGAGTCGGTCAGTTTGCATATCAAAACTTAATTGGTTAACCAGGACTGCACATTCTTTCCCAGAAACTGACAATTGCCCTCCTTGAACCAGCGGAATAGAATGACGGTAAAAAAGATTTCCTGATCAATCACCACAAAAGAATGTAGCCGAAAACTGCCCTTCTTGAATCAGCGGGAGAGAATAACCGTAGAAAAGATTTCATAATCAATCCTTACAAAAGAATGGTGCCGATCCCGGCAGGTATCAAAGCCGCATCCTCCTGTTCATCAGTCAGCCACGCATCCGACTGAGATACAGAGGCCGGCTTCGAATTGTGATCATTCACATAACAAACGTAATGCGTGCTATAGAGCGCATTTGATGACCTAGCATCTAAAGATTTACCTCTGTCAGCTTCCACTGAAAAGTAGTTCTGTCAAATTCTAATTTAATCGAAATTATTTGTCTTTACTGGTGTATTCTGGCTGTTTTAACAAAGCAGGTGTAAGTGATGCTACCACTGAGGATATATGGAACAGCATCAAGACCGGTCTGCTCAAGACATCTCAAGAGGTGTGCGGCACAACTGGGCCCTACCGTTGGCGTCGGGCAACCTGGTGGTGGAATGATCATGTGAATAAGGTCATTGCAGACAAGCGGCAAGCCTTTAAGGCATGAGAGACTGGTAAGGACACTTGTGCATCATATCTTGCGGCCAAACGCATAGCCAGACGTGCGGTGCACCATGCTCACCAAGAAGCTGAGAAGGAGATCAACAAGAATATTGACCCTAAGTCCTCAGAAGTATACCGCCTTGCTAACCAGATTTGAAGGGAGAATGCCGATGTTGTAGTCGATAAACCAGTAAAGAATGATGCAGGGGAGATGTCAATGAGTGAAGACTCAAAGCCGAGGGCCCGGTTAGAACACTACCAAAGGCTACTCAATGTTGATTTTAACTGGGACCCAGACCACCTGTCTGATGAACCACCAGTGGAAGGGCCGCCCATCCCAATCACTATTGATATGGTTGAGAAGGCTAGCTCTCAGATGAAGACTGGCAAAGCACCGGGCCCTACTGGCATAGTGGTGGAGATGATAAGAGCTGCAGGTGATGCGGATGCCTCGATGATCCGCGGCTTTGCTGCTGCAATCATCCGTGACGGAAAAGTACCCTCTGACTGGGAACAGAGTGCAGTTTATATTTTACTTTTGGTCCTTTGAGATCAACGTGAATATTCTGAGAAATCAGAAATAAATTATTTGTTTAGACTCATATTCTAGACAGGTTTTTAATTATTTGAACCCCATTTTGATTTATATCAGTCTTTGAATCGACTGCCTATTCGAAATTCGCAAAATTGCAGTATGATTCCTCTGGCTTTCTTTGCCGGATCATTACAGGATCACTGATGAGGCTTTATTAGCCGAAACTACGTAGTATGACCCATCTTCTTTCTTATGAATGTTTTCATTGCTCTTAAAGGAACTCATTTTTTTTATTTTTATTTCCCTTACTGCAGCTGGTGTTGTGCCGTGTGGCGGCCGTAAAACGTCTCCCCGTACATCAACCATAGTGCAGTTTATATTTTACTTTTGGTCCTTTGAGATCAACGTGAATATTCTGAGAAATCAGAAATAAATTATTTGTTTAGACTCATATTCTAGACAGGTTTTTAATTATTTGAACCCCATTTTGATTTATATCAGTCTTTGAATCGACTGCCTATTCGAAATTCGCAAAATTGCAGTATGATTCCTCTGGCTTTCTTTGCCGGATCATTACAGGATCACTGATGAGGCTTTATTAGCCGAAACTACGTAGTATGACCCATCTTCTTTCTTATGAATGTTTTCATTGCTCTTAAAGGAACTCATTTTTTTTATTTTTATTTCTGTCTCTACAAGGGCAAGGGCGATGTATTGGAACGGGGCATCGACCGTGGTCTCAAACTGGCAGAACAGGTCATGAAAGTCCTGGAGAGGATTGTGGATGACCTCATTAGGCAGTTGGTGTCCATCGACGATTCCCAGTTTGGCTTCGTCCCAGGAAAAGGCACAACCGACGCAACTTTTGTTGTACGGCAGCTGCAAGAGAAGTATCTGGCGGCCAACAGAAGACTCTATATGGCTTTTGTAGACCTGGAGAAGGCATTTGATCGAGTACCTCGGAAAGTCATCTGGTGGGCACTAAGAAAACTTGGAGTGGACGAGTGGATTGGGCGACTGGTCCAAGGGATGTATGCTAATGATCGGAGCCATGTCCGTGTTGGCGATGGTTACTGTGAAGTATTCGAAGTGAAGGTGGGTGTCATGCAAGTTCCGCTCTGGAGTCCCCTGGGAGGACCTGTATGCTGATGATCTTGTCATCATAGCTGAATCCCTTGAGGAATGTGTCAGGAGGCTCTTAACTTGGAAAGACGCAATGGAGGCAAAAGGGCTGAGAGTGAATGCAGGAAAGACAAAGATCACGATCTATGGTACAGGTCTGGACCTCCTACAGAGTACAGGCCAGTTCCCATGCGCTGTATGTCGCCCTGGAGTGGGCAGCAACAGTATCATTTTATTGGCTGCAAGTTCTGGGTGCACAAAAAATGCAGTGGGATCAAGCGCTTGATACAGGGCCCTGATTACAGGTGTACACGGTGCCAAGGAACTGCATGCCCCTTAGATGCTCCTAAACCAGCAGTGCCTTTATCGTTTCCAGACCAGTAGAGCTTATATACTACTCAAAGTTTGATAGGGATCACTTTTTTAATGCAAAATAATTTTTGGATGGATTAATCACTTGAATCCAAATTCGATAAATAATGATAGAAAACGTATCCTTCACAAAATCTAGTGATTAATTTTGTCAACTGGTACTGCATTCAAACGTGACAACAGCAACCGTCTTGGCACCCCCAAAATTTGCCGTAACACGAAGGTATTTGGACAACTGTTTTTTTTTTTTTTTTTTTTAAATCCAAATTTGTTTAGACAAACGTGCCTAATAACGTGTATGGCGTCCACGGGCATCAATTACAGTACGTCATCGCCTGCGCATGCTCGTAATCCGAGTCTGTATCCGGTTTTGTGGAATCAGCTTTCATTCAGCAACCAGTGCATCTTTGAGCTCCTGTAAAGTCCTCTGGTGCACAGGTCGGGCTGAAACAGCACGCTGTAGCATGTCCCGCGCATGCTCAATCGGATTAAAGTCCGGTGGCTAGTAGGCCAGTCCATACGAACGATTGTCTCACGTTCCAGATAGGAATCAGTGACGTTGGCACGGTTGGGACGGGCATTATCGTCCATCTGAATAAAGTCCGGGCCGATAGCATCTGCATATGGTCTTGCAAACTGATCAAGAATACCATTACAGTACCTCACTGCCATTAACGTTCCGTTTACAACGACGTACAAGACAGTTTTATCGTTCACGCTTATCCCAGCCCAAACCATGACTGACCCCTTTCCATAGCGATCATGCTCTGCCGCATTCAAGTCATCGAATCGCTCTTTAGACATTTGCCGCACTAATTGACGTTTATAAGTGAAGTCTAGACAGAATCTGAACTCCTCAGTAAACAGTACTGGCGTCAAGTCACGAACCGTCCACCTGACGTGAGTTCTGGTAAAATTCCACCGGTCTAGCAAGTGCTGTCTCGTCAGCGGAACTCGTACAGCAGGCCTAGTGGCATTAAGTCCGAACTCATGGAGCCCGTTTCTGACAGTTTGTGTAGAAATTCGTACTCCAGTTCCGTTCCTAAGCTCGTTATGCAAACGCGTAGCGTTCAGGGACCGTTGACGTCGAGACTGGATCAACAAGAAACGGCCCTGATGTTGAGCTGTAGCCCTTTCTCGACTCCGCCGAGTCTGTGTGAACATTCGGGAAACCACGCTTTGAGACACATTCAGAATGCCAGCTAAAGGACGTTGATAGACGCCAGATTCCAACATTCCGACGCCATGATTCATTTCTTCGGGACTCAGACGGTTTCTTAATTGTTCCCTAGGCATTTTAGTGTTTCACAAATCAAATGAAGTCCTTTTTACGCTTGGCAAAGGATCACTGACAAATTTGATTGGTCTGTTTGAAAGCGGTGCTACGCAAGGTTTTGGGGGTGCATGGATTCATTTGAGAAGTGTGTGAATTGTGCACTTTTATGAGTACTGAACTGCACACGAGTTTCTGCTTAAGATATTTATCAATATACCAAGTACAAATTCTGTCAAGAAATTTTAAATTTTCAGTGCAAACTTTTGTATATAAAAAGTGATCCTTATCAAACTTTGAGTAGTATACTTGGTATCCTTGCCCTTGATTGTGCGGCAGGTATCCTTGCCCTTGATTGTGCGGCAGTTTCCACCACGGTATCTGGTCTCCTGAACACAACAGACATCCACTTCCCTGCGAGATAGTGTTTCCACTACCTCGCAAACTATTCCTCTCAGAGCGTTAACATCGAGAGTTCCCACCCTGAATTTCCTCAGGCACTTGCTTGATTCGCCACAATGGCCCGACCCTGCCTCCCACGCCTGAGAGGAGATCAAGTCGGAGACGCCACCAATAGAACTTTGATGTCTGTTGGCACCGCCTTACCTTGACCTTTCAACCACATCACGTGTGGAAACAGCCTGGAAGAAATTCAACGAGTTGCTTTCAGTTTTCTCTTCCCGCCACCTCTCGTTCAAGACACGTGGCCGTGTGTACAGCTCTTGTGGTCGCCAGTGAGACATGGTCATTGACAAAGTAAAAGCTCCAACGTCTTCAGCGGAATGACAGGGCAATGATCAAACAGATCTGCAATGTCAAGCCACAGAACGCTGTCACCATCAGGTCCAGTGAGTTACTTGAGCGTCTTGGCATTGAGGACCTGGACCTCTTCCTGAAATAGAGAAGGCTCCGCTGGTATGGACATGTGGAACGCTCCAACGGTGCAGTCAAGACTGTCTGTGGCATACCGGTAGGTGGAAAGCGGGGGCCTGGAAGGCCCAAGATGACCAAGAAGCAGGTGACAGAAACAGATTGCAGAGAATGGAAGCTCTCTGCTATCGATCCTCGTGATAGACAAGCCTGGAGATGTGGTGTTAGATCTGCCATGCGTGCAGCAAGCCAGCTACCTGGAAGGGGGCACACTTATGTGGACGTTGCCCCTGTACCTGTACGTTAATCAAAAATCCGTTGATGATGATGATGCTGTTTTGGGCATAATCAAAAATTAATTCACTTCGCATATAGCAAGATAATCCTCAAAACCCTGTTAGCGCGAGGAATTATCGATTGACCAGTCGCCTTGGTCGATGTCACTACCTGGACAGAACCAACTGATAAATTGTACTAAAATGAATGCATCCACTACGTATAATTAATTATATTTTCTGTTCTTTTAAAATGACATAAAATTATAAGTCTTCAAGGCTTTATTATAAGGCTTTTTAGCCGAAACTACGTAGTATGACCCATCTTCATTCTTATGAATGTTTTCATTGCTCTTAAAGGAACTCATTTTTGATTTTTATTCAAATGAAACTTCAAGGTGATATTTTTTTCATAGAATGGGAATAATTCTTGTTGCTTCCCTGGTGCTTCAATTTTTTTCAATGGTATATTTCTGTCTAAATATAGACACATTGTTGCAAAATGCGTAGAATTGCATTTTTATACCATCATTTCGATTAATTCCTTACTTCCGAATTTCTATTGTAAGTATTTATTATATCCACTACTTTTGAGACGTTTTCATAAAAAATGGGAAATGGGGAAATTGCTTCCCTGAATGACCAGATCTACGTTTTAACACGCTTTGTGTACTTGAGTAAATTCGCTAAGTAAATTCTAAGAGAATCAATATTAAGAGATCAATATTAACTTTTAACCCAAATGTTATTTATTATATTTATTCATTTATTTATTTTAATAACGGTAATTTTCAATGTACATATGATAATTGAAATTCGTTTGTATATTTAAATGACCAAAAAGGTAAATTTTCATGTATGCCCTCTAAATTGCATACCTCACATTACCAACTATTATAATTGGTGACGTTAAGTATGCAATTTAGACAGCATACATGAAAGTTTACGTTTCTGTCATTAAAATATACAAACGAATTTCAAACATCATATATCAATTGAAAATTACCGTTATTGAAATAAAGAAATAAACAATAATAAATCAAACAATCTGCAAAATCATAAACTGTGAAAAAATTGTCAATCCTTTCATAATTATTTGGCTTATTTGCCTTTGAAGATGAAAAAGGAATGCTCTTTGCATTTTTCAAACCAATTAAAGAAGTTTAATTTTTTAGCTCACCTGAGCACGAAGTGCTCAAGGTGAGCTTTTGTGATCAGTCTTTGTCCGTCGTCCGTGCGTGCGTCCGTCCGTCGTCAACTTTTGCCTTAAATGACTTCTTCTCCAAAACTGCTGGACAGATTTTGAAATAATTTCACAGGAATGTTCCTTAGGTGACCCTCTAGCAAAATTGTTCAAATCGTTCCGCTTGAGTGAACAAGATGGCCACTAGAGCTAAAAAAGAAAAACCTTTAAACGACTTCTGCTCCTTAACCAGTGCATTGATTTTGAAATAATTTCACAGGAATGTTACTTGGGTGACCCTCTACCAAAATTGTTCAAATCGTTCCGCTCGGGTTAACAAGATGACCGCTAGAGCTATAAAAAGAAAAACCTTTCAACGACTTCTCCTCCTTAACCAGTGCATGGATTTTGAAATAATTTCACAGGAATGTTCCTTGGGTGACCTTCTACCAAAATTGCTCAATTTGTTCCGCTCGGATGAACAAGATGGCCACAAGAACTAAAAATAGAAAAAACCTTTAAACGACCTTCTCCTTAACCAATGCATGGGTTTTGAAATTATTTCACAGGAAGGTTCCTTGGGTGACTCTCTACCAAAAGTGCTCAAACCGTTCCGCTCGGATGAACAAAATGGCCGCCGAAGCTAAAAATGGAAAAATCTTTAAATGACTTCTTCTTCTTAACCAGTTGATGGAGTTTGAAATAATTTCACAGGAATGTTCCTTGGGTAACCCTCTACCAAAATTGCTTAACTCGTTCCTCTCGGGTGAACAAGATGGCCGCCAGCGCTAAAAATAGAAAAATCTTTAAATGACTTCTCCTCCTTAACCAGTGCATGGAGTTTGAAATAATTTCTCAGGAACGTTCCTTGGGTGACCCTCTACCAAAATTGCTCAAACCGTTAATTATTCTTGGATGAACAAGATGGCCACCAGAGCTAAAAATAAAAAAACCTTTAAATGACTTCTCCTTAACCAGTGGATGGGTTTCAAAATAATTTTACAGGAATGTTCCTTGGGTGACCCTCAACCAAAATTGCTCAAAATGTCCCCCTTGGATGAACAAGATGGCTGCCAGAGCTAAAAATAGAAAAATCTTTAAAAGTCTTTATTCTTTAGTCTTTAATCTTTTAAAATCTTTAATCTTCCTTAACTATTGGATGGATTTTGAAATATCTGCACAAGAATGATCCTTGATGGACCCTCTACCAAAATTGTTCAATCTGCTCTGCTCGGATGAACAAGATGGCCACCAGGGCTAAAATAGGAAAAAAACTTTAAACGACTTCTGGCCCTCAACCAGTGGATGGATTTCGATATAATTTCACAGGAATCTTTGATGGGTGACCCTCTATTAAAATTGTTCAAACAATTCTGCTGGGATGAAAAAGGTGGCCGCTAGAGCTAGTAATAGAAAAAAAAACTTTTAAATAACTTCTCCTGCTTAACCAGTGGATGGATTTCGAATTATTTCATTATGATAACACACCCATGTGACATAGTGCATTTTTCATATTTCCAAAATGGCAACTTTTCTGATGAAAATCCATGGTATTTTTCTTATCAATGCTCAAAACATAGGTTGGTTCTCGTTAGAACGGCCCGGCCGTTCTAACAAGTACCCACAACCTATGTCTTTGAGTAGAAATAAGAAAAATAATGTATACCTCCATAAACCCCAGTTTTCTCTATATGGAGTGGGGTTTAGGGCGTCTTCATTTCACATGATGTCACAGGAATGTTCCTTGGGTGACCCTCTTCCAATATTGCTCAACCAGTTGTGCTTGGATGAACTAGATGGCTAACATTATAAAAAAAAACCTCCTTGGGTCAACCAAAATTGCTCAAACCCTCTACTCTACCAGGTGAGCGATCCAGGGCCATCATGGCCCTCTTGTTTTCATATGTGCCAATTAGGCAGCAACTGTTCAATATTGCTCAACAATTTAGGAAGCCACGTTTAGAGACAGCGGTCTTCATCAAAGCGCAACCTGCTGCAGTCAAACGAGGCCACCGATAGGCCCCCAGATGACACTGTATAGAACAACGCGGAGTGTTCAACCGAAACTCCACATACTGTATTGACGAAAACAAACTACCACTGATAGAAAACAGGAGCCGAACATTTCCCAAATTAAGTCACATACTGACTTCTCTGCTCCCAACATTACAAATGTGTTTACATGCGCCTCTTTGGATGTTTGTGGTTTGAGACGTAAAATTCAGTACCCGGACTTCTGTGATCTTAGTTCAAAGTATAACCAGTGCTTCAGCTGAAGTGCACGTCCCGCCGGATGCTTTTAGCTTTATGAGTGTTACCATATATGGGTATGGCGGCCATTTTGGTCATGTGACCTGGACCTAAAACGGTTCCCCCAATAATTGCGCCTTATCGTAAGGAGCAAAAATATATCTTATACTTTAGTACTGTATTCTGAATCGTTTGCAGGATAAAATGCATTCTCACCTTTCCAATACAAAAGCATATGTGTCAAAGTTTGACCTAGGCACAAAGAAGGTCAAGGTCAACCCAGGGTCACCATTCTAGCAATTTATGATGGGCCTACGTCCCAGACGCTATTTATCAAGTTTCGTGGAAATCTGCTCAGTGGTTCTGGAGAAGACTATTTTTGAAGGGTTTTTTCCATTTATGGCTTGGCGGCCATTTTGGTCATGTGACCTGGACCCCATGAGCAAATTTTGGTTTCCCCCATCCCATAGAGGCTCCATATGAAATTTGACTTCAATCGGCCCAACGGTTTCCGAGGAGAAGCAGTTCGAAAATTTTCACATTTTTCACCTCGGCGAGGCTATACTAAACGGAATGTAATATTTCGCAAGTTCATTGGTTATATCTCATTGATATCTATCAGTATGCCAAAAATTGTTCAAATATTCCAAGCGGTTAAGTCACTATCACCAATTTTCACAAACGGGTTACGGACGGACAGACAGACTGACAGAATGACAAGGTGATTTTAGGGCACTCTTAGAAAATCAACCGACTTCAGTCGGTCGCTTTTTCTGCGGGTCGTGCAATATACTTTGCGTCTGTGAAGCAAAACTTGAAGATCTTGATATCATTGACGTACCAGATTACACATTTATCTCTAAAATACGAAAGCATTTTTTTTTTTTTTTTTTTCAGGAAAATTGGGGGCATTGGTGTCTTTGTGCAGAACAATCTTGCCGAGAAAATCACTTTCATAGATATAGAATCTGACTATATTTTATGGTAGACAAATCTGCATACTGTACGAATGATGACGTCTGCGGTGTAGTGTATGTACTCCTAGTGACTCACGATTTCACTCCGCAGAAGAACTATCACGTTTTGAGGCTGAAATCATTAGTATATGCGTAGAATATAAATATGTCTTGCTTACTGGTGATTTCAACTCTCGAACACAAAATGCGGCCGATTTCATTGACGCTGACGATTTCTTGTCCCGTCACTTTGAATTCGACGATACACTGTTAAATTTATAATACCTCAACTGTATTTAACACATTGCCTCACAGTTCAGCAGAACCAGTTTCTCAAGATACCATTTTAAATAACGAAGGCAGATTCCCTCTCGATTTATGTAAAACGAACAACCTGATCATTTGAAACGGACGCTGTGGTAAAGATGAAGGTAAAGGCGCCTTAACGTTCAGAAACTGTTCTGTCACAGAGTACTCTATTGTCGCACTCAATCTCTTAAAATATGTACAGGACTTTAATGTCCAAGTCCTTGATCCAATTTTTTCAGACGGCCATAACCTTATATATGTACTAATTTACAATTCATTAATAATTCTTATACCCCTCCTATTGTAAAAACTGTGAAGCAGCAACCCAATGTAATGCCGAAATGGAAGCCCGAAAATAAACTGGAACCAGTGCTTCAGCTGAAGTGCACGTCCCGCCGGATGCTTTTAGCTTTATGAGTGTTACCATATATATGTATGGCGGCCAATATGGTCATGTGACCTGGACCTAAAACGGTTCCCCCAATAAATGCGCCTTATCGTAAGGAGCAAAAATATATCTTATACTTTAGTACTGTATTCTAAATCGTTTGCAGGATAAAATACATTCTCACTTTTCCAATACAAAAGCATATGTGTCAAAGTTTGACCTAGGCACAAAGAAGGTCAAGGTCAACCCAGGGTCAACATTTTAGCAATTTATGATGGGCCTACGTCCCAGATGCTATTTATCAAGTTTCGTGGAAATCTACCCAGTGGTTCTGGAGAAGACTATTTTTGAAGGGTTTTTATCATATATGGCTTGGCGGCCATTTTGGTCATGTGACCTGGACCCCATGAGCAAATTTTGGTTTCCCCCATCCCATAGAGGCTCCATATGAAATTTGACTTCAATCGGCCCAACGGTTTCCATGTGGGACAATTGTAATCCGCCTATTACCTGTGTCCGATTTAATCCGCGCGACAAATTGTATAGAAATTAATAGGGCTTGTGAATCTAAGACATGATTGAAAAAATATTAGGCTAGATAGCGAAAATGTGATTGAAAATTATGAAAATTCAATCTTTTATCTTAATTTTGATTATAATTTTATTTTTTTTGAATAAAATTTAAACTGGTCAATTTTGAAATGAATATAGGACCCTTCGTCTCGTGAATCTCTCGTTTACTTCAATAGAAAATTAGCAAAAAATCACGAGGGTATCTGTTGTTATACTATAATAATTAAATTATAAAATACGTTGTTAAAATGTGACTTTAAATTCTAGAAGAAAAATGATTTTTCTTTCCAACAGTATCAAATAATTAAAGATCAAATAAAAACAAAGTTGGTCATTTTCAGGTTGTTTCCATTTTTAGTACTTTTAGCCGTCTCTCCTCATTGTATCTATTTATAGCTATCGGTTCTCGTATTACGCGATTATCGGATTAAATCGGAAATTTCCGGGTTTTAGCTGGTTTAAGACGAATGTCAAAATGAGCTGCTGAAAACATTTTTGTTAATGACATTTAATGCTGAAATAATTTTTTTATTATTTCGTCTTATTTATATATTTACTGTCTTTGATTTGTTTTTTTCTTGTTTAATATATTTTTTTCTGCATGTGACTGATGCGCAATTAACAAACACTTCATATTGTTTACAAAAGAAGAAAGAAAAAAAAAAAATAATAATAATTATTGATTTTTTTGACTAGCAAAAATATATTGTTTTCGGGGAAAAATCTTCTTTTTTTTTTCGGGTACTTCACACACATGCTTAATTGGCAATTGTTGCTAATTACTGCCAATCATGCCGGTTGTGTGAATACTACTTAAAACCCTTAGGTACTTTTTCTGATCAGAGTCTACGTTGTGCGAAAGATCCAATGCTTCTTCATACAGCAAGAGAAGTATAGGATGCGCGCGCTGATGTGAGTCATTGCTCGGCACACGCAAATTATAGGGAGTGCTGTGCCCTGGTTCAAATATTATTTTCTGGGATAAATTGCATGTAATTACACACAGAAAAATAATCATCGCGAAAACACGCCTGTATAATTTTGAACCCTTGAACCCCACTTTTATATAATAAAACTGGGTTTTACAGAGGTAAACCTTGTTTCTTATTTCTACTCTGTATATAGATTGTGGGTACTCGTCACACAATCTATATTTTGTGCAACAGAAAATTTCACAATTTTTCATCTTTTTGTCTTTTTAGGCAATAAAATTTACTTGTAGTTGTACAGGCATGTTTTGTAATGTGTTGTCAGGGTTGCAAAACAAAATATATTTTAATGCTAACCAGTTATCAACAAAAGCTGATTTAACAAGTTTCGATTAATATGCATCAATTAATACATGTATAGAATTTAAGAGTTGACACGCGCTGTGCGTATATTCAAATTAATTGCTTTATGACCCGGAATCCTTAATTGTTGACATGATATCGACAAACTTATGTTAGGTAATCTTTAGACAAACGTTCTCTGTAGTTAATGGACTCGGTCCAGTTAACGCTTTCCCTTTCACCCCTAAGCTTCTGTTTAAGCCACCCCCCCCCCCCCCACACACACACACACAAAAAAGAAAAAGGGTTGAGCACAATTCAAGTCTTTTTATAATAACAAAATATATCTATATAACGCACAATGAACACTCTGATCAGATTGTGCAGATGCCAGGTGTCATATAATCTTATTCGCTAGTTATCAAGTATCCTATTTTCTTCTCCAAGATATATCTCTTACAGCGGTCCTAACAAGTACCCACAATCGATGTTTTGGAGCAAGAATTAACACACTCGCGCGTCAACGTGCATTTTTTCATATCTCCAAAATAGCTTTTTTTCTAATGAAAATCGATGATAATTTTCTTATTTATACTGCAAACATATGTTATGGATGTTCGTTAGAACCGCCTCAATGAGCGCAAAATAGTGTATACCCCGTAAACCCAAGTTTTCTCCTATACAAAGTGGGGTTTATGGGGTGTTCATTTCACGGACTTGTTAACCTAATGTATGTATTTACGTTTTTTAGGTAAATACCAAAAATATTTTTTCATCGAGTGTATTGAAAACATAAAATTTTTCACTCGTGCCAAAAAAAAAAAAAAAAAAAAAGAGAAACTTTTCTAACGAGTGCGTTGAAAAAGTCATAGTTTTCACAAGTGTGCAGCATGTGTGATTTTTATCACAAGCTTCGCAGTGTGAAAATAATATCCTTATTTGTTTCAGATATGCAAATATTTCACTGCTAATCGTGATTAACCCATTTCAGACTGGAACCCCCTAAACGGGTACCGTGGCAAACAGTGCAGGCCCAGATCAGTCGGCCCAGATCAGACTGATCTGGATCTACACTGTTTTAAAAAATCAACCATTTTCCAAATAGGTTTTGAAGAAACCTAAAACCTGCCACCCCTAAATTTTGAAATGGACTCCTGCTATAGGAGGAAGATTCCACTTGGTACAAAAAGGGTTAAGTGATGTTAGGCCAGTATGAGTTCAACGCATTAAAAACTGATTAGTTGTCAAATAAATTGATTAAAATTGAAACAGTTTGCTTACTGTGGTCCCCTTTATTGTTTAACGAGGCCAACAGAGCTTTTGTTTGTATTGGAATTAAGCGGTCCAGTCAACACTATTTTAGGTCATTTTTGAGCCGGTCAGTTTTCCTATCCACTCTTTTCCTGGACAGGCTTAAACGTAAGCGGTTAACCAGTACAGTGCACATTCTTTCGCTCTCTGACGTGCGGCTTCAAATAGCCGTTTCCCATCACGTAAAGCACATCCTTGAAGAACCCCTCAAAAACACGCTCTGTATTAACGAATGTAGGAAAATTTGGCCAGCGGACGATTTGGCCCGGCCAATTTGGCCAAATCGTCCGCTGGCCAAATCGTCCGCCCACTGTATTAACAGGGACATACATTATTTTGCTCTTTCTGGTCCAAGACATAGATTGTGGGTACTCGTTAGAGCAGTCTCAATGATGGGTTTCAAACAAACCAGTGACAGGCACGCGGAAATCAGCAGTGCAAAGCTACTGTATTTAGTAGCGAGGAGAAGCAGTTCGAAAATTTTCACATTTTTCGCCCTCGGTGAGGCTATACTAAATGTAATGTAATATTTCGCAAGTTCATTGGTTAGATCTCATTGATATCTATCAGTATGCCAAAAATTGTTTAAATATTCCAAGTCACTATCACCAATTTTCACAAACGGGTTACGGACGGACAGACAGACAGACCATATATGGCTTGGCGGCCATTTTGGTCATGTGACCTGGACCCCATGAGCAAATTTTGGTTTCCCCCATCCCATAGAGGCTCCATATGAAATTTGACTTAAATCGGCCCAACGGTTTCCGAGGAGAAGCAGTTCGAAAATTTTCACATTTTTCGCCCTCGGCGAGGCTATACTAAAAGGAATGTAATATTTCGCAAGTTCATTGGTTAGATCTCATTGATATCTACCAGTATGCCAAAAATTGTTTAAATATTCCAAGCGGTTAAGTCACTATCACCAATTTTCACAAACGGGTTACGGACGGACAAACAGACAGACCATATATGGCTTGACGGCCATTTTGCAAGTTCATTGGTTAGATCATAGGGGCTTGAATCATGAAAAAAAATATGAATTTTTTTTTTTTTTTTTTTTTGGTACTATATTAGAGACAATGGGGGGGGGGGAACTTTGGCTCATTTTTTTTTTTTTTTTTTTTTTTGGGGGGGGGGGGTTACTTCATTTTACTCGGTGTTTCTTTTTCGCAAATGCAGTTTTTCGCCTGCTTATTATGAATTATTATACAAGTTAAAAAAGTCCACTTTGCAAAAATAATCCGCCTCTGTCCGCCACTTGCAGGAAACATGTTTTTCTCGCATGGATTAATCAGTAAAGCAAAATTCGGCATAAACGTGTGACAAAACTTTTCTGGTTTTCATCAATCACAACCGAACTTGTGATACGGGGGAACTTTTTTCGCTTTCACCCGTTGTCTTTCATTTAACATTTGCCAATTTGAATCCAAAAAGATGTACTCGCTGCTCTAAATTTTGATTTTGCTTCTTTTGCTTCGCATTCCGCAGTGTTCTGTCAATGATCGGTATAGAAACCCGGGCGCTTGCCATAATCGCCGTGTTTAAAAAGCGGGGCGTGCAGGACAGATATAAACCGGAACATTGGAAACTACGTCCGGCAGTGGAGTAGCTGTTGTTACTGTTAAAATGTGTGTGATAGCCTTAATTTCGCCTTTGATTTATTTTTTCAATGTAACATATTCTGCTAGGACTACGTATACACGTATTACGCAGATAAGATAACTGGCTGGTGTTTCTACGTATAATGGGCTGTGCTCTGGTAATTTTGTATTGTATCGCTTTGCAGTCAACTTCCAATTAGCCGCTGTAACTTTTTTGACACATGCGCAGAAAATGACATAAAATCTTTACTGAAAAGCAGAAGACGGCCTTAGATCTGATAAAAAAAAAAAAAAAGAAAAAAAAAAGACACAACTGCCTTGTTTATATCCAGGCTGGGATGGGCATAACCCAAGTTATCGAGGAGATTGCTAGAGTGATCCGTATTGAAGGGAAATGTTTGTCAGTTTCTTGCACAACGGGTATCGTATAAAATCTGTGTGTTTTTGGCAGAGTGCTAAAGAACGTGTGTACATGACGTCGTCACCTTGTGTTTAAACGCTCGTTCCCGGTACACGGCTACGGTTAGCTAAGCAAAAAAAAAAAAAAAAAAAAAGCAGCAGTGTTAAGCCAAATGGTTCAAAATGTAAGTTAAAAGAGATATACGGAACCCGAGAAGTACGTAACCCGGGAAGGGACATGATTTTTTTTATTTTATAAGTTGTACGCACAAGAAAATATCTTGAGCGGACAAGATATTATCTTGTTCGGAAAACATATTATCTTGTGCGGACAAGATCTTATCTTGTGCGGACAAGATATGATATTGTTCGCACAACATAATATCTTGTGCGCACAAGATATTATCTTGTTCGCACAACATATTATCTTGTTTGCACAACATAGATCTTGGGAAGTTGTGCGGACAAGATATTATCAGTTTAGCGACCCAGGATCAAAATTTCAAAACATAGAAAGGAATATGTTGCAATAGGGACCAAATTGTTTCCATGCTGCATCATTTTGAACATTTACGTATTGGTGGCATTTTTAACAAGCTGGCTGTTTTTTTTTTTGTTGTTTTTTTTTATCTATTTATTTCTGTCTTCATGAGTGAAACTGCTTTGAAAATAACACATAACGTCCACGATTTCAACCAAAAATGCATCTCACTTTTTTCTGAGTCCTGTAAGGAGATAACTACGGCTAATCCCTGCCTTCCTAAATTTAGCCATCCACCTAGCTTAGTGGTTAGTCCATTTGCCTCAGATGCTAAAGGTCCCAGGTTCGATTCCCAGCAGGGTTGACAAAATTTCGGCGTCAGAACACGTTCCATTGGCATCATTTGCAGGTATGAATGTCAAAAAGTGCACCGTCCTTCGAATCTGGACGTTAACTGGAGCACCACCCCCCCCCCCCCGTGCAGGGAGAACCATCCCCTGTGCAGATTAAAGAACCCTACCGTAATTACATGGTTACTGTGTACTCTTTCATCGTTCAAAACTGAAGTATATGCAGTATACAACGTCTGTATCCCCTCTTGGGGTTTAGTTGACAATGGAAGAAAAATAGCGATAATGCTCATTTGTCACTACTTCGAACGGTTTAAAATTAAACAGCACCGGTCGTTCCGGTCGTTAGTTCATCGATAGAGTAGCCCGGAATCAGCAGAAAACCAAGCTTTGCGACGATTGTTTTCTTGATCTGTTACAGAAAGCGATGTGAATGTAGCAAAATCTAAATTTAGAGCTGAAAATACATCATTTTGGATTCAATTTGGTCAAGATGAATTTTTTAAATGAAAGACATCAGTTGAAAGCGAAAAATGTTTACTCCGTAACACTAGTTCGCTTGTGATTGATGAAAACCTGAAAAATTTTGTCACACGTTTATGCCGAATTTTGCTTTGTTGAGTTAATCCATGTGAGAAAAACAGGTTTCCTGCAAGTGACAGACAGAGGCGGGTTATTGTTGCAAAGTGGACATATTTAACTTGTATAATTCATAATAAGCAGGTGAAAAACTGCATTTGCGAAAAAGATACATTGGGTAAAATGAGGTAACCCCCCCCCCCCCCCCCCCCCCCAAAAAAAAAAAAAAAAAAAAAAAAATGGAGCCGAAGTTCCCCCCCTTGTCTCAAATATGGTACCAAAAAAATTTTTTTTTTCATTATTCAAGCTCCTATGGTTAGATTTCATCAGTATGCCAAAAATTGTTTAAATATTCCTAGCGGTTAAGTCACTATCACCAATTTTCACAAACGGGTTACGGACGGCAAGACTGACAGAATGACACGGTGATTTTAGGGTACTCTTAGAAAATCAACCGACTTCAGTCGGTCGCTTTTTCTGCGGGTCGTGCAATTCGTAGACAAAAGGAAAAATAAATTACCTACGCCCACATTTGCAATATTTGGAACGTAACAAGACCGCTGTAACGAAAGATACTGTATCTGAGACTTGCAAAAAATATCAGATATTTTCATTCAGGCAAACAATTTGACACAGGTTAGTAAAGTAGAAGTAAAACAAAGATCAGGACTCGATACAATTAACTTACTCCACCCATCAAAGACACCAAAGGGAAAGAAACACAAACATTAAGCGACCAGACCATAATGGAAACCTAAACAAAGGAAGGCCATAAGGACAGTTACTTTCCCACAAAATGGCCATATGGCCATCCAAAATAAAAAGACACAAGTGATACACACAGTAAGTAACAAACAACAACATAAATAAATCGCCACAGAAGAAACGCCTTGGAACGGTCAGTGGAAAGATTTCCAATGGGGGGCTTAAATCGATTTTACGTGGCCACATTCCTCGCCCTTACTTCCGTCGCGATTTAGACAAATAATTTGTTCCGTCCGCATGAAGGCCTCCTAACTCATCAGTGCAACATCTCCGTGAACACAAATAATCAAAGAACCACAGAGGTGAGACAACGGTGAGGAATCGACAGCAAGAAACCACTAAGCCTGTTGCACCAAAAGAGACATTGAAACATTCATCTCAAAAGCAATGGTTTGAGCTGTCGTAACGCACGAGCCAAGTATCGTCTTGCTAAGGAAATCCATGGCAGAAATCCTTCCAATTCTAATAAAGCAACTTTAACTGAAGCTAGTAAACTAAAAAATGTTAAACGAACCTTCATATAAATAAATTTAACAGGAAAACACAAACCAAGCTCAGAAACTTGCAAAACAGAAACCCGAAAGGATACTGGAGGATCCTGAATAGTTTGGATAAGAAAACTGAGAATAAAGATATAAAACTCGATACCTTGTATAATTTTTTTTCAAAGATCTCAATGCTAACGATCAAGATACAGATGAACCTTTTTTCGATATACATATTGACGAAGCCAGTGATGAATTACTCAATTCGTATATTACTGAAAACAAAATTTTGAAATGTATACAGTCTTTGAAAAAGAAAATCCTGTTCGAATGACCGAATTATCAACGAGTTTCTTAAGAATAACACTGATCTAATGATCCCAATTTACGTTCCATTATTTAATATAATTTTTGATACGGGCATCTTGCCGGACCCATGGTTAGAAGGCATACTACGACCCATCTACAAACGCAAAGGAAACCCAGCAGAGCCTGAAAACTACAGACCTGTAACTATTCTGCGTCAGCAAATTATTTACATCGATACTTAATTCTAGATTACATAATTATCTCGATTCAAATAATATCTTGGATGAAAATCAAGCTGGCTTTAGGACAGAATATTCAACAACAGATCACATATTTTATTACACTCTCTAACCGAAATCCTTAAAACAAAAAAGATAAAACTTTTCTGCTCCTTTGTTGATTTTAGTAAAGCCTTTGATTCAGTTTGGAGGGTGGGTTTATGGATGAAATTACTCAATGCCAATGTAAATGGAAAATGGCCCCCGCCCATAGGGGCTTGAAGAAATATATGGGCTGCATCATGCTTCCACGCAGAGCTAAATCCGGCCCGCACACTAGTACTGGTAAACCGCTTAGAGGATCTTAGCCTGTCCAGGAACCGCGGTGCAAGGCGGACCGTCCATGCTAATAAACCCTATTGGTTTCATTGGGCGACAGGGCTTGAGATGTCATTTCATCTCAATGTCGGGTAAAAGTCCCACAAAATTGGAAGCAACGTCTCCAAAATGACCTTTACAGTGTTGACGGGGACGTTAAACCTCAAATCAACCAAAATCAACCAATGTAAATGAGCCTGTCCAGGAACCGCGGTGCAAGGCGGACCGTCCATGCTAATAAAACCTATTGGTTTCATTGGGCGACAGGGCTTGAGATGTCATTTCATCTCAATGTCGGGTAAAAGTCCCACAAAATTGGAAGCAACGTCTCCAAAATGACCTTTACAGTGTTGACGGGGACGTTAAACCTCAAATCAACCAAAATCAACCAATGTAAATGGAAAAATATTTCGCCTTATCTATAACATGTATTACAACATAAAGTCTTGCAACGGAGAACAATCAGATTTTTTCCAGAGTTACAAAGGAAAATTTGTGCATTAGCAGCAGGGGGCTGAATGGACTTGTTGTTCCAGCCATAAAAGCCCCATTCAGCCCATTAAAGCTCCAGGCCTATTTTAGCCCAAAAATATTCTCTTTTTGGCAAATTAAGCCTCCCAACCCTAAAACATCAATATCCTCCATTCGACAATAAAAAAATTCCACCCCAACTGGCTGCATCATACCAAGGGCACCCACCGCTTGCAGTAGCATTGGGGGGGGGGGGGGCGGTCCCAGTATAAAATATAAGTTCTAAGACACACCCCATTCAGTAAATAAAGCCACCCAACACCCAAACGTTTTGCTGCCGGGATAAAGAAGTAACCCATTTAGACAATTTGTTTGTTTGTTTGATTTGAGGTTTAACGTCCCAGTCAACACAATATAGGTCATTTTGGAGACGTTGCTTCCAATTTTGTGAGGCTTTTACCCGACATTGAGATGAAATGACATCTCAATCCCTGTCGCCCAATGAAACCAATAGGGTTTATACGCATGGACGGCCTGACACTCACACCGCTTTGCCTGGGCAGGCGTAGATCCTCGAAGCAGTTTACCAGTACTCGTGTGTGGGTCAGATTCAGCTCTGCGTAGAAGCATCATGCAGCCCGTCTATTTCTTCAAGCCCCGATGGGCAGGGGCGGCCATTTAGACAAGTATTTTGCCATTTAAAACAAGTATTTTGTATAGATTATACTGGTTTTAACGTTCATTCTTATTCATGCCCAAGGGACGCAACAATTGTAAGTGGTTGACTTTGGGCTCGGTGGAGTCCTGTGGAAAGAGTTGTATGGAAGAGTACTGTAAAATCCACCGCATGCTTCTCTGCAAAGGTTCATACACGCAGCCATGCAAGGTTTTTTTGGCGGGGGTTAGAAACAAACAACGACTTTGTTGGTCGCACGGGTATGCAAGTACGTGGAGCCGTGCAGCCAGAGCGGTGGAGAAGGAATTTAAGCGTATGTCCGATATTGATATTTCCAATTAGAGAATATTTTGATAACTAGTATACCTATCTGCAACTTTGGATATTTGATCGATGAGATCCTTGCAGAAATGCACGACCAAACTGCTGCCCTCGGCGGCGAATTTACCGACCTGGATGGTCAGGTCCTCCACCCGTTGGGGTTTCCGGCCGACCAGTGGGTCGAGATTATTAACGACGCCAAAGAAGAGTTCGAAATCGGCGGCGCCGCTGCGGTCTTCTCTCCATGGAGGGTGAAAGAAGACATCGACATGTTGATATCGAGATCGCTGATGGTATTCATGCCAGATCAGGCCGACTGGCTCTGGGTGCCTGCATGACGGACGAGAGAGCAGCGAGGCTGCTTGATAACCTTCCGGAGGGCGGGTTTCTTCTGAAACTCAAGTTTCTCCGTGAACAACAGGAAGGCGAGTGGGTGGTTGAAGACAAATTCGACCCAGTCCGTGCGGAGAGAAGGAGAGAACAGACCATCATTCAGAGCTCACGGGACACAAAGCCTGGCGTGTTGACTGGAATCGATATTCTTCTACCAGAACGCATACCCCGTCACTGCAGTCGCCTACGGCCTCTACCCAATCAGAGACCCAGACCCGGCTAACCTCGCCCCACAATGAGATGGCGACCTCAACTGTGTGGCCCAGAGAGTTGTGGAGCACTTTGAATGCGCCCTGAGGGGCCAGGGTTTGACATCAACGCCAAAAATACAAGAATGGGAGAGAGAGTTCACAGAGGTGGCCGAACTGGAAAAGATCCTCAAAAGAGCAATCAGCCTGAGGGACATTGCTGGTGAGGATATCTTCAACAGTGGCAAATATGGTAGAGGTGGGAATGGCAGCCATAGATCCGTAGAACTCATGTGCCACAACGGCCACGCTTGGTTCAAAGACCTCCACTTCCCCCAGAGTAGAGAGGTTCACATCTACGAGGGCGACGTCTGGCAGGCTATTCGGGAAGCAACCCGTGGGGAGCCGATTGCGGTCTGGCTCCTGGGTGGCCTAGACCGACAGCTCTCAGCTGACCAGTTCGTGCTCCAGGACGGCCGCACCTACAGGACGCGGGAGACCCAAGAGCGACTCCAAGCAATCTGCGCCAAACTGGGCAACCTGAACTTGCTGAGAGAGCCTTCGGCAAAAATCACGCGGCCAGCATTGTGGCAAAGGAAAGGAACGACTGGAAGCCAACCCCAGCCAACCTCCTCCCAGACGTCGAGAAGGCCTGTGTGGAGCACGGTCACGGCGGCCTCTGGAACTCGATTAATTATGACACAAGGCAAGTTGTCAGCATCGACATGAAGGCCTGCTATCCGGCATCCTTCCAGGGCATGGGGGAAGCCAATCCCTATTTCGAGCGGTTCGGACACCCAACCCACCTATGTTCTCACGTATTATGATAACCCAACCACAGTACGCTCACCTCAGGACCTCGATGCTCGCATATGCCCACACCAATTTAATCTCCATGCTTTCAAGGTTTGAACCCGATGAGGCCGTCCGAGTGGCTACCGATTCTATCTATGTCCGGAAAGCGGCGCTCTATAAACTAGAAGGGGTTGAGGCTTTCAAACCTCATGAGGTGCACCCATAAGGATATTGCCGCATCTGTTTCACCCGCACCGACGAGGAGACACCGATGCCACCACGAGACGTGATTGCCCCAGCTCAGTGGCGTGACAAAGGCGAACAACTCTACATGCCATTGTGGCACGCGGTCTATGCCCCCGACCCTGAATATATAGCAAACATCAAAGACCTGCCCGAATCGTCCGCGCCACTTTATGACGATCCCCTGACCCGATATCAGTTGAGCTACCTAAACGGCGGCGGGGGCAGCGGCAAGACCACCCGAGCGATCGAGCTCTTCCGCAACAAGAACCCCCTCGTCTTCACCCCGACCCATCGCCAAAGAGATGCGGGCCAGTGGCGTCCAGGCCTAGACCTATCACAACTTCTTCCGCTGGAGTGGTCAGACAGACTGGACTTCTGAAAGGATGGGACAGAAGTTAATCTGGGATGAGATATGCACAGTGCCCCGCCCCACTCTGGAAACCTTCCTCGACTGGCTTGGTCGGGGCGTCAAGGTCATTGCTGTGGCGACCAGGGGCAGCCGCCCCCAATCGCCGGAGAAATGCCGCACGACTGGCTGCAGCGGAGAGCCTATTACTATGAAGAGGTCCTGGCTGACCACAGGACAAAAGAACCGGCTCTGAAAGCTCTTAAAAGGGAGATCCGTCTCCAACAAGACCGAGTACGGTGTCGAGCTATGAGACAAGCGCTACAGGCCTGCCTTGGGTGGGACAGATTTGTGGAAGCTTGGAAACCGGGGGCCTTGACCCTGATCTCGAGGCAGAAGGTTCGCGACCGGGCCCAGGCGCGACTGTTCGAGAGCCATGAGAAGCATTTCCCTGACCTCCCCGGTCCTCTGCTATATCGTCCCAAGAATACTCGGCGGCAAAACATCATGGTCACCATCCCTGGGCTCTTGGTGGTGGATGGAGAGCGAGACCAGCAAGAGCTCGTTCTGAACCACGTTGTCGAGGTTTCCTTGCAAACCGCCCGCGAGGTCCTCGACGGCAGATGGGACCAGGACTGGGCTCTTGACTATGCCATCACAGTCCACTCAAGCCAAGGTCTCACCATCGCCGACCCCCCAAAAGTCTGGCTTATCGATGACTTCCTGCAGTTATTTATTTATTTTATTTTATTTACACAATATTTTAAGAGGGTAACACAATTGCCTAATAAACTATTCTACCTTGTGGCCCTCTATAACAAATCAGGCTCTCACCACCAAGATCGAGGGCCCCGAACGCGATCCTACAAAAAGTAATACCCAACGAACACAACAAAATGAGGCTTGCAGCTACTGCTATATCGTAGTGCGGTGTGATGGAACGACAAAGCCGCCTGTCGAGTATCGCGGCCCAAATGCAACAGAGCACTTCTTAAAATCACTCCAGGAGGAGGAGCGCAAGATTAAGAGCATGCTAGCCAACCCTAAAAACATAAGGATGACAAGAAAGGACTATCAGGCCCATTACAATGCCGCGAATTGCTATATATGCGAAAAACCGCTAAACGGTGACTCTGTCCGCGACCACTGCCATATCACGGGTAAATATCGAGGGGTAGCTCACAACGCCTGCAACCTTAAGCTGAGGCTAAGCCTAAATACCACCGTTATTCCCATGGTGTTCCACAACCTCAGAGGGTACGACTCCCACCTGCACATGCAGGCCATCTCGAGGGGCAAAGGCAGAGTCTCCTGCATCCCAAATAACACAGAAAAATACATCTCTTTCTGTCTCGGACAGCTCCGTTTCATCGATAGCGCCCAGTTCCTGCTCGCTTCCCTCGTAAAAACTGGTGGCGTCAAACCAGCCAGAGTCTTTCAAGATCACATCCCAATACGAACCAAACCGTCAGAGGCACCAGCTCTCGGAAGGGCGTCTACCCCTACGAGTATATGGACTCCTGGGACCGTTTCGCCGAGACCAAGCTCCCTCCGAAAGAGGTATTCTACAGCAAGCTCACCGACGAGCACATCAGCGACGACGACTACGCCCACGCGCATACAGTATGGGAGGTCTGCGAGTGTAAGACCCTGGGGGACTACCACGACCTCTACAATCGCACAGATGTTCTCCTGCTGGCAGATGTCTTTGAGGAAGTCCGAAAGACATCCCTGACGCAGTACGGTTTAGACCCAGCGCACTACTACACCCGCCCGGGACTTTCGTGGGACGCCCTCCTAAAAAAAGACAGGAGTGGAGCTCGAGCTGCTTACAGACTACGACCAACACCTTTTTGTCGAGAAGGGGATGCGCGGAGGTATCTCGATGGTATCAAAACAATATGCCAAGGCCAACAGTCCTCAGGTCGAGGATTATGACCCAGAAAAACCCAGTAGCTATATCCTATATCTCGATGCGAACAATCTCTATGGATGGGCTTTGAGCCAGGCCCTCCCCATCAGAGACTTCCAGTGGGTCGATGTATCGGGACTCGCAGAAACCATTGCAGAACTACCCGCAAACAATGAAGAGGGCTATATCCTAGAGGTAGATATGGAATATCCAGCAGAGCTGCACAAGGCACACAATGCCTACCCGCTGGCACCAGAGCGCCTAGTGGTCAAGAAGGAGTGGATGTCGGAGTACCAGCGCGAACTTCTCGATGGAGCTTTGGCGAGCACCTACAGAGGTTGAGAAGTTGGTACCCAACCTTCGCAACAAAGACCGTTAAGTGCTCCACTATCGGAATCTCCAGCTATACATGTCTCTGGGTATGCGTCTGACCAAGATTCATCGTTCCCTCCAGTTCCAGCAGAGCCCCTGGATGGAGCCCCACATCCGGATGAATACTGAGCTCCAGAAAAAGGCCACCGCTGACTTTGAGAAGGATCTCTACAAGCTCATGAACAATTCGGTCTTCGGTAAGACGATGGAGAACCTCCGCAGGCGTGTCGACGTCAAGCTGGTCCGCGCCAACGAGAAAGATAAACTCAGGCGTCTCATCGCCAGCCCAGCCTTTGCCAGAGCCAACATATTCGACGATGATCTTGCAGCAATTCAGATGCAAAAGAGCCGTCTAGTGCTCAATCGCCCGATTAACGTAGGTGTGAGCATTCTGGACCTTTCAAAAACCCTGGTGTACGATTTCTATTACAAACGGCTCCATAGTCAGTACGAAAACCGCTGCCAGCTCCTCTACATGGACACCGACAGCCTGCTCCTGAAAATCGAGACAGAGAATGTCTACGAGGACATGACCAAGCACCAGGGCCTCTACAACACGTCCGACTACCGAAAGACCACCCGCTGCACATCACAGAGAACAAGAAGGTTCTCGGAATGATGAAGGACGAGTGCGCCGGGCAGTCAATCGCCGAATATGTGGGCCTGCGGCCGAAGACGTACTCCACCCTCCAGGTATCTGGAAAGAACATTAAGAAGGCCAAGGGTGTGAGAAAAGTAACTGTCAAGAAGCGCATTAGGCACGAGCAGTTAAAAGAGGCTCTCTTTGAGGAGCAAACCTTCCGCCATGACATGGATGTTCTTAGGTCGGAGCGTCACCACATCTACGGGCAGCATCTCAACAAGGTGTCGCTGTCGCCCTTCGATTCCAAGCGCTGGATCGCAGCAAACGGAGTTGACACACAGGCTTATGGTTACAAAGATTACATCACACAACAAGAGATGGACGCGTTCGTTGAGGAACTGGGGCGGTCCATCTAAAGAACTCTGAAATCATAGGATAATCGATGGCTCCCAAGAGAGTTCTAACCCAGGAAGAGATCCAGGACATCAAAGCCCAGCGAGGTAAGGCGCCTGTGAGTAGGGTGAAGAAGCAGTTCGGGTTCAGATGCTCTGGGCAGAGGAGGAGACACCCAATGCCGCAACAGAGGAGGAGACACCCAATGCCGCAACAGAGAAGGCAGAAAGAGAGGAGAGCGTCGTCGACGATTGTTGCTTCGCGATAGCATCGGCCAAGCCAAGTCGGCAAATGGACCGACCATCAACGAATTCTATGAGCTAAAGAAAAGCCTGAGTCGGTTTGAAACCACCACAGAGAAGGTGTCGATTTCGTTGACGGAGATAATTGCCTCCCTGAAGCAGCGCGAGGCGGCGAGCGGAGGCAATGACGGTAATCAACTTGGTGTTGGATTCCTTCAAGAGTGAACTGCACTCGAGGCGATTCTTATACTTGTACATAAATCCCAACTTCTTTATTAGCATTTGCTTGACTCCACTTGAGCTTGAAGCCAGGTAATACATCAACAAAGTCGGCGGGTCTATCTCCGAGAATTAGATCAAGGATGATCGATGATGTTGGCAAGTTCATACCAATGATTCCCGCTGGGGGGAATTCGAAGACTATTTTCAGGATTCCCTTCCGGTCGTTGCTTGTCTTTAGCTCGATATCTTCGGAAACGACATGTTCTTCGTCCCGGGGATATACGAGCACAATCGAGTGCCACTATTCACTACCTTCCTAACTTTGTGCTCCTGTCCAGACACAACGTACGGAGTCGAGATTTGTATGTCGATAAGCCACCCAGTTTGTTGAACGGGGTCCGAAAAAGCAACCCACTTGCTCCCAGTGAAGGCCAGCGTATGAACCCGCTTGGGAACGGCATGTGAGGTATCTACGTCGCCGAGATCACCGGTTGGGCGACCTCTTTTCTTTTGTAGACTCCCTCAGAGAGCTGAAAGGCATACAATCGATCTTCCTTCCCGTCCTTATCGAACCCCTCAGTGTTACCAAGATCAGCCAAAGCCACCTCAGGGCATTTTCTGACCCCACCGGGGCCGCTTGCGTCAACCATTCCTTATGTAGGGTTGCGCTCATATTCTCGAATGGTAACATCTCCCCGTTGGTATCTCTAAGTGAGATAATTAGTTGTGAAATAGGCCCTGACGACAACCTCTTGTATTGTAAGAAGGAAATGATTCAGTTCTACCAGCTCCACACTTTTCGTTCTAGACGGAGACAGATCTAAGCAGTGTAGAGGGGCGACCGTTATGCAGATTGTCTGAAGTACTTAACTCAGCAAGGTGAAACTAAACCTCACGATGGACGGCCAGCTTGTGTGGCTCATTTGCAATGAACGTCTTTGTGCGGCCTCTACCAAGTAATGGCCATTGTTATTGATCAGCGCCAAGGGAGGGGGTTTGAAAGTATTGTCGGAAAAGCCTAAGATTTTAGCTAATTCGCGATCCATTGTTATAACTTCTCCGGGCTTTACCGTTAATTGCAGTAGACCATCGGTTCATCTCGAGTGAGTTCGGAGCCCAACCGTTGAAACACCTTTTCGTTCAACTCACTGACGTTATAATACCCGTTAGGTATTGTTTTTTCAGTCTTTTTATTTGAGACCTTATTATTCCTTTTCGCCGTGCATATGTTGTACCACCAGTGATAATGCGTCAACTCGCAGAGAGCAGTCTCTCGCTCACCCGCAGACAGGGTTCTGGCAAGATTGATTGGCACATCGTTTTGAACGTCAGTGAGTGTGATATACATGATAATCACCAAAATGGGTATGGGTACAAAGGCGTTTACGTTTAATAACTCGACAAAATATCAGGCAGGCGGCCATTTCAAATATAAAGAGTCAGCGGCTGGGGCGCCCAACCTAGTCATAATGGTCGACGATAAGGGAAGTCACTTCCTTGCCAAGTACCCGAACATCTTCGATTATCAAAATCATCCGCTTACACCCAAACAAAAGGCATACGCGGTGTGGGACAACACCTGGCAGCATTATCAAAACCCTCCGCTTACCGGGGACGTCACTACGGCAAACAAGGCGTGGGACAGCTGGCAGCACGCCCCCTTCAGCTGGTGGCAGTGCCAGCTGAACTTTGCGGTTTGGTGCGCAACCGCCGGATGTGGTGTTTCATTCCAGGACCATCTCTAAGCGGGAGTCCCTTCTTGCAAGCCTGTATTACTTTCATGTTTATTATACGACGAGGCGTCTGCTTGAGGAGCTAAAAATCGCCCTCCCTGGGGACGAGTCCTATTTATGGTACGATAACCAATATGACTCCAGGGCCTACAAGCGGCTTTGCGAGGAGTTCGCCGTTTCACTTTCTACAGATTGAAGGCAAAAGCTGGACTAAGGGTGTCAATGCCTCGGATATTTTAGTACATTCATGACCCCTTCGGGAAAATACCGCAGTAATCACAGCTCTGGTGGCCCCTTCTTTCACCCGAAGGATGCCATACGCCATAATGCGGATATTTCAAAGGCGTGGACGATGTTCATTCTCGATAAATCAGATGGCTTCACGCAAGCGGGTGTCGTGCGCCTCAACGACTCGATTCGGACTTACGTTTGGGCAATCCTGGGAGCGCAAGCTCAAACCCGTTCCAACATTCTCAAAGTCGGGACGGTGTTCGACGCCACAAAGCAGTTTACGGCGAATCTCGAAGACGCCATCGCCTCACCCGTCGACATCCCCAGCAGCATCGATCGCTATCAAAAGACGTTGCAATATGCATCCACACCACTGGATTACGTCTGCGGGAGAGCGCTCTGCTTGATGCCAAGCGACATGGCACTCCATCCAGGCAATAACCAAATCCAAATAGCGGGGTCAGACGCTGCCAACGGCCACAACCCAGGAATAAACAAGGCGGCACTGATTCAACCTGCCTCTAAAGTCGACAGGACATTCCAGGGGAAAACTGCCGCACCAGCCGGGACCGATCCGCTGGTACTCGCAGGGCCACCGCCCGAAGGGTCGCCTACGTCTGCCGCGGTTGCTCCGTACCGGAAATCCGATCTCGATCATGAAGAAGAAAAAAACAGCTCTCATAGTCGCAGGGATCGGGATTGGCTTAGTGATGCTTTGGTTGGTCACGCGCTAGCCCGTCCCGTGCAGCCACGAGAAGAATGGCCCCCACGCCGATGACCAAGGCCCACAAATTATCTGCGAGCCATGAAGCGGCCTTCCCTAGCGTGCTCAAGAGCCAAGTGACGATGGACCCGATGATTCCGGGCAGGGCAGCCGCGGCCTTGCCGGCCAAATTGGCCAGGGCACGCCCGAGGGACTTTAGGTGCTTTTTTACCCACTCCTTGACCCCGCCCTTGCCGGGTGGCCTGGGAGCCGGTACACTCCCGCCGCCGCCGGTTAGCGCAAGCACTAGGGTCGAGATTGCCATCCCAATCACTGTAAGGATGCTCACGATCGTTGGCCCCTGTTCGCGGAAGAGTGTCCGTATTCGCTCAGCCAGCGTCTTGTCTTCATGAAGGAGCCGCCTAAATGTCTCACGGATTCTGTTAATCTGGGACCGGAGAGCTTCTCTGTTCGTAGAGAGGGCTTCGAGCCTCGACTGTCTTCCGATTTCGATGTCAAAGAGCTCGCCCTCAAGTTTTCTGATTCGTTCTTGAATCTCCTGCTGCATCTCGGGGTCGTCCGTTTCCGTCAGGTTCCGCCGTTCCCTGGCCAAGCGTTTTTCAACTTGGGATTTTCCCTCGTCGACAATTTCGCGTTTCAAAGCGGTTAGTTTCTCCGTCAAACGCCGCGAAATTTCTCCGCAAAAATCGCTTTTTCTCGGAGAAAGACAATTAGTACAGGTGAAGACGTTCACGGTGTTTCTCCGCGAAATCTGCCTATACCTGCATGTATATTTGTTCATGTGCATGCATTCTTTCATGCATTCAAAGTTCATACACAAAGTTTGAGGCATATGACGAAATGCATGTTCTTTGTACAAAGAGCGACAACTCTAGCGATCGTGAAGTATGATTTTGATCCGGTTGGAATCATAATGGTTTGCATCTTGTGCACTTTACAACGCAGTAGAAACCTCCGTGGTGTAATGGTTACGCTACTCGCCTTGTAAACCAAGGGTCGCAGGATCGATCCCGGACTTCCCCTGACTTTCGGATGAGTCTTAAAACCGAGGTCCCGTCTCCTTATGACCTTAGCTGTTGGTGGGACGTAAATCTCAAACACTCACTCGCTTTACAACGCAGTATGAACATGATGAATGTTTTCTGTGTTCCTTTATATTGTTGTGTAAACGCTTCATAAATTGAAAACTGTTGATTTTCTATCGGTTCTCCATATTGGGATTACTTTATTTTTGAAAGTTGATTTTTAAAATCAAGTTTCTTTGTCAACACATTTCTACTTCCGGTACTGGAACGCGTTACTCCACTTCCGCTGTTCGTTGGCTGCATTAAATAGTCCAAAGGAACTCTTGAAAATTAATTTTGCAGGCATGGAACATCTTTCAAATATTTCATTTTTCGAGACTTTATACGGATTGAATATAAATTGGCACAGAAAGACTAATTCTGAAAAGAAAACAATACCCTGGGACTATTTTCCTACGCTTTCCGATGATATTTATGTAACTGGTTTGAGATTTTACTCTTTCATCCCTGAGTTTCTGATCAGGACTCTTCCCGCTTTAAATATATTCTTATAGAAAGGGATTTCTGATTAGTTCCTACTACTTGCCGTCTCATCGGGCTCTGCAAGGTTTGCATAGATTCAGTGTATTTCTGCCTCGGCGTCTGCATCGGTCTACAGGGTTAAAAGGGTTAGCTCGCTTCTACTAAACAACCCTTTAGTGACCGACATCGAACACAGTTATTCACCTGCTTTCGAGAGCTCTAATTACAAAACATGTATTGTAAGCTGTGAGTTTTAAATCAAGCTCCGTACTTTTAGCAAATAGTGAAGACACCGATCAGACGCTACATTCTGTGACCTCTTATCTGTCCTATTTCCGAATGTCCCAGTATTGAAACATTGAAACAATTGGCATTTAAGGGTTAGTACAGATATTTGGTAGTCGAAGTTTCGCTAAACGCGGCAGCTGATCAGGGTTATTGTGTCTAAATCAAATGGTTTAAAAATGATGTTTTTTTTTTCTTTTTTCTTTTTTTTTTTTCGTCAAGTTATTCTCCTTTTTATGTCTCGACGCCCGAAGGAACATAGCTCCAAGCGGTTGCACAACGTATGTGCATCGTCGTTTCAACGCGACGTTGCTAAGACGCCATGTGCCCGCCAGGAGAACTTCTCTGTAAGATTATTAGCCGATGGGACAAACACAGAATTTACTGAGCTTATTTAGAAATTTATGTTTTTTTTTCCATGAAGAAATTAGCAGACACGTTTATCTTTTTTTCTTTCTTCCTTTTTTTCTTTGTGGGGGTAGTTGGGTGAGGCAAAGGTGATGTGTATCTTAGGTCACTGGGGAGTCCAGCTGATATTGACTTACAGTTGGGCCAGCTGGCCTGCTGTCCTTGTAGCAGGTTACTGTAGAGGGAGGGGGCGTGTTGTTATTTCTTCTGTTTCTAAAACTGCCATTCATTTTCCTCTTTCTACTCTGTCCCTCACCTTCATCTCCTCTACTATATCTTTTATCTCTTTTCTTCCTTTCTCTTGGAGAAGACAAAAATGATTCACAGGGTTGACCTGTCGTTAAACTCAAAACAAAAGATGTTTTTTTTTTTTTTTGTTTTTTTTTTTCTTAGTCGAAATTTTTAATCCTCTTGGACCATGTCAACAAAATATCTAGATTACTGCTTTATCTACGACTGACATTGTGATCATAAAAATTATCCCTCATAAATCAACTTTCCTCAGTACTTTCAGTACTTTGATTTTCTCAAGTAAAGACTTTAGAAAAATCAAGCTCAGTGTATATAATAACGGAGATCCTGCTTGTACATGTATGTGTGGGCGCTGATCTCACTCTGCATTTTGGTTGATCGTTTTCTTACACTGCGAGTAATTAAACATCACTGATGCTTACACTTAAGCTCACATGTGGCCCGAGTGAGACAACTAATATTTAAGAGTAGGCCACGGACTGCACGGAGGCCCGCTTGTGTTTCTTGCCTTTATATTTCAATTTTGCTCATACACGTACATTGTTATGGGGAAATTGCGGGGCAAGTATTCCATCTCTAACTTGGAGCAGAACTACAAAATTCTCCAAATAATCATCAAAGTTTGTACACACATTCAACCTGGGTATCTTGTTAAGTCTACTGTACACACCGAAGGTAACTGGCCCCCGTGTCCTGATGGGTAAGAGCGGTTTTAGCTCAACTCTGATTAGCGGTCCGCTCGAAATAAGTGAAATTATCTTGAAAGTGCCGTAAAACCACTAAATACCCCGAGGATAACGAGCATCCTTGTCCTAATGGGAAAAAGTACTGACACTTAATCAGTAGGACTCTCATCGCTGTGGTTCGCACCTCGTTCGGTTCAAGTTCTACAACGTTGCGAGCTGAGCGCGGTCGGCTCGAAATAAGTGAATTAGTCCTGACATCATGAAAACATGCCTATATAATTTTGACCCCCATGAACCCCACTTTTATATAGTAAAACTGAGGTTTACAGGGGCAAACCTTATTTTTCCTATTTCTGATATGAAAAAATATTGTGGGTACTCGTTAGAACCGCCTCAACGTGGCGGTTCTAACGAGCACCCACAATCTATATTTTGTGCAGAAATAAGAAAAATATCATAATTTTTCATCTTAAAATTTCATTTATTTTAGCAGCAGGTGTGGGGGGGGGGGGGGGGGGGTGTGAATGGACTTTTTTTTTACCTAAGAAGCCGCATTCAGCCCATTAAGGCTCCCAGCTTATTTTGGCCCAAATATATTCTCTTTTTGGCAAATTAAGCCTCCCAACCCTAAAACATCAATATCCTCCATTTGGTAAATTAAGCCTCTCAACCCTACAATATTCCACACAAACTGGCTGCGACATACCAAGGGCACCCACCGAGTGCATCGTATAACAACGCGGGCAAAAACCATGAGCCCACTTGGGCGGCCCACCACCCTCGCCGGCCCTGGGCTCTGGCGGGCCCCAAGGATAAATTTTGTATTTAGAAGTATTTATGTACATAGTATACTCCGATAATGAAGGGATTCGACTACTGTGCATGGTTGAAGGTAGTAGGCGAGGCACTTTAACTAATTCCTTGAGAAACTCTTTTAACACCAAAACACAGGGCTATGTTATATTAATTACCCCAAAAAAGTCCTCAAAAAATATTCGTGCCAGTTCTGAGAAAACTAGGATTTAATTCGCAGAAAAAGCATTAAATAATTAATGCCCCGATAATAGCACTATACACTGTTTTACCGGCTGTAAGGCGAGCTCTCCTCACGCGCAAACAAATTACGTCATCAAAAACAAAACTTACGTCAGAAATAATTATTGTTAAAGTGCAGTATATTATTTATTATTAAAAGAAGCACGAAGAAGCTTTCTCTAAGTCTTGATTGATAAATGGAAATATTTGCTCAAAATCGTTCGAGATATGGTACACGGAAGCTATGCATTTTCCCGAATCTATACATCTATATTATGTGTTTGAATCCACAAAATCAAACGGAAATTCAGTTGAAGGTTTGACGGACACAAGCAGACGATGCAAATTCCCGCTGCTTTCTATTTTCTATTTTTTTAATACATGCCATTTATATTTTCCTTGTATGCTATTTAGACAAGATCTATGTTCAAGTTGTAAAATAAACATTTTTTTTTTTTGTCACAAAATTTTGATATACGAGTATGGAAGCACATTTGTGCCATCAGAGTCAAATGAATTAATATCGTAAATATGTGCATACGGTGTATTCCGGTAACATTGCGCACATAAGATTTTGATAGTCATGTGTGACTTTGTGGAAGCAACCACTCAAAAATCACAATCAGAACATTTGCAACACTGTCCTATCTACTTACTGCAATAGAAATTTGCCGCTGAATTTTTAACAGGCAGGAAAAAATAATACTAAGAAATTTTGTCTCCCAGCATTGCGCACAATAACTGTTTTGAGCTGATTTTTAATAACCTTAAAAGGTGCAAAATCCGGATGAGAAAAATATCTTTCAGCTAATTTTCCATGAGAATATGAAATTCCAAAACCCTAGCATACAAGGTTTTAAAGTTATGCTATGCATCACAATGCATATACAATGTACCCAAAGTGACAAAGGGCCATTAGCCTCAAAGTATTTTTCGGAATTTAGTCAAAATTTAATCAGGACATCTGCTCATCACCACCAATCTATTCACCAACTTACAAGGCTCTAGCTCCAATAGATTATGAGATATTTTGCTGACAAGATTTAAAAAAAAAATTCAAAGGACAATGACTTTTGAAAGGGGCATAATCCGGATAAGAAAAAAAAATACGCGTTAGCTAATTTTCCATGAAGAATCCATATATGAAATTTCAAAACCCTAGCATGCACGGTTCTTGCGTTATGCTATGTATCAAAGTCGTAACGGAAGGTCGAATGGACGAACCAGAAGCAATATGCCCCTCCAACGTTTTTAAAGTTGGGGTCATAAAAACATTACGAAAACACGCATATTCAAATCTATTGGAAGATTTGATCACCCACCACCCCCCCCCCCCCACCCCCCCCCCCCCAAAAAAAAAAAAAAAAAAAAATCCAGAGAAAAATTCTGATGTTTTTCTTATTCATCACGAAAACGAGACGTTGCTTCCAATTTTGTGGGACTTTTACCTGACATTGAGACATTGAGATGAAATGAAATCTCAATCCCGGCCGCCCAATGAATCCAAAAGGGTTTACATGCATGGACAGGCTGACTCGCAGCAACTTTTCTGGGCAGGCTTAGACATTCTCAGTGGTTTAACAGTACTCATGTGCGGTCGGTATCAGTTCTGTGCGGATGCATCATGCAGCCCAATCTATTACTCCAAGCCCAGATGGGTGGGGTCGAAAAACACGCCTATATAATTTTGACCCCTCGAACCCCACTTTTATATAGAAAAACTGTGATTTTCAGGGATAAACATTGAATTTCTTATATCAGCTCAAAAACAAAGATTGCCGGTACTCGGTAAAACCGCCAAGTTCAGGCGGTTTTGTCGAGCTCCGCAATCTATGTTTTGAGCAGAAATAAGAAAAACATCATTTTTTTTATCTTAAAATTCCATTTTGGGGCTGAAAAATTGACAATGTTTTTGTATAGGCGTGTTTCGTAGTGTCTGCTCAAAAGCATAGATTGTGGGTACTCGATATAAACCCCCTCTTACTGATGTTTTAGTTTATACTAATTTATTTTAGTTCAATTGCGATGAAAGCCTCAGTCGCTCTCGAACACTCATTCCGGATTATTTCAAGCGCGTGAGGGAGAGGCAGTTGACTTTAAAACCACTGCTTTACATTTACACTTGGGTGGAGTGGGGCATTGGAGAGTTTTAGGGGGTATACATGTACATGAGTTTTCTTATTTCTGCTCAAAGAAGCCTCCATGGTGTAGTGGATAAGCTACTTGCCTCATAAACCAGGAGTCGTGGGTTCGATTCAAGGGCTTCTCCCGACTCTCAGATGAGTCTTTAAACCGAGGTCCGGTCTTTGTATGCAGGGGTTTCATCAATAGACGGACAGTGGGGATTTTCCCCGTTTGCATAGACTTTAGTCCCCTGCTACGCTTGATAAATGTGTAAGGGCTTTATTCAGATAACATTGAAAATCACACTCCTATTTTTCCTTGAAATCTGGATGCCAAAATGTCTTTGAAACCGCTGCATATGACATTTGCTGTTGACGGGACGTAAACCCATATCGCACTCACTCACTTATTTCTGCTCAAAACATAGATGAGGCAGTTCTATTGAGTATCAACAATCTCAGAAGCTATGCATTTGAGCAGAAAAATAATATATAACCCCTAAACCCCAATTTTTCTAGTATATATATAAAAGTGGGTTAGTGGGGGTCAAAATTATATAGGCATGTTTTCGTGATGTGTTTGCTTTTGATTTCCTTTTTTTACCTCCTCCCCCACCCCCCACTCCCCCCCCCCCCCCCCCCCCCTCACACACACACATATATATGTATCTTTTGGTGTACCAATAACTTATTTTGGCGCACAGAAACTATCATTTTTTAATGATTTCATGAAGTTAAGTACCGGTATTGATTTATTTTTAAGATATATGTCAGTGATTTAATTTTTTCTTGTTTTAAACAACTTTCCTTTATTGTCTATGCCCACGGGTGTAGACTATCTTAATGATAGATTTTGCTCCGGAAGCATTTAATGAAAGGTCATGACTGGTATTCTGTTGACTGGTTCTACTTTTCATTATCCATCTGGTTACCCCAGGACACCCCAACTTTGGTCATACTGGAACGCCCACTTGCATATTGATACCCGGCAATTACCTGAAAGCTGCCTAAAGTTTATCACATGGAGATGCACGATTGCTCTTACACTTGCAAAATTAACATATCTAAACATATTAACATATTAACATATATAACACATCAAAAGACCCTTATCTAGGTCTTCACACATCCAATTCTCAATGTTTTCATTTTCTAGACGGCAGTCTTGGAAGATTGAGTTTTCATGACGTTAATCTAGAATGCAAAATGAAAGGTTAAACTAGAATGCGAAATGAAGAAACCGTAAATGTAGGCATGTAGTACAATTAGTTGTAATTGATAGTGAAAAAAAAATCGGAAATTTTGTTTTTGATAAGATTTGGAAATCCTTATTTGATATCTGTGACTTTTTTTTTACACTTTATGGTAAATGGCACATTTTAGTTCAACACAAATTAATGTGTGCTTAGCATAGACTCAAGCTTTTTGTAAAAGCTTATACTTGTTTTTCGATATTTCACACAAAAAAATTAAAAAAAATTACAAGAAAACTTTTATCTTCAGAATTTATAGTATTTTTCCCCAGATAGAAATATCCATTTTGGATGATTTAATGAAGTCAAGTATTTATTGTTTAACATACGCCAGTAATATTAAATTTTTTCCTGGTTTTTGTGATTTTTCTTCATTTTTCGTATTTTTTCATCCCCCCTAAAATACCCTTTCCCCTCGGATTTTTTGGAGGACTTTTTTTTATAAATCGCGACACCATCCTGATACTAAAACTGCTGATAACATTTCACAAGGAATTAGTTATGTGTCAAGGGTCATTTCCGGCTAAATGTACTGGCCTATAGGTATGCTTGGGACCTGTGAGAAGAGATGTTTGTAAGACGTACTGCAAGGTTCATTTGGCCAAGATCCGCAAAGGCAAGAAAATCCCCACTCCCTGCAGAAAATGTGGGAAAGGTGTTCAAAGCGAAATAGAAATCTGTCGGGCTTGTGGACGAGATAAAATACGCTCCCGGCACATAGTCTTGGAGAAGAAAGCCCGGAAACAGTTCGATCAGGTATTGTGTGAGCTCATTGTTGTTCGAAATCCCATTTAGAGACATCTGTGTAAATCGAATACCCATTCAGCAACATGGATGAACGGATCGATGAGATCCTTGCAGAAATGCCCGACCAAGCTGCTGCCCCGGCGGCGAAGTTACCGACCTGGATGGTCAGGTTCCTCACCCGTTGGGGTTTCCAGCCGACCAGTTGGTCGAGATTCTTAACGACGCCAAAGAAGAGTTCAAAGTCGACGGCGCCGCTGCGGTCTTCTCTTCATGGAGGGTGGAAGAAGACATCGACATCGGTGATATCGAGATCGATGATGGCATTCATGCCAGAGTAGGCCGATTGGCTCTGGATGCCTGCATGACGAGAGCGGCAAGGCTGCTTGATAAGCTTCCGGAGGGCGAGTTTTTTTCTGAAACTCAAGTTTCTCCGTGAACAACAGGAAGGTGAGTGGGTCGTTGAAGACAAATTCGACCCAGTCCGTGCGGAGAGAAGGAGGGGACAGACCATCATTGTGATTTCACGGGACACAAGGCCTGGCGTGTTGACTGGAATCGATAAAGTCTTCTACCAGAACGCCTATCCCGTTACTGCAGCTGCCTACGGCCTCTACCCAATCAGAGACCGAGACCCGGCCAACCTCGCCCCACTAAGAGATGGCGACCTCAACTGTGTGGCCCAGAGAGTTGTGGAGCACTTTGAAGGCGCCCTGAGGGGTCAGGGTTTGACACCAACCCTGGCGACGCGCCAAAAAATACAAGAATGGGAGATGAGAGTCCACAGAGGTTGAGCGACTGTTCGCGACGTGGCCGACTGGAAAAGATCCTCAAAAGAGCAATCATCCTGTGGGACATTGCTGGTGAGGACATTTCAACAGTGGCAAATATGGTAGAGGTTGGAATGGCGGCCATAGATCCGTAGAACTCATCTGCCACAACGACCACGTTTGGTCCAAAGACCTCCACTTCCCCTAGAGTAGAGAGGTTCACATCAACGAGGGCGACGTCTGGCAGGCTATTCGAGAAGCAACGCGTGGAAGGCCGATTGCGGTCTGGCTGCTGGGCGGCCAAGACCGACAGCTCTCAGCTGACCATGACGTGCTCCAGGACGGCCGCACCTACACGACGCGGGAGGCCCAAGAGCGACTCCAAGCAATCTGCGCCAAACTTGGCAACCCTGGACTTGCTGAAAGAGCCTTCGGCAAAAATCACGCGGCCAGTATTACGGCAAAGGAAAAGAACGGTTGGAAGCCAACCTCCTCCCAGACATCGAGAAGGCCTGTGTAGAGCATTGTCATGGCGGCCTCTGGAACTCGATGAATTATGACACGAGGGAAGTTGTCAGCATCGACATGAAGGCCTGCTATCCGGCATCCTTCCAGGGTATGGGTGAAGCCAAACCCTATTTCGAGCGGTTCGGACACCCAACCCACCGGATGGTCCGTGTAGCCATTAATGGCGCTCTCCCCGAAGACTTTGTCACAGGCTTCGCCGAGATCCAAGAATGGGAGTTTGATGCGACCTGCTACCCTGTCATCCCGGCCTGGTTCGGGAAGCATTTCGCCTCCGAAAGCGGTGGTTGGGCCCCGTCACAGCTCCTTGCCTTTCTCATAGAGTTTGGTTTGCTGAAGAGCCTCAAGGTTCGGGAAGCCATCATCGCCTTTAAGAAGCAAACCGATGTGTGGCTCCCAGAAGACCGTGACCAAGGCTGCAGTGTTATCGGCAAGTTCACCCAGGGTGCAAAAGCTGCCAACGGAGCTACCAACGGAGTTGGCAGTAAGAGACTGACACGAAGGCTTGTGACCGACCAAGGAGAACTCGACTTCCTCGTGCGAGACACCCGCCAAAGCGGCACCCTGGTCGGAGCTCCCGAAAAGTGTCCTTTAGGCTATATTCTCACATATTATTATGGCTCCCAACCACAGTACGCTCACCTGAGGGCGAGCATGCTTGCCTACGCCCACATCAATCTAATCTCCATGCTTTCAACGTTTGAACCCGATGAGGCCGTCCGAGTGGCCACCGATTCTATCTATGTCCGGAAAGCGGCGCTATATAAACTAGAGGGGGTTGAGGCTTTCAAACCTCATGAATTCCACCCAAAAGGAAAATGTCGGATCTATCACACCCGCCACGACTAGGAGACACCGGTGCCACCACGAAACGTGATTGCCCCAACTTAGTGGCGTGACAAGGGTGAACAACTCTACATGCCATTGTGGCACGCGGTCTACGCCCCCGACCCTGAATATATAGCAAACATCAAAGACCTGCCCGATTCGTCCGCGTCACTTTATGACGATCCCCTGACCCGACATCAGCTGAGCTACCTAAACGACGGCGGGGGCAGCGGCAAGACCACCCGAGCGATCGAGCTCTTCCGCGACAAAACCCCCCTCGTCTTCACCCCGACCCATCGCCTGGCCAAAGAGATGCGGGCCAGGGGCGTCCAGGCCCAGACCTATCACAGCTTCTTCCGCTGGAGTGGCCAGACAGACTGGACACCCGAAATGATGGGACAGAAGTTCATTCCCCGCGTGATAGTCTGGGACGAGATCTGCATAGTGCCCCGCCCTACGTTGTAAACCTTCCTCGACTGGCTCGATGGTCGGGGCGTCCAGGTTATCTGCTGTGGCGACCAGGGACAGCCGCCCCCAATCGCCGGAGAAATGCCGCACGACTGGCTGCAGCGGAGAGTCGATTTCTTTGAATAGGTTCTGGCCGACCACACGGCAAACGAACCGGTCCTAAAAACTTAAAAGGGAGATCCGTCTCCAACCAGACCGAGTACAGTGTCGGGCAATGAGACAAGCGCTACCGGCCTGCCTTGGATGGGACAGATTCGTCGAAGCTTGGAAGCCGGGGACTTGATCCTGACCTCGAGGCAGAAGGTTCACGACCGGGCCCAGATGCGGCTGTTCGAGAGTCATGAGAAGCATTTGCCTGACCTCCCCGTTCCTCTGCTATATCGTCCCAAGGATACTCGGCGGCAAAACATAATGGTCACCATCCCCGGACCCTTGGTGCTGGATGGAGAGCGAGACCAGCAGGAGCTCCTTCTGAACAACGTTGTCGAGGTTTCCTTGCAAACCGCCCGTGAGGTCCTCGACGGCATATGGGGCCAGGACTGGGCTCTTGGCTATGCTATCACAGTCCACTCAAGCCAAGGTTTCACCATCGTAAACCCCCAAAAAGTCTGGATCATCGATGACTTTCTGCAATGGTCCAATCTCGCATATTTTGTTAGTGTCAAGGGTGGAGTACATGCACCAGCTCAAAAGGGTAGTCTGTCCCCCAGAGGAGGGTTCTGAGGGCCACCCATACTCAACGAGCAGCAGCTCCGCAGGGTTATTGCGAAGAAGCTTGTGGCCCACAAGCGGCAGGACCAAAGCCAAGGGGCTCCGGTTTAACCTGGAGGTTGGTCAAATCCTAGAACTCAAGAGGGCACAGAACAATCACTGTGCCGCGTGCGATACTGAGCTGCTATGGGCTTACCAACCAAAGGACACCCAGCAGTTCAGCGTTAACCGGCTAGACAACTCCATGGGCCATGTCCGGGACAACATCAGGCTGACCTGCCTTGAGTGTAACCGAAAAAGAGGAGCGGCTGCGCTCAGCGTTTGAGAACCCCATCCGGAGGAAGCTGAGTGTCGGGCGGCACAACAAGGAGTTCCTCGCGCACAAAACCGCGCTGAGGTCCATCCTGCAAGTAATACACTACAGGTTCGTCGGGCTTGGTCACTGTGCGCCCGAGCCGGCGCACATCCAGGGATCATATGGGATCAGTCGCTCGCCGGCGCCCCCCTTCAAGCTCGCCAGGCTGGTACAAGTAGCGAACGTCAACACCGGAGGGGATTTTTGTCTCCCCGAGACCAACATGACGACCAGGAAATACAGAGGAGGGCTTTTGTGTCACTGATCGCACCCTTATGGCCTCAGAGGGCTTTTTGCCGGTCAGTCGGGTGCCCTTGCCATTCAAGGCTGCCACAACGGCAGGCAACCTTTTCACCCACTCTGTAGACCGCGGACTAGGCTGCACCATCTCCTGAGCGTACTGGTGCCAAAAGAGCCGCTCAGCCAAGGTACGATTGAAGCGCTCAACAATGCCCTGGTCCCGATGGATGTCAACCCGACCGCGCCGAACTTGGACAGAGTGCTTTGCCAACAGCTGGCTGACAGAGACCATGGACTCACGGCCGGGGTCAACCTGCAGGAATTTGGGCCACTTCAACGGGCTCCGTTTGTAAATCTCAGCCAGGCCATCGGCGACCTCTGCCGCAGTCTTGTTGATCAGGGGCTCAGCCTCCTTGTAACGGCTGGCGACGTCAACAACCTTGAGAGCGTAGCGGAAGGTTTTCCACCCAACTCGGTCGTGTGGCAGAAAGAGCAGATCCGCCTGGTGTACTTCGTTCGGCGTGGCGATGTCGTGTTTTGGCCGTGGCATGTGCGGTGGGGTAGGAAGGTAGATCTGCCAGATAGCCTGTCTTTTGAGCCAGTCCTTAGCCCGTTTTTCACTCACCTTGGCTGCAGACGCCAGCTTCTCAATGGCAGCGAGCCCCTTCCAGTAGCCCTTTGGGCTATAGTATATGGCAGAGAGCTTACTGTCGGCCATTGCTACTAATGTTTTCTAACAGCCTGATAAGTCTCCAAAAAGAATGAAAAACTAAAACTCGCCTCACTATTTTGATCGGCAACGACGCCGGCATGGCCGCAAATGGAGTTTGCAATCACACCGGTGATTACTTAAGTACTTAAATAATTAAGTATTTTTAGCTGATTAATCGATTACTTGGCGAGTTTGTAGGCCACAAAGCCGGTCGCGGCCAAATGTCGAAGGCAATCTCGTGGTCTTTCTGGCCGTCACTCGGGTGGTAAAAGTCGGAGAGCAGGGGCTCGGGCCCCAGGGGGTCAAGGTTATGCGCATACAGGCGCATCGCGTCATCGACGTTTTTGCAGGTTCGAACGGCGTGCCCCTGGCGGCGGAGTTCTTCAGTGATGAAACCAATACGCTCGGTCCGTTTTCGAGACTATTCTGCCTGTGCAGCCTGAAACTGTTCGACTGCTTTATCGTGACGCTTGCGCTCTACGTCGACGCTAGAGCTCTTCAAAATGAAGAACAAGTAGTTCGATCCCGAGAACGCAATGGCGTTCACCAGGGCACCGCCAACGAGCATAGCAATACTTGCCATTTTACCGTCACTTCGTAACGATTACTTCATGATATCAGCAGGTCTAATCCCCTGTTTAATTAGCATGTCTTTGGTTGCCATGGCGAGAGCGACGTCAACTATGGCCATACCCACATCACGGGGTGTGAAGTCTAGCTTCGGGAGACTACCCCCATCGCCATCTTGCCAAGCCGGGCGTATCCAACAGCGATGCCACATACGTCTGCGCTATGGTAGAGCGCATTGACAAGCATTTTACCATCAGTTGCCGGGTTTGTCATGGTTGTTGTTGCTGCTGTAGGCATCACTCCATATAGAATGGATCTGGTCTGGTCTCTAATTGTTTCACGGGCCGGGGTTTATCCTGTTGCGCAGATAACTTCCTTTTCGACTTGTCATTTTTGCTGTTGCTCTGAGCAACTTGTCGCCGCGAAAGCCTCACATGTTGCAGAGCAACTACAGCAATACCATCCGCAAGACAAACCCCGATGATCCATGGGGTCCAGCTTCTTCTGACAGAATACCGTGATGTTGCTCTGCAACAACAACATCGTTAACGGCGCAATCGTTATTCGTGACATGATGTTTTTCTTTGGTTTTCGGAAGCTCCTTGAGCTCGTTCTTGCTTGGCCTTTCGAGCGGCGGCGCCGGCACGACCGACTGCAACCTTTTTCGGGTCTTAAGGCTTCGTCACTCTTTGCGTTACTGGCTCCGCCAGTGGCTTTTCTGGCTACGCCAGTGGCGTCGCAACGTCCGCCAGCTGAGTTGCAGCGTCCGGCTGATGATCCTTCCCCATCATCGTATGATTCATCGTATTCTCCGCCATCATTGTATGATGAATTGATGGGGCAGCAATGTTCAAATCTGGCATGTTTGAGAGTGATTAACATTGCAGTGAGCGGAGCTAACCACGGCCATAGCGGTGATAGAGATCACTGGTAGCGCCTTGAAGTGCACTACCTAGAAACGGAAAGCTTTCAAGATCGCGAATGAGCCCTTGTGAGTAGGGTGTAATGCCGGCACTCCCTCCTGGGCACCTCCACGCAGGGAACGTTTTGCTCCACCGTGGAGACGCTCGAAAATTGCAGTTTCAGTTATACTAGACTGGTTCAATTTGTTTTACATTACCGGGGCGAATCGCAATTGTTACTTTTTATTACTAACAGTTTTGTTTTTAGGCCCTTTCACTATCGTTAATAAGAATTGTTTGAAAAACCTGAGTATCCGCAGAAAAAAAAAACCTGGCCTTTCATTGCAAAACAGTTTTAAATGTATATCAGGTTCTGTCCGTTCGCTCCACGCTGGGAACTTTCCAATAATGCCGGTGCTCCATGCTGGGCACCTCCACGCCCAGAACGGCCACTCCTTTGTGTCCAATAGAACGGTTGATTTATTAATTTCATATTAACCCACCCGTATCGAGACCATTAAACTACAGGACCTTAATAATCCTGAGCTGTTGGGCACGTTAGCAGTCGTACCAGAGTTCTAGCGTTCGCTTAAACTGTGCTAGGCGAGGAGCAACTATAACACTTGTTCCTGTCATTGCTCCACGCTGGGCACGTAGCAGTCGTACTGGGTCGTTTGCTTGAAATATGCTGGATTGTAGCGACTGTTAGACCTATTAGGCTGTCCTTTCTCCACGATGGGCAAGTAAGTAGTCGTACTGAAGCAATCTCTTGAACTCTGCTCAACATAAAATGACTTTAGTAAGACCTATTTCTCCCTATTTCTACCCTTATCAAACTGGAGGGTTTGCTTTAACGGTGCTATTGATGGAGCGACTATAAGACCCTTTTCAGCCCTTGCTCAATGCTGGGTGTGTTAGCAATCGAACTGGAGCGTTTGCGTTAACAGTTCTGGACATGGAGCGAATTTAGACCCGTGAGGGTCTGAGAGCAAAATATGAGCTTTTTTATATTTAAAGCTTTTACTTGTAGCAACGTTACTTATTTGAGTTGTTTCCCTTGTTTTATTGGTGGACTTAACGTGTTATTTTATGGAAATTCGTAAACGATCTGATTTATATTTGATTATCCTGAATTTGTTTGCATCATATATTGGTTTGTATGCCTATTGCTCAATGTTTAGATTGACTTTGGCAGACAAATGTTACTCAAAGTATTGCAAACGGATGCAAGGTTACCACAGCATGCTTATAAGATTCATTTAATATATATAGTTTGCGTCAAGCGGGATAAGAATTAGCTACACACTATATATATCATGCGGCTATTCCTGCCGTTTCTTTACGAGTCGTATTGTATTTAGTGTGTGATTTGGGGTTTAACGTCCCCGTCAAAAGTGTAAAGGTCGTTTTGGAACCTTGCATCCAATTTTGTGTTTTTTTTTACCCGATATTGAGATGGAATGACATTGTAAGTTATGTCGGTTCCTGGACAGGCTTAGAATCTCTAAGTGGTTTACACGACGCTGGGCACACAATATATATTTCCAGAGTGCTCGCATGCTCTGTGGTGAGAAAAGAAAAACTATCTGACCATTGCCGGCCTCGCTCCTCGCTGGGCACACTATGTATATTTCCAGAGTGTTCGCATGCTCTGTGCTGGGAACAGAACAACTATAAAAGCATTGCCGGCCTCGCTCCACGCTGGGCACACTATATATCTTTCCAGAGTGTTCGTATGCTCTGTGCTGGAAACAGAACAACTATTAAACCATCGCCGACCCCGCTCCCCGCTGGGCACACTCTATATATCTCCAGAGTGCTCACATGCTCTGTGCTGGGAACACAACAACTATAAAACCATTGCCAGCATCGCTCCACGCTGGGCACACTATATATATTTCTAGTGTGCTTGCATGCTCTGTGCGGGGAACAGAACAACTAAAAGACCATTGCCGGCCTCGCTCCACGCTTGTTCACAGTATATATATTTCCAGAGTGCCCGCATCCTCTGTGCTGGGAACAGAACAACTATAAGACCATTGCCGGCCTCGCTCCAGGCTGGGCACACTATATATATTTCCAGAGTGTTCGCCTGCTCTGTGCTGGGAACAGAAAAACTATAAAAGCATTGCCGGCCTCGCTCCACGCTGGGCACACTATATATCTTTTCAGAGTGCTCGTATGCTCTGTGCTGGAAACAGAACAACTATTAAACCATCGCCGACCCCGCTCCCCGCTGGGCACACTCTATATATCTCCAGAGTGCTCACATGCTCTGTGCTGGGAACACAACAACTATAAAACCATTGCCAGCATCGCTCCACGCTGGGCACACTATATATATTTCTAGTGTGCTTGCATGCTCTGTGCGGGGAACAGAACAACTAAAAGACCATTGCCGGCCTCGCTCCACGCTTGTTCACAGTATATATATTTCCAGAGTGCCCGCATCCTCTGTGCTGGGAACAGAACAACTATAAGACCATTGCCGGCCTCGCTCCACGCTGGGCACACTATATATATTTCCAGAGTGTTCGCCTGCTCTGTGCTGGGAACAGAAAAACTATAAAAGCATTGCCGGCCTCGCTCCACGCTGGGCACACTATATATCTTTTCAGAGTGCTCGTATGCTCTGTGCTGGAAACAGAACAACTATTAAACCATCGCCGACCCCGCTCCCCGCTGGGAACACTATATATATTTTTCCAGAGTGCTAACATGCTCTGTGCTGAGAACACAACAACTATAAAACCATTGCCAGCCTCGCTCCACGCTGGGCACACTATATATATTTCTAGTGTGCTTGCATGCTCTGTGCGGGGAACAGAACAACTGTAAGACCATTGCCGGCCTCGCTCCACGCTGGGCACACTATTTATATTTCCAGAGTGTTCGCATGCTCTGTGCTTGGAACAGAACAACTATAAAAGCATTGCCGGCCTCGCTCCACGCTGGGCACACTATATATATTTCCAGTGCTCGTATGCTCTGTGCTGGAAACAGAACAACTATTAAACCATCGCCGACCTCGCTCCCCGCTGGGCATACTAAATATATTTCCAGAGTGCTCACATGCTCTGTGCTGGGAACACAACAACTATAAAACCATTGCCAGCCTCGCTCCGTGCCGGGCACACTATATATATAGTGTGCTTGCATGCTCTGTGCGGGGAACAGAACAACGTAAAGACCATTGCCGGCCTCGCTCCACGCTGGGCACACTATATATATTTCCAGAGTGCTCGCATGCTCTCTGCTGGGAACAGAACAACTATAAGACCATTGTTGGCCTCGCTCCACGCTGGGCACACTATATATATTTCCAGAGTGCTGGCATGCTCTGTACTGGGAACAAAAACAGCTATAAGACAATTGTTGGCCTCGCTCCACACTGGGCACACTATCTATATTTCCAGACTGCCCGCCTCCTCTGTGCTTGGAACAGAACAACTATAAGACCATTTCCGGCCTTGCTCCACGCTGGGCACACTATATATATTTCCAGAGTGCTCGCATGCTCTTTGCTGGGAACAGAACAACTATAAGACCATTGTTGGCCTCGCTCCACACAGGGCACACTATCTATATTTCCAGAGTGCTCGCATTGCCTGTGCTGGGAACAGAGCAACTATAAGACAATTGCCGGCCCCGCTCCACGCTGGGCACACTTCATATATTTCCAGATTGCTGGCATGCTCTGTGCTGGGAACAGAACGACTATAAAACATTCCCGGCCTCGCTCCACGCCGGGCACACTATATATATTTCCAGAGTGCTCGCATTGTCTGTGCTGGGAACAGAGCAACTATAATACCATTGCCGGCCTCGCTCCACGCTGGGCACACAATATATATTTCCAAAATGCACGAATGATCCGTGCTTGGAACAGAACAATTATAAGCCATTGCCGGCCTCGCTCCACGCTGGGCACAGTATATATATTTCTTGAGTGCACGCATGCTCTGTGCTGGGAACAGAACAACTATAATACCATTGCCGTTCTCGCTCCACGCTGGGCACACTATATATTTTTCCAAAGTGCACGAATGATCCGTGCTTGGAACAGAACAATTATAAGCCATTGCCGGCCTCGCTCCACGCTGGGCACAATATATATATTTCCAGAGTGCTCGCATGCTCTGTGCTGGGAAGAGAACAAATATAAGATCATTGTTTGCCTCGCTCCGCGCTGGGCACAATATATATATTTCCAGAGTGCTCGCATGCTCTGTACTGGGAACAGAACAGCTTTAAGACAATTGTTGGCCTCGCTCCACACAGGGCACACTGTCTATATTTCCAGAGTGCTCGCATTGTCTGTGCTGGGAACAGAACAACTATTAGACAATTTCCGGCCCCGCTCCACGCTGGGCACACTACATATATTTCCAGATTGCTGGCATGCTCTGTGCGGGGAACAGAACGACTATAAAACTATTCCCGGCCTCGCTCAACGCCGGGCACACTATATATATTTCCAGAGTGCTCGCATGCTCTGTGCTGGGAACAGAACAACTATAATACCATTGCCGGCCTCGCTCCACGCTGGGCACACAATATATATTTCCAAAGTGCACGAATGATCCGTGCTTGGAACAGAACAATTATAAGCCATTGCCGGCCTCGCTCCACGCTGGGCACAGTATATATATTTCCAGAGTGCTCGCATGCTCTGTGCTGGGAACAGAACAACTATAATACCATTGCCGGCCTCGCTCCACGCTGGGCACACTATATATATTTCCAAAGTGCACGAATGATCCGTGCTTGGAACAGAACAATTATAAGCCATTGCCGGCCTCGCTCCACGCTGGGCACAGTATATATATTTCCAGAGTGCTCGCATGCTCTGTGCTGGGAAGAGAACAAATATAAGATCATTGTTGGCCTCGCTCCGCGCTGGGCACAATATACATATTTCCGGAGCGCTCGCATGCTCTGTGCTGGGAACAGAACAATTATAAGACCATTGTTGGCCGCGCTCCACGCTGGACACACTATATATATCAACAGGGCGCTCGCTTGCTCTGTGATGGGAACATAACAACTACAAGACCATTGTTGGCCTCCCTCCATGCTGGGCACACTACATATGTTTCTAGAGTGCTCGCATGCTCTGTGCTGGGAACACAACACTATAAGACAATTGTTGGACTCGCTCCACGCTGGGCACACTATCTATATTTCCAGAGTGCTTGCATTGTCTGTGCTGGGAACAGAACAGCTATAAGACCATTGCCGGCCCCGCTCCACGCTGAGCACACTATTTATATTTCCAGAGTTCTGACATGATCTGTGCTGGGAAGAGAACAACTATAAAACCATTCCCGGCCTCGCTCCACGCCGGGCACACTATATATATTTCCAGAGTGCTCACATGCTCTGTGCTGGGAACAGAACAACAATAAGACCATTGCCGGCCTCGCTTCACGCTGGGCACATTATATATATTTCCAAAGTGCTCGAATGATTCGTGCTTGGAATAGAACAACTATAAACCATTGCCGGCCTCGCTCCACGCTGGGCACATTATATATATTTCCAGAGTGCTCGCATGCTCTGTGTTGGGAACAGAACAAATATAAGACCATTGTTGGCCTCGCTCCACGCTGGACACACTATATATATTTCTAGAGTGCTCGCATGCTCTTTGCTGGGAACAGAACAACTATTATAAGACTATTGTTGGCCTCGCTCCACGCTGGGCACATTATATATAATTCCAGAGCGCTCGTATGCTCTGTGCTTGGAACTGAACAACTATAAGACAATTGTTGGCCTCACTCCACGCTGGGTACACTATATATATTTCCAGACTGCTCGCATGCTCTGTGCTGGGAACAGAACAGCTTTAAGACCATTGTTGGCCTCTCTCCATGCTGGGTACACTATATATATTTTCCAGAATGCTCGCATGCTCTGTGCTGGAAACTGAACAAATATAAGACCATTGTTGGCCTCGCTCCACGCTGGGCACACTATATTTATTTCCAGAATGCTAGCATGCTCTGTGCTGGGAAAAGAAAAACTATCTGACCATTGCCGGCCTCGCTCCTCGCTGGGCACACTATGTATATTTCCAGAGTGTTCGCATGCATTGTGCTTGGAACAGAACAACTATAAGACCATTTCCGGCCTCGTTCTACGCTTGGCACACTATATATATTTCAAGAGTGCCCGCATCCTCTGTGCTGGGAAAAGAACAACTTTATGACCATTGCCGGCCTCGCTCCACGCTGGGCACACTATATATATTTCCAGAGTGTTCGCATGCTCTGTGCTGGGAACAGAACAACTATTAAAGCATTGCCGGCCTCGCTCCACGCTGGGCACACTATATATCTTTCCAGTGTGCTGGTATGCTCTGTGCTGGAAACAGAACAACTATTAAACCATCGCCGACCTCGCTCCCCGCTGGGAACACTATATATATTTTCAGAGTGCTCACATGCTCTGTGCTGGGAACACAACAACTATAAAACCATTGCCAGCCTCGCTCCACGCTGGGCACACTATATATATTTCTAGTGTGCTTGCATGCTCTGTGCGTGGAACAGAACAACTTAAAGATCATTGCGGCCTCGCTCCACGCTGGGCACACTATATATATTTCCAGAGTGCCCGCATCCTCTGTGCTGGGAACAGAACAACTATAAGACCATTGCCGGCCTCGCTCCACGCTGGGCACACTATATATATTTACAGAGTGCTCGCATGCTCGTATGCTCGGTACTGGGAACAGAACAGCTATAAGACCATTGTTGACCTCCCCAAATGCTGGGCACACCATATATATTTCCAGACTGCTCGCATGATCTGCGCTGGGAACACAACACTATAAGACAATTGTTTGCCTCGCTCCACACTGGGTACACTATCTATATTTCCAGAGTGCTCGCATTGTCGGCGCTGGGAACAGAACAACTATAAGACCATTGCCGGCCCCGCTCCACGCTGGGCACACTACATATATTTCCAGAGTGCTGGCATGCTCTGTGCTGGGAACAGAACGACTATAAAACTATTCCCGGCCTCACTCCACGCCGGGCACACTATATATATTTCCAGAGTGCTCGCATGCTCTGTGCTGGCCAGGTCGCTTGAATTGTGCCGGAGATGGAGCGACTGTTATGCCTACTCTTGCCACTGCTCCACGCTGGGCACTTTCACAATCTTAATGGCGTTGTCGCACAGAGCGTGCGACAGATCCAGTAGAATATGTACCGCTCCCAGCGTGGAGCATAAGCAGGAAAAGGTATTATACTTGCTCTGTACCTAGCAAAAGAGCTAGCGACCGATCCAGTAGGACACGTAACGTTCCCAGCGTGGAGCAAGTGCAGAAAAAGAGCTTATAGCCGCTATTATTCCGGCAAAGAGGAAGCGACTGCTCAGATAGTACTGTCAAAGTGTCCAGTAGAATGCGAAACGTTCCCAGCGTGGAGCAAGGGAGGAATCAGTTTTAGAGCTGCTCCGCTCACAACACAGAGAAGCGACTGCTCCAATACAATATGCAACGTCCCCAGCGTGGAGCAAGGACTGGCCGGCGATCCATGCTAGGCACCTCATTTGCTCCACCGTGGACACACTCTTTTCCTGCAGTTGCAGCTATACTTTGAAGCAATAGTTATATAAAGGAAGTGGCTATTGACAACCGGCTGTCGATAGCGAATTCGCTATAGACAGCCGGCTGTCGATAGCGAATTCGCTATTGACAGCCAGCTAAGATATTGGATATATATACTTATATATAAATGAATATAATCTGATAAAAAAACATGAATGCATAAATAAAAATGAAATAATTATAGAATATTAAAGTGAACTATTAAACTTTTTTCATTCAAATGAAAATTTTTCATCGGAATAATATAAACTAGGCTTTAGAGTGTTCATACACTAAGTCATAAATGGTTGGAACTCTACAAGATCTGTAACTCCATGCTGTGGCTAAAATAAATAAATAAATATTTTGTTTTATAGATTATTAAAAATCTCAATAAATAAATAAAGGAATCTAAATAATGTATATGCAATTATTTTTAGTTCGCCTGTACGGAGTACATGGAGAGCTATTTAAAGTTTTTCAAATGCTTATATCTCAAAAGTCACTTATCACAGAGCACTCATTTTTGGAACTTAAGTACCTACATGTAGGAGGGTCTTCTGATGACGTCAAAATAAATCTAGGCCAAGTACCTACATGTAGGAGGGTCTTCTGATGACGTCAAAATAAATCTAGGCCACTGTGACCTATATTTCATGGTTCAGTGATTTTGCCTATTATCTCGAATACTATTTGATGCAGAAATGTCATACCTGGATTATTAGTTCCATGTGACCCGATAATTGACCATAAAATATATCTAGGTCTGTGTGACCTATATTTCATGGTTCAGTGATTTTGTCTATTATCTTGAATGCTTTTTGATGGAGAAGTGTCATTCCTGGGTTCTTAGTTCCATGTGGCCCCATGATTGACCTCAAAATATATCTAGGTCACCGTGACCTATATTTCATGGTTCAGTGTTTTTGCCTACTATCTTGAATGCTATTCGATATCAATGTCTCACCTGGATTATTAGTTTCATGTAATCTGATAATTGACCTCAAAATATATCCAGGTCATTGTGACCTATATTTCATGGTTCAGTGATTTTGCCTATTATCTCGAATACTATTTGATGAAGAAACGTCATACCTGGATTATTTATTCCATGTGACCCCATGATTGACGTTGAATTAAATCTAGGTCACTGTGACCTATATTTCATGGTTCAGCAATTTGGCCTGTAATCTTGAATGCTATTTAATGGAGAAATGTCTCACCTTGATTATGAGTTCTGTGTGATCTGATGATATACCTCAAAGTATGTCTAGGTCATACATTGTGACCTATATTTCATGGGTCAGTGATTTTGCTTATTATCTTGAATACTATTTTGATGGAGAAATTTTAAACCTGGGATATTACTTCAATGTAACAAGATGACTGACCACAAAATACATATAGGTCAATGTGACCAATATTTCATGATTCAGTGAGTCTGCCAAATATTTTGAATACTATTTTTGGAGAAACTTCAATCCTGAATTAAAAGTTTCATGTGACTAGATGAATGACATAGAAATAAATCTAGGTCAGTTTGACCTATTTTCATGATTCAGTGATTTTGCTTTATATTTCAGACACAATTTGCTTCTGAAATGTAATATCTGGAATAAATGTTCCATGTGACCTGATCATTGACCTCAAAATATATCTAGCTGAGTGTGACCTATATTTCATGGTTCAGTAGTTTTAACTTATATCTTGAAGGCGCTAAACAGGTGAGCTGCATGTATGCTGTCATGTGACAGCTCTTTTTACTGTACAAGTTAGCAGATCACTTTTAAAATTTTGGATGTTGGCTATCGACAGCTGGCTGTCAATAACGATCGCCTTTCTTTTAATTCCAAAATTGGATAGATATACTAGGAGCTGCTAATCTGGAGCAATGTGTACAGCCAAGTATACGTGCACAAACGAAAAGACATTTTCATGTCACACATGAGCCTTATCCCAACATAGCAGAAGGCACATTAGAGCTCTCGAGGAGGAGTAACAAGATTACTTCTGGCATTAAAATATGTTATGGGTACGTGTTAGAATTGCCTTGTTGAGGCTTTTCCAACAGATACCAGAAATGCCGGGTTAACACCAGTCCTGAGGAATGTTTATCTAAATATCTAGATTTTCCTCCTTATCTAGAGCTGTTGTGCAGTTCAAGTTCACATCAGGCTTTTGTAACAGTTTACTTAGCATTTAGTCTGAGAGACATTTAGACCTCTAAGCCCACCTTAGCATAAGCCTTACATGTACAAGGGAAAACTGATGTCCACACCAAGGCCCAGTTGTCTGATTCTCAGTAGACATGTATCTGTCGACAAAATGGGTCTAGAGCTCTGAAGGAACGTTAAATGCGCTGGAAACAAATAACATTGTTTTGTTTGTTTAATTTGAAGTTTATCGTCCCCATCAACACTGTAAGGGTCATTTTGGAGACGTTGCTTCCAATTTTGTGGGACTTTTATCCGATATTGAGATGAAATGACACCTCAAGCCCTGCTGCCCAATGAAACCAATAGGGTTTATAAGCATGGACTGGCTGACTTGCACCGCATTGCCTGGGCAGGCTTAGATCCTCCAAGAGGTTTACCAGTACTTGTGTGCGGGTCAGTTTCAGCTCTGTGGGAAGCATCATGCAGCCCATCTATTTCTTGAAGCCCCGATGGGCGGGGGCTAAAATAACATTGTGGATTGTCCTATCTACATCTCCAACAGATCACTATTTACCATTGTTCTGATGATCACGACACCCCCTACCTTTTGAAAACAATGTAGACCCAGATGAGATTGCTTCTGAATAAGCTAACTGATCAGGATCTAAATGTTTGTTATTCAGTTTGTGAACTGGACAAATACATTATACATTGTGTATTCTGCAATTTATTTGGTTAATAGACAGAAATGGGTGTGGCAAAATTAATTCATTCAGCAGGACAATGGTTAATTGTTGAGGGCCTTGGAGTTTTACTATGTCAGTTGGTCTATAAAAGTGTTCGCTTTCCATATGCATGATTGGCCATGATGTGATGCTTAGATACATGTAACTTGTGAAACAAGAGGGCCCACAGGGCCCTTAATCGCTCACCTGAGTTTCCGTGTCTTCTTGGCCCAAGGGCTATAATTTGAACAAACTTGTTAGCGGTCCACTAGATGAAGCTTCATACCAAATATCAAAGACCTGGGCCTTCTGGTTTCAGACAAGAAGATTTTAACAGGTTTTCCCTATATAAGCCTATGTTAAACCAGTTGGCCCTGGCGCAAGGGCATTTTTTGGCACCAGGGCTATAATTTGAACAATCTTAGTAGAGGTCCACTAAATGAAGCTTCACGCCAAACATCAAAGACCTAGGCCGTCTCATTTCAGTCTTTGACAAGAATATTTTTAAAAGTTTTTTTTTCCTATATAAGCCTATGTAAAACTGGTGGGTCCCGGCGCAGGGACATTTTTGGCCCCAAGGCTATTATTTGAACAATCTTGGTATAGGTCCATTAGATGAAGCTTCATACCAAATATCAAAGACATGGGCCTTCTGGTTCAAGACAAGAAGATTTTTAGCTCACCTGAGCCTTTAGGCTCATAGGTGAGCTTATAGTATAGCCATGGTCCGTCGTCCATCCGTCCACCATTTTCAAAGATCTTCTTCTCCTATACTGCGGGGCCAATCAAAGCTAAATTTCATATGGAGCCTCAGTGGGATGGGGGAACGAAAGTTTGTTCGCGGGGTCTGGATCACATGACCAAGATGGCCGCCATGCCCATATATGGTAAAAGGCCTTCAAAAATCTTCTTCTCCAGAACCATAAGGCCAGTGGCCTTGAAACTTGGCATGTAGCATATGGTACTCGGGCCCATCATGGTTTGTACAAATGGTGACCCCGGGTTGATCTTGACCTATTTTACAGCAATGTCAAATTTGCCGAAGTAGGCTTTTGCATGGGGCAAAGTGAAAATAATGGATTTATAGGAAAACCATTGAAGACAGTGTCACCAAAATTTGTAAATCAGGTAAAGTAACTGAATACATGAAGATCTATGGGTCAGAAAGGTCAAGGTCATTCATTGGCCTTAGACCAAGGTCATTCAGGATCCATATTTCAAACATTTTTTTCTCCAAAACTGCTGAGCCAATTTAAGTAAAATTTAATATGGAGCCTTTGTGAGTTGAACAAATGAAAAAATGCCAATACGGTCTAGATCACATGACCAAGATGGCCGTCACGCCTATATATATGGTAAAAAGCCTTAAAAATTCTTCTTCTCCAGAACCGTAAGGCCAATGGCCTTGAAACTTGGCATAAAGCATATGGTACTCAGGCCCATCATAGTTTGTACAAATGATGACCCCGAGTTGACCTTGACCTATTTTACAGCAATGTCAAATTTGCCGACTTAGGCTTTTGCATGGGAAAAAGTGAAAATAATGGATTTTTAGGAAACCATTGAAGACAGTGTCACCAAAATTAGTAGATAAGGTAAAGTAGCTGAATACATGAAGATCTATGTGTAAGAAAGGTCAAGGTCATTAATTGACCTTAGACCAAGGTCACGCAGGTTCCATATTTCAAACATTTTTTCTCAGAAACTACTGAGCCAATTGAAGTGAAATTCAATATGGAGCCCTCGGGAGTTGAACAAATGAAAAGCTGCCAACATGGTCTAGATCACATGACCAAGATGGCCACCACGCCCATATATGGTAAAGAAACTTCGAAATTCTTCTTCTCAAGAACCGTAAGGCCAATGGCCTTGAAACTTGGCATGTAGTATATGGTACTCGGGCCTATCATAATTTGTTCAAATGGTGACCCTGGGTTGATCTTGACCTTTTTTACAGTAATGTCAAATTTGCTGACTTAGGCTTTTGCATAGGAAAAAGTGAAAATAATGGATATTTAGGGAAACCATTGAAGACAGTGTCACCAAAATTTGTAGATTAGGTAAAGTAACTGAATACATGAAGATCTATGGATAAGAAAGGTCAAGGTCATTCATTGACCTTAGACCAAGGTCACTTCGATTTCATATTTAAAAAAAACATTTTTTCTCAGAAACTACTGAGCCTATTTAAGTGAAATTCAATATGGAGCTTTTGTGAGTTGAACAAATGAAAAGTTGCCAGTACAGTCTTGATCACATGACCAAGATGGCCGCCATGCCCATATATGGTAAAAAGCCTTCAAAAATTTTCTTCTCCAGAACCGTAAGGCCAATGGCTTTGAAACTTGGCATATATCATATGGTACTTGGGCTCGTCATAGTTTTTACAAATGCTGACCCTTGGTTGACCTTGACCTATTTTATGGCAGTGTCAAATTTGTCAACTTAGGCTTTTGCATGGGAAAAAGTGAAAATAATGGATTTTTAGGAAACCATTGAAGACAATGTCACCAAATTGGTAGATCAGGTAAAGTAAATGAATACATGAAGATTCATGGGTAAGAAAAGTCATCATTCAGTGACCTGGGACCAAGATTAACCAGGTTCCATATTTCAAACAGTTTTTTCTCAGAAACCGCTGGCCCAATTTAAGTGAAATTTGATATGGATCCTTTATATGATGAACAAATGAAAATTTGCTCATATGGTCCAGGTCACATGACCAAGATGGTGGCCATGCCCATATATGGTAAAAACACTTCGAAATTCATCTTCTCCAGAACCGTAAGGCAAATGACCTTGAAACTTGGCAGGAAGCATCTGGTACACGGGCCTATCATAATTTGTTCAAATGGTGACCCTGGGTTGACCTTTACCTATTTTACGGCAATGTCAAATTTGCGGACTTAGGCTTTTGCTTGGGAAAAAGTGAAAATAATTGATTTCTAGCTCACCTGAGCCTTTAGGCTCATAGGTGAGCTTATAGTATAGCCATGGTCTGTCGTCCGTCCATCCGTTGTCCGTCCGTCCACCATTTTCAAAGATCTTCTCCTCCAAAACAGGGAGGCCAATCAAAGCCAAATTTCATGTGGAGCTTCAGTAGGATGGGGAAAGGAAAGTTTGTTCGCGGGGTCTGGGTCACATGACCAAGATGGCAGCCATGCCCATATATTGTAAAAAGCCTTCAAAAATCTTCTTCTCCAGAACCATGAAGCCAATGACCTTGAAAGTTGGCTTGTAGCATCTGGTACTTGAGCCCATCATAGTTTGTAAAAATGGTGACCCTGGGATGGCCTTGACCTATTTTATGGCTATGTCAAATGTTCACCAGGACCAGGTGTCAGGTGAGCGTTTACAGGACCACTGGTCCTCTGGTTAAAGGTTATCCCTGTATATTCCTATGTGAAATCAGTGGGCCCCGGCGCGGGGACATTTTTGGCCACAGGACTATATTTTGAACAATCTTGGTAGAGGTCCACTAGATGAAGCTTCATGCCAAATATCAAAGACATGGGCATTCTTGTTTAAGACAAAAAGATTTTTAAAGGTTTTCCTTATATAAGGCTATGTGAAACCAGCAGGCCCCCGCCCGGGGGCATTTTTGGCCCCAGGACTATATTTTGAACAATCTTGGTAGAGGTCCACTAGATGAAGCTTCATACCAAATATCAAAGATTAGGGCCTTCTGGTTTAAGACAAGAAGATTTTTAAAGGTTTTCCCTATATAAGTCTATGTAAAATTGGTGGGACCCAGCACGGGGGCATTTATGGCCCCAGGGCTATAATTTGAACAATCTTGATACAGGTCAACTGGATGAAGTTTCATACCAAATATCAAAGACCTGGACCTTCTTGTTTCAGAGCCTTCTTGTTTCAGATAAGAGGATGTTTAAAGGTTTTCCCTATATACACCTATGTGAAACCAGTGGGCCCCGGTGCGGGGTCATTTTTGGCCCCAGGACTACATTTTGAACAATCTTGGTAGAGGTCCACTAGTTGAAGCTTCATGAATACCAAATATCAAAGACCTGGGCTTTCTGGTTTCAGACAAGAATATTTTTAAAGATTTTCCCTATATAAGCCTATGTAAAACTGGTGGGCCCCGGCGCGGGAGCATTAATGGCCCTAGGGCTATATTTCGAACAATCTTGGTAGAGATCCACTAGGTGAAGCTTCAAACCAAATATCAAAGACCTGGGCCTTCTTGTTTCAGACAAGAAGATTTTTAAAGGTTTTCCATATATACGCCTATGTGAAACCAGTGGGCCCCGGCGCGGGACCATTGGGCCCCGGAGCGGGGGCATTTTTGGGCCCAGGACTATACTTTAAACAATCTTGGTAGAGGTCCACTAGATGAAGCTTCATACCAAATATCAAAGACCTGGGCCTTCTAGTTTCAGACAAGAAGATTTTTAAAGGTTTTCCGTATATGAGTCTATGTAAAACTGGTGGGCCCCGGCGCGGGGGCATATATGGCCCTAGGGCTATAATTTGAACAATCTTGGTAGAGATCCACTAGGTGAAGCTTCATACCAAATATCAAAGACCTGGGCCTTCTTGTTTCAGACAAGAAGATTTTTAAAGGTCCCTACATGTATATACGCCTATGTGAAACCAGTGGGCCCTGTTGCGGGGGCATTTTTGGCCCCAGGACTATATTTTAAACAATCTTGTTGGAGGTCCATTAGATGAAGCTTCATACCAAATATCAAAGACCTGGGCCTTCTGGTTTCAGACAAGATTTTTTAAAGGTTTTCCCTATATAAGTCTATGTAAAACTGGTGGGCCCCGACGCGGGGGCATTTTTGGCCCCAGGGCTATAATTTGAACAATCTTGGTAGAGGTCCACTAGATGAAGCTTCATATCAAAGACCTGGACCATGCGGTTTCAGAGAAGAAAATTTTCAACGTTTTCAGTAAAAAAAAATCTATTTTTAGCTTCTGTGACCTAGATGTGCAATGAACCAGAACGATTTGAACAACTTTGAAAGGGGACCACCTAAGGATCATTCCTGTGAAGTTTGGTCGAAATACGATCAGTGGTTTACGAGATGTTGTTTGAAGAATTTGTTTAGGGATGGATGGATTTACGGACGGACGCATGCACTCACGGATGCACGACGGACAAAAGTGATCCCAAAAGCTCACCTCGTCACTAGGTGACAGTTGAGCTAAAAATACACGGATTTGACTTTTTCCCCTCACAAAAGTCTATGCAACCAAATTTGACCTTGGCCTAAAATTGGTCATGGTCATCAAAGGGTCATCATTTGAACAAAATATGATGGACCCGAGTCCCTAATGCTACATACCAAGTTTCATGCCAATCAGCCCACTGTTTCCTGAGAGGAAGATTTTTGAAGGGTTTTTACCTTATATGGGCATGGCGGTCATCTTGGTCATGTGACCTGGACCCTGCGAACAAACTTTCGTTCCCCCACCCTATGGATGCTCCACATGAAATATGACTCCAATCGGCCTTGGGGTATCTGAGGAGATGTTTGAAAATGTTGACAGACAACAGACAGACAACAGAGCCTTACCATACTATAAGCTCACCTATGAGCCTTCAGCTCAGGTGAGCTAAAAACTCAGGAATTTCCGCCAACAATGGCCTCGGTCACAGGCAAAACAGTAAAATTTGTTTGCATTAAGAAGATTAATAAAGCTTCACAATATTCTAAGTCATAGAAATGATATGTATCAGAAGATGGACAGTAACCAAATCATTGGAACAGCTGGTAATATCACTACTTTAGCAGGTTCCATGGCAAAGACCAACTGATGGGCTAATCACAGTACCTGGAGCCATTATATAATAAATTATATTAAAAAACCTGTCCATAAATGTTTATAAAGTAAAACATACAATAAATGCAATAACCCATTTTCGCTGGCTGTCAATAGCGAATTCGCTATCGACAGCCGGCTGTCAATAGCGAATTCGCTATCGACAGCCGGCTGTCAATAGCGATCGCCTTATATAAATTTATCATTGTCAATTTATTAGCTCCCGTTGAGTAGAAGTCAAATTATGACGATTTAATGTAACGATGTAGATGTAGCCTATTATACTTTATAGAAATACGATTGGAGAGCATGCATCTTGTCACTTTCAAGTTATCATTAGCAAAAGTTGATGCTTGAACCTGGCAAGGGAGACAACAAAAGAATCGGAACCACAAGAAAAGGTTATTTCATGTTAAACAGCTAATATCTGCGTTTGACTTTCAACAATGTGAAAAATAAATTCCAAAAATAAACAATATTTTTTTCAAGAGTGTTATTTTAATCGTGGTAGTTTTTTTTTTTGTTCGTATTTAATCGAATACTTATCGGCCATGAGGCACCAGCCTTACTTAAAAATACATAGTGACTAATATATATATATTGTTTTGTGAGCATAAAAATGTCATATCATATCGTCAATAAATAAGTCTTGATTATACACCAAACCGTTTTTCAAGTCAAGAAAAATCTATTTTAACTCGGTATAGTTTTTACAAGTTAAAGCTTTTTCTACCGACTATATAGGGCCTTACATGTTGGAAACATTTCAGCTTAGAAAAACTACTTCAAAGTGAACACAAATTAAGATGAAGTGTGGCTGTGCTTGCATGGGAGCGGTCGCTTGGTCTGTGCTGGGCACGGAATAACTATTATACATTCCTGCCCTTGCTCCATGCTGGGAACTTTCAGTATATATTATACTGAAGCATTCAGGAGCACGGAGCACGGAACAACTTAAGACCTAAACCTGCACTTGCTCCAAGCTGAGCACGTTACGTACTATAGTGAAACGGTCACTTGCTCTGTGCTGGGCACGGATCAACAATAAGAAAGACCTATTTCTTGCCTTGCTCCACGATGGGGACGTCACGTGTTCTATTGAATGTTTCGCTGGATATAAGATCTATTCTTGTCCCTGCTCCACGCTGGGAACGTTGCATATTGTACTGGAGCAGTCACTTGCTCTGTGCTGTGAGCGGAGAACTTTAAGACATATTCCTGCCCTTACTCCACTCTGCGTTCGTTATTATACTGAATTTGTTTCTTGCTCTGCGCTGAATACGGAACAACCTGCCCTTGCTCCACGCTGGGCACGTTACGCATTCTACTGGAGCGGGAGCTGTGCTAGACACGAAGAAATATAAGACCTATACCCCGAGAATTGGCGCACCGGAAGTATATAGGGCCTATATAGCGTACTTCGTTGCACCGTGCCAGCAGAGAGCAATCCAGCGTCCCGGAAGAAAACATAGCGTGCCCAGCACAGAGCAAGCTAGAGCTCCGGAAGAAAATAAAACGTGCCCAGTTTGGAGCGAGGCCTATGTCTGTGCGGGGAACAGAACAACTAAAAATCTATTGCCGGCCTCGCTCCACGCTGGGCACACTATATATATTTCCAGAGCGCTCGCATGCTCTGTGCTGGGAACAGAACAACTATAAGACCATTGTTGGCCTCGCTCCACGCTGGATACACTACATATATTTCCAGAATGCTCGCATGCTCTGTGCTTGGAACAGAACAACTATAAGACCATTGTTGGCCTCGCTCCACGCTGGGCACACTATCTATATTTCCAGAGTGCTCGCAAACAGAACAACTATAAGACAATTGCCGGCCCCGCTCCACGCTGGGCACACTATATATATTTTCAGAGTGCTGGCATGCTCTTTGCTGGGAACAGAACAACTATAAAACCATTGCCGGCCTCGCTCCACGCCGGGCACACTATATATATTTTCAGAGTGCTCGCATGATCTCTGCTGGGAACAAAACAATTATAAGACCATTATCAGCCTCGCTCAACGCTGGGCACACTATATATATATTTCCAAAATGCTCGAATGCTATGTGCTTGGAATAGAATAACTATAAACCATTGCCGCACTAGCTCCACGCTGGGCACAGTATATATATATATTTCCAGAGTGCTCGTATGCTCTGTGATTGGAACAGAACAAATATAAGACCATTGTTGGCCTCTCTTCACGCTGGGCACACAGTATATATTTCCGGTGTGCTCGCATGCTCTGTGTTGGGAACACAGCAGCTATTAGACCATTGTTGGCCTCGCTCCATGCTGGGCACACCATATATCTTTCCAGAGTGCTCACATGCTCTGTGCAGTGAACAGAACACTATAAGACAATTGTTGGCCTCGCTCCACGCTACGCACACTATCTATATTTCCAGAGTGCTCGCATCGCCTGTACTGGGAACAGACCAACTATAAGACCATTGCCGGCCCCGCTCCACGCTGGGACATATTTCCAGAGTGCTGGCATGGCCTGTGCTGGGAACAGAACAACTATACAACCATTCCCGGCCTCGCACCAAACCGGGCACACTATATATATTTCCAGCGTGCTCGCTTGCTCTTGTGCTGGGAACAGAACAACTATAAGACCATTGCCGGCCTCGATCCACGCTGGGCACACTATATATATTTCCAAAGTGCTCGAATGATCCGTGCATGGAACAAAACAACTATAAACCATTGCCGGCCTCGCTCCACGCTGGGCACAGTATATAGATTTCCAGAGTGTTCGCATGCTCTGTGCTGGGAACAGAACAAATATGAGACCTTTGTTGGACTCGCTCCGCACTGGGACACTATATATATTTCCGGAGCGCTCGCATGCTCTGTGCTGTGAACAGAACAACTATAAGACCATTGTTGGCCTCGATACACGCTAGGCACACTATATTTATTTCAAGAGCGCTCGCATGCTCGGTGCTGGGAACTGAAAAACTATAAGACCATTGTTGGCCTCGCTCCACGCTGGAGAAACTATATATATTTCCAGAGTGCTCGCTTGCTTTGTGGTGGGAACAGAACAACTATAAGACCATTGCCGACCTCGCTCCACGCTAGGCACACTATATATATTTCCAGAGTGCTCGCATGCTCTGTGCTGGGAACAGAACAACTATAAGACCATTGTTGGCCTCGCTCCACGCTGGGCACACTTTTTATATGTCCAGATAGCTAGCTTGCTCTCTGCTGGAAACAGAACAACTGTAAAACCATTGTTGGCCTCGCTCCACGCTGGACACACATTTTATATATTTCCAGAGTGCTTTCATGCTCTGTGCTGGGAACAGAACAACTATAAGACCAGTGTTGGCCTTGCGCCACGCTGGGCACACTATATATATTTCAAGAGTGCTCGCATGCTCTGTGCTCTTAACAGAACAACTATAAGACCATTGTTGGCCTCTCTCCATGCCGGGCACACTATATATGCTTCCAGAGTGCTCGCACGCACTGTGCTGGGAACAGAACATCTATAAGACCACTGTTGGCCTCGCTCCACGCTGGGCACACTATATATTTTCACAGAGTGCTCGCTTGCTCTGCAGAGCAATAGCAGGAATAGGCTTCATATTTTCAAGTTCTGTGGTGTATTCCTTGCCAAAAGTTGCACCGGGGCGGGGCCCAATTTGTTTTTATAGACTTTTATAGGAAAAACCCTTAAAAATCTTCTTGTCTGAAACCAGCTGCAGAAGGCACACTCCAATATTTCTTCTATATTTGGTATGAAGCTTCATCTAGTGCACCTCTAACAAGATTGTTCAAAGTATCGCCCTGGGTCCAAAATGGCCCCGGCGCGGGGCCCACTGTTTACATAGACTTATGTATAGGAAGAGCCTTTAAAAATCTTATTGTCTGAAACCAGAAGCCCAGGTGTTTGATATTTGGAATAAAGCTTCTTCCAGTGGACCTCTACCAAGATGGTTCAAATCATAGCCCTGGGGTCGATTATAGCCCCGTGGCGGGACCCACTGGGTTTACACAGATGTATATAGGAAAAAAACTTTACAAAATCTTCTTGTCTGAGGTCAGAAGGCCCAGATCTTTGATATTTGGTTTGAAACTTCATCTAGTAGATCTCTACCAAAATTGTTCAAATTAAAGCCCTTGGGGCCGAAATGGCCCAGGGACAGGGCCCAGTGGGTTTACATAGACATACATAGGGAAAACATTTTAAAATCTTCATGTCTGAAACTAGAAGGCTCTAGTCTTTGATTGATATTTGGTATGAAGCTCTTTCTAGTGGACTTCTACCAAAATTGTTCAAATCATAACCCTCAGGCAAAAATGGCCCCTTGGCGGGGCCCACTGGGTTTACATAGACATACATAGGGAACCAGTTTAAAATCTTCATGTCTGAAACCAAAAGGCCCAGGTCTTCAGTATTTGTTATGAAGCTACTTCTAGATGACATCTACCAAGATTGTTCAAATAATAGCCCTGGGGCCAAAAATGGCCATGGGGTTAGGCCCACTGGGTTCACATAGACATACATAGGGAAACCCTTTAAAAAGCTTCTTGTCTTAAGACTTATATAGGGAAGCCTTTAAAAATATTGTCTGAAACAGAAGTCCCAGTTCTTTGATATTTTTGTATGAAGCTTCAGCTAATGGACCTCTACCAAAGTTATTAATATTATCGCTCTGGGATCACAGTTGGCCCCGCCTTAGGGGTCACATGTTTTACGTAGACCCATATAGGGAAAACCCTTTAAAATCTTCTTGTCTGAAACCAGAAATTCCAGGTCTTTGATATTTGGCATGTAGCTTTTTCTAGTGGACCTCTACAAAGATTGCTCAAATTATAGCCTTGTGGCCAAAAATGGCCCCGCCCTGGGCCCACTAGTTTTACATAGACTTATATAGGGAACTCCTTTAAGAATCCTCTTGTCCGAAACGAGAAGGCCCAGGCCTTTGATATTTGATATGTAGCTTCATCTAGTGGACCTCTACCAAGATTATTCAATTTATAGTCCCGGAGCAAAAAAATGGCCCCGCACTGGATCCCACATGTTTTCCGTAGAGATACGAAGGGAAAACCTTTAAAAAACTTGTCTGAAACCAGAAGGCCCAGGTCTTTGATATTTGGTATGTAGCTTGATCTAGTGGACTTCTACCGAGATTGTTCAAATACTCGGGGCCCACTTGTTTGTTGGTGAATGATGGGAGGTATGGGTTAATTGTACTGATTCCTGAACATTGCCTTCCTTGTCCTCAGTAGCGATAGCGGGGACATACTGTTTTTGTCCTGTCTGTTTGTTTATTTATTTATCTATTTGTTGGTTGTTCAACTTTATCATTGGTCATAACTGTTGAACGGTTTGAGATAGAGCCTTCATTTTTGGCATGTAAGTTCCTCGGGAAAAGGGCTTCCGACTCATACCAAACATGTTTTACCTATGACCTTGACCTTGACCTGTTACCTACTTTATAAAAAACAAAACAAAAAAAACATTGGTCATAACTTCTGAACCGCTTGAGTTCATATCTGGCTTATAAGTTCCTTAAGACCAGGGCTTTCGATTCATAAAAAAATTGATCAGAATCAGAATCAGAATTGTTACTGGTGACACGTCAAATGACATTCATACACCAGGACCTGTGATGACCTGTGTCCTTGACTTTGACCTGTGATCTACTTTAAAGAAACAAATAACTTTTGTCATAACTTCTTAACCGTTTGAGATATAGCCTTCATATTTGGCTTATAAGTTCCTTGGGACAAGGGCTTTCAATTCAAACAAAAAAATTTGACCTATGACCTTGATCTTGGTCTGTGACTTACTTTAGAAAAATTACATTGACCATAACTTCAGAACTGTTTGAGATAGAGCCTTCATTTTTGACAGGCAGGTTCCTTATGAAAAGGGCTTCCCACTTATATAAAAATTTTAACCTTTGACCTACATTAAAGAAAAACTAACATTTGTCATATCTTTTGAACCGTTTGAGGTAGGGCCTTCTTAATTAGCACATAAGTTTCTTGTGGCAAGAGCTTCCCACTGCTACAAAATTGTTTGACCTTGATCATGACCTTTTTACTACTTTAAAGACAAATAAGCCTTTGTGGTGTTGTGGTTATACTACTCGCCTGATAAACCAGGGACCGCAGGATCGATCCTCCTTGGCTTCTCCAGACTTTCGGATGTCTTTAAACCGAGGTCCCGTTTCCGTATGACCTTAGTTGTTGGTGGGACGTAAATCTAAAACACACACACTTAAAAAAAATATTGGTCATAACTTTTGAACCGTTTGAGATAGAGCCCTCATATTTGGCATGTAGGTTCCTTGTGAAATGGCCTTCTCACTCATACATTTTGACCTGTGCCCTTGACCCTGACCTACATTATTATAACTTTTGAACCGTTTGAGATAGAGCCTTAATTTTTGGCATGTAGGTGACTTTTGACATGGGCTTCCAACTCGTATATAAATTTTGACCTGTGACCTTGACCTTGTCCAGTGATCTACTTCAAAGGAAAAATGAACCTACCCGGGGACATGTTAGTGTTTCACAAACACACCTTGTCTATATAGAGAAACCTTTAAAATCTTCCTGTCTGAACCCAGAAGGCCCGGATATAAATAACCAGAAGGCCCTGGACTTTGATCTTTGGCTTTTAGCTTCCAAAAGTGGACCTCTACCAAGATTGTTCAGATAATACCCCTGGGGTCAAACGATTTATACCAAGTCTTAGAGCAATCTACCATGTGAAACTTCAGTTTATAGTATGTAAATCTCTTAGCTCAGGTGAGCGATATAGGACCATTATGATCCTCTTGTTTCTTTTCTGTGCTTAGGGCCCCCGCCAATCGGGACTAGGAGAAATAGACTGGGCTGCATGCTGCTTCCGCGTCAATGGCGTACAGATAAACCGCTAGAACATTCCACGCCTGCATGGCAAAAGTGTTGCAAGTCGGAGCATCCGCGGTTTCATAGGGCAGTGGGGCTTTAGGTGTCATTTTATCTCACATACCACAAAATCGGAAGGATGTGTAAAACTTCTTCAAACAGAAATTATGTCTGCTTAAATCATACTAAATAGGATAAATAGCTCGATACATTTTCAGAGACCTGTAAATCCCTGAAAACTCCACAATATTTAGCAAATAAAGACACACCTCAGTCAGGCCGGCTACATATATTTATTACATTACGCCGCTGTTAAACAGTGGATAACGTCATGTAATAAAAATCACACGACCACACTTGTAATAACACATGGCTACTGACGCGTAACCCCACGACGCCATCCATGACAACTCTATTTTTCTCTTTAACGTTTTCAGCAATAAAACCCGATTTAACACCGTTATGTGATAAACCATAAAATCCCATATGAAATGATCACTCGTGTAAGAGTTTACAACACTACGTGTCAACATACTATAGGGTCAGAATTATGTCAAAGAAAAACAATAAAAAATGCTTCTGCTCTTTAAAGGAAAGGTTTAACATTTTAATAAATATATTAGTGTTCTAGACGGCCAGACTTCAAGAAGGCTGAAAGTCTGCCAGCTCAGGCTTAACAACAAATATACCCATCGTCCGTATGCCCTACGGGATTCGAACAAACTTGTCGAAACATTCATAATAACTAGTTACCAGTGCTACCATTGCCCCAACAACCAACCAAAATGACGAGCTGAACAAACAGACGGACGGACAATTAGAGACCTTCCAAGACGGATGCATGAACAGCAGATATTATGTGCAAACCAATGCTTACTAAGACCTATTTTTACGAAGTGTACCATTTATCAGTATATTTGTTGTTGTTGTTGTTTTCCAGTTTCCCCGTGTCGCGGGTCGTCAGCTGGTGGGGTCCCAGGGAACGAATCCATGCTGGCACTACACCGTAGCCGTTCGGTGGTACCCCCATTCCCCGTTGCCGGTGAACAGGGAGACCATCGCTCGGCTCCAGCCCCGTCCGTCTCATGTTTGTCGTCTCACGTCTCAGGTGTCTCCGAGCCCACGGGCATCCCCTTACCCTGTAGCCAATCGCCGAGCTCCGTCCTGAGAGGTTTGTGAAACGGTGCCGTGACCTTTCCAGGTCTCGGTGGGGCTTATATTTTGTCTTCCCGTTTGCTTCAGGAGTGCATGTGTCCTGTCGCTAAAGGGCATCTTTATTGATTGGAGTTTCTGGGCTAGGCGTGCTTCATTTTTCAAGGGCTGTGGATGTGTTGCACAGTTCCAATGTGAGCCTTTGTTTTGGTGCAACATAGTTTAGTTGTAGTAATTTAGAACTCCATTCTAAAGGTTTGGCTACGTGATTGCCTGCGTTTAAGTTATAGCAGTGCTGTGCCTTGGGTTTTTGCGGTTTGCCGCAAAGGGGTGTGGGTTGTTTTGTGTAACAGGGTAGGCTCCGAGTTTGACCTTATCATAAAGGGGATCGTTTAGCAGTTAATTTTGTTTGAAAGTTTCATTGCGATTTGGAAGACGTTTCTAAAGATTGCTATACACGTTTCCATGCTACGTGTTATGCACCTTATACCCAATCAGGGGATTCGAGACAAAGTTTTTAGCCATTTTGTGGTGCTTATTTGCACCACAAAATTGTAGACTCCATCCATTTCTTTCTTCTAGCTTGTAGCTTCAGCCGCATCTACACCCTCACGCCAGCACCATGTCTATGGATGTCGTCTACGCTTTTTGTATCAATTTTGATAGTGGTATTTTTTTTTTTTTTTTTTATTTTTTTTTGTTTGATTTTTGCATATTTTTGTAACGTTTGTACATTTTTACATTATTTGGTCTGTGCCCCCAGCTTATTGAGTATATATGCGGGCGGATGTGCTCGCCCCGCCACGGATCTGTCATGATTGTTTTTCTTGTGCTTTAAAGATGGTGTTGTCCGTTTTGGGGCAAGCCCACCCGCTCTCTATTGCTGGGTAGGACAGTTTTTGTACCTGCAAGGTTGTGCTTGTAGATTATATTTTGTAATTTTTGTTCTGTACATACAACATATAGTATAGTGTGATGGCCTCCGCCGTCTCGGGCCCAAGTTTGTGTTTATTTTAGTTAGTGGGTGACCTCTATCGCGGAGGATGTGGAAGTAGGTCAATCCCCTTTCTGCTTTTTTTGTTAAAGTTAGGAAAATGTGGTGCCCCTAGCTAGGCCTCCTCCACGTAGGATGTCATATTATGTGGGGCCGTAAGTGGGTCATTCTGAGTCCCCATGTTTACATGTCATTATCGCAACCTACGTGAAGGAAGGCACCATAGGAGGAATTGTATTCCTACCTAGTCGTTTGAGGGCCCGAGATATCGTGTGCCGATCTCGTTAGCAATGTAGTTAGTACAAATTCATATAATCATGTAGGTCGCATACAAGCGTCCGCCTGCGATCAGTATATCACTGAAATTATTTATAAAATATTACTAAAACTTTATATCAAAGAGGTAACATCATATCATTCACAACCCTTGGGAAAACAAAATTAAAATATTATCACTATTTCATCAATATTGCCACAAGAACATCAGAAAATATTCTCAAAATATTCTCACTGTAAAAACAAAGAATAATTTGAACACTAATAACTATTTTCCACACTTAATTTAATTTAATAAAATTAGACTTTTACAAGGGAGGAAATCCGACTATTTCAAGCTTTAACTTTTACAAAACAGTCAACATAGTTTTTCAGAGGCCACCTGAAAATATCACTTCAGTTTCTTATATAAAAAAGCCTAGTGTATGAATGCCATTTGACGTGACACCAGTAGCATTTCAGATTCTGAAGGTAGCTCTAAGGAGCGTTAGAATCGCTGTGCCCCGTCTCAGCCTACAGCTGTCCTCGCTCCATGCGGGACACGTTGACAGTACTACCCGCTGAGCAGTCGCTTCCTTTGCCGGAAACACAGCAAGCGAGACCTACAGCTTGCCTCGCTCCACATTGGACACGTTGACAGTACTAATGTGTAGGAAACACAACAACTGTAAGACCTACAGCTGGCCTTGCTACACGCTATAAGACCTATTTATGTCCTTGCTCCACGTTGGACACGTTATATTTTACTGAAGCGGCCGCTTGCTCCTCGCTGGGAACGTTACGTATTGAGACATATTCCTGTCCTTGCTCCGTGCTGGAAACGTTATATATTGTATAGGAGCGGTCGCTTGGTCTGTGCTGGGCACGGAATAACTATTATACCATTCCTACCATTGCTCCATGCTGGGAACTTTAAGTATACAGTATATTATACTGAAGCATTCGCCTATACCTGCACTTGCCCTAAGCAAGCCGGGCACGTTAAGTTCTATACTGAAGAGGTCACTTGCTCTGTGCTGGGCACGGATCAACAATAAGGAAGACCTATTTCTTGCCTTGCTCTACGCTGGAGACGTCACGTGTTCTACTGGATCTTTCGCTGGATATAAGATCTATTTCTGTCCCTGCTCCACGCTGGGAACGTTGCATATTGTATTGGAGCGGTCACTTGCTCTGTGCTGTGAGCGAAGAACTTAAAGACATATTCCTGCCCTTACTCCACTCTGCGTTCGTTATGTATTACACTGAATCAGTTGCTTGCTCTGTGCTGGATACGGGAGCAGGGATACGGAGCAACCTGCCCTTGCTCCACGCTGGGAACATTACGCATTCTACGTTGCTTGATCTGTGCTAGACACGAAGTAATATAAGACCTATACCCCGAGAATGAACGCACCGGAAGTATATAGGGCCTATAACGTACCCAGTTGCTCCGTGCCAGCAGGGAGCAAGCGTGCGTCCCGGAAGAAAACATAGCGTGCCCAGCACAGAGCAAGCCAGAGCTCCAAAGAAAATAAAACGTGCCCAGCGTGGAGCGAGGCCTACAATGGGACTTATATTTGTTCTGTTCCGAGCATAGAGCATACGTGCGCTCCGAAAATATATACAGTATGCCCAGCGTGATGCAAGGCCGGCAATGGTCTTATAGGTGTTCTGTTCCCAGCATAGAGCAAGCGAGCACTCTGAAAATATATATAGTGTGCCCAGCGTGGAGCGAGGCCAATAATGGTCTTATAGTTGTTCTTTTCCCAGCACAGGGCATGCGAGCGCTCTGTCAGTATATATAGTGTGCCCAGCGTGGAGCGAGGCCAACAATGGACGTATAAGTGTTCTGTTCCCAGCACAGAGCATGCGTGCACACTGGAAATATACATATCGTGTGCCCAGCGTGGAGCGAGGCCAACAATGGTCTTATAGCTGTCCTGATCACATCACAGAGCATGCGAGCACTGTGGAAATATATAAAGTGTGCCCAGCGTAGTGCGAGGCTAGAAATGGTCTTATAGTCGTTCTGTTTCCAGCGCAGAGCATGCTAGCACTCTGGAAATATATATATATAGTGTGTGCCCAGCGTTGAGTGAGGCCGGCAATGGTTTATAGTTGTTCTGTTCCCAGCACAGAGCATGCGAGCACTCTAGAAATATACAGAGTGTGCCTAGCATGGAGCGAGGCCGGCAATGGTCTTATATATGTTCCGTTCCCAGCACAGAGCATGCGAGTACTCTGGAAATATATATAGTGTGCCCAGCGAGGCCGGCAATGGTTTAATAGTTTTTCTGTTCCCAGCACAGAGCATGCGAGCACTCTGGAAATATTTATATATAGTGTGTCCAGCGTTGAGCGAGGCCGGCAATGGTTTTATAGCTGTTCTGTGCCTAGCACAGAGCATGCGAGCAATCTGAAAATATATATAGTGTGCCCAGCGTGGAGCGAGTTCGGCAATGGACATATAGCTGTTCTGTTTCAAGCACAGAGCATGGCAGCACTCTGGAAAAATATATAGTGTGCCCAGCGTGGAGCAAGGCCGGCAATGGTCTTATAGTTGTTCTATTCCAAGCACAGAGCATGCGAGCACTCTGGAAAAATATATGTAGTGTGTCCAGCACAGAGCATGCGAGCACTCTGGAAATATATATAGTGTGCCCAGGCTGGAGCGAGGCTGGCAATGTTCTTACAGTTGTTCTGTTCCAAGCACAGAGCATGCGAGCACTCTAGAAATATAAAGGGTGTGCCTAGCGTTGAGCGAGGCCTGCAATGGTATTATATTTGTTCCGTTCCCAGCACAGAGCATGCGAGTACTCTGGAAATATATATAGTGTGCCCAGCATGGAGCGAGGCCGGCAATGGCTTTATAGTCGTTTTGTTCCCAGCACAGAGCAGGCGAGTTCTCTGGAAATATATATAGTGTGCCCAGTGTGGGTCGAGGCCAACAATGGTTTATAGTTGTTCTGTTCACAGCACAGAGCATGCGGGCACTCTGGAAATATATATAGTGTGCCAACCGTGGAGCGACGTCAACAATGGTCTTATAGTTGTTCAGTTCCAACACAGAGCATGCGAGCGATCTGGATATATATATAGTGGGACCAGCGTGGAGCGAGTTCGGCAATGGACATATAGCTGTTCTGTTTCCAGCACAGAGCATGGTAGCACTCTGGAAAAATATATAGTGTGCCCAGCGTGGAGCAAGGCCGGTAATGGTCTTATAGCTGTTCTATTCCAAGCACAGAGCATGCGAGCACTATGGAAATATATATATTGTGTGCCCAGCGTGGAGCGAGGCCGGCAATGGTCTTCTAGTTGTTCTGTTCCCAGCACAGAGCATGCGAGCACTCTGGATATATATATATATATAATGTGCCCAGCGTGGAGCGAGGCCAACAATGGTCTTATAGCTGTTCTGATCCCAGCACAGAGCATGCGAGCACTCTGAAAATATATATAGTGTGCCCAGCGAAGTGCGAGGCTAGAGATGGTCTTATAGTCGTTCTGTTTCCAGCTCAGAGCATGCGAGCACTGTGGAAATATATATATATAGTGTGCCCAGCGTGGAAAGAGGCCGGCAATGGTTTTATTCGTTTTTCTATTCCAAGCACAGAGCATGCGAGCACCCTAGAAATATAAAGGGTGTGCCTAGCGTGGAGCGAGGCCTGCAATGGTATTACATTTGTTCCTCCCAGCACAGAGCATGCGAGTACTCTGGAAATATATATAGTGTGCCCAGCATGGAGCGAGGCCGGCAATGGCTTTATAGTCGTTCTGTTCCCATAACAGAGCAGGCGAACACTCTGGAAATATATATATAGTGTGCCCAGTGTGGAGCGAGGCCAACAATGGTCTTATAATTGTTCTGTTCCCAGCACAGAGAATGCGAGCACTCTGGAAATATATATAGTGTACCCAGCGTGGAGCGCAGCCGGCAATGGTCTTATAGCTGTTCTGTTCCCAGCACAGAGCATGCGAGCAATCTGGAAATATACATGGTGTGCCCAGCGTGGAGCGAGGCCAACAATGGTCTTAAAGCTTTTCTGTTCCCAGCACAGAGCATGCGAGCACTCTGGAAATATATATAGTGTGCCCAGCGTGGAGCGAGGCCAATAATGGTCTTATAGTTGTTCTGTTCCCAGCACAGAGCATGCGAGCACTCTGGAAATATACATGGTGTGCCCAGCGTGGAGCGACGTCAACAATGGTCTTATAGCTTTTCTGTTCCCAGCACAGAGCATGCGAGCACTCTGGAAATATATATAGTGTGTCAATCCCGGAGCGAGGCCGAGAATGGTCTTATAGTTGTTCTGTTCCCAGCACAGAGGATGCGGGCATTTGGAAATATATATAGTGTGTCAAGCATGGGGCGAGGCCGGCAATGGTCTTTTAGTTGCTCTGTTCCCCGCACAGAGCATGAAAGCACTCTGGAAATATATATAGTGTTCCCAGCGTGGAGCGAGTCCGGCAATTGTTTTATAGTTGTTCTCTTCCCAGCACAGAGCATGCCAACACTCTGGAAATATATATAGTGTGCCCAGCGTGGAGCAAAGCCGCCAATTGTCTTATATTTGTTCTGTTCCCAGCACAGAGCATGTGAGCGCTGTGGAAATATATATAGGGTGCCCAGCGAGGCCGGCCTGTTCCCAGCACAGAGCATTCGAGCGCTCTGGAAATATATACAGTGTGCCCAGCGTGGAGCGAGACCAACAATGGTCTTATAGCTGTTCTGTTCCCAGCACAGAGCATGCGAGCGCTCCGGAAATATATATAGTGTGCCCAGCGTGGAGCGCGGCCGGCAATGGTCTTATAGTTGTTCTGTTCCCAGCACAGAGCATGCGAGCACTCTGGAAATATATATACTGTGAACAACGCGGAGCGAGGCCGGCAATGGTTTAGTGTTGTTCTGTTCAAAGCACATAGCATTCGAGAACTTTGGAAATATAAATAGTGTGCCCAGTGTGGAGCGAGGCCGGCAATGGTTTTATAGTTATTGTGTAGCCAGCACAGAGCATTTGAGCACTCTGGAAATATATAAAGTGTGCCCAGCGGGGAGCGAGGTCGGCGATGGTTTAATAGAAATATACATGATGTGCCCAGCGTGGAGCGAGGCTAACAATGGTCTTATAGCTGTTCTGTTTCCCAGCACAGAGCATGCGAGCACTCTGGAAATATACATGGTGTGCCCAGCGTGGAGCGAGGCCAACAATGGTCTTATAGTTGTTCTGTTCCCAGCACAGAGCATGCGAGCACTCTGGAAATATACATGGTGTGCCCAGCGTGGAGCGAGGCCAACAATGGTCTTAAAGTTTTTCTGTTCCCAGCACAGAGCATGCGAGCACTCTGGAAATATACATGGTGTGCCCAGCGTGGAGCGACGCCAACAATGGTCTTATAGCTGTTCTGTTCCCAGCACAGAGCATGCGAGCACTCTGGAAATATATATATACTGTGCCCAGCGTGGAGCGAGGCCAACAATGGTCTTATAGTTGTTCTGTTCCCAGCACAGAGCATGCGAACACTCTGGAAATATATATAGTGTGTCCAGCGTGGAGCGAGGCCGGCAATGGTCTTATAGTTGTTCTGTTCCCAGCACAGAGCATGCGAGCACTCTGGAAATATATATAAAGTGCCCAGCGTGGAGCGAGGCCAACAATGGTCTTAAAGTTGTTCTGTTCCCAGCACAGAGCATGCGAGCACTCTGGAAATATACATGGTGTGCCCAGCGTGGAGCGAGGCCAACAATGGTCTTAAAGTTTTTCTGTTCCCAGCACAGAGCATGCGAGCACTCTGGAAATATACATGGTGTGCCCAGCGTGGAGCGACGCCAACAATGGTCTTATAGCTGTTCTGTTCCCAGCACAGAGCATGCGAGCACTCTGGAAATATATATATACTGTGCCCAGCGTGGAGCGAGGCCAACAATGGTCTTATAGTTGTTCTGTTCCCAGCACAGAGCATGCGAACACTCTGGAAATATATATAGTGTGTCCAGCGTGGAGCGAGGCCGGCAATGGTCTTATAGTTGTTCTGTTCCCAGCACAGAGGATGCGGGCACTCTGTAAATGTATATAGTGTGCCCAGCATGGGGCGGGGCCGGCAATGTTCTTTTAGTTGCTCTGTTCCCCGCACAGAGCATGCAAGCACCTGGTTATATATATAGAGCGAGCCCGGCAATGGACCAAAGCCGCCAATGGTTTTATAGTTTTTCTGTTCCCAGCACAGAGCATGCGAGCGCTCTGGAAATATATATAGAGTACCCAGCGCGGAGCGAGGCCGGCCTATTCCCAGCACAGAGCATTCGAGAGCTCTTGAAATATATATAGTGTGCCCAGCGTGGAGCGAGACCAACAATGGTCTTATAGCTGTATTGGTCCCGGCACAGAGCATGCGAACGCTCCGGAAATATATATAGTGTGCCCAGCGTGGAACGAGGCCAACAATGGTCTTATATTTGTTCTGTTTCCAGCACAGATCATGCGAGCACTCTGGAAATATATATAGTGTACCCAGCGTGGAGCGAGGCCGGCAATGGTCTTATAGTTGTTCTGTTCCCAGCACAGAGTATGCGAGCTCAATGAAAATATATATAGTTTGCCCAGCGTAGAGCGAGGCCGGCAATGGTCTTATAGTTGTTCTGTTCCCAGCACAGAGCATGTGAGCACTCTGGAAATATATATAGTGTGCCCAGCGTGGAGCGGGGCCGGCAATGGTCTTATAGTTGTTCTGTTCCAAGCACAGAGAATGCGAGGTGTCTGGAAATATAGATAGTGTGCCCAGCGTGGAGTGAGGCCAACAATGGTCTTATAGTTGTTCTGTTCCCAGCACAGAGCATGCGAGCACTCTGGAAATATACGTGGTGTGCCCAGCGTGGAGCGGGGTCAACAATGGTTTTATAGCTGTTCTGTTCCCAGCACAGAGCATGCGGGCACTCTGGAAATATATATAGTGTGCCCAGCGTGGAGCGAGGCCAACAATGGTCTTATAGTTGTTCTGTTCCCAGCACAGAGCATGCGAGCACTCACTTTGTATAAGAATACCCATGCTGAGACGTTTCTGCCACGTAGGCCCTATATAGTCGTTATAAGAAGCTGTAACTTATAAAAAGACCTTTAAAATGGATTTCACTGGACTCGACTTGAAAACGGAACATTGAAAAAAAATATATATATATATATATATATATATATATATATATATTTGTCAATTTGTATGTTGCAGTAAGAATGGTGTCTCATAAACTTACAAGTATTCATCGAAAAACAAAACAAAAGGAAAGACAAAAAAAAAACTATCACATTTAAAACAGCACATTTGAACGAATATTGTTTGTTTATGTTTTTTATTTTTCATAAATTGTTGAAAATGAAACGGAGAAAATAGCTATTTAATATTGAATAACTTTTCTTGTTGTTCCGATTCTATTGTTGTCTCCCTTGTTCAGGTACACGTATCAACTTTTTCTAATGATAACTTGAAAGTGCCAATCATATAATAATTTACATCTACATCTTTAGATTGAACCTTCATAATTTGACTTCTACTCAACGGGAGCTTATAAACTTGCAATCAAAAATAATTAATGCTTCTATAGATTTTTTTTTTCAATTATAATGGACAAAACGACCCTGTGAAAATGTGCTCAATGAACCGAGCAGTCTATGTATAGCTGCAACTGTAGGAAAAAAAGTGTGCCCACGGTGGAGCAAACGTTCCCAGCGTGGAGGTGCCCAGCATGGAGCGCCGTCATTACACCCTGCAGAGCATATCATTCGAGCACTTTGGAATATATATAGTGTTCCCAGCTTGGAGCAAGGCCAACAATGGTCTTATAGTTGTTCTGTTCCCAGCACAGAGCATGCGAGCACTCTGAAAATATATAAAGTGTGCCCGGTGTGGAGCGAGGCCGGCAATGGTTTTATAGTTGTTCTGTTCCCAGCACAGAGCATGGCAGCACTCTGGAAATATATATAGTGTGCCCAGCGTGGAGCGGGCCCGGCAATGGTCTTATAGTTGTTCTGTTCCCAGCACAGAGAATGCGAGCACTCTGGAAATATAGATAGTGTGCCCAGCGTGGAGCGAGGCCAACAATGGTCTTATAGTTGTTCTGTTCCCAGCACAGAGCATGCGAGCACTCTGGAAATACATATGGTGTGCCCAGCATGGAGTGAGGCCAAGAATGGTCTTATAGCTGTTTTGTTCCAAGCACAAAGCATGAGAGCACTCTGGAAATATATATGGGGTGCCCAGCATGGAGCGAGGCCAAGAATGGTCTTATGGCTGTTTTGTTCCCAGCACAGAGCATGAGAGCACTCTGGAAATAAATATGGAGTGCCCAGCATGGAGCGAGGCCAAGAATGGTCTTATACCTGTTTTGTTCTCAGCACAGAGCATGAGAGCACTCTGGAAATAAATATGGAGTGCCCAGCATGGAGCGAGGCCAAGAATGGCCTTATACCTGTTTTGTTCCCAACACAGAGCATGAGAGCACCCGGAAATATATGTAGTGTGCCCAGCGTGGAGCGGGGCCGGCAATGGTCTTATAGTTGGTCTGTTCCCAGCACAGACGATGCGAGCACTCTGGAAATATAGATAGTGTGCGTAGCGTTGAGCGAGGCCAACAATTGTCTAATAGTGTTCTGTTCCCAGCACAGAACATGCGAACACTCTGGAAATATATATGGTGTGCCCAGCATGGAGCGAGGCCAACAATGGTCTTATAGCTGTTCTTTCCCAGCACTTAGCATGCGAGCACTCCGGAAATATATATTGTGTGCCCAGCGTGAAGCGAGGCCAAAAATGGTCTTATATTTGTTCTGTTTCCAGCACAGAGCATGCGAGCACTCAGGAAATATATATACTGTGCCCAGCGTGAAGCGAGTATTCAGCGTCATATTTCTTCCGATTCAGGCATGGCCTAAGCACACAAGGCCAAAAATGAACGTCGCATAGCGTCATATATGGGGATTCTATTTTTGTCACGAACTAAAAATAGATCTAACTAGTGTGCGAAACCTAGTTAGGGAATCCCTCTCAAACTCGTTTACCTGTCATCATAATTGTTCGCATTTTTGCATACAATGCATTAATTTGTATTTTTTGAAGAAAAATACCGGCTATATGTATTTTATTTTTCGAAGCATTTTTTCCAGATATCTCAATAATGCACCTTTATATCAATTTTACATGGCCACAATCCTCGCCCTTATTCCATCGCGATCAAGACAAATAATTATTTCAGTCCGCATGAAGGCCTTCTAAAACGTCCCACAAAATTGGAAGCAACGTCTCCAAATGACCTTTACAGTGTTGACGGCGACGTTAAATCTCAACACCAATATGTTCCCAGTGTGGAGCATTGAGTTATATAAAGTGACTGACTGAACGGGTTTTTAAGGTAACCGGGCGCTATAAGCACATAGGGGTTACCCTATATAAAGTGACTGACTGACTGAACTGGTTTTTAAGGTAACCGGGCGCTATAAGCACATAGGGGCTACCCCTAGAACGTGTCCAGGATTAGTTTTCCCACTTTCTGAAAGGCTTTCGCATGGAGTTGTACACTAATTCCGGTGTACTCCTCTCGCCTCAGTCGCGGTGCAATAAAGGTGAAAGTGGTCTGTAAGTTACCGTGGTTTTTGACATAGTTTCCAAATAGTTTTGGGCTGTCAATCGCGGCTATGGAACCTGGTCAATTCCGACCTGCAAATCGTGTTCCATAGCCATTGCCCGTCTGGCCGTGGTAGAGGAGGAAGGCAAGGAGGCTAAGTTTTAGTGCTTCTGGGCTGCGAATCGCGGCAGTGGTCAGCGGAATATGAATCATGCTGATCTGCCAGTGCCCTCCCCTTAGTAAAATAGAAGCACTGTAATTTTGAATTTTGAACGCCAGGTCGAAAGTGGGCATGAAACAACAGAGAAATCAATGCCAATTTCGGCTGCAAATCGCGATTTCTCTGTTTCGCCCGAGCAAACTAGGTCATGTTGCTCTCTCTTAGGGCCGCGTGATTGGCGTCGGACTGGCTACACATGAAGTAGCCTTGCAATACCCATGGTAAACAGGGTTTTCGGACATGCGGCCCTAAGTTCACGATCTCGGTCCGGTACTGGGTTAGGAGGGATGCGCCCTCCTATATATAAAGTGTTAATACAGCTAATATATATATATTAAATGAATCTCATAAGCATGATGGGGAAACCTTGCATCCGTTTTCAATACTCTGAGAAACATTTGTCTGCCAAAGCCAATCTAAACATTGAGCAATAGGCATACTAACAAATAAAATGCAAAAAAAATGCAAGTTGATCAAATATAAATCACATCGATTACGAATTTCCATAAAATAACATGTTCAGTCATTTATCCACAGTTCACCAACAAACAAGGGAAACAACTCAAATAAGTAACGTTGCTACAAGTAAAAGCTTTCAATATAAAAAAAAATCGGCCATCACAGGTCTAGCTCCAGAAATGTTAACGCCAACGCTTCAGTTCGATTGCTAACGTACCCAGCGGTGAGCAAGGGCTGAAAGGGTCTTACAGTCGCTCCATCAATAGTACCGTTAAAGCAAACGCTCCAGTTTGATCCTAAATTGCCCAGCGTGGAGCAAGGGTAGAAATAGGGAGAAATATTTCTTACTTAGAGCATAGTTCAAGAGATTGCTTCAGTACGACTACTTACTTGCCTTGCGTGGAGAACGGACGGCCTAATAGGTCTAACAGTCGCTACGCATCCAGTATATTTCAAGCAAACGATCCAGTACGACTGCTATATGTATTGTGCCCAGCGTGGAGCAATGACAGGAATAGGTTTTGCTCCTCGCCTAGCACAGTTTAAGCGAACGCTACAGTACTCTGGTACGACTGCTAACGTGCCCAACAGCTCAGGATTATTAAGGTCCTGCAGTTCAATGGTCTCGATTCGGGCGGGTTAATATGAAATTAATAAACCAACGGTTCTATTGGATACAAATGAGTGGCCGTTCTGAGCGTGGAAGTGCCCAGTATGGAGCGCCGGTGGCATTACACACTGCAACATTGGAACGTTCCCAGCGTGGAGCGAACGGACAGAATCGATATACCAGCATAAAACCGTCTTGCAATGAAACACCAGCTGTTTTTTGCTTTTTTTTCTGCGGATACTCAAGTTTTTTTACACAATTCTCATTAACGATAGTGAAAGGACCCTAAACAAAACTTTTAGTACCACGTTCGCAGCGTGGACCAGGCCCATTGTCGCGCTATACCAGGTACGGTGCAAGCTAACTGCTAACGTTCCCAGGGTGGAGCAACAACAGGAATAGGCCCGTTGTCGCCCCCAGATAACGGGTGCTGTTCAAGCTAACGTGCCAGAACCAATCCCAACGTTCCCAGGGTGGAGTAACAACAGGAATAGGCACATTGTCGTTCTATGACAGGTAGAGTTGGAATAACCACTCCCAACGATCGCAGGCCGGCCTCGGTAGCTAAGTCGGATGCGCGTCTGACTGGTGATCAGGAGGACGCGGGTTCGATTCCTGCCGGGGTCGGCAACATTCTTTCGTGGAGATCGATCATGAAATCTTTTCTACGGTCATTCTCTCCCTTCCGCTGATTCAAGAAATTGCGGTTTTCAGTTTCTGGCTGAAGAATGTGCACTGAACTGGTTATCCGCTTACGTAAAAGCCTGCCCAGGAAAGTGTGGTTGGGTACGTAAACTGACCGCCTCAAAAATGACCTAAATCGTTTTGACTGGGCCGTTAAACTCCAACACAAAACACAAACGATCCCATGGTGGAGCAATGGCAGGAATAGGACCATTGTCGCTCCACGACCGGAACAACTCAAGCTAACGTACCAATACGGCTTCTAACGTTCCCAGGGTGGAGCAACGACAGGAATGGCCCATTGTCGCTCCACGACAGGAACAATTCAAGCTAACGTACCAATACGACTCCTAACGTTCCCAGCGTGGAGCAACGACAGGACTAGGCCCATTATCGCTCCATGATAGGTACAGTTCAAGCTTACTTTCCAATACCACTGCCAGCGTTCCCAGGGTGGAGCAACGGCAAGAAATCGGCCCATTGTCGTTCCATCACAGATACAGTTAATGCTAACCCTGCAAGCACACTTCGCCAGGGCAACGTCAAATCAACGTCGGTGTAACGTCAACCGACGTTCATGCGACGTTGTATGAACGTCATGACGTTGCATCGACGTTGATGTGACGTCACAATTTCGTCATGTGCCTGCTGGGAACGCACCAATACGACTGCCCAGGTTCCCAGGGTTGAGCAACGGCAGGAAGGGCGTATTGTTCAAGCCTACGTACCAATACGACTGCTAACTTTCCCAAGGTGGAGCATAGAAGCCTCCGTGGTGCAGTATTTACGCTACTCGCCTTGGAAACCAGGGGTCGCAGGATCGATCCCGGGCTTCTCCAGACTTTCGGATGAGTCTTTAAACCGAGGTCCCGTCTCCGTATCACATTAGCTGTTGGTGGGACGTAAAACTCAAAAACACCCATCCCAAGGTGGAGCAACGGCAGGAATAGGCTCATTGTCGCACCACGACACGTGAAGTTCAAGTCTACGTACCAATGCGACTGCTAACATTCCCAGGGTGGAGCAACGGCAGGAATAGGCCCATTGTCGCTCAATTGTAGTTAGAATCCCCCCGCGCATAGGGGCTTGAAGAAATATATGGGCTGCATGATGCTTCCACGCAGAGATGAATCCGGCCAGCGCACTAGTACTGGTAAACCGGTTAGAGACTCTAATAAAAATCAAAAATGAGTTCCTTTAAGAGCAATGAAAACATACATAAGAAAGAAGATGGGTCATACTACGTAGTTTCGGCTAATAAAGCCTCATCAGTGACCCTGTAATGATCCGGCAAAGAAAGCCAGAGTAAACATACTGCAATTTTGCGAATTTCGAATAGGCAGTCGATACAAAGACTGATATAAATCAAAATGGGGTCCAAATAATTAAAAACCTGTCTAGAATATGAGTCTAAACCAATAATTTATTTCTGATTTCTCAGTATATTCACGCTGATCTCAAAGGACCAAAAGTAAAATATAAACTGCACTATGGTTGATGTACGGGGAGACGTTTTACCGCCGCCACACGGCACAACACCAGCTGCAGTGAAGGCAAATAAAAATCAAAAATGAGTTCCTTTAAGAGCAATGAAAACATACATAAGAAAGAAGATGGGTCATACTACGTAGTTTCGGCTAATAAAGCCTCATCAGTGACCCTGTAATGATCCGGCAAAGAAAGCCAGAGTAAACATACTGCAATTTTGCGAATTTCGAATAGGCAGTCGATACAAAGACTGATATAAATCAAAATGGGGTCCAAATAATTAAAAACCTGTCTAGAATATGAGTCTAAACCAATAATTTATTTCTGATTTCTCAGTATATTCACGCTGATCTCAAAGGACCAAAAGTAAAATATAAACTGCACTAAGCCTGTCCAGGAATCGCGGTGCGAGGCGGCCTATTTGTTACATTGGGCTTAAGATGTCATTTCATCTCAATGTCGGGTATTGTACTCGCAGATAAGATTGACTAGGCGAAGCTATCGTTTGTACCTGCCTGAGGAATATTCCATTAACAAAAAGGTAATCCAAGTCACCCGATTCTATGAATTCAACTGTAACACAAGCATAGCTGTGGCGTACTCAGAGTATATGACCATTTCGATTGCTTGAAGAAAGCGTGCGAAAGGCACTCGGCGGACTCAGCGAATTTGACATATTGAAAACACCTGAATAGCTCCACCCATTCGATCTTATCTGCGACTACTATAAAAGTCCCACAAAATTGGAAGCAACGTCTCCAAAATGACCTTTACAGTTTTGACGGGGACGTTAAACCTCTAATTACAAAAAAAAAAAACAATATGACAATATAGACTCCATGCATGGTAGTTAACCCAATCACGGTTGGCAACTTTGCTTCCCTCTTTAATTGCACGCCGGTGGGTCAGGCCTCAGATTCTATGACGGCTCCAACGTAAAGGCTTATTGAAAATTAGAGAGATAATGTCGGTTGGTGCCTGATGCTCTGACTCTGGTCGGGCTCATCGGAGTCTAACTGTTGGTTTTCTTTTGCTCCAGCATTTCAGTGGTTTCTTGCTGTCGAGTCCTCACCGTTGTCTCACCTCTGTGGTTCTTTGATTTTTGTGTTCACGGAGATGTTGCACTGATGAGTTAGGAGGCCTTCATGCGGACTGAACAAATTATTTGTCTAAATCGCGACGGAAGTAAGGGCGAGGATTGTGGCCACGTAAAATCGATTTAAGCCCCCCAGTGGAAATCTTCCACTGACCGTTCCAAGGAGGCTCTTCTGTGGCGATTTAATTATGTTGTTGTTTGTTACTTACTGTATGTATCACTTGTGTCTTTTGGTTTTGGATGGCCATATGGCCATTTTGTGGGAAAGTAACTGTCCTTATGGCCTTCCTTTGTTTAGGTTTCCATTATGGTCTGGTCGCTTAATGTTTGTATTTCTTTCCCTTTGGTGTCTTTTATGGGTGGAGTAAGTTAATTGTAGCAATTCCTGATCTTTGTTTTACTTCTACTTCTCAAAGCAACGGCAGGAATAGCCGCATGTTATAAATAATGTCAATATAGCTGTTTCTAACCCTGCTGCACGCAATATATATATATATATTAAATGAATCTTATAAGCATGATATGGAAACCTTGCATCCGTTGGCAATACTTTGAGTAACATTTGTCTGCCAAAGTCAATCTAAACATTGAGCAATAGGCATACAAACAAATATAATGCCAACAAATGCAGGATAATCAAATATAAATCAGATCGTTTACGAATTTCCATAAAATAACACGTTCAGTCCACCAATAAAACAAGGGAAACAACTCAAATAAGTAACATTGCTACAAGTAAAAGCTTTAAATATAAAATCCTCATATTTTTCTCTCAGGCCCTCACTGGTCTAAAGTCGCTCCATGTCCAGAACCTTGAACGCAAATGCTCCATTTCGATTGCTAACACACCCAGCATTGAGCAAGGGCTGAAAAAGAGTCTTAGAGTCGCTCCATCAATAGCACCGTTAAAGCAAACGCTCCAGTTTGATGCTACCGTGCCGAGCGTGGAGCAAGGGTAGAAACAGGGAGAAATAGGTCTTAAGTCATTTTATGTTGAGCAGAGTTCAAGAGATTGCTTCAGTACGACTAATAACTTGCCCAGCGTAGAGAAAGGATAGCCTAATAGGTCTAACAGTCGCTACAATCAAGCATATTTCAAGCAAACGATCCAGTACGACTTCAGCGTGGAGCAATGCCAGGAATAGGTGTTATAGTTGCTCCTCGCACGGTTCAAGCGAACGCTACAGTACTCTGGTACGACTGCTAACGTGCCCAACAGCTCAGGATTATTAAGGTCCTGTAGTTTAATGGTTTCGTTACGGGTGGGTGAATATGAAGTCAATAAATCAACCGTTCTATTGGACAAATGAGTGGCCGTTCTGAGAGTGGAGGTGCCCAGCATGGAGCGACGGCATTATTGGAGCGTATAATACCTATGCCTGCTAATACTCCACGCTGGGAGCGGTACATATTCTACTGGATCTGTCGCGCGCTCTGTGCGACAACGCCATTAAGATTGTGAAAGTGCCCAGCGTGGAGCAGTGGCAGGAGTAGGGATAATAGTCGCTCCATCTCCAGCACAATTCAAGCGACCTGGCCAGCACAGAGCATGCGAGCACTCTGGAAATATATATAGTGTGCCCGGCGTGGAGCGAGGCCGGGAATAGTTTTATAGCCGTTCTGTTCCCAGTACAGAGCATGCCAGCACTCTGGAAATATATGTAAATGTGCCCAGCGTGGAGCGGGGTCGGCAATGGTCTTATAGTTGTTCTGTTCCCATCACAGAGCATGCGAGCACTCTGGAAATATTTATAGTGTGCCCAGCGTGGAGCGAGGCCGGCAATGGTCTTATAGTTGTTCTGTTCCCAGCACAGAGGATGCAGGTACTCTGGAAATATATATAGTGTGCCAAGCTTGGAGCGAGGCCGGCAATGGTCTTCAAGTTGTTCTGTTCCCCGCACAGAGCATGCAAGCACACTAGAAATATATATAGTGTGCCCAGCGTGGAGCGAGGCTGGCAATGGTTTTATAGTTGTGTTCCCAGCACAGAGCATGTGAGCACTCTGGAAATATATTTAGTGTGCCCAGCGGGGAGCGAGGTCGGCGATGGTTTAATAGTTGTTCTGTTTCCAGCACAGAGCATACGAGCACTCTGGAAAGATATATAGTGTGCCCAGCGTGGAGCGAGGCCGGCAATGCGTTTATAGTTGTTCTGTTCCCAGCACAGAGCATGCGAATACTCTGGAAATATATTTAGTGTGCCCAGCGTGGAGCGAGGCTGGCAATGGTCTTATAGTTGTTCTGTTCCCAACACAGAGGATGCGGGAACTCTGGAAATATATAAAGTGTGCCAAGCGTAGAGCGAGGCCGTCAATGGTCTTATAGTTGTTCTCTTCCCAGCACAGAGCATGCGAACACTCTAGAAATATACATAGTGTGCCCAGCGAGGAGCGCGGCCGGCAATGGTCAGATAGTTTTTCTTTTCCCAACACAGAGCATGCTAGCATTCTGGAAATAAATATAGTCTGCCCAGCGTAGAGCGAGGCCAACAATGGTCTTATATTTATTCAGTTTCCAGCACAGAGCATGCGAGCATTCTGGAAATATATATAATGTGCCCAGCGTGGAGCAAGGCCAACAATGGTCTTATAGTTGTTCTGTTCCCAGCACAGAGCATGCGAGGACTCTAGAAATATATATAGTGTGTCCAGCGTGGAGCGAGGCCAACAATGGTCTTATATTTGTTCTGTGTCCCAGCACAGAGCATGCGAGCACTCTGGAAATATATATAATGTGCCCAGCGTGGAGCGAGGCCGGCAGTGGTCTATAGTTGTTCTATTCCAAGCACGAATCATTCGAGCACTTTGGAAATATATATAGTGTGCCCAGCGGGAAGCGAGGCCGGCAATGGTCTTATTTTTGTTCTGTTCCCAGCACAGAGCAAGTGATAACTCTGGAAATATATATAGTGTGCCCGGCGTGGAGCGACGCCGACAATGGTCTTATATTGGTTCTGTTCACAGCACAGAGCATGCGAGCGCTCCGGAAATATATATATTGTGCCCAGCGCGGAGCGAGGCCAACAATGGTATTATATTTGTTCTCTTCCCAGCACAGAGCATGCGAGCACTCTGGAAATATATATACTGTACCCTGCGTGGAGCGAGCCCGGCAATGGCTTATAGTTGTTCTGCTCCAAGCACGGATCAGTCGTACACTTTGGAAATATATATAGTGTGCCCAGCGTGGAGCGAGGCCGGCAATGGACTTATGAAGTTCTGTTCCCAGCACAGAGCATGCGAGCACTCTGGAAATATATATAGTGTGCCCTGCGTGGAGCGAGGCCAACAATGGTCTTATATCTGTTCTCTTCCCAGCACAGAGCATGCGAGCACTCTGGAAATATATATACTGTACCCTACGTGGAGCGAGCCCGGCAATGGCTTATAGTTGTTCTGCTCCAAGCACGGATCATTCGTACACTTTGGAAATATATGTAGTGTGCCCAGCGTGGAGCGGGGCCGGCAATGGTCTTATAGTTATTCTGTTCCCAGCACAGACAATGCGAGCACTCTGGAAATATAGATAGTGTGCCCAGTGTGGAGCGAATCCAACAATTGTCTTATAGTGTTGTGTTCCCAGCACAGATCATGCGAGCAATCTGGAAATATATATAGTGTGCCCAGCGTGGAGAGAGGCCAACAATGGTCTTAACGCTGTTCTGTTCCCAGCATAGAGCATGCGAGCAGTCTGGAAATATATATAGTGTGCCCAGCGTGGAGTGAGGCCAACAATGGTCTTATAGTTGTTTAGTTCCAAGCACAGAGCATGCGTGCACTCTGGAATTATATATAATGTGCCCAGCGTGGAGCGAGGCCAACAATGGTCTTATAGTTGTTGTGTTCCCAGCACAGAGCATGCGAGGACTCTAGAAATATATATAGTGTGTCCAGCGTGGAGCGAGGCCAACAATGGTCTTATATTTGTTCTGTTCCCGGCACAGAGCATGCGAGCACTCTGGAAATATATATAATGTGCCCAGCGTGGAGCGAGGCCGGCAGTGGTTTATAGTTGTTCTATTCCAAGCACGAATCATTCGAGCACTTTGGAAATATATATAGTGTGCCCAGCGGGAAGCGAGGCCGGCAATGGTCCTATTTTTGTTCTGTTCCCAGCACAGAGCAAGTGATAACTCTGGAAATATATATAGTGTGCCCGGCGTGGAGCGCCGCCGACAATGGTCTTATATTTGTTCTGTTCCCAGCACAGAGCATGCGAGCGCTCCGGAAATATATATATTGTGCCCAGCGCGGAGCGAGGCCAACAATGGTCTTATATTTGTTCTCTTCCCAGCACAGAGCATGCGAGCTCTCTGGAAATATATATACTGTACCCTGCGTGGAGCGAGCCCGGCAATGGCTTATAGTTGTTCTGCTCCAAGCACGGATCATTCGTACACTTTGGAAATATATATAGTGTGCCCAGCGTGGAGCGAGGCCGGCGATGGTCTTATGAAGTTCTGTTCCCAGCACAGAGCATGCGAGCACTCTGGAAATATATATAGTGTACCCTGCGTGGAGCGAGGCCGGGAATAGTTTTATAGTCGTTCTGTTCCCAGCACAGAGCGAGGCCGGGAATAGTTTTATAGTCGTTCTGTTCCCAGCACAGAGCATGCCAGGACTCTGGAAATATATGTAGTGTGCCCAGCGTGGAGCGGGGCCGGCAATGGTCTTATAGTTATTCTTCCCAGCACAGACAATGCGAGCACTCTGGAAATATAGATAGTGTGCCCAGTGTGGAGCGAATCCAACAATTGTCTTATAGTGTTGTGTTCCCAGCACAGATCATGCGAGCAGTCTGGAAATATATATAGTGTGCCCAGCGTGGAGAGAGGCCAACAATGGTCTTAAAGCTGTTCTGTTCCCAGCATAGAGCATGCGAGCAGTCTGGAAATATATATAGTGTGCCCAGCGTGGAGTGAGGCCAACAATGGTCTTATAGTTGTTCAGTTCCAAGCACAGAGCATGCGTGCACTCTGGAATTATATATAATGTGCCCAGTGTGGAGCGAGGCCAACAATGGTCTTATAGTTGTTGTGTCCCCAGCACAGAGCATGCGAGGACTCTAGAAATATATATAGTGTGTCCAGCGTGGAGCGAGGCCAACAATGGTCTTATATTTGTTCTGTTCCCAGCACAGAGCATGCGAGCACTCTGGAAATATATATAATGTGCCCAGCGTGGAGCGAGGCCGGCAGTAGTTTATAGTTGTTCTATTCCAAGCACGAATCATTCGAGCACTTTGGAAATATATATAGTGTGCCCAGCGGGAAGCGAGGCCGGCAATGGTCTTATTTTTGTTCTGTTCCCAGCACAGAGCAAGTGATAACTCTGGAAATATATATAGTGTGCCCGGCGTGGAGCGACGCCGACAATGGTCTTATATTTGTTCTGTTCCCAGCACAGAGCATGCGAGCGCTCCGGAAATATATATATTGTGCCCAGCGGGGAGCGAGGCCAACAATGGTCTTATATTTGTTCTCTTCCCAGCACAGAGCATGCGAGCTCTCTGGAAATATATATACTGTACCCTGCGTGGAGCGAGCCCGGCAATGGCTTATAGTTGTTCTGCTCCAAGCACGGATCATTCGTACACTTTGGAAATATATATAGTGTGCCCAGCGTGGAGCGAGGCCGGCAATGGTCTTATGAAGTTCTGTTCCCAGCACAGAGCATGCGAGCACTCTGGAAATATATATAGTGTGCCCTGCGTGGAGCGAGGCCGGGAATAGTTTTATAGTCGTTCTGTTCCCAGCACAGAGCATGCCAGCACTCTGGAAATATATGTAGTGTGCCCAGCGTGGAGCGGGGCCGGCAATGGTCTTACAGTTATTCTGTTCCCAGCACAGACAATGCGAGCACTCTGGAAATATAGATAGTGTGCCCAGTGTGGAGCGAATCCAACAATTGTCTTATAGTGTTGTGTTCCCAGCACAGATCATGCGAGCAGTCTGGAAATATATATGGTGTGCCCAGCATAGGGGGGGGGGGGGGGGTCAACAATGGTCTTATAGCTGTTCTGTTCCCAGTACAGAGCATGCGAGCACTCTGGAAATATATATAGTGTGCCCAGCGTGGAGCGAGGCCGACAATGGTCTTATAGTTGTTCTGTTCCCATCACAGAGCATGCGAGCACTCTGCAAAATATATATAGTGGCCCAGCGTGGAGCGAGGCCGGCAATGGTCTTATAGTTGTTCTGTTCCCAGCACAGAGGATGCGGGCACTCTGGAAATATATATAGTGTGCCAAGCGTGGAGCGAGGCCGGCAATGGTCTTCAAGTTGTTCTGTTCCACGCACAGAGCATGCAAGCACACTAGAAATATATACTGTGCCCAGCGTGGAGCGAGGCTGGCAATGGTTTTATAGTTGTTGTGTTCCCAGCACAGAGCATGTGAGCACTCTGGAAATATATATAGTGTGCCCAGCGGGGAGCGAGGTCGGCGATGGTTTAATAGTTGTTCTGTTTCCAGCACAGAGCATACGAGCACTCTGGAAAGATATATAGTGTGCCCAGTGTGGAGCGAGGCCGGCAATGCTTTTATAGTTGTTCTGTTCCCAGCACAGAGCATGCGAACACTCTGGAAATATATATAGTGTGCCCAGCGTGGAGTGAGGCCGGCAATGGTGTTATAGTTGTTCTGTTTCCAGCACAGAGGATGCGGTTACTCTGGAAATATATAAAGTGTGCCAAGCGTAGAGCGAGGCCGTCAATGGTCTTATAGTTGTTCTGTTCCCAGCACAGAGCATGCGAACACTCTAGAAATACACATAGTGTGCCCAGCGAGGAGCGAGGCCGGCAATGGTGAGATAGTTTTTCTTTTCCCAGCACAGAGCATGCTAGCATTCTGGAAATAAATATAGTGTGCCCAGCGTGGAGCGAGGCCAATAATGGTCTTATATTTATTCAGTTTCCAGCACATAGCATGCGAGCAGTCTGGAAATATATATAGTGTGCCCAGCGGTAAGAGAGGCCAACAATGGTCTTAAAGCTGTTCTGTTCCCAGCATAGAGCATGCGAGCAGTCTGGAATTATATATATTGTGCCCAGCGTGGAGTGAGGCCAACAATGGTCTTATAGTTGTTCAGTCCAAGCACAGAGCATGTGAGCACTCTGGAATTATATATAATGTGCCCAGCGTGGAGCGAGGCCAACAATGGTCTTATAGTTGTTCTGTTCCCAGCACAGAGCATGCGAGGACTCTAGAAATATATATAGTGTGTCCAGCGTGGAGCGATGCCAACAATGGTCTTATATTTGTTCTGTTCCCAGCACAGAGCATGCGAGCACTCTGCAAATATATATAATGTGCCCAGCGTGGAGCGAGGCCGGCAGTGGTATATAGTTGTTCTATTCCAAGCACGAATCATTTGAGCACTTTGGAAATATATATACTGTGCCCAGCGTGGAGCGAGGCCGGCAATGGCTTATAGTTGTTCTGCTCCAAGCACGGATCATTCGTACACTTTTTAAATATATATAGTGTGCCCAGCGTGGAGCGAGGCCGGCAATGGTCTTATGAAGTTCTGTTCCCAGCACAGAGCATGCGAGCACTCTGGAAATATATATAGTGTGCCCTGCGTGGAGCGAGGCCGGGAATAGTTTTATAGTCGTTCTGTTCCCAGCACAGAGCATGCCAGCACTCTGGTAATAAATGTAGTGTGCCCAGCGTGGAGCGGGGCCGGCAATGGTCTTATAGTTATTCTGTTCTCAGCACAGACAATGCGAGCACTCTGGAACTATACTAGTGTGGCCAGTGTGGAGCGAATCCAACAATTGTCTTATAGTGTTGTGTTCCCAGCACAGATCATGCGAGCAGTCTGGAAATATATATGGTGTGCCCAGCATAGGTGGAGGTCAACAATGGTCTTATAGCTGTTCTGTTCCCAGTTCAGAGCATGCGAGCACTCTGGAAATATATATAGTGTGCCCAGCGTGGAGCGAGGCCGACAATGGTCTTATAGTTGTTCTGTTCCCATCACAGAGCATGTGAGCACTCTGGAAATATATATAGTGTGCCCAGCGGGGAGCGAGATCGGCGATGGTTTAATAGTTGTTCTGTTTCCAGCACAGAGCAAACGAGCACTCTGGAAAGATATATAGTGTGCCCAGCGTGGAGCTGTTCCGCATGCCAGCACACTAGAAATATATATATAGTGTGCCCAGCGTGGAGCGAGGCTGGCAATGGTTTTATAGTTGTTGTGATCCCAGCACAGAGCATGTGGGCACTCTGGAAATATATATAGTGTGCCCAGCGGGGAGCGAGATCGGCGATGGTTTAATAATTGTTCTGTTTCCAGCACAGAGCAAACGAGCACTCTGGAAAGATATATAGTGTGCCCAGCGTGGAGCGAGGCCGGCAATGCTTTTATAGTTGTTCTGTTCCCAGCACAGAGCATGCGAACACTCTAGAAATATATATAAGGTGCCCAGCGTGGAGCGAGACCGGCAATGGTCTTATAGTTATTCTGTTCCCAGCACAGAGGATGCGGGCAATCTGGAAATATATATAGTGTGCCAAGCGTAGAGCGAGGCCGTCAATGGTCTTATAGTTGTTCTGTTCCCAGCACAGAGCATGCGAACACTCTGGAAATATACATAGTATGCCCAGCGAGGAGCGAGGCCGGCAATGGTCAGATAGTTTTTCTTTTCCCAGCACAGAGCATGCTAGCATTCATGAAATAAAATATAGTGTGCCCAGCGTGGAGCGAGGCCAACAATGGTCTTATATTTGTTCAGTTTCCAGCACAGAGCATGCGAGCATTCTGGAAATAAAATATAGTGTGCCCAGCGTGGAGAGAGGCCAACAATGGTCTTAAAGCTGTTCTGTTCCCAGCACAGAGCATGCGAGCAGTCTGGAAATATATACAGTGTGCCCAGCGTGGAGTGAGGCCAAACATGGTCTTATAGTTGCATGCGAACGCTCTGGAATTATATATGTGCCCAGCGTGGAGCGAGGCCAACAATGGTCTTATAGTTGTTCTGTTCCCAGCATAGAGCATGCGAGCACTCTAGAATTATATATAGTGTGTCCAGCGTGGAGCGAGGCCAACAATGGTCTTATTTTTGTTCTGTTCCCAGCACAGAGCATGCGAGCACTCTGGAAATATATATAATGTGCCCAGCGTGGAGCGAGGCCGGCAATGGTTTATAGTTGTTCTATTCCAAGCACGAATCATTCGAGCACTTTGGAAATATATATAGTGTGCCCAGCGTGAAGCGAGGCCGGCAATGGTGTTATTGTTGTTCTGTTCCCAGCACAGAGCATGTGAACACTCTGGAAATATATATAGTATGCCCGGCTTGGAGCGAGGCCGGGAATGGTTTTATAGTTGTTCTGTTCCCAGCACAGAGCATGCCAGCACTCTGGAAATATATATAGTGTGCCCAGCGTGGAGTGGGGCCGGCAATGGTCTTATAGTTGTTCTGTTCCCAGCACAGACAATGCGAGCACTCTGGAAATATAGATAGTGTGCCCAGCGTGGAGCGAGGCCAACAATTGTCTTATAGTGTTGTGTTTCCAGCACAGAGCATGCGAGCACTCTGGAAACATATGTAGTGTGCGTAGCATGGAGGGAGGCAAACAATGGTCTTGTAGTTGTTCTGTTCCCATCACAGAGCAAGCGAGCGCCCGTGAGATGAATATAGTGTGTCCAGCGTGGAGCGCGGCCAACAATGGTCTTATAGTTGTTCTGTTCCCAGCACAGGAGCAGCAGCACAGAGCATGCGAGCGCTCCGGAAATATATATATTGTGCCCAGCGCGGAGCGAGGCCAACATTGGTCTTATATTTGTTCTCTTCCCAGCACAGAGCATGCGAGCACTCTGGAAATATATATACTGTGCCCAGCGTGGAGCGAGCCCGGCAATGGCTTATAGTTGTTCTGCTCCAAGCACGGATCATTCATGCACTTTGGAAATATATATAGTGTGCCCAGCGTGTAGCGAGGCCGGCAATGGTCTAATGAAGTTCTGTTCCCAGCACAGAGCATGCGAGCACTCTGGAAATATATATAGTGTGCCCGGCGTGGAGCGAGGCCGGGAATAGTTTTATAGTCGTTCTGTTCCCAGCACAGAGCATGCCAGCACTCTGGAAATATATGTAGTGTGCCCAGCGTGGAGCGGGGTCGACAATGGTCTTATAGTTGTTCTGTTCCCAGCACAGACAATGCGAGCACTCTGGAAATATAGATGTACCCAGTGTGGAGCTAGGCCAACAATTGTCTTATAGTGTTGTGTTCCCAGCATAGATCATGCGAGCAGTCTGGAAATATATATGGTGTGCCCTGCATTGGGAGAGGTCAACAATGGTCTTATAGCTGTTCTGTTCCCAGTACAGAGCATGCGAGCACTCTGGAAATATATATAGTGTGCCCAGCATGAAGCGAGGCCAACAATGGTCTTATAGTTGTTCTGTTCCCAGCAAAGAGCATGCGAGCACTCTGGAAATAAATATAGTGTGCCCAGCGTGGAGCGAGGCCGGCAATGGTCTTATAGTTGTTCAGTTCCCAGCCGAGAGCATGCGAGCACTCTGGAAATATATATAGTGTGCCCAGCGTGGAGCGAGGCCAACAACAGCCTTATAGTTGTTCTGTTCCCAGCACAGACCAAGCGAGCGCTCTGGAAATATATATTGTGTGCCCAGCGTGGAGCGAGGACAACAATGGTCTTACAGTTGTTCAGTTCCCAGCAGAGAGCATGCGAGCACTCTGGAAATATATATAGTGTGCCCAGCGTGGAGCGAGGCCAACAATGGTCTTATAGTTGTTCTGTTACCAGCACAGACCAAGCGAGCGCTCTGGGAATATATATTGTGTGCCCAGCGTGGAGCGAGGCCAACAATGGTCTTATAGTTGTTCTGTTCCCAGCACAGACCAAGCGAGCGCTCTGGAAATATATATTGTGTGCCCAGCGTGGAGCGAGGACAACAATTGTCTTATAATTGTTCTGATTCCAGCACAGAGCATGCGAGCACTCACTCTAGTCATATATATAGTGTGCCCAGCGTGGAGTAAAGCCGCCAATGGTCTTATAGATGTTCTGTTCCCAGCACAGAGCATGCGAGCGCTCTGGAAATATATATAGTGTGCCCAGCGCGGAGCGAGGCCGGCCTGTTCCCAGCAGAGAGCATTCTAGCGCTCTGGAAATATATTTAGTGTGCCCAGCTCGGAGCGAGACAATGGCAGGAATAGGTCCATTCCCGCTACATGTCCAGCATAGTTCAAAGAAACGTTCCAATACGACTTCTAACTTACACAGGGTTGAGCAGCTGCAGGAATAGGTCCATTGTCGCACCATGTTCAGCACAGATTAAGCAACAGTACCCCTACGACTGCCAACGTACCCAGCGTGGAGCAACGACAGGAATAGGTCCGTTGTCGATCCATCAGTCCAGCACAGAGTTCAAGGAAACGTACCAATACGACTGATATTGTGCCCAGGGTCGAGCACTAGCAAGAATAGGTCGAAAGTCACTACATGTCCAGCACAGTTCAAGGAAACGCTCCAATACGTCGCTAACGTTCCCAGGGTGGAGCAACGGCATGAATAGGACCATTGTTGCTCCATGGCAAGCAGATTTCAAGCAAATTTTCCAGTACATTAAAACCGACTTGAAATAAATTTAACTTCACGTGATTTGAAAACGGTTTACCTTAATGCATGTAAGACTTAAATTTAGTGTTGAACTTTCCACAATAACAAGAAAAAAAAACTAGCAGTTTGCGAAGGAAATAGATCAATATTTATATATCAGTCGTTATGTTTGTTTAAGTAAAGGTGGTGTCTCAAATAATTATTGATAAGTATTTATAATACAATACGAAAAATAAAGTACCTTAAACGTTTAAAACAACATTTTTTTGTGAAATAAATTTACATTATCCTATTTTATTTAGATATTACAGAAAATCAAACGCTGAATGCGGCTATTTAAAATTAAATAGCATTTTCTTGTGGTTCCAATTCTATGGTAATCTCCCTTGCGAAGCTATAAATACACCTGATAACGGCTTTAAAGTGCCAATCGCATTCCTATAAGTATAAAAGTCTACACCCACAACTTTAAGTTGTACGGTCATAATTTGACTTCTACACAACGGGAGCTAAGAAAATGGCAATGTCAAATAATTAATGCTTCTGTAGGTTTTCTTTGAATTCAAGGGACGAAAAGACCCTGTGAAAATTTGCTCCAATTTTAATGAACCGAGCAACCAGTCTAAGTATAGCTGCAACTGTAGGAAAAGAGTGTGCCCACGGTGGAGCAAACGGTCCCAGCGTGGAGGTGCCCAGCATGGAGCGCCGTCATTACACCCTGCAGGACCTTGTTGGTCCGGGATCGGGACGAACATCCTGACCAGTCCAGCATACAGCCCGGGAGCCGCGTTTGAAATCGTCTTTGACATATCTGCCCCTAATCGGGCGGAGTAACGGGCGTAGAGCCTCTCGACCTCAGAGTCACTCCGCTCCTCGACCTGGTCGACGGTCAAGGCCTTTCCGTGAGCCACATTTCCGTACATACTGGCCGACCCTCCTGCTACTGTTGCAGCGAGCCTTTCGCGGTATTCTGTCATCTTTCCGTGGCTCTGCTTGTTGCTTTGCTACTGCCTGCGCCAGTTGCGTGTCTGGCGCCGCCGGGTCATCAAGCATCTGATCTATCAGCTCGTCACAGTTCATTTTTTGCATCAAGGGCGGACCAGTCTAAAATGGAGTCGCAGGCATGCGCATATATGCGCGGCAAACATCTGGGTCACCCGAGAAAGGATAAAAAAGACAGCGAAAGGCAGCGCCACATGCAGGCCAAGTACAACGATTACGGCCGCTAATGAGCACATCGTTGTTGGCGTTGCTTCGCAACAGCTACGCAACTGCTTCGCAACGGCTAATAATTATATAATCAGCGGGTTGATCAGTCTTCAACAGAAGCTTAGCGTGTTTTGTCTCGGCTAGCTGCTGCCGCACCAACTCCCGTCCTCGTGCGGGGATCACGTCATTATCACGCAAACAGTCTTCGAACGAGTCCAGATCCTTGCAGTGGAACAAACAGACCCAGCGCGTCTGCTCGCGCAAGTCTTTCAAGACGGAGTTGTACTCCTGCGTGAGGACACAGACAGACTGCTCCGCGTGGCGGCCCGAGAACGCCAGCTCTGACAGCACGTCTTTCTTCTTCGTCAAAGCCCTCTTAGCGCTGCAATCGTCTATGATGTACAGGGTCGGCTCACCCTGGAACACCCGGTAAAACGCTCGCAAGTAATCGTGAAGGCGCTCACCGGTGTCTAGAACGTAAATCTCAGGGTCCGTCCAGATCCAGGGGCGCTGCTGATACGTCCTGTTGTACCTTATGGTGCGACACAGAACCACTACGTGCTGAAATAACCTCCGGTAGGGGCCTTTGAGCATATCGAGGATAAAAACGGTTTTTCCGCATCCCGTCTGCCTTCTGATTGTCGCCGAATGGGCCGTGCGCGGTAGGAACTCTTTTATTTGAAGCTTCGCAACATCAATAAACCGCTGAGACGAATCGGCCATCTTCGATGTTAAGCTGTGCATCCGTGATGACGTAGAGGTAGATGTTCAATGCGCCTGCCGCCTCGGCTCTTTTCGTTATCTGGATGGTCACACCTTCGCTGGCATTCTCTAACCGCTTGCCGGAGCCGTGGAGCCGGCCGTCGTCGCTTGTCCTGAGGTGAAGCCACAGCGCGTACTTGCTGGTGAAGTATTCTGCAAGGCTGACGTCGGCTAGGGCCAGGTCTTTATCGACTGTTGCCCGTTCAGGGTGTCGCTTGCTGCCGGCTGGGAAGAGCTTCCTCGCTTCATCAAACATCTGTAAGAGCGCATCCCTTGGCTGAAGAGTTGCTTGGGGATCCCCTCGATGGTGACCTCGACCTTGTCGATGTCATACTCAAGACAGATGTTTCCAATGTCGAAAGAGGCACCTCTGCCTGTGGCCTGGATCACACGGTTGTAGTCGTTGAACGTGAGCTCATACTCGAGCCGGTCGCCCAGCGCGCTCTGGTAGAATGGCATATGGCTCTCGAGCAGCTCGAAGTCCAGTGGGATGTAGAAGCGATTGCCGAAAGCATCGGCGACGGCTTTGTCCGCTAGAACGGACTCGTTTTTGTCCCCAGCATTGATCCGGATCCTCGTCGTATTTCGTTCATTCGACGTATCAATGCCTTGGTACTGGCCATTTTTCCTCTCTGAAGCCGTCCTCCAGAGATCGGAGTAGCAGTGGTACACGTCACTGTCGTCGATGCTGAGGACCTCATTCCCCGAAATTTTAATGACGGTCTTTTTCACGAGGGCGCGGCCTAGGTTCTGAACTGCAGCGTGATCGTGAAGGCCAACCTCGCGGTCCCGGGGACGTCCCGGGGACGATGACATCCTGTTGGCCGAGGTCGGGGACATCCTGTTGGCCGAGGTCGGGGAATCGAACCAGAAGCTGCTGGTTCGGGCCGATCGTGCTGGGGTTGTTAGTTATCGTCACCGATTGCCTCACCCCTTTCACTCCAAGGGGTTCGTGGAGGCATCGGTAGGGGTCAAGCTTTCGTCCGTACTTGCTTGATGACATGGTGTCAACTTAGTTGACAACTTCGTTGACACTCGACAAAGTCTGTTTTAAACATGCGCGACAATCTTCAAATGCACAAACATTATGGATTACTTTGATAACCCCACGTTCAAAGACTGGCCCGAAGGCAGTATCGACTATGACCAGTTTGGGATTGATGACGATGGTAAAACACTCTATTGGAACCCCGGCGACAAAAAGATTCCTATCACTGCGACAAGGGGAGGATTCCAGCTTCTGGTTCTGTCCACACTGGCCTCGAAATATGGAACACGGAGTGTAAATGCAATTCGGAAATCACTGGGTCTCACTGGCTATAAATCGAATATGCCACGTCTCCACAAAGAGGCTGTGGATACACTCCAAAAAGCACAGGAAACCCTCCCAAAAAACATTGAATCCGTCGAGATGACAGAGCTCTCCGGCGTAGCCCACGACATTATTCAAACAATAGGAGATGTCGAGACCGCATTGAAGACAATTGATGATCAACCTATCGACACCGCGTGGGTCACCCAGGCCAAAAGAGAGCTTGCTGGGCTTGAAAAGGCTATGACTCGAACCCGAGATGAGTTGGCGAACACCCTGGCGAAGCTGTCAAAGGTCGACGAGGGAAAATCCCAAGTTGAAAACCACTTGGCCAGGGAGCGGCGGAAACTGACGGAAACGGACGACACCGAGATGCAGCAGGAGATTCAAGACCGAATCAGAAACCTCGAGAGCGAGCTTTCTGACATCGAAATCGAAAGACAGTCGAGGCTCGAAGCCCTCTCTGCGAACAGAGCTGCTCTCCGATCCCAGATTAACAGAATCCGTGAGACATTCATGAAGACACAACGCTGGCTGAGCGAATACGGACACCCTTTCGCGAGCAGGGAATTACCATCGTGAGCCTCCTTACAGCGGTTGGGATGGCAATCTCGACCCTAGTGCTTGCGCTCTCTGGCGGCGGGAGTGTACCGGCTCCGGTTCTCAAGCCACCCGGCAAGGGCGGGGCCAAGAAGTGGGTAAAAAAGCACCTACAGTCCCTCAGGCGTGCCCTGGCCAATTTGGCCGGCAAGGCCGCGGCTGCCCTGCCCGGAATCATCGAGTCCATCGTCTCTTGGCTCTTGAGCACGCTAGGGAAGGCCGCTTCATGGCTCGCAGATAATTTGTGGGCCTTACTCATCGGCGTGGGGCCCTTCTTCTCGTGGCTGCTCGGGACTGGTTATCTCGACCGCGCAACTATGCCGAGTGCAATCCCTGCGACTATGAGAGCTGTTTTTTCTTCTTCATGGTCGAGACAGCCTTGTTCATTCCTAGGTTGTGGCCGATGGCAGCGCCTGACCCCGCTATTTGGATTTGGTTATTATAACCTTGGACATTGCCGGGATGGAGTGCCATGTCGCTCGGCATCAAGTAGAGCCCTCTCCCGCAGACGTAATCCAGTGGTGTGGATGCATATTGCAACGTCTTTTGATAGCGATCGATGTTGCTGGGGATATCGACTGGTGAGGCGATGACGTCTTCGAGATTCGCATTAAACTGCTTTGGGGCGTCGAACCCCGTCCCGACTTTGAGAATGTTGGAACGGGTCTGAACTTGTGCTCCCAAGATTGCCCAAACATAAGTCCGAATCGAGTCGTTGAGGCGCTCGACACCCGCTTGCGTGAAACCTTCTGATTTATCGAGAATGAACATCGTCCACGCCTTTGAAATATCCCGTTTATGTCTGATTGAGTCCTTGGGGTGGAAGAACGGCCCCTGTGCTTGATGCTCCATCCTATATTTACCCGATGGCTCCATATAACTCCCATTTGAGCCGAGCCCTTGACACCCATGGTCTAACTTCTGCCTCCAATCCGTATCAGGTGAGACTGCGAACTCCTCGCAAAGCCGCTTGCAGGCCCTGGAGTCATACTGGTTGACGTATTATCACTGGTGGTACAACATATGCAAGGCGAAAAGGAACAATAAGGTCTCAAATAACAAGACTGAAAAAATAATACCTGACGGGTATTATAACGTCTGTGAGTTGAACGAAAAGGTGTTTCAACGGTTGGGCGCCGAACTCACTCTAGATGATCCCTCTGGTCTACTGCATTTGATAGTAAAGTAGAAGTAAAAAAAAGATCAGGAATCGATACAATTAACTTACTCCATCCATCAAAGACACCAGAGGGAAAGAAATACAAACATTAAGCGACCAGACCATAAATGAAACCTAAACAAAGGAAGGCCATACTTTCCCACAAAATGGCCATATGGTCATCCAAAATTAAAAGACACAAGTGATACACACAGTAAGTAACAAACAACAACATAAATAAATCGCCACAGAAAATCCGCCTTGGAACGGTCAGTGGAAAGATTTCCACTGGGGGGCTTAAATCGATTTTACGTGGCCACAATCCTCGCCCTTACTTCCGTCGCGATTTAGACAAATAATTTGTTCAGTCCGCATGAAGGCCTCCTAACTCATCAGTGCAACATCTCCGTGAACACAAAAAATCAAAGAACCACAGAGATGAGACAACGGTGAGGACTCGACAGCAAGAAACAACTGAAATGCTGGAGCAAAATTAAACAGAGAAGTCCGGAGAAGCCATAATAATGAATCGCGAATTAGCTAATCTCTTAGGTTTTCCGACAATACTTTCAGAGATCGTCCCCCTACCTTTACCTTTGTCGACAACCTAAAAAAGGAATGAACCCCGCCCCCAGACGTTCACTGCAGAGCAGCCACACTAGCTTGCCGTCCATCGTGAGGTCTGTTTTCACCTTGCTGAGTTAAGTACTTCAGACAATCTGCATAACGGTCGCCCCACTACACTACTTAGATCCATCTCTGTCGAGAACTAAAAGTGTGGATCTGGTTAAAACTGAATCATTTCCTGTCTTACAGTACAAGAGGTTGTCGTAAGGGCCTATTTCACAACTAATTATCTCAATTAGAGATACCAACGGGGAGATGTTGCCATTCGAGTATATGAGCGCAACCCTACATATAAGGAATGGTTGACGCAAGCGGCCCCGCTGGGGTCAGAAAATGCCCTGGGGTGGCTTTGGAGGAATCCAAAACCAAGTTGAATACCGTCATTTAGACCTACATAATATTTTTATAGGCCAAGTGTCTCTCAAAAGGCTGCTATTTACGCCCGGTGCGCTCACAGCAGACCAAGCTATAGTCTTTATTAGCCAGTAGTCTATTTAAACCCACCCAGCTCGAGGGGTAGTACACGATGGGCCTCTAACCAGGACTTGAAATCGGAGATAATCACCGACTTCAGCATGTGGTCGATGTCAGAGATTTATGCCCAATGAGCTTACGCAATAAGTAATATTCATTTAGAGCGAAAGGTTAGATCATATTAGTACGATGACCCTCTATCCACCACTTGATACTGGAGACAAACACCGTCTTCAGCACGTGGCCGAGGTAAAATTCCGTCTCGAAAAAGAACGAGACTTCAGAGCCTCGCTGTACAAGAAATACAGACGTGGAGCTAATGTTGGTGATGGGAGTGATACCACGCTTACTGCGGCTAGCGTAGGGCTCGCTGCTTCTGGCGTCGGGCTCTTGTCAACTATCATCGCGGTGCCTGCCGCCCTTGGCCTTCAAGCTGGAGCGATTGTGTGTTGTTTGCTGGGTGTTGGCCGGGAAATTTATTGGCCGGAGGCTCCAAACAAAAGCCAAAAACACGACGAGATTCGTATTTGGCTGAGTCAAAGCTGAACACAATCGCAGACCGCATTTCTATCGCGCTGAACGACGATAATATATCTGAAACAGAATTTCGCCTGATTCTGTGTGAAATCGACAAATTCAATCGAAGAAAGAAGAAATTCGTCAGCGCCAGAAAGGGACTGTTAGTTTGTCGGACGAGGAAAAAAAGAAGTTGTTTCAACTTGCGAGAGACGAGGCATTAATGACGGCCCGTACCAAGCTATTGGAAGAGTTGGACAAAGCTGGTCACAGTGGCGCTTCAACATGAACATTCATGCTCGCGGGCTTAAACAACCTCTAAGGCCGGTCGACCCCTCAATGAGCTGGCCCATTCTCAATCCACATAAACGACAGATCAACCACGCCGTCCTTTTCATACTCCACACCCAGTTTTTAAGAACCCTTTGATTTTATCCAAGCCCAAAGAGCATTTTTACCTCCACCCCGCTGTCTTTAGGACGAAATGGGTACAACTGGCTGGTTAGGACCGAATGGGCACAACAGGCTGGTTAGGACCGAATGGCTGACCAGTGTCTTAAGGACGTAATGGGTACAACTGACTGGTTAGGACCGAATGGTCACAACTGACTGATCAGTGTCTTAAGGACGTAATAGGTACATCACCCGCTTGTTAGCGATCAATTACTTTAGTCAAGATTACTATTATAAAACAAATACGCAGTAGAAAAGTTTGTATTGATCTGGATTAAATAGGTTAGTCTGGCATCCGGAAATAAATAAATGTAAATTATTAGAAATTATAATTTTTCAGGATTGAAGGGATAAAACAAGATCAGTAGAAAAATAGAAAACTAACAGAGTATTAAGCAAGTATTAAAAACAAATATATATATTATATATATATATATATATATATATATATATATATATATATATATATATATATATATATATATATATATATATATATATATATATATATATATATATATATATATATATATACACTTTGATAAATAAATGAAGTTCAGATGCTCAAACAATATTTTATTTTTGGCTAACCGGTTTCATGACATTAGTCAATTTTCAAAGCCTTTATTTAAGTATAGCGATGTCCATATAGGTAGCATTACACTAAATACTGGGAGGTACCGGGTTTTATCACTTTGGGACAGAGCTTTTAGTTGCGTTCTAAATACCAGACTTGCTTCCATTGGATATATATCCCATGTTTTATTTCAATGTGAGAAAATGATAGGTATAAGGGACTAAAATGATGCATGTTTTATAAATATATCTGCAAGCTCAAAGAAATTTTTTGCTGATTTTATATGGTCACCCCTCCTTTAAAAATGTTGGTTTTATTTACTCCGTTCTAGCAGGTCAACAAACATGGTTGATTGTAACTTGAAAATGAGCCGGACAACATGTGGATTTTTTCTCATTAACTTGTTGGGCTAGGATGGCTCTATAAACAAGTAAGGTTTGAAAAGTTTTGTATGTGTAGTTTTTGTGGGAGCAGGTAAAAGGTTACTATTGTCGCCTATGGAAAACATTTAGTGGAACGCTACCTATAGCAAAAGTAGACCACTATCCTGTTTTCAGTCATTACATACTATTTCCACACATTTGTAGATTCTGTCCAATTCTGTTTCATAAAATGTATCCTCATGGCATGTATTTTGACATAGATACTGTAAAAAATGTGATGGTAATGCTAATTTAGGTCTAACTGGATGTATTTGATGTATTTTTGCCTCTGACCTATGTTCTTGGTGGGGGGGGGGGGTTACTTTGAAGCCATGTAAATCAGTTTTTATTGATGTGTTTGGAAAGGAGACTTGCAGTAATTGTATTTGCACAAACACAAGAAAGAATCAACTCCATCTGGAATATAAGTGTAAGGTTTCATGGCACTAGGACTATGTCTCAAACCAAAGCAAAACTTCAAAATTGTGTCTCCGAACAGCCCGCTGCAATATCCGGATAAGTTTTCTCATCCGTTAAAAGTTCTATTTCATTGTATTCATGTAAAAGGATGTGGACAGATATATTCAGCCATTCCTCATGGCATTAAGGCATTTATTAACATTTTCTTGGCATTTTTGTCCTCAAAATATCCTCAAAATGCCATTTTTACCTTTAAATAGGGGGTGTAGGTGTGAAAATAGCCATAAAAATGAGTATTGGTGCTATTTAGGCATAATTCTCTGCATTTTAGGATTGAATTGTTCCAAAGACATTGGAGAAGAACCCCTGATGCAAGCCAGTGTCTGGGTTCCATTCCAGAAAGAGATAAACTTTTGCACTTTTCAAAAACTATGGTTTGTTCGGCTTTCATTGTTGAATCTGAAAGCGATAACTTTATCGCAAACTTGAAAGATTCTGTGTGACTGAACTTTTATTATGCATGACTAAATTATTACATATGACCTAAATTTCTATTTGGCAATGCTTTTGATGCAACATAAAGAAAATAAGGATTTGGTATAGGTAGCATTACACTAAATACTGGGAGGTACCGGGTTTTATCACTTTGGGACAGAGCTTTTAGTTGCGTTCTAAATACCAGACTTGCTTTCATTGGATATATATCCCATGTTTTATTTCAATGTGAGAAAATGATAGGTATAAGGGACTAAAATGATGCATGTTTTATAAATATATCTGCAAGCTCAAAGAAATTTTTTGCTGATTTTATATGGTCACCCCTCCTTTAAAAATGTTGGTTTTATTTACTCCGTTCTAGCAGGTCAACAAACATGGTTGATTGTAACTTGAAAATGAGCCGGACAACATGTGGATTTTTTCTCATTAACTTGTTGGGCTAGGATGGCTCTATAAACAAGTAAGGTTTGAAAAGTTTTGTATGTGTAGTTTTTGTGGGAGCAGGTAAAAGGTTACTATTGTCGCCTATGGAAAACATTTAGTGGAACGCTACCTATAATGGCGTCTTGTTACTATGAAAGTTGGCGTAACGTAACGTAACGTAACGTCATGAACTTCCGTCCGGTCTGTATGTATTATGTAACGAATTAATAATGGATAAACATGATCGGTAAATACACGTTGAAATGAAGTGATGTCATAACTGGCGTCTCCACTATCTACAAACGGTTATGTTGAATTGAGTTCTGGTTTATATTGTTGTATAAAATACTTTTCCTTTTCTTTTCTTTCAATTATGCTGTCTGTTTCTATTTTGTAGAATGGAAACATGTAATATTTCGGGTCTTGTTTCGAACAGGAAGCAATGTGTCCACTAAGGGGTATCATTCTCAAGTTTTCATTTCTTATGTGCTGATTATGTAGGGTCGTTCTTTTTCTCAAGTTGTTTGTTTCCCCAATGTAATATTTGTTACACCCCCTGCATTCAATTACATATATGACATTTCTGACGGTACACGACATGTCACAAGTCACAGTAAAGATTTTGTCATTAAAGCTGTATGTCGAACCTTCTTTTATATATTTGCACAAACCACATCTTGGTTCGTTGCATTTTGTTACTTTGGCTATGCTTGGTTGTTTGTTTGAAAACTTAGCTTTTGTTAATAGTTTCTTTAAATTTGGAGATTGGCGCTTGCTTTTTAAAAAGGTTTTACTTCGGAAAATAGATTTTAACCTGTCATCTCCCAGAAGGAGTGATTTATTTTTCTGTATTTCTGGGAAAATCTCTGGGTTGTGAGGATTGAAAGTAGATACGTATGGTATCAAATTATTATCTTTGCTTTTTTCGGTGGGGTGTAGAAGTGTCTCTCTGTTTAAAGCCTTAATTTTTGCAATGCTGTCTTGTATCAGTGAAGGTGGATATTTCTGCTTTAAAAGGAATCCATGCAATTCTTCGAGACGTGTAAGAAGTGTGTTTTTATTCAGAAATGATCATCTTTAGTCTTCGAGCTAAATTGTATGGAATGCTATTTCGTGTGTGTTTTGGGTGGCATGATGTGTATAAGAGATATTGCTTTGAATCTGTTGGTTTATAATATACGTCTGTTTTAATTTTTCCGTTGTCGTTAATGACCATGGTATCTAAAAATGAGAGTTGTCTTCTGCTTTTATCGAGTGTAAATTTGATGCTTGGATGTAACATGTTTAGTAGACTATGAAGTTTCTTCAAATCTTCTTCTGATTGTTTAAATATAAGGAAACAGTCATCAAGGAATCTTTTGAAATTTGTTTCCAAATATGACCTGAACTCTAAACCAAAATCGTTTTCCGATTGTTCATACAATTTCTCTTCAAGGTATGCTAAAACGAGTGTGGCATAGACGGGGGCAAATTTGGTTCCCATCGCCGTGCCTTTGATTTGGATGAAATATATATATATATATATATATATATATATATATATATATATATATATATATATATATATTGCACAACGTCAATTGAATGTTATCAATGTTAAAATAGCCTATCATCAATGTGTACACAAATGTCCGACTCCTGGTGCATTTGTCCGATTTCTAGCCTTTCGCATCTTTCGGCTAGATCTCCGAACCTTCTGAAGGAAAACAGGGGTGCATTGCAGGACTGGCAGGTATTGAAGACTTCCAAGAAAGGGGTTCCGTGTCTGAAGCAAGCCAGTAGGGCGAAAAATGTATATAAACAAAAAAAAAACTCTCTCAAAAAAATGCCCTATTTAGGCGTGAGTTCGAATCTCCGGAGAGACAACTATTTTTTTTATCTTTTTTGTGTTGTGGGAGAGTGCCAATGGTCTGAAACGAGCTAGGAGCCAAAATGGGGCTTCTGAGGTCGAATTAAAAAGTGTATTCGCCCTTGGTATGTCGCAGCCAGTTGGGGTGGAATTTTTTAGGGTTGAGGGGCTTAATTTGTCAAAAAGAAAATATTTGGGCCAAAATAGGCTGGGAGCCTTAATAGGCTGAAAAAAAAAGTGCATTCACCTCCCCCCCCCCCCCCCCCTTTGGTTGTTAACATACGCCACTAGAGCTGCGATGTTGTGACATGTGTCGCAAAAAATGTGTTGGGGCTGTTAGGCTTAATTTGGTAAATTAAAAATTTTGATTAATCTGCTGGGAGGCTTAATTTGCCAAAAAGAGAATATATTTGGATCAAAATAAGCTTAATGGGCTGAATGGGGCTTTCATGGCTGGAACAAGAAGTCCATTCGCCCCCACCGCTGCTATTTTTATTTCGGCCGTAAAGCTCACACTGTATTTGTATATGCGTGTTTTCGTAATGGCGGGCCGTAAATCCACTATACATCCCGAAGATAACCGGCCACGTGTTTTAATGGGTAAGAACGCTGACACTTGACCATTAACCTCTCACCGCAGTATGCACCTGAAACACTTTCTCCGGTTTTAGCCCAGCTCTAATAAATGACCAGCTTGTAATTAGAGAAATAATCTTTAAAGGACCGTAAAATCAAATCACCAATCAAACCGAGGAACAAGACGAGGATGATGGAAGACTCAGTGCAAAGAGAGCATCATCAAGGAATGGATGGTGTTTCAGGACTATCTTGGGGTAGCGAGGGCAGACAGATGGAGAGAAGTTATTGCAAAGTAATATATCGTGCCCCAATAGCCTCCAAGATTAAGAAACTGAGATGAGATAACAAACAACACTCCTGAATCAATATTGCTAGGCCTAGGAGTACCGCTAGTTAGTCCTTCCACTGGGGTTCGGGCCTCGCCCAAGTTGTTTGGACTGAGGTTTAACATCAACACTGTTTATGTCATATTGACGATATTGCTTCCAATATTGTGGGAGTTTTATCCGACATTGAAATGAAATGACATCTCAAGCCCTGTAGCCCAACAAAACCAGCAGGGTTTATATGCCGGGGCACCAATGTGACTTTTGCAGGATTACTTACTAAGCGGTTTACCAGTATTATGTGGTTATGTCGGATGTGCGCCTTACTGGTGAACAGAAGGAAACGGGTTTGAAAAGTCTCCCTGCCCTACATTATACTGTAGTTTATATTTTCTTGTCCTTTGGGATCATTGATTCCCTTGTGGAATTTTGAAAATATTTTGAGGGTCACTGATGAGGCCTAATTGGCCGAAACTAGCTAGTCTGGCCCAGAAAACAAGTACACTCCATATTTTCCAGTTTTGTGGTGTATTCCTTGCTTCAAAAGGATAACCCTTTTATAGAACATACTTAACGTCACTACGGCTGATGTGTGGGAATGTGTGGCGGCCGTAAAAAGTCTCCCTCCCTGCCTAACATCATACAGTAGTTTATATTTTCTTGTCCTTTGGGATCATTGATTCCATTGTGGAATTTGGAAAAAAATTTTGAGGGTCACTGGTGAGACCTAATTGGCCGAAACTAGCTAGTCTGGCCCAGAAAACAAGAACACTCCATATTTTCCAGGTTTGTGGTGTATTCCTTGCTTCCAAAGGATAACCCTTTTATAGAACATATTGATACCTGCCGGGGTCGGCAACATTCCCTCGTGGAAATTGATCATGAACTCTTTCCTCTGGTAATTCTCTCCCTTCCGCTGATTCGAGAAGGGCAGTTATCAGTTTCTGACGAAAGATGTGCACTCTGCTGGCCACCCTCTTACGTATAAGCCAACCCAGGGTTAACTGACCGGCTCAAAAATGGATTTACTGGTGAACAGGAGGAAACGGGTATGATTCCTGCCGGGCCACATTCCTTTGTGGAAATTGATCATGAAACCTTTCCTCTGGTCATTCTCTCCCTTCCGCTGATTCGAGAAGGCCAGTTGTCAGCTGGCGAAAGAATATGCACTCTGCTGGCCACCAGCTTACGTATAAGCCAGCCTAGGGTTAACGGAGCGGCACAAAAATGACCTAAATAGTGTTGACTGTGTCGTAAAAATCGAATACAAACATCCTGTGGGGTTGGTTTCAGCTCTGCGTGGAAGCACCCTGCTGTATTTCTTCAAGCCCCGGATGGCGGGGACCCGCCTCGCTCAGTTTACATGTGGTACAACATGATCAACTAACGGATGGTCAAGTGATTTTCTTCATGTTATCTTGCGCATGCTCACCACAGTACGACACGAAAGATTCGATATGCGGGAAAGATTATTGAAAGGTTCATAAAAGTTATAAATTAATTTGTCCTCTTATTGCACGACCCGCAGAAAAAGCAACCGACTTCATAAGCAACCGACTGAAGTCGGTTGATTTCTAAGAGTGCCCTAAAATCACCGTGTCATTCGGTCATTCTGTCAGTCTGTCCGTCCGTAACCCGTTTGTGATAATTGGTGATAGTGACTTAACCGCTTGGAATGTTTAAACAATTTTTGACATACTGATAGATATCAATGAGATCTAACCAATGAATTTGCGTAATAACACATTCCATTTAGTATAGCCTCGCCGAGGCGAAAAATGTGAAAATTTTCGAACTGCTTCTCCTCGGAAACCGTTGTGCCGATTGAAGTCAAATTTCATATGAAGCCTCTATGGGATGGGGGAAACCAAAATTTGCTCATGGGGTCCAGGTCACATGACCAAAATGGCCGCCAAGCCATATATGGTAAAAACCCTTCAAAAATAATCTTCTCCAGAACCACTGGGCAGATTTCCACGAAACTTGATAAATAGCATCTGGGACGTAGGCCCATCATAAATTGCTAAAATGGTGACCTTGGGTTGACCTTGACCTTCTTTGGGTCCGTCCGTAACCCGTTTGTGAAAATTGGTGGTAGTGACTTAACCGCTTGGAATATTTAAACAATTTTTGGCATACTGATAGATATCAATGAGATCTAACCAATGAACTTGCGAAATATTACATTCCATTTAGTATAGCCTCGCCGAGGCGAAAAATGTGAAAATTTTCGAACTGCTTCTCCTCGGAAACCGTTGGGCCGATTGAAATCAAATTTCATATGAAGCCTCTATGGAATGGGGGAAACCAAAATTTGCTCATGGGGTCCAGGTCACATGACCAAAATGGCCGCCAAGCCTGAATGGTCTGTCTGTCTGTCCGTCTGTAACCCCTTTGTGATAATTGGTGATAGTGACTTAACCGCTTGGAATATTTAAACAATTTTTGGCATACTGATAGATATCAATGAGATCTTACCAATGAACTTGCGAAATATTACATTCCATTTAGTATAGCCTCGCCGAGGCGAAAAATGTGAAAATTTTCTAACTGCTTCTCCTCGGAAACCGTTGGGCCGATTGAAGTCAAATTTCATATGGAGCTTCTATGGGATGGGGGAAACAAAATTTGCTCATGGGGTCCAGGTCACATGACCAAAATGGCCGCCAAGCCATATATGGTAAAAACCCTCAAAAATAGTCTTCTCCAGAACCACTGGGCAGATTTACACGAAACTTGATAAATAGCATCTGGGACGTAGGCCCATCATAAATTGCTGAAATGGTGACCTTGGGTTGACCTTGACTTTCTTTGTGCCTAGATCAAACTTTGACACATATGCTTTTGTATTGGAAAAGTGAGAATGCATTTTATCCTGCAAACGATTCAGAATACAGTACTAAAGTATAAGATATATTTTTGCTCCTTACGAAAAGGCGCATTTATTGGGGGAACCGTTTTAGGTCCAGGTCACATGACCAAAATGGCCGCCATACCCATATATGGTAACACTCATAAAGCTAAAAGCATCCGGCGGGTCGTGCACTTCAGCTGAAGCATTGGTTCTTCACATGAATCGTATGCAAGTGAAAAAAAGGTCAAAGGTTATTCAATTTTGCAGCCCATCTCTGTTATCCTTGCTTTACAAAAGGATGAGATGTCCCACAAATTGGATGCAATGTCTCCAAAATGATCTATATAATGTTGATGGGGACATTAAACCTCCAATCAAACAAACAAACGTGGTGCGAGTCGGACCTCCATGCTCATAGACCCTATTTGGTTTCATTGGGTGCCAGGGCTTGAGATGTCATTTCATTTCAATGTCGGGTAAAAGTTCCACAAATTGGAAGCAACGTCTCCAAAATAATCTGTATATTGAAGACGGGGATGCTAAACCGTCAATCAAACAAACACAAGTGGTGCGAGTCGGATCTCCATGCTCATAGACCCTATTTGGCTTCATTTTCTGGCAGAGCTTGAGATGTCATTTCATTTCAATGTCGGGTAAAACTGCCACAAATTGGAAGCAACGTCTCCAAAATGACTTATATAGTGTAGACGGGGAAGTTAAACCTGCAATTAAACAAACAAAAGTGGTGGAAAAGGACCTCCATGCTCATAGAAAAATAGAAGTGGAGGCAATGGTCAGGAGTCGATACATTTAACCCACAGCTCAAACGTGCTGTGAGTTGGGTCTCCATACCCGTAGACTCTATTTGGTATCATTGGGCGGCAGGGCTTAAGATGTCATTTCATCTCAATGTCGGTTAAAAGCACTGGTAAACCGCTTAGACGATCTAAGCCTGCCCAGGCAAAGTGGTACGAATCGGACCGTCCATGTACATAAACCTTATTTAGTTTCACTGGGCAGCAGGGCTTGAGATGTCATTTCTTAAGATTTTTTTTCCTGATTCTTTTTTCCGATACTTTTTTTCTGAAACTTTTTTTCCTGATTCTTTTTTTCCTACATTCGAGTCAACCATGGCGTCTTTCCTTTATATCACTCAAACTTATAGATTATAGATGCTGAAAAGAACCGCCTAAGTGAGGTGCTTCTGGCGGGTAGGGGAGACCGGGGCTAGTACGGCCCCTTTTTAGAAAACATTCATTTTTGTAATGAGTCTTACAGCTAGGTCTCCGAAAACTATATATGTAAGTAAGGTACAATGGAGCCGTACTAGCCTGGGTATATGCCTTCTTATGCCTCTGTCTGATAATGGTTTATTTTTTAATCAAAGTCATGAAGGCCGAACTTGCCCCGCCGAGGGGCAAGTTCGGCCACCCAGCAGGGCAAGTTCATCTCACAGTAACTGTCCTGAACTATTAATATATTTCACAGAACTAACCTATAGGGAGGAAAGTAATGTAAATATATAACGCATCTATCATATAGTTTCAATTATGTAGTTAAAACATAAACTTTTCTAAAAGTTTAAAAAAAGTTTAAATACCTGAACATGAGAAAAGTAGGGGAGATCGGGGCTAGTTCGGCCCCATTTTAGAAAAGGTTCACTTTTCGAAAGACTATTTTACAGCTTGGTCTTCGAAAACTGTGTATGCAAGTAAGGTCGGTATACGCCTTCATATGTCTCTTTCCGATTAAGGCTATTTTCAGTCGCAGAGACTGGGTGATGGTGGCCGAACTTGCCCCGATTTAAAAGGCCGAACTTGCCCCTGGCAGACTTTGCTGGAACATCACGTGAAATAATCCTTTTAGGGTGCAGGAAAAGAAATTAATAATGTATTACATTAAAGCGCATTATCGTACCGTAATAAATGTATAGAAATTATATCGGAATCATAACACTTCTTAAGAAAAATAAAAACTATAATTACTATGGAAAATTTTCTCAGCATGCACAAAAACGAGATTTCGGTTCCAAAATCTATGCCATATTCTTCAAGGCGGTCATTATGTACTGACTTAGATAAAATCGTCCTAAATGACTTCACATAATGATCCCCAGCTCTTTAACTTGGTTGACATGCTAAATATAGCCATATGCCGAACATGCCCCGGGGCCGGCCTAGCCCCGGTCTCCCCCACAAATTATGTTTTTGAGTAAAAAAAATAAGGCAAATAATGACTGTTAAATGTTAGGCGAGTTTCACTATAAAAAGTACAATCTCTGAAAACTTGCATATGGGAAACTCGTTTATTGTCACTCTTTGCGCTCTAGAGAATATTTCTGAATGTCCGAAAACTGGATTCTGGCAAGTAGTGAAGCCCCAGACCAGACAACGCAGAACGCGGCATTTGATCAGGGCCTTCACTGTTTTCCAAAAGTGTTGACACTATAAAGCTGAAAAGAACTCCATATATATGTCAAACCAGATGCGACGAGACAAAATTAACCTCAAAATGTTGTCTATCAAGGCCGTCTGATGCATCTTTGATTTATATATTGCATATAAGCAGACAGTGTGGGCCCATCTCAGACAGTCTTACATATTACGAAAACACGCCTGTTCAAAATAATATTTTAAAGTTTACTGTCTAGAAATGATTTTTTTTTTTTTTTTTTTCAGAGAGAAAAGTGCTATTTTTCCTAAAATCTGCTCAAAAGATACATGTTTTGTTTGTTTTGTTTAATTTGAGGTTTAACGTCCCCGCCAACTGTAAAGGTCATTTTGGAGACGTTGCTTAAATTTTGTGGGACTTTTACCCGACATTGAGATGAAATGACACCTCAAGCCCTGTCATCCAATGAAACCAATAGTGTTTTTAAGCATGGTTTGAGGTTTAACGTCCCCGTCAACATAGTATAGGTCATTTTGGAGACGTTGCTTCCAATTTTGTTGGACTTTTACCCGACATTGAGATGAAATGACATCTCAAGCCCTGTTGCCCAATGAAACCAATAGGGTTTTTAAGCATGGACGGTCCGACTCGCACCGCTTTGCCTGGGCAGGCTTAGTTTCTCTAAACGGTTTAATAGTGCTCGTGTGACGAGTCGGAATCAGCTCTGCGTGGAAGCATCATGCAGCCTATCTATTTCTTTAGGCCCCTTCTGCATGGAAGAAGAAAAGATACATGTAGAATGTAGTAATTCGTTAGAATAGCCGCGATGTTTTTAAGCAAAATAACAAAAAAATGCCCCCGTAAACCCCAGGTTTGCCATACAAAGTCGTATGTTCGCAACAATGACGTTTAAGGCAACAAGCAGACTACAAAGCTTCCCCCCCCCCCCCCCCACTCCCCGAGTCAGACCGTTTATGCTTATGAGCCCTATTGTTTTCATTGGGCGGCAGGGCTTGAGACGTCATTTATCTCAGTGTCAGTTAAAAGTCCCACAAACACCGTGTAGCATCGACTCCGGAACTTGTTACTCAAAAGTACCAGATAAATGAGGAAAATGATTATACCGACGGTAGGTAATCGCTTAAGTTGGCGTTATTACGTAGTGTCAGAACTTAAACTCACTTCCCATATTTACTCAACTTATTTTTCTCTGAAATTGTTAAAAAGAAATTTTGGAAAGCTTTGTCAGCTGCCCAATAAACACACAAATGAGTCGGCTGGTACATGGCTGGTACCGCGAAAATTCATGACAGCTTCAACAATCTGTGAATTTATTACAGAAACGGCTTTGACAATCTTCAATTAAGTGGCATCAATAGAAGCCGAATCCTTCGCTGCTTGTAATGTTTTAGTTGTTTTTCCCCAAAAGAATATTGTGACTGAATAAACAAGCCGAAACGCGCGAAGGCCAGAGTACGGCAATTTGCGTCACCAGGTAAAATACTGGACGGCAGTTTGCTGGAAACAGTACGGCAATTTGATTTGAACAATTATACATAAAGTGCTATGGCGGAGAAGTGTTCTTAATAGTTTCACAACTTTCAATCTTAATATAAACAAAGGTTTGTTGGGTTCGTCGTTACTTTCATTGTCGGTCTCCTTTTTATCAGTAATTTTAAAGGGACAGAAGGGTTGGGGATATAAGAAATTGGTAATGACAACAGATTGACCTGTTGTTGTCCTCTAGTTTTTTTTTTCGACTTTTATCGATTTTCTTTCTTTCTTCCAGTACGTCTAAACCCCAGAGGGGGACATAAGACGGGTTCCGGCGAACCAAGTGTTGAAGGGTCTTAGCTGAAATAAAAGGAAAGGAAAGTTGGTGAAATGGGTTTGTACAGTGGGAAAAGAGAGTGTTAGTACAGTTAAAAGATAAAAACAGAATTGGGTCTTTTAAGGAGAAGCATGAGCCATCAGGCTAGTTCAGCACTGCTAAACTGAGCCAGAGTAGGAAGCGTTACAACATAGGCAGGTAGAGCATTCCAGTGAATAATAGTCCACGGAAAGAAGGTGTACTTGTAGTAGTCTGTGAGGGTGTAAATCTGTCTGTATGCAAGGGGGTGATTGTGGGCTGATGGTCTAGTATTGATGAGGAGATCATAAGTGATCTTATACATCATGGCAAGACGGTTATTAATGCGGCGTTGTTTAAGGGGGCGCCAATTTAGGTCCTTCAGCATAGCTGTAACACTTGAAGTGTAGCTATAGTCATGTGTTGCCCACCTGGTAGCCCTTCGTTGGACTGCTTTCACTTTGTATATGTCAGTGGCAGTGTGGGGATACTGTAACGGAACACCATCTGGTCAAGCGGTACAGCTATTGATATGGTCAGGATGTGATGGTGCTGTTACAATAAATATATGTGGGTTCGACCTGGGTCGTACTCAATGTTGAGTGGGAGTGAAATGAAAACGGGTTGTTTAAGTTTTAAGATTTATTTACTTTCCCCTAACAATGTCAGGTATGAAAGACAATTAAACTCGTGAAATTATCTAGAACATTTAGTACATAAAACAAGCAAGTTATAGAACCGATAGCTGTCACAAATAGTTATCTATAAATTTCAGCAAGTTATTCTTACGTTGACGTTAAGGCTTAGTAAGGTAAAGTTCATCCTAGTTAGGCCCAAATACAATTGCCTTAAGTAGAAATTACGAATAATGAGGTTATGTTAAACTGTCTTATACAGCTTATAAGACTACTTCACCACTCTATATGTTGCCACGACATGCCTTTCACAAGCAAACAACACTGCAACATAGTAGAACGATAATTATGTATTTGTGCCTATCTTGGAATGAATGCAAATTTGGTTAAATTTCCATTATTTACTTACTTACCATTAACAAACCAAAGTCGAAAATTAACTATTCAAGGGTGTCCCTTTAAAAGGAAACTTTATCCTAACTGGGCGGAATTCATCCTTGGTAGGCGTCAGTACAATTATGCTAATATAAAACTTGAAAATTTAGATCTAATAAGTAGCCAGGTCACTACAGATCAGAAGCCGCTACAACACGCTTTCCCCAAGCGTATAACACTGCAAACTGCCGACCTGTCTATTATCTTGTACTCCGCCTACCTCGGCTCAACTGAGGTTCCGCCTGGCCAGGCATAAAGTTGATTTACAGAAAAATACTTAATAATTATTATTATTATTATTGAACACCTTTATTTTATATTATTTTATATCTATATAATGAAAACCTGTGCCAACTTCGCCTAAATAGGGTGAAAAAGAGAGAAATAGTTTCAGCCTAACTGGGCTGAAAATATGCCTAGTTAGGAGTGGGTGGGGTGGATAAACAAAGTTTATTCATACGTTTTCGGGACCGAAATTCTCGGAAGGCTTCTTCCTTGGCATAACCAACAACCAAGAAGTAGCAACAATGAGGCCTAACTTGGCTAAAATCAGCAATCAGTCTATGCCTAATTAGGCTGAATCAACAGCGACTGTTCCAAGTGAAAGTCTAGCCAACAGTGGTTGTCACAACATCAGCAACAACTGAAATGTTCAGCCTTGAAATCTCTATATATAGTAAAATCGAACGATGGAGAGGTGTCCGGATAGTAGTGCGCAGCCTAAGTGTAAACCTTCATGTACAGGAAACCAGTCCCGAGTCACGTGTCTTGGTTGTTACGCGACCAGAATCAAGATGGCTGCGCGGGTAGTTTTCAAACCCGTTTCTCGAGCAGGAAAAGACGCTAAATGCAGCGATTTGATTGCAGCAAACGGGATAATATCGGTAAGTCTAATCTAGTGCGAGTGAATACCATCCATTTTACTGCAGAAACCGAGCTGTCAATGCGCTTTCGTGCTGAAAAACGGTGGCGAAGTTGGCAAAAATCGAGCCGGTTAAAAGGTGGTTTCAATCAAAACATCGTGGCTTTAACAGCTAAAATACAACAGTCTGAGCCGCAAACGGTCACAAAAAAAGGATGTAAACTCAAAGTTGAAGCAGAATAGCCAGACGCCGTTACAACAGCCCCCCTACTTTGAAAAGGCATGGACCCCATGAAGAACGTACAGTAAGTATGATATAGCTTGGAAAGTGGTACTTAAATTCGTTATTAAATTTTTGGAGGCAACTGGCTATTTCCTTTCAACTTTGAAGCTACCGGTTCTAATGCCAAAATACATATTCACTTTACCCCGAGGCACCAAACACTTTAAGTTAAAGAAAATTATTTGAATGATTCAAAATATGTCAAGTATTCAACATAACCATCAGTTTAAGGTGATCTATTAACTTCTCTTTTTTATGCAGATAGGGAAAATAGCGTCACAAAGAATTTGCACCCTAAGTGGCCGCTATACTACTTATCCACACATCACCTGCCAAGCCCCAAGTGAGCGCCGATACTGGTTAATCAAAAATCCAAGCGAAATAGAGGCAGGCGAGCTTGAAACAATTCTTAAATGTGCCCTCGAGTATTCGATTAGTCATACAAATATATAGATCTGTGACAGATAAATGACTCTCCGAAACAAACATTCAAAACATCAGTGTTCAAGTCAGAAATATTTAAAGATGCACTTGCATTTATTCTCAAGTAATAACTATGACCAATTCATACTTTCATGTGTACTTACCAGAATCATAAATTTGTACTTCAGACATAAAAATTTTCAAATTAGTCATCAATAGTTCGCGGCTTAGCCTTTATGGATAAATACAGTATCATCCTTACATCTGAATCAATTATGAAATCTACCAATTATTCTTCAGCTATACACTGGTATAATTTCTCATAAACAGTCTGCATATTCTCAGTAACATTATAATAAGCCAATTCCTTCAAATGCACATATAACAATTAAAGATGAAACCTTATGTTATGAACTCTACCAAGACAATTATGGTTGCATAGTAAAAATACGTACAACAAAATGTCAAACTATTTGAATGATCAACATAACTTGACATATTGAAGATTTATGGATAGGCATTTGAAGAATCTTAAATTATGCAGTTTTCTCAACATTTCAACAATCGTAGTGAAAATACGTAGACATAGTCAAAATATTAAATGCACACCCTTCCTCAGTGATTGCCTCCATCAAAGCCATGCATGCGTTCCAAACAGATAACTGATTTAGATGCTGGCAAGTTAGGAGAAAACAGTCCCGCAAATCGTGCTATAGGAAAAGTAATTAGACACCTACCACGGAACGCTACTTGGTCCAGTTGGAGTCAGCCAGAGGAAGCAAAATATACGGAGAGTCAATGTCACAATAACACACTTTTGGGATGAGGAAGTACTTTTTTTTTTTTTTTTTTCAAATAAAATGTTTGTCGGAATGGAAACTTACACCTTACACGAATGTAAGCAACCATACATAACAATTATGTGAAGTTCAAAATATCTTCCACATCCCAATCTAATACCTACAATTTTAGTATGAAATAGTCCATATAGGCTTTTAAAAATGAACATGTTCTCCCCAAAGGCATCCATTCCTAGACAGTAGGACACACCGCGTGATCATAATTGTTTTATTGCCCCCTGTGATATACTGTCTATAGTAGACCAAAGGCGGCCTTTAATATGGTGATTAGTAGTTCCTGTTGAATCCCCTGACTGAGGCACTAAAGGGGAAAATCAACAAGGTACACTTTAGTAAACAGTCAATTATTGATTTTCCCCAAGGAGGCCCCTACCTGTTGCAGACAGAGGACTTCTCTTTAGTCAGCACTGATGGCTACATAATATTATGTAATGAAATGATAGTCCTCAATAATCAAGAATAAATGCCTTTAAAGTAAACAACCTAGTACTATTGTAGTTTTGGATCCTTCGGAAAATGCTTACCACCTAAGCAATTAGACCACACTAAAACCGAGTTTGACTTGAAATAAGTTAATCGAGGGGTACAATAACAGTATGTCAGTACCTGGACACATGCAATTAGTAGTAGCCCAACAACGTAGGTGGAATGAGTAGTCGAAAATTCCAAAAGGACAATAGTAAAACCTCAAATAAATTGTTGTTTTCAAACGAATTCAATTTCAAAAAAAAATCTTTTTGAATTCTAGAGTTTTAATAAAGATCTTATTGAAATCAAATTAAAGTCATGATTTAACTTGCTCTCTGAATACCTTAATAAAAGTACCAAATATTCTATTTCTAGACTGAGGAATGCTTGACCATCGCCAAGACAAGAGCTTGACTTTGCGGAAGATTGAAAAGGTATTTACTTTAAATGTCTAAAAAAAAATACAGAAATTTTTGACTTTTACTTAAAAATACACACTTGATCAAAGAAAAGAACAAACAGTTGTTAAAATGTTTGTACAATAATACAGAAAATTGTTAACACTTAACTACTAGACTTAAACTAATTCCAGTATCTTCATCATTGTCTTTCCATGGGAATAGTCGTAATATTATTGTCTCTAATTTTTGGATGATTCCTTCTCCTCCATTTTATAGTAATAAGTTCATTTTTAATTCAATGAATTTACGTATTTAAACGCGCAGAATTTCACAATATTTAAATGTAATTTTATTATTTCACGATAACGCGGGTCTTGTTGTTTCTTCAGATCATCTCAACCAGCAATTATTTGGGTCGTGTGTACCCCAGCAAAATACTGGCTCATACGTACCCCAACAATCATCTGGGTCGTATGTGCTCCAGCAAATTACTGGCCCACACGTACTCCAGCAACAATCTGGTTCATATATGGATATGAACCTCAACAACATCTGGTTCATATCTACATGAACCACATCAACATCTGGTTCATATAAATATGAACCTTCAGCATATTTTGTTTGTAAATATAAACAAACTAAAGAAAATTTAGTCTGTTGATAAGAACAAACCAACAGTGATTGTACAGGCTGTTGTCAGCATTCCATCAGCGATCTTTAGTTGTTCAGTTGTCTGATCCAGATAATTCATTTACCAGTTCTATCCGCCGTTCAACAATTTTATGTAAACCCCAAACTCTGTAATATTCACACTCTTTCTTTAATTCCAGGAGGTGCTTTTTGTCTTTTGGGTAGCATTCCTGGACTTATGTCAAGATTGTACCGTAAGTAGTTTAAAATTACTTTGAAATGTGATGGATCCCTACATATGAATACACTATTCCCCTGTTGGATAATTAGGGTCTCTTGACAAGATTTGTGTACACGTTTCAAAGCGGGCACCACCTATGTTCAAAATCACTTTACTCCCCTGCGTTTTCGCTATAAACATTAAATCCTCATCTGTTTCTATCTCATCTTCCAAATAAACATATCCTTCATCTTCGCATATCTTTCTTTTTGAACAGGCTGCACTCTCCTCGGTCTCTCTGCATTTCCTTTTCTCCCCTTTCTTTATCTTCATATTTGACTCTTCCATTTCTTTTTTCATAATTTCACTAATATATCTGTCTATTTCAGTTTGTTCCATATGTTCAACCTCTTCCTGTGCAATGGTGGCGCTTATCAAGTCTGCTGTAATTTCAGCAATTTGATTCACCCCTCTCTCATAATTATCATCTGTGCTATCTGTTGGTGTAATGCTGGCTACTGCGTTTATTGTCTCTATATAACTGGATGTTTCTTGAATTGGCGTTACACAACGTTTCATATTTGTCATTTCATCTATCATGCTTTCAACACTTTGCCCCTCCTGGTTAATTTCCTGTCTCCTTTCTTGATACTCCTTTACAGATATTTTTATTTTAGCACTTTCCTTAACATTATTTTTAACTTTTGACTTGACTAAACTCTGCTTCTGTTTATTATTATCCTCTTTCATTCCTTTTGTTTGATCTTTGCCCTTTGTTAGGTTGTTTTTGCTTTTTGATTTCTCTTTAGCTACTTCTCCGACATCCCTGTTGTCTTTCTTAGTTGTGTCATTTTCTATACTTTTCACATTTAATTTTTCTGCAATCCACACCTCTTGTTCCTTCGAACTACCATTCCCATTCCCCTTTTCACTATTCTTTTCCTTAGTATTACTTTTTATTTCCGTTTCCTTATCTTTCTCATTTCTTTTATCCTTTCCGAACTCTTTTTCATTATCAATTTCATTTTCTGTCTTTTCACTCTCATTGTATTCTTCATTATCTTCCACCTTTTCCTGTTCTGTTTTTCTTTCATTACTCGTGTCTCCATTTATCGTTTGTTCCTTACTTTGTTCAGTCTGTATCTGTTTTTCTTTGCTTTCACCATCAAATAACTTTTTCTCTCTTATACTATCTTCTTTCATTGTTCCTTTCTGATCTGCTACACTATCTATCCCTATACTTTTATTCACTTCAGTTTCATCACTTATTTCTTTATCATCAATAATTTCAACATCGCCTTCTGTGTCTATTTCCTGAGTTGCTTTGTTGAGCTCCACTGGTTCTTTCTCTTTCATTGTTTCATTTTCCTTACTTTTCTGAATATAACCTTCTACCTCCTTTCCTTCATTTTCACTATTGTTTATTACAGTTTCTTTTTCTTTTCTGGTTTCCTTATCTTTGCTTTTCTCACTATTGTTTATTACAGTTTCTTTTTCTTTTCTGGTTTCCTTATCTTTGCTTTTCACACTACAACTTTCCACCTGATTTCTTTCAGTTTTGCTACTCTGTTCCACTGTTTCTTTTTCTTTTCTGGTTTCCTTATCTTTGCCTTTCTCACTACAACTGTCCACCTGATTTCTTTCAGTTTTACTACTATGTTCCACTGTTTCTTTTTCTTTCCTAGTTTCCTTTTCTTTACTTTTCTCATTACAACTTTCAACCTTACTACTCCGTTCCACTGTTTCTTTTTCTTTCCTAGTTTCCTTTTCTTTACTTTTCTCATTACAACCTTCAACCTTCTTTCCTTCAGCTTTACTACGTTCTTTCACTATTTCTTTTTCTTTGTTGTTCTTTACACTTATTTCTGCATTCTTTCCTTCATTTTTCTTTTTGTCCTTCACAATCACTTTTCTTTCCTGTGTACTTTTCTTGGTCTCATTGTCTTTCACTGTTTCTTTTACTTTACTAACACCTTTTCTTTTCTCACTATCTTTCCTTATTACTTTCTCATTACTTTCCTCTACATCAGCATTTATTTCCACTGGTTTCTTTACAGCTTTCTTTTTCCTGTACTTTCGTTTGGCACTAATGTTTTCAATTTCACTTTCATCCTCAGATGAAGAGCTAGATGATGATGATGAATCAGAGGATGAACAGGAGGAGGATGAGGAAGACGACGACGATGATGATGATGGAGTACATGACAAGTCCTGAAGGAGCGTACTCAGATGTTGTCTTTTGTTGGGTGGTTCCTCCAATATTATGGATTCTGGAGATCCCAGGGATTCCGCTGACTTTGCCCTACGTTTCCTGGGTTCCCTTCCTGGATCATTCCGGGCTGTGGGAATAGGACTTTCTGGTAAGTTTAATTCAGCCTCGGATTTCACAAAGCGCCAGAACCTATCCTGCTCGAAGTTACAGAAAGCTTTCAGCTGTTGAAAGGCTTCTTCTCCGAAGTCACCAGTTATGGTATTTACACACACCATCTGATCTTCTGTGGCATGACATTGGTGGCCCATGCTTTTTCTGTGGAACAGATATCCACAGACAGTACATTGATACTGAATCCCGGAGTGCTGTTCTTGTAAGTGCCGCTTTACATCTGCCTTGGTTCTGAAGAACCGTCGAGAGCTCTTGCACTTCAGGCATTGGTAGTGGTACCCCTAGAATTGGAAAAAAAAACAACAGCATTTAGGATGATATGCTATTTTTTTTTTTATCAACAGCAATAAAGACACAAGTCTTTTAAGCCAGCAGAACAGTCTGAGAGGGATCAGCCATAATTAGTCTGACTTTGGACTACAGCAGTTGTAACATTCGGACAGGCTTTATGCTTAGCAATAGTTTTAATTCATATCTCTTTTATTTCAGCTCAGACGACCACAGCAGTCATCTTTAAAGGCATTTATTCTGTAACAGTAAAACACACCGTGGGTCCATAATTGTTTTATTGTCCCCTGTGATATACTGACTATAGCAGATCAAAGGCGGCTGTTAATAGGGTGATTAGTAGCTCTTGTTGAATCCCCTGACTGAGACACTTAAGGGGAAAATGAATAATGTACACCAGTGAACAGTAAGTAATTTATTGATTTTCCCCAAGGCAGCCCCTTACCTGTTGAAGACAGAGGACTTCTCTCCAGTGAGCACTGAGGGCTACATAATATTATGTAATGAAATGATAGCCCTCAATAATCAAGAATAAATGCCTTTAACAATCAAGAAGTACCCTCTTAGATCAAGCCATCATTCAAGACCATCAAGAGTACCAGCACAGTCAGAGTTCATCTTCAGCAATCGTCCAACAAAAATGTGCAAACAGTTTTAATATGACATATTAAATGCTTGTTTAATAATAAATAGAACATATTATGTTTCAAATAGCCTAATATTTTCCAAAAATATATATACATGTATATATAATAGCCATTTGAGATGCATGTTTTCCAACACACATTCCTAAGTAGAAGTAAAACAAAGATCAGGAATCGATACAATTAACTTACTCCACCCATCAAAGACACCAAAGGGAAAGAAATACAAACATTAAGCGACCAGACCATAATGGAAACCTAAACAAAGGAAGGCCATAAGAACAGGTTACTTTCCCACAAAATGGCCATATGGCCATCCAAAATAAGCCATCAGTGGACAGACCACACAGACACACATGGACAAGTACAAGAGGTAGCATTTTTTTTTTTTTTTTTTTTTACTATTTTTTTCTTACTATTTTTATTTTTTTTTTTTTTTTTTTTTTTTTTAGAATTTTAATTGCATAGAATATAGAAAGAAGTGATAGAATATAGATCCAGAGATAAGCTAGTTGGCACAGGTTAATGGCATAATGTCATTAAAAAATGAGTAACAGCTTTAGTTCTTCATAATCATTTTGCCTTAAAATGTATAATAAAGAACCTTATTTATGTTTGTCAATTTCCTTATCACTCCCTGTATAGTATACTTATGTATGTATGGGTTTATGTTTGTCTTTGGACAAACCAGTCTGGCTTGTCTTCCCCTAAATACGGCTTAAGTTTATCGTGATGAACACAAAAGGTTTGTTCCTTGGACCAGCCTGGATTCTAAACAGAACATCGTTCAACCTTTCCACTACAATCATGGGTCCTTTCCATGGCCTTTGTAGTTTCGGGTTGAAACCAACTTTACGTTTAGGATTATAATACCACACTGCATCACTCACTTTGTATGGTATTTTGTATGTCTTCACATCGTATCGCCTTTTCATGCTTTCGCTTGAAATGTTTAAATGTTTTCGAGCAAAATCATGAACATCAAGGAGTCTTTGTTCAAGTAGGTATGCATGCTCTGTGGCACAGAGTCTTTCGTCTCGAATTGGTCTGCCAAGTGTCATATCCACAGGAAGTGTCAGCTCCCTGCCAAACATCATCATGGCAGGCGACATTCCTGTAGTTTCATGCACAGATGAACGATATGCCAACATAAGCAGAGGTAAGTTCTCATCCCAGTCATCTTGTGAGTCAGAAATATAGGACGAGATCATATTTTGTACAGAGCGATTAGCCCTCTCAACCATTCCATCTGATTGGGGTCTACGAACAGTCGTCCTAGTCTTGTTGATTCCCAGAAGCTTGCATACCTCTTGAAACACTTTTGACTCGAAGTTTGATCCTAAATCAGTATGTAATTGTAAGGGCACACCAAATATTGATATGAACCTATTGACTAATTTTGTGGCAACATATTTTGCTTCCTGTGTTTTTAAAGGTATGGCATCTACCCATTTTGTAAAGTAACAGGAAACAACCATCAAATATCTGTGTCCTTTCTTTGAAACTGGATATGGGCCACAGATATCTAATCCAATGCGTTCCATTGGAAAACCAACATTGTACTGCCTAATGGGTGCTTTTGCATTCCTGTGGGGCATCTTCCTCGACCCACAGGTTGAACATGTCCTACACCAGTATGATACATCTTTATGCATACTACACCAATAAAACCTTTTCTTTATTTTATCATAAGTTTTTCTTCTGCCTAAGTGTCCTCCAGTTACATTTGCATGTATCTGGCGAAAGACTTCTTTTCTGAGAACAACTGGCATGAGAAATAAATACTCGGCATCATTACCAATCTCTCTAAAACGCTTCTTACAAAGAATACCATCTTTCAACTCTATGGTATCCCATCCATACCAGTAAGATTTAAGTTCTCGGCAGAAAGGTGCCACTGTAGACCAGGGGGGTTTATTACCATCTCTTTTCCATTTTATCATTTGTTTTAAAACAGCATCATCTGCCTGTTTTAAACGTATATTTTCCTGTGTGATATCTAAACACTCATCTCTTTCTTCACAGGAAGAAGTGGATTGGCCAGATCCACCTGTAAGCTGACTGACATTGAAACATAATTTACATGTGCTGTGTGTACATTTATGATCAGTCTGAGGATTTTCAGAGTTTGGGTTGTTTGTACTTATTCGGTTCTCGTAAAGACCCCAGGGCTTGCCATTACGAGCGTCCTCTAAATTTGCCATGCCAGCATGAGCAACATTCATCTCATCAGGGTTCTTTTTTTTTTTTTTTGGTTTGGGTTTTACGGCCCTTTCAAGATTATTTCACTCATATCGAGCCGATCGTTAATCATAGGTGGGCGAAAACCGGAGTACCCGGAGAAAAACCACCTGACCTTCCGTTGCAGAACTTGGCGTCTCACACGTGACCCGAGCGAGGCTCGAACCCACGGCGGTGAGAGACCTAATGACTAAGAGTCAGCGCTCTTATCCATTAGGCCACGGAGGCCCGTCTCATCAGGGTTCTCCCCAGTCTCAAACAAACTCCCAAACAATGATGAATCCTCGAACTCATCCATCCATTCCTCTCCATAGTATGCTGTTTTTCTACAGCAACAACAACATGGTTGACGACTTTCGATAAATTCAGAAACTTCTGCATTTTGTTCATTACTGGCAGAATCATATGCGATACATATAGAATGAGGATTCCCTAGCTGAGACGTTCCATTCGACGCCTCCAGAGAGGGCACATCTTCTAGTACAGGTCCTAAACAAGTGATAGAGTGATCAGTTCTACCACTGAAGTCGTCAAAGATACTGGGCCCATTAAAGTCAGGATCTTTGTCCTGATCAACACAAGAAACACTCTCCATGTGTTTCATGATGGTACCATCATTAGGTAGAGTGACATCATGGTCATCCCCATCATTAGGGTAGACAACTGCATGATGGTCACTCCCAAAGCAGGGAAGGGTGACCCCCATATCACCCACTATATTGCCTTCACCTACGGCAAGTCTCTTCACAGCACTGGTTTTCCCTGCGGTTTTATTCAAGTCAGCTAATATCTCAGAAGCATATTTCTGCTCATAGCGATCACAGTATTTGCATTGATCGCTGCTACATGGTCTACGTGACATCGAATCAGCATTGTTGAACAGAACAGAACAGAACATTTTCTTTATTACTCTCAAGGTCAAAACAATTGACATATGAGGTACATGCACAATACAAACAAACTAGCGGTGGGTTACAATGTAATATTCCTGACAAGAATTGGCTATATAATGGAAGAAGAAAACAAAAATCAGGGACATACATAGCTTAAAAAAGCGGAGCTCCAGGGGAGCAGGATTAAACATATATTTATATAAACTGACATAAATTGTTTTTCGCAAAATCAGTGTAGGAATTTGGAAAAAAAAAAAATATCAAAAGAAAAAAAAAGCGATATTGGTAATAGTAATGGGTTACTTCCTTCACATTTAAGCTAACTGAGTAACAATCACCCCAAATGTTCGTTTGTGCCTACAGTTGGTAGGGTTTCTCACGGTGGGGCTCAGTAACGGTTAGGTCATCACGAGAACAACAACAACAAAAAAAAAAAAAAAAAAAATGTAATTGCCAAAAATAACAAAATGATGGATGCACTCGAACCGCGTTTACTTTTATGGTGAGTAATAACAGCAGAACCTGAATGGCTCGTTTACCACAGACGAGTCATACCCGAGACTGCGGGGATCCCCCCCCCCCGCCCACACACAAAAAAAAAAACAAAAAAAAAACAGATAGGGACCCTGCTTCCATCCCGAAAACGCATGCCAAGTGTACCCAATAGAATTGACTCGGAGAGTCGACCCTAACAAGTACACATAACACACGCCCACGTCATATGACACCGAGCCATCGAGATTCGACTGCGAATATGAAAGAAACATAGTTTAGATTTTTTTTTTTTTTTTTTTTTCAAAAACATCGGGTAATTTTTTCTGAGACTCGTCCTGGCTGTCTAAGGGCGAGCCACCAGTATACAATTCTGATTCTGACCATTCATAAAAATTAGATCGGACTTCACGTGCTAACCACTCAAGTGGAGAGGTTATCTAAACTTAGGAGCCAATGGGAAAACTTCGTTACTTCTGAAAACCTGTTGGTTTACTTTTGAAGCTTAACAGAAACACCACGTGGGTATCGAAAAGTTCATTCAACAGTTTATATTTACATGGAGATAGGATTTACAAACCGTTGGATAAGTGCGCGCGTTCAAAAGGACATTGTCCCAGAAGGCACACACGGCAATTACAGTGCCGGGTCAACATTTTTTCAACATCAACGTCGTGGCTCTGAATCAGCGCACAATTCAACAGCGTAATCAGCGCTGCCTCAGCTACTTGACATTAAAACAAGGTCAATTCATTGTTATTGTGAGTAAGCGTGGCGTGCCTCCTAAGATGAATTATTGTCTGCAAGAAACACTGTTGGTAAGTGGTTTAATCACAACGAAAACACGCCTATATACTTTTGAACCCCACTTTTATATAGTAAAACTGGGGTCTACAGAGGTAAACCTTATTATTCTCATCTCCGCCCCAGAATACAGAGTGTGGGTACTCCTTAGAACCGCCTCGATGAGGCGGCCCCAACGAGTACCCACAATTCACACTCCGAGCAGAAACAAGAAAAACATCACAACCTTTCATCCCAAAATTTTCGTTTTTTTTTTTCGGCCGTTTTTTCTGTGGTAAAGTTTGCAATATATTTGTATAGGCGTGTTTTCGCAATGAGTTTAAGATTTAGGAGTTTTGCTCGTTCAAATTTAGGTGAGATGCCGGGGGGAATCTCAGTGGCCTGAAAACAGTGCCGAAGCAACGCTGAATCGGCGTTGTTTCGACGTTGTTTCTATATGATGCGACAGTCAACATACCAAGAACGGCTCAGCCGATCAAAATTAAGAAAGACGACGCTTCACGCAGAATCCCAAGCATACACACACAGACTTCTGTAATGGAAAGTGTTTCTATTCTATTGAGGCAGCAATATACATATGTTATGCCAAATTAAATAATAATATTTACGCAGTTAACAGAACGGGCTCATAATCAGCATTCACCATATTTGCACTATTTGCCGGCTCCCAGCCTGCCCATTGTCAATATTGGAAAAACAGGTAACCAGACCTCCCTGACCTTTAAAGGTCAGGGGGGTCTGGTTACATGCTCCTCCAACACTGATTACCCTCAGACTAGGAACCAGCAGATAATGCAAATAAGGTCAATTCCTCCGTGCAATCAATCAACCTCGAGTCAACGTCAAACAAATGTCAACGCAACGTCTCGACACTTGGTCTATTCAACACCTCTGCACCATCCGCTGGCTCCCAGCTTACACTTTAGCAATATCGGAAAAACAGGTAACCAGACCCCCCTGACCTTGAAAGGCCAGGGGGGTCTGGTTACCTGATTTTCAAACACTTATAATCTTCAGACTAGGAACCAGCAGACAATGCAAACATGGTGAATGCTGACTCGACTCGGAGAGTCCACTTAAAACAGTGAAACAAGCAGTTTGTTCAGTCTGAATGATCTCACAGAGGGCACACATCGAACGCCCCATCCAGGCTACGTAAATGCACATTCTGTACGGAGCGTTCGCTGGGAACCCAAGAGACCTTTAATATCTGGATATGCCTTATTTTTTTATCTTGGGTACAGTTTATACTATACCGGAGAACTCAAAGCGGAAACAGATGTTCAAATTAATACATAAGAATACTGATGATAATAATGAAATAAATTATTAGTTCCACTAAAACTTTAGCAGTACATTATTACTGTGCAAATTGTCTTAAAATTTTCCCCATAAATTTACTAAGATTCATTAGTGATACTTCATCCCTTGTTTTCATAAGATTATGAAATTTTAGCGCGTTCGGCCTCGTATAGAATTCCGGTGATATTAAAGCAAATCTATCAAGTCTGAAGAAGGGGCATTCTAATATATAATGCATTTCATCGCCTACAGCTTGCCTGTCACACAGTCTGCATTTTCTATCAATGTAATCAATGTTGCTCCAACGGCCAGTCTCCACCGGAAGTCTATGATTACCCGTTCTAAATTGCACCATATTGAGATAAAGGTTTTTCGGAAGGATCATAAAGTACTCTTCAAAATTGAGGTTATCTTTGAAAATATTGTAATTTTTGCCTTTAGTTGATAATGCTAGGTTTGATTGCCAACTTTGCAAAAATTGATCTAGAAGAATTCGCTTAAGCATTTTACCAGGTGAAAATGATGCGATAGTATTTTGACAAATCCAAAGATCATTTCTTCCTGCCCTCGCCAAGATATTCCTAACATTGGAAATCCATTTAAAATTACTGTTGTCGGTGATTCTCATAACTTGATATAGGTTCCATGAAATTTTTTCAAATTTGCCTATAATGATTCTATGCCAAAAGTTAACAGTTCGTGTTTTAATTGTTATCTCCAAAGGGTATCGTCCTAGCTCTGCATATAGCATATATAGCGGTGTGCTTCTTTTACTTTTGGTTATTTTCCTTAAGAACTCAGTGTGAACTTTTTCAAGCATATCGAGATTCTCGAAACTCCAAATTTCACAAGCATACGTTAAAATCGGGAGAACTGTGTGATCAAAAAGTTTAAGTTGTAAATCTATCGGTAAGTTTAAGTTATTTATTCTGCAAAATAGGAGGTACATTGCCTTTTTAGCCTGTTCTACAATATGCTTTCTTGCAAATAGAAAACTACGGGATTGCGAAAAATGCACACCAAGGTATTTATATGTATTTGTAATTTCGACATCTTCATTTCCGAGGTTAAAGTGAAATATATCAGTTTTCTTTGCTCCAAAAATAACTACTTTAGTTTTGTCAATGTTTACATTTAATTTCCAGGTTCTGCAGTAGGTTTCAAATTCGTTCAGGGCTAGCTGTAGGTCATGTTCGTTAATAGCAAGGATTACTGTATCGTCAGCATATAACAGGACGATAAGTTTTAAATATATAGTAATCTGGTCGTCAGCGCAATCAATGTCAAGACCTAAGGTTGAATTTTGCAATAAATTAACCTCAAGATCATTTAGATACATCGAAAATAAAACGGGAGACAGGTTTTCTCCTTGTCTGACACCTGACAGACTGGAGAAATACGCCGAATTGTTGCCGTGCATGCTCACACAAGATTTGATGTCATTATACATATTCGAGATGACAGTTAAAATTTTACCATTGACACCATGCATGAGAAGTTTATGCCACAGACCGGCTCTCCAAACGGAATCAAATGCTGAGGAGAAATCTACGAAGCAACAGAACAATTTTTGCTTTTTTTGTTTAAGAATTTCAATTAGAGCATGAAGAGAAAAAATGTGGTCTAGGGTTGAATATTGCCGCCGGAATCCCGCCTGGTTTTCTGAAAGTTTCATAGCTTCTTCTAAGAATGTGTTAAGACGCATATTTAGTATGGCAGTGAAAAGTTTGCCTAGGCAACTTAGAATGGTTATAGGCCTGTAGTTTTTAACATCTTCACGATCCCCTTTATTTTTATAAATTGGGTGGATACAGCCGACTGACCATTGTTCCGGGAATACGCCTATATCTAATATAATGTTGAAAAATTTTTCGTAAACAGGGAGAAAAATATTGCTGGTTGATTTTATATGCTCATTCAATATACGGTCCGACCCCGGCGCTTTACCATTGTTTAAATTTCGGATGCATCTGGCGATTTCATCTTGTGAAATCGTTGCATTTAAATATTCATTGCTTTGTTCATTAATAAACATTAAATTTTCATCTAGTACCGTTGCAGAATTTATCAATTTAAAATGCTCATAAAATTCCTCCAGACTTGGGGTATTAGTACTTGTTTTACGTTTCAGACTGTTTATAAACTTCCAGTAGAGTTTCGGACTTTTAGATTCGAGATTGCGGAGTTTATTCTGTTGTTTTTTCTCATATTTCGCTATATATTTATTCATTGTCTTTTTATATTGTCGGCTATGTTCTATCAGTTGTTCACGATGTTGTGCCGTATTATTTCTGTTAAATCTTTTTTTGGCTAAGTGGTATTTACGACGAGCAGACCTACACATAGGGCCAAACCACGGCTTATCATTTTTTGTGTTATTAGTTTTAGAAATACTTGGAAATGTTCGATCGCATGCATTTTCGAAGACAGCTGCAATTGACTCGACAGTAGTGTTAATACTTTCTCTAGTAGGCACTGTTGTATTTAAAGCCATTAGGATTGAATTTACGGCCTCCCTATCGATGTTATTTGGAAAATCCTGTGAAAACCTATCGTTCCATTTTATATTTCTTTGCTGGGCGGCATCAGCGGTATCGGCGTCCGCCTTAGTTGGAACCGGGGGGCTAGTCGAAAGCGCGCAACTCAGCAAACAGTGACCATCACTGAAGATCGGGTCGGTTTCCAATACTCTAAAAGAGCGTAGATACTGAAACATTTCAGTTGAAGCTAAAATATAGTCAATTACAGAGGTTTGTCGAAAAGTAAATTTTCCGAGGTTTTTGTCGCCCTCAAACCTACCATTCAAAATGAACATATTGTTATTTTTACACAAGTCTATTAATTTATAACCGTTATTATTTGTATGTGAATCTTGAGATTGTCTTATAAGAGAAACACCGTAATTGGCTAAGTTATTCGCTTGTGAGAAAAATTCTGACGTTTCGGTATCAAAGTCAAATAAATCTGCAAGGAATTCATCATGTTCCGTAAAGTCCCTCATAACGGAGGACCTAGCGTTAAAATCACCTGCGAGCAAAAGATATTTGTGTGTGCTACGGAAGCGAGTGATTTCTGTTTCAAAAGCAGTGAATTCGTCTTCACTGAAAAAATTCGAGCATTCGGGAGGAACGTAGACCGCGCCTAGTATCAGATTCTCTTCTGAACAGAGCAATTTCTTGTCGATTTCAACCCATAAAACATATTCACAGTCCGTGTCTAATTTCTTTATAAATTTTGAATATCGATTTTTGAAATACACAGAAATACCACCAGATCTTCGTATAAAATGCTTTCTAGGTTGCTCAAAAGAACAGAAACCTGGAAAGGAAATTATATCTGTCTCGTCAATTTTGGATTCCGAAAAACATATAATGTCATATTTATCGACCATTTCAACAAAATCAGGGTATTGACTTCGCTTTTTCAAACCACAAACATTCAGGCACGAAAGTTTCAGTTCGTGATTGTTCAAGTCATATCTACACTCATTATCAAGATTAACATAAGCCTGTTGGCAGAATTTTTCCGCCCCCTTATGTCCTAAACTGGGCTACCACCAGACCGTTCAGGGCTTTGTATGTCAGTGTCAGGTGGCTTCACCGGTGTCCTCGATTCGGCCGCTGAAACTGTCCTCGACTTAGATTTGGACTTTGTCTTACTCCGGGTCATAGATCGAGAGCGACGTTGTTCAGTGAATCGCTGGCCTTTTGGTGGAGCTGATTTCGGTGACTTAAAACGTTCGTTACGCGGGATAATAGGAGTGCCAAAATGGTCGCCAGCTGTGGCATCGCTAACCGTGGCCCTATCAGCGACAGAAGCACCCTCATCCCGATGACCGACATTGCCCGAGTCTGACTCCAGTACACCGTCCATGGGCCTTTGGGTGTTGTCGTTTTCATCGTCCCGAGTTCTAACCTCAGTACGAGCCTGATTCGCCATATAAGCTGGTGTTGACTGGTATGCATGAGTGACCATTGGTGGTTTACTACGACCGGTTTTCGATGAATATGACAGCTGGCTTGGGTGATTAAGGTCAATTCTACTACCACGATGAATGGTGTCCCATTCCGGAAAAAGGTCTTTCACAACGTGACCATCCATGATAAGCTTCGCCGGATAGACAATAGCAACTTTATTCTCAGGGTTTTCAGATTTTAGTTGCTTATAACTAGGCCAGAGAGTTTTCCGAGCACGCGTGATTTCAACGGGGTAGTCCCTAGAAACTCCAAACTCAGTATTTTTCAATACACTTCCTTTTTTAATGATGGCCTCGGTAAGCGCATACTCCTGGAAAGCCACAATAATTGGTCTTTTCTTATTTCGGTCAAAATGTCCGAGTCTATGGGCCCTGCAAATATTGACCTCAGATATTCCAATGTCAAAGCGTGCTCTTACATGTTCAAGAATAACAGCTTTACAATCTTCTCTACGGTGCTCAGCGTGGCCATGGAACAACAAATTATTTCTTCTGCTTCTGGCTTCTATATCAATTGACTAATATTCAAGAAGTCTGATTCTATCTGCATGGGACCCAACGACTGAGTTCAGTTCTTTGACCCGCTTCTGCTGTCTAGAAAAATTCTCAAAATTATCCTCAATACTTTGAAATCTGGCCTCACTCAAGGTAACCTTGCTAAGAATTAAGTTCAGTTTCTCATCAGTAGGCAACGCTGTATAATCAAAGTCAAGGGCGTCACTGGACACAATTTTTTCACCGCCCCCGCTAGAACTGTTCAATTTCCGTTTCTTTTTGCCTCTAACCTCACGTAACATTGATTCAGACTTATTAGACGCATCAGACAGCGTATCTTCTGAGTCCGTGTCAAAAATATTTCCAGTTTCTTCATGGTCGCCATCTTGGGCGTAGTCAGTAAGACACGAAAACATATTACTATCACGTCTGGCGTACCTTGTATTCATATTATCCGAAATTCTTCCTCGCGATAATCCTCCCCTGGTCCTAGGACCTCGCCCTCTTCCAGAAAAAGCCATTTTAACAGCAAAAACACAAAAGTTTTTAATATTTTCTAAAATTTCAATGAGGTGCACAGGAATACGTGTCCGCACCGCTAGAATCACGTGACTATACCCTTCCAGCACGGTGTACAACAATAAAGGTGTAGGCTGATAAGGTCTCAATCCAACGTGCGATTTGACCTTCACAATTTTTGAATCTCATGAGCCACTGAAGCGACCCATGATCATTTCTTACTGTGAAATGTTGACCTATCAAATAATGATGGAAATTTTTCACTGCTTTGACAACAGCCAACAACTCTTTTCTAGTTGTGCAATACTGTCTTTCTGATCTTGAAAGGCACTTACTAAAGTAACTAATAACTTTTTCTTCACCATTCTGCACCTGTGATAAAACAGCACCAACCGCTACATTAGAAGCATCACAATCCAATATAAAAGGTTGGCCCTCCAACAAGGGGTAGCTAAGGATTGGGGCAGTGGAAAGTAAGTGTTTGACAGTATTAAAGGCTTTCTGACATTGTTCACTCCAAACAAATTTTATATCTTTTTCTGTAAGCTTATGTAATGGTTTGCATATAGTGGCAAAATTGGGTATGAACTTTCTGTAATATGATGCTAAACCAACAAACTGTCTTACTTCTGTAGCAGACTTTGGCACAGGCCAGTCTCTAACAGATTCTATTTTTGTTGGGTCAGTAGCAATGCCATGTTCAGATACTTCATGCCCAAGAAAAGCCACCTTATTGCACAGCAAATTGCACTTTTTGGGGTTGAGTTTTAGGTTAACACTCTTAAGCCTTTCAAGGATGACCTTAAGGTTCTCCAAATGCTCATCGAAAGTCTTTGAGTAGACTATGATATCATCTAAATAAATTAGCAAAATGAGAAAGGTCAGACCAGCAAAGACTCTCTCCATCAGGCGCTCAAACACACTTGGAGAGTTTATAAGGCCAAACGGAAGAACTCTCCACTGCCACAAACCACTGCCTGGTATGGAGAAAGCAGTCTTTGGTCTATCCTCCTCCGCAATGCTTACTTGATGAAAACCACTTTTTAGATCTAAGGTTGAGAACCAACAGGAACCTCCTAGAGCATCTAAGGTGTCATCAATTCTCGGTAGAGGGTGACTATCAGGAATGGTAAGCTGATTGAGTCTTCTGTAGTCAATACAAAACCGGGTCGTGCCGTCCCGCTTGGGCACAAGGACAGCAGGGGCGGACCAGGCAGAAAAAGAAGGCTCAATCAGTCCTTTATCAGCCATAACTTTGATTTCATTTTCAGCAAACTCTCTCTTGGTAAGAGGTATCCTGTAGGGTCTCAATTTTACTGGCTTACAATCGGACAGAGTTTTGATAGTGTGCTCTACTAAGTTTGTGCAACCTAAGTCGTGTGAGGATTTGGAGAACTGATTTTTATATTCATATAATAAAGACCTCAAACTGTCAACCTGTGACTCGTTTAAATTTGAAGAACTTTGAACTAAGAGTTCCTCAACATGTTCATAGTTTTCATCATTTTGGTTTTGGTCAGTACTGATAGAATTGACCTGCTCGTGCTTTCCTATTTCAACGGGCTCGTACATTGCAGCAACAGTGTTTTTGTAGAGCATGTATGGTTCACTGCTCAAATTCATAATTCGCAGTGGTACAGTGCCAAATTCAGGACATACTAAAGCTTTAGCAATTAAAAGTCCACTGCGGTCAACAAATTTTTCAGTAGCCTCCAGTACACCAACACTCTTACTATCAACAACATCTAGTGGTTTTCCCATCACCAGCATCTCACATTCAGCTGGCACTTCAACAGTCTCAAGAATTGCGATCCTACTACAAGTGGGCAAGGTGTCAATAGTACTGCGAAAACAAGAAATCTTTTCGCCATTCAGGAGCAGGTAGTTTCTGCTAAGAAACATATCGCAATGGTGTTTTGTCAGAAAGTCCATGCCAAGAATACCATCATTCCTGACATCAGCAAACAAAACATCATGGCGCAACTTCTGGTTACCGAGCATAATTTCTACCTCAGCCTTGCCAAGAAAAGGAGAACTTTCACCTGTAGCAGTCACAAGATGTAAGTTAACGGGCATCAAATTTGGACGTGTTTCTGGTGGCCATCTTTCAAACATAGATTTACTGAGTATGGTGCAGCACGAACCGGTATCAACAAGGAAAGCATGAGTTTCATCATAAACCTTACCAGCAACAAAGTAACCATCCTCCATACATTTTAATAATGTATCAGCAGGGCCTTTTACTGAGGTCGGGTTGTGGCCCTCCAGCCCGACGTGTTCCAGTTTCCCTGATTGTTTCCAGACTGAGCAACCCCATTTCTTGGAGCATATGCAGCAGCATTTCTGTTATTGTTTTGACTTCCCATCGGACCGAAAGTATTTGTCCTACCATTAAAGTTCCGAGCAGATTGATTTGGATGAGAATTGTGACGGGGGTCATTACCCCTGTAGTTATTATTAGCCTGTCTTTGTGAGATGTAGGGAGGAGGATTATTTTGATTTGACCTATTAGATCTGCCATTCTTACCTTGGCGGAAGCTATTTTGTGGTTTATCAGCCTTGAAAGACGTTTTATTCCTTTCATTTGGGAGATTTGGTTTGCTTAGATTTTTGACCTGGTTCAAAAGAGAATCTATAGAACTTTGAATGTTTTGAAGCTGGGGGCTAGATTCACATTGGGAGTGGGTCACATTTTTATTTTGTCCTGTATTAGTGTCAATTTGCCCCACTAACCGAGAGCGTTGCCTATCCGCGATTTTATGAGATTCAAGGCGTAGAGCAGTTCTTTCAGCATCAGCTAGGGTCTTTAGACAGAACTCTCTAACTCGCAAGCGTATGTCTGAATCAGCCAAAGCATCTATGAAATGGTCTATAGACAGTATTTCAACTACATCCTTACTAACACCAGGATATGCCTGCCTTACCAATTTCTTTATTGCTTGTGCCAATTCAGATATGGTTTCTCCCGTGTTCCTAGCCCTGGATTTTAGTTGTGTTCTGAAAATTTCAGATCGGTTCTCTGAGCCAAATCTGCAAGTTTTTCAACCAGGGTGTTATAATCACGTTTACCCTCATAATCAAGTTCGCTGAAAAGAGAGCGGGCATCACCTGTCAAACAGCTTGCCAGGTATAAAGATTTCTCTCTATAAAGCCATCCGTTAAGCTCACTAACAACTTCAAATTGGGAAAGAAATTCATCAAAGTCTGTTGCCCCATTGTAATTTTAAGGTTTGATTTTACAATGTGAGCGGTCTATAGCTTGTTGTGGATTACATTGCATAGGTGGTTCACCAGATGCAAGATTAGTTCGGGCAGGCTCTGAGGGTGGTTGAGGGACAGAAGAATTAACATTGGAATTTTGTCTGGCAGGCATGAGATCAGCAATTAAATTATTAAACTTCCCATCTACTTCATTGAGTCTCTGATTCATGTGCTCGGTCAGCCCAGTGACAGTGTCTTTTATCATTTTACCCATTTTAGTCATTTCGGTTTCAAGCCTATTTTCAAGTAAAGACATCTGTAATGTACCTGCTGAGCTTGGGATCGAAATGTCATCATTCAGGGTGTCATTATTAGCATTTTGTTGGGACGTTGAGGGGTTATTTACGTTATCCCTATCGGCTAAATTATTCTCATCTGCCATCATGATTAGATCTTCGATTTATTTTATGAATGTTATTCACTTCACTCTAACAAAGACCAAACGCCAGGATTTAGCTACTACAATTTTTGATAGGTTATTAGTATGGAACAGAGGCTCACGCTGTTACATCTAGGCAAGAACCAACGGCCTAATCAATCATCAGCCAGTGTACCAACCAGTCAACCATAAGCCAAATTGCCCTTGTAGCAATGAAATTTATCCAAAACATATAATATATGGCGTTGTTTATTTTATTCTCTGTGATATATATATATATATATATAAATTTTGTAACAAGCTTTTATTAGGATCCCACTTCTCTGACACCAAATTGTAACGGAACACCACCTGGTCAAGCGGTACAGGTATTGATATGGTCAGGATGTGATGGTGCTGTTACAATAAATATATGTGGGTTCGACCTGGGTCGTACTCAATGTTGAGTGGGAGTGAAATGAAAACGGGTTGTTTAAGTTTTAAGATTTATTTACTTTCCCCTAACAATGTCAGGTATGAAAGACAATTAAACTCGTGAAATTATCTAGAACATTTAGTACATAAAACAAGCAAGTTATAGAACCGATAGCTGTCACAAATAGTTATCTATAAATTTCAGCAAGTTATTCTTACGTTGACGTTAAGGCTTAGTAAGGTAAAGTTCATCCTAGTTAGGCCCAAATACAATTGCCTTAAGAAGAAATTACGAATAATGAGGTTATGTTAAACTGTCTTATACAGCTTATAAGACTACTTCACCACTCTATATGTTGCCACGACACGCCTTTCACAAGCAAACAACACTGCAACATAGTAGAACGATAATTATGTATTTGTGCCTATCTTGGAATGAATGCAAATTTGGTTAAATTTCCATTATTTACTTACTTACCATTAACAAACCAAAGTCGAAAATTAACTATTCAAGGGTGTCCCTTTAAAAGGAAACTTTATCCTAACTGGGCGGAATTCATCCTTGGTAGGCGTCAGTACAATTATGCTAATATAAAACTTGAAAATTTAGATCTAATAAGTAGCCAGGTCACTACAGATCAGAAGCCGCTACAACACGCTTTCCCCAAGCGTATAACACTGCAAACTGCCGACCTGTCTATTATCTTGTACTCCGCCTACCTCGGCTCAACTGAGGTTCCGCCTGGCCAGGCATAAAGTTGATTTACAGAAAAATACTTAATAATTATTATTATTATTATTGAACACCTTTATTTTATATTATTTTATATCTATATAATGAAAACCTGTGCCAACTTCGCCTAAATAGGGTGAAAAAGAGAGAAATAGTTTCAGCCTAACTGGGCTGAAAATATGCCTAGTTAGGAGTGGGTGGGGTGGATAAACAAAGTTTATTCATACGTTTTCGGGACCGAAATTCTCGGAAGGCTTCTTCCTTGGCATAACCAACAACCAAGAAGTAGCAACAATGAGGCCTAACTAGGCTAAAATCAGCAATCAGTCTATGCCTAATTAGGCTGAATCAACAGCGACTGTTCCAAGTGAAAGTCTAGCCAACAGTGGTTGTCACAACATCAGCAACAACTGAAATGTTCAGCCTTGAAATCTCTATATATAGTAAAATCGAACGATGGAGAGGTGTCCGGATAGTAGTGCGCAGCCTAAGTGTAAACCTTCATGTACAGGAAACCAGTCCCGAGTCACGTGTCTTGGTTGTTACGCGACCAGAATCAAGATGGCTGCGCGGGTAGTTTTCAAACCCGTTTCTCGAGCAGGAAAAGACGCTAAATGCAGCGATTTGATTGCAGCAAACGGGATAATATCGGTAAGTCTAATCTAGTGCGAGTGAATACCATCCATTTTACTGCAGAAACCGAGCTGTCAATGCGCTTTCGTGCTGAAAAACGGTGGCGAAGTTGGCAAAAATCGAGCTGGTTAAAAGGTGGTTTCAATCAAAACATCGTGGCTTTAACAGCTAAAATACAACAGTCTGAGCCGCAAACGGTCACAAAAAAAGGATGTAAACTCAAAGTTGAAGCAGAATAGCCAGACGCCGTTACAATACCATACAGTGAACGCATACTCCAGCTGCGGCCTGACAAGAGTCCTATATGCAACTGATTTCAGGTCCTTATTATGGACCCGAATGTTTCTTTTCAAGAATCAAAGGGTCTGATTTGCTTTCGTAGTTTTGTTGTCAATGTGGGGGCTGCTGTTTAGATCATCAGAGATGGTGACCCCAAGTTACTTCTGGTGCCATGCAAGAGGTACACATTTGGAATGGGGTTCTTACGTCGGGTAAAATGAAAGACCTGGCATTTAGAAGGATTAAAGTTTATGTCCTACATCTTTTCTCTGTGACATTGTGCCGCCGTGAAACCGTATGTTTGTACAACGTTTTGGTTCTCATGTTATCATATTGTATAACCGGGGAGAAGTAAAATCGATTTGATTTGATTTGGACATACATTATGATCGCGAAATACTTAACTGCCTTGGAGTGCAGATCTTGTGACACCCGTGTTATTCAGCTTCTTTATGACCTTGTCAGATCATGATTAAATGGTCAACAAATAGTTCTTATCTTGGGTTTAGCAAGGCTTTTGGCTAGGTTAATCACCTGAAGCTCCTTCGCAAGCTACAGGTACATCGAAACAGTAACATGGATAAACTATCCAGTCGGTTAAGTCTTTTCTGATTGGGAGAGGTCAGGCAGTTGAACTTGAAGGTGAGCCCTCAGATGAGGTTCCAGTTACTTCAAGTGTACCGCAAGGATCAGTTCTAGGCACCTTGTTATTGTTATTATACCCAAACACCTAAACGACCTGTCCGATTACCAAGCCCCCCCCTCCCCCACACACACAACCCCACCCCCTAGAGGGATTTAGACCGTCCAATCATAAGAATCTCACTGGGACATGGAATTCAAACATAGAAAGTTCAAGTTTTGCACATAACCTGGCCAAGAACTCCAACCCCTAAACCATATATACTGCTTAATCATGCCCTCAAAATTGTTTTATCTGCAAGGTACTTAGGTTTCGATCTATCCACCAACATGAACGTCAACATACATGTCGATAGAATCTCTTAAACTGCTAATAAAGTCCTTTGTTTTATTTATCTAATATAAGAACAAAATAAAACTGCGTTCGGGAAGCAGCATACAAGACAGTATTCCGTCAACACTTGAATACGTCTGCACAGTATGGAGCCTATGCACACAGTCCTATGCCCATTAACTCGAAATGATGTAGCGTTAAGCCATCCACTTGGCTCTGAACAATTATTTAACCTACGACATTCAGCCTTATCTTGGCTAGTACTCCTTGCAGCAGAGAAGGTCACTTGCCTGCCTCATTTATTTATATAAAATTATTCATGGCATAGTTGCAGTATCTCCCTCCCCTTATTTCTAGCAACCAATCGAAACACGCGTCACAGCATGAGCCACCCACTCGTATTACGTTAATTGTTACATGTATGGCAATGGAACAGATATACTCCCAATATTATTTTGATGCCTGCATTAACTAAGTTCAGCGTGGGAGTCCGGCCTCTTGGTCAGAAGTTGCCATGAACACAGCATACCTATTTTAACCTGCTTTTACCTAATCTATTGTTAACATTTAACACCATCACCTTTCTTCGTTTCACTTTCATACTTTTAGTCTCACCATTCATATTCATTTAACACTAACAACGCGCAGTCATCTTGCACACATTCAAGCAAAAGTTACTAATTACAGAAGATTCCCGCTTGCTATTGTCCATTTGACTGTCGCTGACCTTGTATAAAATCAAGGTACCGGTAATTTATAGCATCGCTAGTCCACCTTTTAGGTTTTCATTCTCCCTGTGACGTGCGGTCCCCGTGCAAAAAGGAAAATATATAGACTTGGCTCGTGTGCTGTGGCATTGGCAAACAGTGGATACCTAATCAGACGCCACATAACGCAGCGAATGACCAGATCTACACTGCTTGTTTAAAATGCTGGACTTTAAGGGTTAAACTAACAGTTTAAGTCACATTTCAGGACTATGTTTCCAGCCTACAATCAGAGATAATCGATTACAACTAGGAGGAAAATTATTTTAGCTGTCCTTTATACAAAAGCGAAAGCAACCTCTTTTTGTGAACGGAAAAGAAATTTATTAAAGTACTTTTTTTCAGGACATATTAAATCAACTTCTTTAAGGAGTTGAACTTTTTAGATAAGTAACCAGTTGGCCAATTTTCGGGAAAGTAACTGTCCTTTTGGCTTTCCGCTATTGATGTTTCCATCAGAGTCTGGTTTTTCATGTTTGTGTTTCTTTCCCTTTGTTGTCACTGCTGGGGGCTGTGGGTTAATTGTATTGATTCCTGATCAGTGCCTCCACTTCTATTTTGTTGTCTGTGTCGTTGCTTAACTGTACAAATGTGAAATAGATAGAATATTCAAGATGAAGAATGCAACATGCAGGCACTCTCGTGCCCGTCGATTTCGAAAATAATAATAATAATAATAATAATAATAATAATAATAATAATAATAATAATAATAAAACAATTATCCATAACATAGAATGCGATTTCAAAAGACTTACGGAAGACCAGCATGAAAACATGCCTATACAATTTTGACCGCCATAAACCCCAATTTTATTGATTACTTAAAACTGGGGTTTTTAGGGGTGTACATTATTTTTCGCATTTCTGTCCAAAAACAGTGCCCACACTATATGTTCTGAACTGCAATATGTAAAATATCATGTTTTTTATCTGAAAATTTTCAATTTTGGTGGAAAAATTTCCAATATATTTGAATAGGCATGTTTTCGGAATGCAAACAAGCGAACAAATAATAGCCGCAGTCATGATTTAAAATAACTGGAGTATAGCATGCATACACCAAGACCTTCGTTAGAATAAATATGTTCTATAAAAGGGTTATCCTTTGGAAGCAAGGAATACACCACAGAACTGAAAAATATGGAGTCTCTTTCGCAAAAGGAATAAATACATAATAACATAAAATAACTTTCACAAGAACGACGTAGAAACTATTTGAGCACATTAAAAAGACACTTTATTTGGTAGAAAAAAAAAAAAAACTTCATTCAAGAAGGTAAAGTTCCGTGAAAAGGGGGCAGACTTTGTTTCTACATTATTTCCTAAGTATTTACAGTAGTAAAAGAAAGCAAAAGCAATGACAAATAATTCTCAAGAGGAAATATGGCACTGGTGTATATTTCACAACTTCAGCTGTTACATGCACAAATAGATTGGTTTACGATCAGTACTAGCATTAGAAACAATCCTTGGCTGAGTGATGAAACCAAACATGATAATAATCATGGTTGTTCGTTCTAAAAACGATGTTAAAATGCTGTCAGTAATTTCCAAAGTGGCAATTTTGTGATACAAGTTGCCGTACTGTTAATTCAGCATTTTCCCCAAGTTGCCGTACTTAAAAATTCAAGTTGCCTTACTCCTTTGTTTTGTGTTTTCTGAAAGAAAACTGCAGCATAAAGCGAACCTTTCATTAAAACTTATACACAACAACTTTTCTTACCGTCTGAATGTTCCGGCATGGAAAAAAGAAGGCTAGTGGTCTTGAATCAAAGCAAAAACCAGTACTTTCCACGAAAAAGATTATTTGTTCTTGGTACCAGCTGTCAATATTTCAGTTTGTTTAGCGATTTCCAGTGAGATGTTATCAGAATCATGAATGCAGGCATGAGCTAGATATCTCTCCGACACATATCCATTTTGCTTTAAATGGCAGAATCCTGTAGAAACCTGTAAACAGCTTTTTACCTACCTTACTGTGTGCCATGCTTGCGATAAATATTGATTTTGCTGGTACTTTTCAGTAACAAGTTCCGGAGTCGATGCTACACGGTGACAAAATTCGATGCAATGTCACCAAAATGACCTAAATATTGTTTTGTCTTATTGACTTACCAGAAATACTCAGCAAAAGTGTTAAAATATGTTCTTGACGTTTTCTTGTCGCTCAATACTTGATAGCCGGAACTAGACCTACACACAGTTGTTCGGAGAACATTTTAAGGACATTTTTCTTTTTTTCTCTCTTTTTTCGCCTATTACTGCCACTCGCACACATCTGAGCATTACGAGCAGGATTTCCTGGGTGGTAACCAGTGCTTTTTTAAGCAATGTGGATAAAGTGCCTTGCTCAAGAGCACAACACTTTGGTCAGCGTGAGGCTCAAACCCGCAACCTCTCGATCACAAATCCGATGCGCTACCACTGCACCATAGAAAATTATGATGACAAAAATATATCGGGGAGCATTGTAAATGTCATATATGAGCAAATCTGTGTCATATATATATAATCAAAGCACCAAAGGCACTGAAATGACAGATTCTATGAGAAAATCATAACACTGTGAAAACTTACAGAAAGCCTTTCTAAAAAGAGCTTAAAATTTAGAAAGGTAGCTCAGCAAATTCCAATATATGATATGTTTGCAGATGTCTATAGACCGGTGGTATTATGAAACGACATTCGATGTTTCATTTTTTTTAAAGAAACTGTTTACGTTTTCAAAACCAAACAATAAAATTCAAGTTTTAACAATGCTACTGTCCATAAAAGATTGTGTCTGGTCGGTTGTGGACACCTCTACCAAAAGATACTCTATGGGAAAGAGATCGGAGGAGAAAGGCTGGCTAGTCCAGTACATGAATTCCATTGGCTTTTTTGAGTAAGAACAGCACTATGACCCGCTCGTAATCCTGCTGGATAAGATATCCCGGATTCTGAGCGTAAACAAATAAATGGAACCATGTGAGGCCGAAGCACTTGATTGATGAAACATCTCGCTGTTCAATCCACGTCTCAGCCATGATCTTGAATGTTCTTAATGGCACTAAGCTGCGTTCGCCAACTACACGCAATAGCTCGCCACACAATTACGCTTATTTCACCCGATATGTCTTGCTCTATTACGCACGCGTCGCCTCGGCATACCTTACACCTATACGTCGAAACACCAGGAAACGATAGAAGCCTCCGTGGTGCAGTGGTTACGCTACTCGCCTTGTAAACCAGGGATCGCAGGTTCGATCCCGGGCTTCTCCAGACTTTCGGATGAGTCTTTAAACCGAGGTCCCGTCTCCTTATGACCTTAGCTGTTGGTGGGACGTAAAACTCAAAACACTCACTGACCCGGAAACGACAATTGGCGTGATTCACGCTGAAGTGCGATTTGTCACGGAAACGCATATGTCAGTCGCTTAGACGCCAATTTACGTATTTCGTGCACTAGCGTAAGTGTTCCGTACTGTGTCGACGCGTTAAATTTGGTCACGACAGGGATGTCTAGCTCTCAAGCGTGCATCGCATAAGGGCGACGCTTATTAGTCGGTAGTTGAGACCGCTTGTTTATCTAAAGGTACAGTGTAGCAGCTGCCGGCGGAAATCTGTTTCGCATATGCGTCTGACGGTCGAATCGATCTTGACGTACTGACGTAGGTCTTCCGCTACGTCGACGTCGACTAGCGTCTTTTGTATATAGTGAGATGAAGCTCCAATAGACGATAGATCACACTCATGTGGCACCCAAAATCAGAGTCAACGTTATCCGCTTTCCGACCAGCTTCTAACTGTCCAGGGGCACGCATACTATCCTTTAATGAAAAATGTTGCAATACGCTCTCACTAAATGCTTTTTTGAGAACAGATTTCAGTTTCTTCTTTTCTAGGCACGACCTTACATTACACATCAAAAGTTTGATCCTGAACATGTGGTATCTATCCGTACTGGTGTGAGGGTGGTGCACAGGATCGACGTGGCCGGACTGGTAACCAGACGTCATGGTTGATTGATTTAACCTTTTTTAGCTTAAGGGCATGGTGTCTTAGTGTGTTGTAATCGTTTGGTTTTAGAATCAAAGCACTGAGAATGTGGGGTCTAGGTTGGAGTAATAGGCCTGGGCTGAGATTTAAACTGTTTCATTTAACTTTGAAATTCCAAACAATTAGTGAAGATTTTGATAAGAAGACGCGTTCGGCAGCGTCTGATCTTGGTCTACACTGTTTGCCAAGCTCACCCTATGATTCCAGGATAATCCTCTTCCGTCTTATGGAATACCCCGATCTCAATGCGGCTATTTTCTACAAGACAAAAAGCTATTCTGACAAGTCAGTGATAGTCACGTAGACATTAGCACTGACGCGCTTTTCTTATTATCAACTTCGGGTCGAATGCCAAACAATCAACCCAAACATAGCCGCGTCGTTTGTCAGTGTTGGGTACATGTAAGTGTTATCTGTAAAATCTGCACATGAATCAAATGTTGGATCTGGCAAACAATGTAAACTTAGTTCAAAAGCCACACAAAATGGTGCTGATCTTGTTCTACACATTTTTGCATTAGTGACTAACATCTTAAGTTTAAACGAATTAGTCCAAGTCCCCGTTCATGACCAGCCTTCATTTAGAGACAATCGGCATGAGTGTTGTCAGTGCTTTGATTTATTCACTGCCTTGGGTTTCTGGAGTGCACTCTTCCATCACTGAAGTTGGGCTCGTCCATTCTGCTAAATATATGGCACCTAGAATTATATCACAGGACCTACACTAAGTATCTGTACCATATTCGAGGGTTGAAAGGGACAGCCTTTCTTTTCAATTTCTCCACGCAAAGTCAATATACACCTAAGTTGTAACTGACCTAAACTTGACCTCGAAAGTCAGAAAGAAAACCCATTAATATTCTTGTCTACAGCTGACCTGGTCCAACAGCAGGCTGGTCTTTAAGGATTAATTATTGACAGCACTGATAGAAAACAGTGTAAACCTGAACTGACTGCTGAGCAGACGCCGCATTGATCTGGGTATATAGTCTTTTCGCAAAACCCGTCGCATGATGCAGCTGATTCATATGAAATGCAGAATCGTCAAGTCTCTAATACGCTTGTACAATTTTGATTACTGCGCCAAACCGGACTCATATTTCTATGGCGGTCAAAGCCGGAAGAAAAAGCCTGAATTACTTTAAACGTGCAGCACAGCAAGAATAGACAGATGGAATCTGTCATCAAAAAATGTTTAACCTCCGCTTAAATTCTTAACGCTTCTTGTCACTTAATAGTGAGACCGCTAGCCTTCAGCTGGAAAAAGTTAATTTGTTGCAGTTAAGGTGTTACCTACTTCATATAAGCAGACAGAAAGTGTGTGTAGTGGTGGCGGCGGTGTGTGTGTGTGTGTGTGTGTGCGGGGGGGGGGGAAGAAGTTGAAAAAGATCCGTTCTGGTCGTTATTGCAGGTCCGGTTACCCTAAAGTGCGAAAAGGACTCCTTTTCGCGAAAAGGGGTCCCTTTCGCGAAAAGGACTTACCCTAAAATGCGAAAAGGAAAGGACTGTTTTAAGCTCACCTGGGCCGAAGGCTCCAGGGGAGCTTATAGTATAGTGGGTCCTCCGTCGTCCGTCGTCCGTCCGTCCGTCCGTCCACACTTTTGAGCAGCTATATCTCTGCAGCCTGCAGGCTGATCTCAATCATTTCTCATCTGTAGCATGCCTCTGGTGGGGCATTGATGACATAAACTTTTTGTCGAAATCGCTCTAAAACTTTGGTTGTAATGGCAACCACAAGGTCCCATAGACTTACTATGGGAAAATGCTTGTCATCGCCGTAGCGCCTTCAGTTTTGATCGGATCTTTCTGAAACTTATATGTAAGGTGGCTGGGGATAAAAACTCGGATGAGTTCGAAAACCGGCCAAGTCGGCCCATTTATCGTAGAGTTACGTCCCTTTGATTGCTGAAAATGCCAATTTTTGACCTTGTCGTCACCGTAGCCCCTTCAGTTTTGATCGAATCTTTCAGAAACTTATATGTAAGGTGGCTGGGGATAAAACCTCGGATGAGTTCGAAAAACAGCCAAGTCGGCCCGTTTTTTACCTTGTTATCACCGTAGCCCTTTCAGTTGTGATCGAATCTTTCTGAAACTTATATGTAAGATGGCTGGGGGTAAAACCTCGGATGAGTTCGAAAAATAGCCAAGTCGGCCTATTGATCATAGAGTAACGTCCCTTTAATTGCTGAAAATGTTGATTTTTGACCTTGTCATGACCGTAGCCCCTTCAGTTTTGATCAGATTTTTCTTAAACTTATATATAAGGTGGCCCGGGATAAAAATTCGGATGAATTCGAAAACCGGCCAAGTCGGCCCATTGATCATAGAGTTTCATCCCCTTTGATTGCTGAAAATGTCGATTTTTGACCTTGTCATCACCGTAGTCCCTTCAGTTTTGATCGGATCTTTCTGAAACTTATACGTAAGGTGGCTGGGGATAAAACCTCGGATGAGTTCGAATACCGGCCAAGTCCGCTTATTTATCATAGAGTAAAGTCCCTTTGATTGCTGAAAATGCCTATTTTTGACATTGTAATCATCGTAGCTGTTTCAGTTTTGATCGGATCTTTCTGAAACTTATATGTAAGGTGGCTGGGGAAAAAAAACTCGGATGATTTTGAATCCCGGCCAAGTCGGCCCATTTATCAGAGAGTTAGGTCCCTCTGATTGCTAAAAATGCCGATTTTTTACCTTGTCATCACTGTAGCCCCTTCAGTTTTGATCGGATCTTTCTGAAACTTATATGTAAGGTGGATTGGGATAAAACCTCGGATGAGTTCGAATACCGGCCAAGTCCGCTAATTTATCATAGAGTAACGTCCCTTTGATTGCTGAAAATGCCTATTTTTGACCCTGTCATCACCGTAGCTGCTTCAGTTTTGATTCAGTCTTTCTGAAACTTATATGTAAGGTGGCCATGGACAAAACCTCGGATTAGTTCGAAAACCGGCCAAGTCGGCTCATTTATCATAGAGTTACGTTCCTTTGATTGCTGAAAATGTTGTTTTTAGCTCACCTGGGCCGAAGGTATATATACTTATAGTATAGTGAGTCCTCTGTCGTCCGTCGTCCGTCCGTCCACACTTTGAGCAGCTATATCTCTGCAGCCTGCAGGGTGATCTCAATCATTTCTCATCTGTAGCATGCCTCTGGTGGGGCATTGATGACATAAGCTTTTTTTCGAAATCGCACTCAAATTTTGGTTGCTATGGCAATCACAAGGTCCCATATAGACTTACAATGGGAAGATGTAGCCCCTTCATTTTTGATCGGATCTTTCTGAAACTTATATGTAAGGTGGCTTGGGATAAAATCTCGGGTGAGTTCGAAAACCGGCCAAGTTGGCCCATTTATCATAGAGTTACGTCCCTTTGATTGCTGAAAATGCCGATTTTTTACCTTGTCATCACCGTAGCCCCTTCAGTGTTTATCGGATCTTCTTGAAAATTATATGTAAGGTTGCGGGGGATAAAATCTCAAATAAGTTCGAAAACCGGCCAAGTCTGTCCATTTATCATAGAGTAACGTCCCTTTGATCGCTAAAAATGCTGATTTTTTTACCTTGTCATCACCGTAGCCCTTTCAGTTTTGATCGGATCTTTCTGAAACTTATATGTAAGGTGGCTTTGGATAAAATCGCGGATGAGTTCGAAAACCAGCTAAGTCGGCCCATTTATCATAGAGTAACGTCCCTTTGATTGCTGAAAATGCAGATTTTTTACTTTGTCATCACCATAGCCCTTTCAATTTTGATCGGATCTTTCTGAAACTTATATGTAATGTGGCTGGGGATAAAATCTCGGATGAGTTCGAATACCGGCCAAGGTGGCCCATTCATCATAGAGTTGCGTCCATTTGATTGCTGAAAATGCCGATTTTTGACCTTGCCATCACCGTAGCACCTTCAGTTTTGATCTGATCTTTCTGAAACGTATATATAAGATGGCTGGGGATAAAGCCTAAGATGAGTTCGAAAACGGGCCAAGTCGGCCCATTCATCATAGAGTAACGTCCCTTTGATTCCTGAAAAAGCCGATTTTTGACCTTGTCATCACCGTAGCCCCTTCAGTTTTGATCGGATCTTTCTGAAACTTATATGTAAGGTGGCTGGGGATAAAACCTCGGATGAGTTCAAATACGGGCCAAGTCGACCCTTTAATCATAGAGTAACTTCCCTTTGATTGCTGAAAATTTCGATTTTTGACCTTGTCATCACCGTAGCCCCTTCAGTTTTGATCGGATCTTTCTGAAACTCATATGTATGGTGGCTGGGGATAAAACCTCAGATGAGTTTGAAAACTGGCTAAGTTGCCCCATTTCTCATAGAGTTATATGTCCCTTTGAATGCTGAAAATGCCGATTTTTGACATTGTCATCACCGTAGCCCCTTCAGTTTTGATTGGATATTTCTGAAACTTATATGTAAGATGGCTGGGGATAAATGCTCAGAATAGTTCGAATACCGACCAAGTTGGCCCATTTATCATGTATTTACGTCCCTTTGATTGCTGAAAATGTCGATTTTTGACCTTGTCATCACCATAACCCCTTCAGTTTTGATTGGATCTTATTGAAACTTATATGTAAGGTGGCTGAGGATAAAATCTCGGATGAGTTCGAAAACCTGCCAAGTCAGCTCATTTATCATAGAGTTATGTCCCTTTGATGGCTGAAAATATTGATTTTGACCTTGTCATCACCGTAGCCCCTTCAGTTTTGATCGGATCTTTCTGAAACTTATATGTAAGTTGGCTGGGGATAAAACCTCCGATGATTTCGAAAACCAGCCAAGTATGCTTATTGATCGTACAGTAACGTCCCTTTGATTGCTGAAAATGCCGATTTTTTACCTTGTCATCAACCTAGCCTTTTCAGTTTCAATCGGATCTTACTGAAACTTATGCGTAAGGTGGCTGGGGGTAAAATCTCGGATGAGTTGGAAAACCAGCCAAGTAGGCCCAATTATCATAGAGTAATGTCCCTTTGCTTGCTAAAAATGCCAATTTTTGACCTTGTCATCACCGTAGCCCTATTAGTTTTGATCGGGTCTTTCTGAAACTTATATGTAAGATGGCTGGGGATAAAACCTCGGATGAGTTCGAATACCGGCCAATTCAGCCCATTTATCTTAATGTAAAATCCCTTTGATTGCTGAAAATGTCAATTTTTGACCTTGTCATCACCGTAGCCCCTTCAGTTTTGATCGGATCTTTCTGAAACGTATACGTAATGTGGCTGGGGATAAAACCTCGGATAAGTTTGAAAATCGGCCAAGTCGCCCCATTTATCATAGAGTTATGTCCCTTTGATGACTGAAAATGCCGATTTTTGACATTGTCATCACCGTAGCCCCTTCAGTTTTGATGGGATCTTTCTCAAACTTATATGTAAGGTGGCTGGGGATAAAACCTCAGATGAGTTCGAATACCGACCAAGTTGGCCCATTTATCATAGATTTATGTCCCTTTGATTGCTGAAAATGTCGATTTTTGACCTAGTCATCACCATAGCCCCTTCAGTTTTGATTGGATCTTTCTGAAACTTATATGTAGTGCCTGGGGATAAAATCTCGGATGACTTCCAAAACCGGCCAAGTCAGTCCATTTATCATAGAGGTACGCCCCTTAGAGGTAGAGGTACGCCCCTTTGATTGCTGAAAATGCCGATTTTTGACCTTGTCGTGTAAGGTTGCTGGGGATAAAATCTCAAATGAGTTCGAAAACCGGCCAAGTCGGCCCATTTATCATAGAGTAACGTCCCTTTGATCGCTAAAAATGCTGATTTTTTACCTTGTCATCACCGTAGCCCTTTCAGTTTTGATCGGATTTTTCTGAAACTTATATGTAAGGTGGCTGGGGATAAAACCTTCGATGGGTTCGAAAACTGGCCTAGTGGGCCCATTTATTAGCTCACCTGAGCCGAAGGCTCATGTGAGGTATAAGTATACCACGAGCCGGCGTCCGTCGTCCGTCGTCGTCCGTCGTCGTCCGTCGTCCACATTTTCAAAGAAGTATATCTCCGGAACCAGTGGGCCAATCTTGATCAAATTTCATGTGAAGCATTATCAGGTAGGGGGAAAGGCTGCATACTGTTTTCGGGCAGATTGGATTGGAACTCTGGTTGCCATGGCAACAAATAGCTCCCATAGACTTAACATAGGAAGAAGTTTGTCATCACTCTAGCTCCGTCAATTTTTTTTTCTGATTGTCTTCATTCTTGCAGATAACGAGGACAGGCATGAAATCTCGATCAAGTTCGATTTTGGGCTGAATCGGATTATTCACTCAGGAGTTACGTGCCCTTGAGCGTTGAAAAAAATGCCTATTGACTTAACATGGGGAGAATGTTGTCATCACCGTAGCTGCTTCAATTATTTTCAGATTGGCTTTATTCTTGCAGATAACCAGCACAGCCATGAAATCTCGGTCAAGTTCGATGACTGGCAGAATCGGATCATTCACTTAGGATTTACCTGCCCTTGTGTGTTTTTGCATTAGGGTTAATGGGAATTAGGAAAAAGCTTGTCATCACTCTAGCTCCGTCAATTTTTTTCTGATCGACTTCATTCTTGCAGATAACGAGGACAGGCATGATATCTCGATCAAGTTCGATTTTGGGCTGAATCGGATTATTCACTCAGGAGTTACGTGCCCTTGAGCGTTGAAAAAATTGCCTATTGACTTAACATGGGGAGAATGTTGTCATCACCGTAGGTTCTTCAATTACTAGCTCACCTGAGCCGAAGGCTCATGTGAGGTATTAGTATACCACGAGCCGGCGTCCGTCGTCCGTCGTCCACACTTTCAACGAAGTATATCTCTGGAACCAGTGGGCCGGCCTTGATCAAATTTCCTATGAACCATCATCAGGTAGGGGGAAAGGCTATATTAGGTTTTCGTGCAGATCAGATGAGAACTCTGGTTGCCACAGCAACAAAGAGCTCCCATAGGCTTAACATAGGAAAAAGCTTGTCATCACTCTAGCTCCGTCAATTTTTTTTCTGATCGACTTCATTCTTGCAGATAACGAGGACAGGCATGAAATCTCGATCAAGTTTGGTTTTGGGCTGAATCGGATTATTCACTCAGGAGTTACGTGCCCTTGAGCGTTCTTAACATAGGAAAAAGCTTGTCATCACTCTAGCTCCGTCAATTTTTTTCTGATCGACTTCATTCTTGCAGATAACGAGGACAGGCATGAAATCTCGATCAAGTTCGATTTTGGGCTGAATCGGATTATTCACTCAGGAGTTACGTGCCCTTGAGCGTTGAAAATATTGCCTATTGACTTAACATGGGGAGAATGTTGTCATCACCGTAGCTGCTTCAATTATTTTCAGATTGGCTTTATTCTTGCAGATAACCAGCACAGCCATGAAATCTCGGTCAAGTTCGATAACTGGCAGAATCGGATAATTCACTTAGGAGTTACCTGCCCTTGTGTGTTTTTGCATTAGGGTTAATGGGAATTTCAAAAATGTATATCTTAAAGACTACTTGGCCAACTTTGATCAAATTTCATGTGTCACATTATTGGGCAAGTGGAAAGGCTTCATTAGGTTTTCAGGCAGATCTCAGTGGAACTCTGGTTGCCATGGCAACATCTAGCTCCCATAGACTTCACATAGGAAAAAGCTTGTCATCACTCTAGCTAGCTCCGTCAATTTTTTTCTGATCGACTTCATTCTTGCAGATAACCAGTACAGGCATAAAATCTCGGTCAAGTTCGATTTTGGGCCGAATCGGATTATTTGCCTTGGAGTTACCTGCCCTTGAGCATAAAAAAAATACGTTGTGACCACGATAGCAACTTTATTTTTATTCAGATCAGCTTCAAACTTGCAGGTAATGTGGACAGGCATAAAATCTCAGTTAAGTTCGAATCGGAATATTGACCTCGGAGTTACATGACCTTGAGCGACAAAAAATTTGCCCATAGACTTTACATAGGGAAAATGTTGTGACTACGATAGCGACTTGAATTTTTTTTCAGATCAGCTTCAAACTTGCAGGTAACCAGAACAGACATAAAATCTCGGTTAAGTTCGATTTTGGGCCGAATCGGATTATTTGCCTTGGAGTTACCTGCCCTTGAGCATAAAAAAATACGTTGTGACCACGATAGCAACTTTATTTTTATTCATATCAGCTTCAAACTTGCAGGTAACGAGGACAGGCATAAAATCTCGGTTAAGTTCAATTTTGGGCCGAATCGGAATATTGACCTCGGAGTTACGTGACCTTGAGAGACAAAAAAAATTGCCCATAGACTTAACGTAGGGAAAATGTTGTGACAGAAATAGCGACTTGAATTTTTAGCTCACCTGAGCCAAAGGCTCCAGTGAGCTGATAGTATACCAAGGCTCCGGAGTCCGTCGTCTGTCGTCCGTCCATCCGTCGTCCACACTTTCAATGAAGCATATCTCAGAAGGCAGTCGACCAATCTTGTTTAAATTTTATGTGTAGCACCATTGGGCAAGGGGAAAGGCTGCATTAGGTTTTGGTGCTAGTCTTGTTCATTTGTTCCTTCATTCTTCTTTCTCTCCATATAGAGATAATAGACCAATGTTAAATTTTTAATCAAAGATTTCTCAGGAACTATAAAAGCTAGAAGCATCAAATTTGGTATTCAATAGAATAATGATGACTTATTTTGTGTAAGAGACATTGGGCTTTCTCAGCTTATTTGTTCATCTGTTCTTTCATTCTTCTTTCTCTCCAATTTGACCAATATTAAATTTTCGTCAAAGATTTCTCAGGAACTATAGAAGCTAGAAGTCTCAAACTTGGAATGCAATGCAATAATGATGACTTATATCCTGTAAGGGTCAATGGGCTGGATTCTATTAGCAGATTTAGAAGTCAAGTCTGTGATTTGTTAAAACTTAAGTTCCTCAGGTGAGCGGTTTAGGCTCATTGAGCCTCTTGTTTTAGAGAAACATCCCTTTGATTGCTGAAAATGCCAAATTTTTACCTTGTCATCACCGTAGCCCCTTCAGTTTTGATCAGATCTTTCTGAAACTTATATGTAAGGTGGCTGGGAATAAAACCTTGGATGAGGTGGAAAACCGGCCAAGACGACACATTTATCATAGATCGACGTGCCTTTGATTGCTGAAAATGCCTATTTTTGACCTTGTCATCACTGTTGCCCCTTCAGTTTTGATAGGATCTTCATGAAACTTACACGGCCCCCGCCCATAGGGGCTTGAAGAAATAAATGGGCTGCATGATGCTTCCACGCATAGCTGAATCCGGCCCGCACACTAGTACTGGTAAACCGCATAGCGGATCTAAGCCTGTTCAGGAACCGCGGTGCGAGGCGGACCGTTCATGCTAATAAACCCTATTGGTTTCATTGGGCGACAGGGCTTGAGATGTCATTTCATCTCAATGTCGAGTAAAAGTCCCACAAAATTCGAAGCAACGTCTCCAAAATGACCTTTACAGTGTTGACGGGGACGTTAAACCTCAAATCAAACAAACAAATCATGAAACTTACAAACAAGTAAGTCAGGCAGAAAAAGCTTGGAGGAGTTTGAAAACTCGTGAGGTTTGCCTATTTATCACAGAGTAACATCCTTTGATATCAGCAGTTAATTGCTTATTTTTAACTTGTCATCACCATAGCCACTTCAGTTTAGATCGGATCTTCTTAGCATGCCAGGAATAAAAGCTTGAATGAGTTTGAAAACCGGTGAGGTCAGCCTGTTTATCCTAGAGTTACATGCTACTTGATTTGCAGAAAATGCTTACTGTGTCATCATCATGTCCTCCTATAAAGCCTTCAGTAAAGGTTGGCACTTCCTTAAACTTTGAATCTGTTAGCTCAGGTGAGCGATACAGGACCTAGCTTAGTCCTCTTGTTGACCTTGTCATCACTGTAGCCCTTTCAGTTTTGATTGGATCTTTCGGAAACTTATATGTAAGGTGGCTGGGGATAAAAGCTCGGATGAGTTCGAATACCGGCCAAGGTGGCCCATTTATCATAGAGTAACGTCCCTTTGATTGCTGAAAATGTCTATTTTTGACCCTGTCATCACCTAGCCCCTTCAGTTTTGATCGGATCTCTCTGAAACTTATATGTAAGGTGCCTGGGGATAAAACCTCGGATGAGTTCGAAAACCGGCCAAGTCGGCCAATTTATCATAGAGTTATGTCCCTTTTATGGGTGAAAATATCGATTTTTGACATTGTCATCACCGTAGGCCTTCAGTTTTTATCGGATCTTTCTGAAACTTATACGTAACTTATACTATGGATGAAACATGGGTCCATCATTTTACCCCAGAGGCCAAACAACAATCGAAATAAAGGAAGCACCCTGGCTCACCCCATCCAAAGAAGGCAAAGGCTGTTCCATCAGCTGTGAAGGTTGTGGCCTCAGTTTTCTGGGGTGCAGATGGTATTCTGGTGATAGATTATATCCAAAAGGGACAAACAATCAATGACGCATACTATGCTTCACGTCTGACGCAGTTTCGGCGCCCGCCCATAGGGGCTTGAAGAAATATATGGGCTGCATTATGCTTCCACGCAGAGCTGAATCCGGCCCGCACACTAGTACTGGTAAACCGCTTAGAGGATCTAAGCCTGTCCAGGAACCGTGGTGCGAGGCGGACCGTCCATGCTAATAAACCCTATTGGTTTCATTGGGCGACAGGGCTTGAGATGTCATTTGATCTCGGTGTCGGGTAAAAGTCCCACAAAATTGGAAGCAACGTCTCCAAAAGACCTTTACAGTGTTGACGGGGACGTTAAACCTCAAATCAAACAAACAAATCTGACGCAGTTAAGGGAAAATATTAAACTTAAGCGCCTCAGAAAGCTTACTAAAGTTGTGTTGTTCCACTAGGACAATGCTCCTCATTGCTATGGCTGCCATTCACGACTGTGGCTTTAAATTGATTGAGCATCCGCCTTATTCACCTGATCTCGCTCCATCAGACTTTTGTCAATTTCCAAAACTGAAAAGGCTATTTTAGGCACCCACTTTCGTCTGATGATGACGTCATATATGCAGTGGATGACTTTCTGAACAGCCAAGAAAAGGAGTTCTATAAAAGTGGCATTGAGGCCCTTACTTAAACATTGCTGGCAAAAGTGTACAGATACTGAAGGGGATTATATGAAAAATAATACAATATGTCTGACAGAATTCAAATCCTTCAATATGAGGCTCACAACATATCAATCAGCCCTCGTATGAATTGGTTTAGATGCCACATGAGAAAAAAAAATAACATTGCAGATGGCAGTGTCCCGCCTGTCTAGGCTAAGGTCAATGTCAAAGGTCAAGGTCAAAACATGACATAAGAGCATATGATCTCAAGTATATACATAACAAATATGAACTCTATCTTTAACTGTTTTTGAGTTATGAACACAAGTTCTAGGGTCAACATTTGGTGTTGTCCCTACGGTGGACTTAAATGCACAGATGGATAAATAAATTGATGCACAGACAACAGAAAAATGGATGGAAACTTGCACGCCTATATGCCCCTGCTGAAGCAGGCTCCACAATGTGGACCTTACTAAAACCCAAATGACACTTATTCCATTTCATAATTTATATAACAGTAATAATATTTAAAGGTGTTCAGCCCTGGAATAGACTGTCCTGAATGTACCTTGAGTTTCTCAACCTACAAAGGTGTCTCGGCTGGAGTATCTCAACCTACATAGGTGTCTCGGGGAGCCCAAATTAGCGATAGAGTTAAAGCCCTGAGCTTAAAAGATGTATATTAGCAAGAGGAAGTATATTAGCAAGAATTGTTGCTTTTTCTACATGCGCTTTGTGTCCTATTAGGACAAAAGTTAAAAAAAAAAAGTTTTTACAGAGTTGGTCACCTTGAGAATGGCCACCTAACACGTTTCTGGGACCAGTTGTTCAAAGCATCGTTAGCTTAACGAGCTCGTTAGTGGTCATATTGTTAACTCTTCTAGCAAGTACAATATCGTAAATTTTGGTATTTTTGCTGAAAAATGTGAGCAGCTTACATCTTTTTCAGCAAAACTTTCAGCATATTTGCCATATTTAATGATCAAAGTTTTAACGATACATTAACTAACGACGTCGTTAGTTTTGAACAACTGGCCCTGGTGTTTAACATGTCCATGGTCCCACGGATTTTCTCGATAGTGGCACTGCAAGATGAGCCCACCTAACGCTTTTTCGAAGGTTGAGTATATCAAATTAAATATTATGGTAGAATGTTGTTATCAGTTGAAACGTTTATAAAACATTGGTAATATCAAGGGAGAAAACTAAAGCTTAAAATAATACAATGCCACTTGGCGCTTGCAATGCGTACGTACAGATGTATGGAAATCGAAAGTAAAAACTTTGACCATTTTTTACCATGATAAATCTGTAATTGTTCATTCAAATAGTGGTGGATTAAAATACTAGATAGTTAATGAAGTTCTGACCTGCCTCTATTACACACATAAAATGAAAATTTTCTTAGCTTAAACTGAAGAGAATGGACACTTCAGTGAACTGTCATATTTGGTGAACGCAACTATTTAACCCTTATCTTGCTGAATATTCATTTAAGCCACACCCATTTCTGTCTATCAACCAATCAAATTACTTGATGTAATTTATTGCTACAAATTCATAAACTTAATGCCAAACAGTGTAGATCCTGATCAGATCTGGATCTACACTGTTTGCAAAGATAGGGGTTGTTGTGAACAGCAAGATAAGGGTTAATATGCAAATTATTGTCCAATGAAATGGTCCATCTCCTCGAACATGTGGTTTTATTGACCAATGGAATAACGAAAAATGTTGGACAAAATCAAAAACATAACGGCTACGCCATAAAAATAGAAAAATCCTCAAACTTACCCATAGGCCATTTTTATTCAGACTTCATAGAAATGTCGCTGATGTCAACCTGCTATCAAAATTACTAATTGGTTCCGCTCAGATGGGCAAAATGGCTGCCGGAGCTAAAAATAGAAAAATGTCAACTGTTTGCTTTAAATGCCAGCCCCTCCTAAACACTTGGGTTAATATTTGTTTCAAACATCACATGAATGTTTCCTGGGTGGCTCACAACCAATATTAGCTAAAACGGTTCTGCTGCAATGAACAAGATGGCTGTCAGAGCTAAAAATAGAAAAATGGCCAATTTCAATCCATAGGAATGTTGCTTGGATTACCCTCCACCAAAATAGCTAAATGGGTTCGGCTCTGATAATGAAAATGGATGCCAGATCTAACTTACTATACCCATGTGCCAATTTCGTTCAAACTTCATTGGAATGTTCTTTAGGTGATCCTCTAACAAAAGATCTAAAATGCATCTGTTTTAAGAAGAAAAAATGGCTGACATAACTAAAAATAGAAACTCTGAAGCCAGTTTTATTCAAACTTTGCAAGAATGTTGCCCAGGTGATCATCTGTCTGAGTGCAACAATTATGCTTCATGGAATGGCTGTCACCCACATGACTTTCAGAAGCTATGTGACAACTTCATATCAGGCAGCCCCAGCCCATCGAGGCTTGAAGAAATAGATGAGCTGCATGATGCTTCCATGCAGGGCTGAAACTGACTGCACACAAATACTGGTAAACCGCTTAGAGAATCTAAGCCTGCCCAGGCAAAGCAGTGTGAGTCGGACCGTCCATGCTTATAAACCCTATTGGTTTCAATGGGCGACAAGGCTTGAGATATCATTTCATCTCAATGCCGGGTAAAAGTCCTACAAAATTGGAAGCAACGTCTCCAATATGACCCATACAGTGTTGACAGGGGCGTTAAACCTCAAATCAAACAAACAAACAAAAACTTGATATCAGGTGAGCGATTCAGGGCCATCTTGGCCCTCTTGTTATATATACGAAAAGGACACTTACTGTTAGCGAAAAGGACTGCTCTATACTTTTGTTGCGGACGAGATGGGACATGGAAGTTCTTGTAGTAATCTCTTTCATTAAAATGAATATTTTTTTTTAAATTTGATTTTGATGATGTTCCTTGCATTTGAATTGATTTGGGGTTTAACGGCCTCGTCAACAATATTTAGGTCGTTTTGGAGACATTGCTTCCAATTTTGTGGGACTTGTACCGGACATTGAGATGAAATGACCTCTCATGGCCTGCTGCCCAATGAAATCAAAACGGTTTATAAATATAAACTCGGGCAGGCTCAGATCCTCTATAAGCTGTTTACCAGTACACATGTGCGCGGTCGCTTTCAGCTCTGCTTTGAAGCATCGTGTAGCCCAATCTATTTCTTAAAGCCCCAATTGGCTGTGAGCACTCGTAGGAACTCTGTTCTAACGAGCACCCACGACCTATGATTGCAGTAAAAATAAGAAAACTACCACGCATTTTCATCAGAAAAGTTGCCATTTCGGAGATATCGAAAATGCACTATGTCGCACGGACGTGTTATCGTAAACCCCACATTATAAAGAGAAAACTGGGTTTACGGGGGTATTCAATATTTTTTCTTATTTCTGCCCAAGACATAGGTTGTGGGCACTCGTTTGGGCGCGGTTCAAACGATCACCCACGACCTATTATAGCAGTAAAAATAAGAAAAATACCACGCATTTTCATAAGAAAAGTAGCCATTTTGGAGATGTGAAAAATGCACTATGTCGTACGGGTGTGTTAGCGTAATGAGATATTAAATATTCATAAAATAAATAAATCATCACGAAAACATGCCTATATAATTTTGATCCCCTTGAGACCCACATTTATATAGTAAAACCGATGTTTACGGGGGTATACCTTATTTTGCTTGTTTCTGTTCTCATTTCCATGAGACGGTTCTAATGAGTACCTACAATCTATATTTTTATGTTGAAAAGACTATCGGTCTCTTCCTTCCTTCGTCTTTACGTCTCTCTCTCTCTCTCTCTCTCTCTCTCTCTCTCTCTCTCTCTCTCTCTGTAACTGTCTTTCTGCCTCTCTCGGCCTTTTGATAGCAGATCAAAAGAAATACCTTCGCTGACAAACTGCGTAGATTATATAATCCGATGGACATCATTACTTAACTGGATTAACGATGTAGTTAAGTTCTTTATAATTGAAAAAGAGAGACCTTCAAAGAAACACAATTTAAAGATACATACCGCTCTCCTTTGTCTTCAAAAGATAAATGAGCAATTTTAATTAAAATTGAAACTGCCTTTAAAAGCATGTTTTCCATTGAGTCCTTACATTCGTTCATTTCAAACAGCGAAAACAGACAAAAGTTCAGTTAGTATGGAGTATGTTGCATGTTGCTGGCAACAAGACTTGCATCTCTTTTCAGTTGCAGTGGACAGGATCTACAGGAAATCCCTGTTAACTTCTTCCCAGTTTATGCGGACACATATTGTACAACAGCAATCGACCGGAACTTTGCATTTCATTTGCCCCATGTTTGTACAATATCAATCTTCAAAAGATCTCTAAGAATGAAGGGGTTTCCTGGTTCAAATAAACTTTTCTACTTGTATATATTTACAGTTGTTATAGGTAATGCTTGGGATGTTGAATCAAATCCTGGTCCAAACTCCCGAAATGATAGTTCACACTTCCCTTGTGGACTCTGTCAAAAAGTGTTGGTTGGGAAGATCGGGGAATTTGTTGCGACACCTGCAATGTCTGGTATCACATAGGATGTCAAGGCATGTCATCAACTATGTATATTTTTATAACAGATCATTGAATAAAAATGTTGCATGGGAGTGTATGAAATGTGGAATGCCAAACTTTTCCACATCTCTGTTTGACACCTCATCTTCTATTGACACCTACAACCACTTTGAACCTTTATCTACCCTATCCGAGCCTGATAGTCCGATACCAGACAACATCGGCCCACCCACGGCAGCCTCATCGCCCTTTGTGCAGCAGTCCAAAGAAGCTAAACGAAAGACCAAAAGGGCGGTCCTTAACCATCCCCTCAGAATATTGATCATGAATTGTCAGTCAATAAAGAATAAAGGGCTGAACTTCATACAATTATCGACTCGGCGAAACCAGATATCATTTTGGGCAATGAGTCTTGGTTAACCCCAGAAATTAAAAACTCGGAAATTTTCCTGAATCCTTTGAGGCCATTCGGAAAGACAGAGTTGGGGATGCACATGGAGGTGCCTTCGTGGCTTTCAAGAGAGACCTAGTCTGTACAGAAACTCCGGAGTTGGACACCAACTGTGAACTAGTTTGGTGTAAATTGAACATCATTGGATGTAGAACTTTGTACCTTGGTCCTTTTTATCGCCCACCAGATCAGATTGACCCAGAATATCTTGAGGCTTTTAATTCATCTTTGTCTAGGATAATGTCAAATGCAAATGCCCATATTTTGGTTGGCGGAGACTTCAATTGTGGTGACATTGAATGGAGCAACATGCAGGTGCCCAATGGGGTACCTAAAAGGCAGACACAGCAACAACTTTTGGACATAATTAAAGAACACTGCCTGGCCTAAGTTCTTAACATACCCACCCGACAAGAAAAGACCCTTGATTTATTGTTTACAAATTCCCCATCCCCAGCAGGCCGAGTTAAGGGGATGTCCCAGATTGGCAAAGCTAATCATGACATAGTCCTTGTTGAGTATGACATAAAAGCTAAACGAATCAGACAAGTCCCGCGTAAAGTTTTTCTCTACAAACGTGCGGATAATGATAGTCTGCGAGACCATATGGCGCGATTTAAGGATTCGTTCCTTTCCTCTGACCTCTCGCACATGTCAGTTAATGACTTTTGGTGAGCTTTAACTCCGAATTAACTACGGCAATGGAAAGGCTTATACCAACAAAAATGACCAAAACAAAATATAGGGCACCATGGATCGATAACACGATCAAGCATCTCATCAGAAGACGCAATAGAATGTATTTTCGTGCTCGCAAGTCTAGCAGCCCTGACGTTAAGAACCATTACAAACGGTTCAGGGCACATGTGCAAAAGGTTATAAGAGATGCATATTAGAAGCATGTTTCCAGCATCTTTACCTTTGAAGATGACAATATAGATCCCGATAGCCCCCAAAAGAATGGTAAAGTTAAAAAGTTTTGGTCATTCGTAAAGTCCCTGAAAAAGGATGCGTTTGGGATCACTTCGCTAAGGGAAAATGGAATTCTAAAAACAGATGCGCGCGATAAGTCTAATATTTGCAATAAACAGTTTCAATCAGCATTTACGCGTGAAACAGATGGTGAGCTACCATCTAAAGGTGCAAGTCCGTTCCCCTCTATGGGGGACATAACAGTTGGCCCCAAATGGGGTCGCTAAACTGTTAAGTAAGCTCAAGATACATAAGGCATCTGGGCCCGATGACCTGAATGCCAGGGTACTTAAGGAATGTAGTGCTGAAATCTCTCCTGTGTTGGCCTTTATCTTCAATGAATCACTTGCCCAGGACACTGTACCAGATGACTGGAGACAAGCAAATGTTACCCCGGTCTATAAAAAAGGGGAAAAATATGATGCAGCAAATTATAGACCAGTGTCGCTAACATGCATCTGTTGCAAAACCCTGGAGCATATCAACCCTGTAAGCAACATCTACAAGCACTTAGTCTTTGAGAGCATTCTTGCTGACTGTCAACATGGTTTCCGGAGTCAAAGGTATTGCGAAACGCAGCTTGTTCAATTTTACCATGACATTAAGAGCAATCTGGATGGGACCATAAACCGTTGCCACAAACAGACGGACTTGATCCTCATCCCAGCAGGCACATGACGTCCATTTGACGTCAGATCTTGGTTGGATTTTGGTCACGACGTCATATAACCAAAAAACAACGTCGATTAGACGTCATATCCTGACGTCAGACAGACGTACTGATTAGACGTTGAACAGACGTCAGAACAAACGTCAATAAGACGTCAATCTAAACGTCGTTTTACGTTGCATTTTTTTCTTTTTTGCAACCTGCATGAGAGTTTGCATGCATGATATGTACCGACCGGAGTGACAGGCACTCTACCGTCGGCTCGAGCCTCTTGGCGTAGTACACCTACTTTATACCTGTCACTTCTACATGATGTTATAATTATTAAAATAAAAAAGAATTGGTTGGTTAAGTAAAGAAAAAAATAGACATTATTCGCAACTGACTCAAGCTTTTTTTGAAAGCTAATAGTTGTGTATTTATATTTACATATTTGAAATCAGGCGCCATGTTCGATTTCCGGTAGAAGGTCAAGATTGAAGAAACCTGCAAAACGGGCGTATAATGCCACATTGTGAGTGTTTTAGTAAATATGACGCATCAGAAAAACAGACAAAATAATCTCAAAATCAACCAGTATGTTATCTTTTTAAAAGTATGTCGTTTGAATGGAACAGTTGCAGATTTGCTACATTGACATATGTTTTCGCGACCCCAACCAACCGACCCTATTCAAAATATTTGTTCTGTCAGACACTAAAGTTAACGTCAGAGCAACATCATAATATGTGAACTAGTCATTTGCATATTATATATCATATATTTTACATAAACTTGTTTGTGTTTGTTTTGTGGGGCTTGTTCTAAAAGGAAAGAATTTGCTCCTAAGGAGCAAATTCTTTTAACCAAATCTGCAGAATAGACAGATAGAGTTTTGAAACACGGAAAGTCTATATCTGATAATGAGGAAAAATTGTCAATGATTTTCTTTCATCTGCAGAGGAGCGTGATAGCTCAATGGTTAGTGCACTTGGCTCTGTACAGACATGTTAAGTCTCCCGAAAACCGCGGGAGACTCCCGAAAAAATAGCTTTTCTCACGCCTCACGAAATTCAGGAAAAATCTCCCGGAAAAACGAAAATTCCGTTTTGGGCAAATTTTTTAAAAGCTGCGCTTGTATTTTCGTGTGTGCAACCAGCGGAAAAATCCGAGTTAATCCTTGAGTAAACTGATAATAATTAATGCACTGTCAGGTATTATTGGGGATTAAAACACACTTGCAGATGGGCATTAACAAATGAAAACAGTCGTTTCTTGAAGCGATTGCAAAGATGAAAGTAAATCATAACGGTTAATTGCCTTCAACCAACGGACCATGTTAGTTAACCAAATCGTGTTGTAAACGCCGACCGTATTTCTCACGAACCAGTCTATTCTATTATTACACTGTAAACATAAGCCTCCGGTGCTCTCGATAAGCCTACAATCTTCTGCGTGACAATGTGTGAAAATAAAATTAAGTTTTGGCTCTAATTTGCATTTATCCCCCAATCATAAAATTTAATCTACAATCGGTGTGAAAATGATGTAATCGCTCCTTAGATGTTTAGCTACATCTAACGGTAGATGAATGCATCTACTGTCTCGTGCATGGTTATGATTTGGCGCCAAAATAGCAGATGCTTGGCGGGAAAAGTCGAACACTTTAATGTATGTAAACACATCTGTATGCTGTTGTTGGTCGGGAATTGTGGAAGGCACCGTTCCCTATCCAGCATTATGCACAACCGTTTTGCTATCAAAAAATATTTAACGGTTGCAAACATTTTTATGAAAGAAATACGCCCCATTAAAATAAAATAAAACAATTAAACATTAAACACGTGCGGGGTTGCTGAGGTGGGATGACGTCATTTTCCGATCGCGTGCAGAAAAAACGGTAGTGCTGTTTATGGACGGTTGATTTCATGGCGATTTTGGTGGTGGGGATCACTGGTGTTCACCTTGAACTTGCTTGTTGAGCGGGTGTGAAAGTTTTGGATGGAGGGGTCCTCATCTTGTGGCTGGATCATTAAATTATAAACTAATCTGCATTCTTTATTCTCTTTTCTCGCTAACCTGACACTTTTGATCTTTTGAGTATATCGGCTGCAGCTTGTGTTAATCGTGCCTGTCAAGTTGATATAACTATCAGTATCTTTAATTGCTAATTGGACAAGCTGTTATGACATGTCTGCAATTAATTTGAACTTGAAAAGGTACCGTTATTGACCGTGACAACTACAGTGTATTATCTACCGTATTTCCGCACTTAAAAGTCAGAGGGGAAGAAAGTTGTTGTGCTCGAAACTTGATCGAAACCTTGGATTATTATACCTGCTTTTGTGAAGAATAATCGGGTATATTGTGTTCGTGTCAGAGTCGAGTGTCTGTCAGTCTGTGGGTCTGTATGTATGTATGTGTGTGTACTTACGTCCGTCACGTTTCTATGCAATTGATCTCCTCTGAAACCGGTTAAGGTACACTTTTCAAACTTTGCCTGTGGATAGTAAATGGGATGTAGATGGCACTAGGCTCCTTTTGGCGTGACCTTGACCTCAACATGACCCCTAGGTCAAAGGTCAAAAGTATGATTTTGCCATATCTTCTAAACCATTAGAGTTACACTTCTGAAACTTTGGTTACTGGGTGGCCCTTCGAATATAGAATAAATTGGGCTACTTTTGGGGTGACCTTGACCTCAACATGACCCCAAGGTCAAAGTTCAAAAGTATTATTTTGCCATATTTTCTAAACTATTGGAGTTACACTTCTGAACCTTTGGTTATTGGATGTCCCTTGGAATATAGAATGCAATGGGCTACTTTTGGCATGACCTTGCCCTCAACACGACCCCAAGGTCAAAGGTCAAAAAGTGTAACTTTGCCATATCTCCTAAACTATTGAAGTTACACTTCTGAAACTTTTCTTATTGGATGGCCCTTGGAATATAGAATATATTGGGCTACGTTTATTGTGACCTCGACCTCAAAATGACCCCAAGGTCAAAGGTCAAAAAGTATTATTTTGCCATATCTTCTAAACTATTTGAGCTACACTTCTGAAGCTTTGGTTATTGGATGGCCCTTCCAATATAGAATCAATTGGGCTACTTTTGTTGTGACCCTGACCTCAACCGGACCCCAAGGTCAAAGGTAAAAAAGTATGACTTCGCAATATCTTCGAAACTATCGCAGTTACACTTCTGAAACTTTGGTTATTGGATGGCCGTTGGAATATAGAAAAAATGGAATCCTATTGGTGGACCTCAACAAAACAGCAGGGTCAAAGGTCAAAAAGTATGACTTTGACATATCTTATAAACTATAGGGGTTACACTTCTGAAACTTTGTTTATCAGTTAGACTGTTCTTTGCAACTGTTTTGGTTATTGGATGGCCCTTGGAATATAGAATGAATTGGGCTACTTTTGGCATGACCTTGACTTCAACATGACCCCAAGGTCAAAGGTCAAAAAGTATGACTTTGCCATATCTCCTAAACTATTGGAGCTTCACTTCTGAAACTTTGCTTATTGGATGGCCCTTGGAATATATAATAAATTGGCCTACTTTTGGGGTGACCTTGGCCTCAATATGACCCCAAGGTCAAAGGTGAAAAAGTATTATTTTGACATATCTTCTAAAATATTGGAGTTACACTTCTGTAACTTTGGTTATTGGATGGCCCTTGGAATATAGAATGAATTGGACTACTTTTGGCATGATCTTGACCTCAACATGATCCCAAGGTCAAAGGTCAAAAAGTATGACTTTGCCATATCTCCTTAACTATTGGAGTTACACTTCTGAAACTTTGGTTATTGGATGGCCCTTGGAATATAGACTATATTGGGCTACTTTTGGTGTGACCTCTATCTGAACATGACCCCAAAGTCAAAGGTCAAAAAGTATTATTTTGCAGGGATAATTCTGGTGAAAATGCCGATGGGGCCATTTTGACTAAAAAGCAGAAAGAACTAGCTTCCGAATGACTACTCCCTATCTCTCCCCATGTAAAAATGGCCCCTGCTTTCCAAAACAAGGGGCCATTTTCAAAACTGATGGGACTATGGCCCCAAGGCCCTGCCCAAAATAATCCCTGTTTTGCCATATCTTCTAAACTATTGGAGCTACACTTCTGAAACTTTGGTTATTGGATGGCCCTTGGACTATGGAATCAATTGGGCTACTTTTGTTGTGACCTATCTGGGCATAATTAAATGATAAGATATGCTCTTGTCCTGAAGCATTATAAACCTGGGGCAGGGGTGTGTGTGGGTGGGGGGGATGGGGGCACTGGTATGGCTAGGTGTTAGTTTGAAGGCATCTTCCCAAGGAAATGATTTTAAAAATATGTATTAGTTATTTACCCATGAACAGGAGTGTAAAGAATAAACAAAAAAATGTAGCCTATCCTGAGAGCTTGCCACCAAGACTTCGCGCCTTTGGCACTCCCCAATCCTCCTCGAACGCGCTGTCTCCCTCATTTTCATTTTCAAAACTTAACATGTCTGCTCTGTAGAAACGTTGTCGTTACACAAATGGTTCCCCAATAAATTAGCCATTTGACAGTACCAACAGTAGGGAGGTTAAGGTAGTGATTTTCATTTCTATTGGCTCTGATGCTAGAGGTCCCAGGTCGATCCCCAGCAGCGGCGATAAAATTTTGGTTTCCAAACACGCTCCATTGGCATCATTTGCAGGGATGAATGTCATAGATTGCACTTTGCCGGGGCACTGTCTTCTATCCAGACTGGGCAGGCGCAACTTGTTGTTAGGGCGTGTCTTTTGTTGTTTATGCCTCATTAATTATTCATGACGTTTGGGTAAAGACGGCCGCCATTTTGTTTTGGATGGACGAAACGACGCACTTTCTAACCAATGTTTTTAAATAATGCAAGCGTTTTCAAAGCACAAATATTGATACTGCGTAATTATTCTTTTACCGTATTTTAGCAGCAGTAAGTTAATGTAGCATTAATAAATACGTAAATTCCCGGACTCAGTTGAGGGTAATTTAGCATAACACTGTCATCTGCTAGGTTTCTATCTTCGACGTGGATACGACAGACTTGGACCACGGCACCAAATTATATACAAATGAGATAAAATGAGACTGCTTTGAATATTTAAGGAAACTGCAGACTTCATTAGATTCTACAGATCCCGATTTGCAGTCTTTGTAAGTTTATACCTGGCATCCTTCTATCTTGAATGCCGGGGTGTGAGGGCGACAGCCCCCATGATGTTGACTGGTAATTTTTAAAGGCACTTACCAGGTTACAATAGTCAAAAGACAAAATAAATCATCAGGCACGTTATTATACTTTCATTGCCTCTGCATACTTCGGCCAAATCATCATAAAACAATGCCATATTTTTCTCTCATGTTTTTTTTTCTTGCAACTGGATTTGTTTACAAACTGCTTGGTTGCGTCATCGAAAGTTGTGTCATCGAAAGTTGACATCAGAGCTCATTAATATTCATAAGGTCTTTAAATTTGACCAATGAAATTACGCACTCGCAGTTATTCAGTGGAAGCAAAACAAAAAGTAATTAATGTTTCTTTCGCCTCTCCAGCTTAGAACAAGCTTGAAACTGCAGAACTTGTTTAAAACCTACGGTTGAAAACCTCGGTTTTAACCTGAAATATGCCTAATCTACACGATTTTGGGGGTGAATTTTGCATTATTCTGCCTTATTTCCATTTTTTGGCCGCGCTCACGCGCGTCCTTATATTAGGACCTTAGATACCTACTCACGTGGATTTTCCTACGAAAAATCAGTGCCCGGTAAAGTGCAATTGTCCCAAATTTTGGTTTCCAAACACACTCCATTGGCATCATTTGCAGGGATGAATGTCATAAAGTGTACCGTCCTTCGGATCGAGACTTTAACTGGAGGCCTCCATGTGCAGGGAGAACCATCCCAACCATTCACCTTATTTGCATTATCTGCTGGTTCATGGTCTAAAGGTTATCAGTGTTGGAAAAACAGATAACCAGACCCCCCTGACCTTTCAAGCTGGGAGCCAGCAAATAATGCAAATATGGTGAATAGGAGAAAAAAAATCCCTTGTGCAGGTTGAAGATCCCTACCGCAATTACATGGTTACTGTGTTAGCTTTCATCATGCAAACCTGACAGCGGTGATTGATTATTTCGTTGGCCGAATGCGCTCCATTAGCATCATTTGCAGCTCCCCCCCATGCAAGGAGTCATCCCTTGTGAAGGTTAAAGACCCCTACCCATAATTACATGATCTCTGTCACTCTGTATTTACTATTTATAGGCTTCCATCCTGCAAACCGTGTGTGTACACAAGCGAGTAATGATCAAATATGACCGACCGCAGTATAAGTAGATACTCATCATAGTTAGATAGTCTACCAACGTCCAACACTAAGAATCAAGATATACTTGTGTTACGGCTCACTTGGTAGGTTCTTTGTATGGAGAGGCCCTGGGCTCGAGTCCTGGTCGAGCCATGTTCTTTTGCCACCCCTGTGACTAAGGTTGGCACGATTAATTGGATAATCGATTAATTGATAGATAAATTCCATAAAATGATTATCATTACTGATTTGTTTGCAATCGATTATTTGATAGGAACATGTACAATTTTACTACCCATAGCTGTGTCTTAAATTGCTGGATGACTGGCAAACAATGCAGACCCTGATGAGGTGCCACATTCTGTGGCGTCTCATCTGGGTCTACACTGTTAGCTCAGGTATGTCTATTCAAATGCATATTGTACAGTTCAGCCCCCGCCCATAGGGGCTTGAAGAAATATATGGGTTGCATGATGCTTCCACGCAGAGCTGAATCCGGCCCGCACACTAGTACTGGTAAACCGCTTAGAGGATCTAAACCTGTCCAGGAACCGCGGTGCGAGGGGGACCGTCCATGCTAATAAACCCTATTGGTTTCATTTGGTGACAGGGCTTGAGATGTCATTTCATCGAAATGTCGGGTAAAAGTCCCACAAAATTGGAAGCAACATCTCCAAAATGACCTTTACAGTGTTGATGGAGACGTTAAACCTCAAATCAAACAAACAAACAAACATATTGTACAGTTCAACATATGGCAGGTACATGTAAACACATACAGAGGTAAAATTATGACCAAATCTTCAGTGATTACTAACGGTAATCGATTATCAATCACAATGGCAGGACTTATAATTGATTTTCTTTTCAGGTCCGATGATCCAGCCCTCCCTGTGACATTTGGTGGCCTAGTGTGGGTCCAGCACCGCGTCATTGGGGATGAAATAGTATGAAAAATAAGCAGCGCAGCCGGATTGGATAGGACAGAGATTAGGGACGGGTTGACCGTGTGGCTCGGTAGCTCAATCAGTGGAGTGTTTGCATGGTATGCAAGAGGCCCTTGGTTTGAGCCCCAGTCATGTTCTTTTTCCACCCCTGTGACACTCTGAAAGAAGAAGACCTTTTGACATTTTTGTCTTTTTGATTTATTCAACATGTGAATGAAATAAATGCGGGATACTTTTAGCGATGCCACATCTTTAGCTGACTGGTTGCCTGATCTTTTACTATTCTCATGTCAGAAACAGTCTTAAATATTCATTTTACCTGGAACGTGTACGTTACATGATCAGATGAAACTGGAAGTATGTATATTAGAGGTGCTTTATATGTATGGACCTATTTAAGGATAATTTTGCGGCTTGTTCGCACATTGAACCGTTGTCGTGTTGAATAGACTAATTTGTACTCCCAAGATTCACCAGCGCATTGTTTGTTACAAAAAACCCTGTGAAAAAGATACAAAGCAAACCATTTCAGAATTAAACACATAATAAACAATAAATTAGAATTTGAAATACAAAAAAGATAGCCTTTTTCCACTGTTTGAAAAGAGAGCCTTTATCCACTGTCAGAAGGGAAAAATTGGGCATTGGAGGCATTAAAACACTGCATTTGAGGCGTATTCTTAAGAACTGGATAGAGTAACAACAGGACTGACATGTACATGCTGTATACACATGGAATAATATATTGATATACTTCTTAATTTAATGTTTTTTCAGCATGTCACAGTCATATCGGTGCATATGGTGTGAACTTGTGATGCACTTGCTCTGTAGTAAAATTCAACTACAGATCTTCTGCAAAAACTCCAGCTGTTAAAATATTCCAAGATAAATTTCGATTCATCTGAAAATACATTTTTAATACAGTTTGCTACCTGAAAGCAAAAGCCATTACTTTTAATTTATGTTTCAGACAGTGTAGGCATGGCGTGTTTTTCCCAGTTGAACTAGACTTCAATATCATCCAATTGCCCAGAAGACATATATAAAATAAAAACCACAACAAAAAGTGTGGCACCGCTACAGTAGTGTTGTTTCGAGTTGGGCTGCCATATTGATTCTGGGAATGGAATGGATGGGATGAACTGCGTGGAGAACAGGAACATTTTATGGTTGCATGATGTTACTATTAACTGTCAATCATAGATAAATCATGTTATACAACTATGATAACCAATTTAACCCTTTGGCTGCCAAGAAAAGTTGCATCTTAAAATGTCGTCTGGCTTTGGGCGAAGTACATGTCTGTCGCATCTACCATTCATTATCTCTCATGAATAGACTAAATAAAACCGAGTCTGCTGTTTTCAAACTTTGTATGCTGTATTTGCCAAGGATCTCATTTTGCAGAAAAATTATACATGTAAAAATCAGCACCTAAATATTGCCTTTTAGAACCCTAAAATTTCAACATGGAGTATAGCGGCGAAGGATACAGACAAAATGGCAAACGGTGAAGATCCAATTCAGAAGCAGACTAATTTGAGTCTTAACTGTTTACCCAAGCCTATCGACATGTATGTATCCAAAAATTCAGGAACATTACCGTTAAATCTTAAATACATAGCATAGAAATTGAAAGCTTTTTTTTGAATGTGTATTCTGTCATCTTCTGGCCAGCTTGTTGTGGCGGAGTGAGTTCTCTGAACAATCTTAAAGCCCAGCATTCATGGTTGAGTGGTACAGATTTCAAAACCTCTCAGACCTTATTAAACAAATTAATATCATGATTCTGTCATCTTCTGGCCAGCTTGTTGTGGTGGAGTGAGTTGTCTGAACAATCTTAAAGCCCAACATTCATGGTGGAGTGGTACAGATTTCAAAACCCTTCAGATTGGTATTAAACAAAATGATATGATGCTGTCATCTTCTGGCCAGTTTGTTGTGGCGGAGTGAGTTCTCTGAACAATCTTAAAGCCCAACATTCGTGGTGGAGTGGTACAGATTTCAAAACCTCCCAGATTGGTATTAAACAAAATGATACATGATGCTGTCATCTTCTGGCCAGTTTGTTGTGGCGGAGTGAGTTCTCTGAACAATCTTAAAGCCAAACATTCATGGTGGAGTGGTACAGATTTCAAACCATGATCATGTACATGTAGCATAATGAATTCAGAAAAAGGAGAACAATCCTTTGGAAGCAAGGGAAATTCTACCATTATACCAGATTCTGTTTTATTGACACTGTTAATTGAGAGATACATACACATTTGCCTTTCAATGTTAAGCTGAAATGCTGAACTTAGCTTTTGTAGTTGTTAACTTAAGTGAGCGTTTTGGCCCATAGGTCTCTTGTTTGGCAGGTGTTTTACAAACTTTCTGGAAAGGTATTGATTTAAATGGATAGGTCATGAATTGTTGGAAGTTTTTTTTTTCTCTGAATGTATGTTTGTTTGATTTGAGGTTTAACGTTCCCTTCACTTTGGAGACATTACTCCAATTTTGTAGGGTTTACTTTTTGCCCAACATTTCGACCCCTGCCCATTGGCGCTTGAAGAAATAAATGGACTGTGTGATGCTTCCAGGCAGAGCTGAATCCAACCGCACACGGGTACTGGTAAACCGCTTAGAGGATCTAAGTCTGCCGAGGCAAAGCAGGGATACAGATTAACAGGTGCACAGTCGCCAAAGGCGTCTAAATTTTTGCCTGGGCGCCTAAGTTTTAAATAAAAATGCCTATCAACTTAATGTAAAATTTGGATTTATGTCTGTTTGGGTGCTCAAAGCAAACTCTTAGTCTGTTTCCCTGCAAAGCGGTGCAAGTCGGACCATCCATGATTATAAACCCTATTCGTGTCACTGTCATTGCTCGACAAGGCTTGAGTTGTCATTTCATCTCAATGTCCAGTAAAAGTCCCACAAATTTGGATGCAAAGTCTCCAAAATGACCTATATAGTGTTGACAGGGACATTAAACATCAAATCAAACAAATTTACCCAACATTAACAGGAAATAACATCTCAAGCCCTGCTGCAATATGAAACCAAAAGGGTATATAAGCATGAACGGTCAGACTTGCAACACTTTGCCTGGGCATGCTTAGATCCTCTAAGCAGTTTACCAGTACTCTTGGAGTCTGTTTCAGCTCAGTGTGGAAGCCTCTTGCAGTGCAATGTATTTCTTCAAGACCTGATGGATTGCATGTATATCAATTCTTTATTTTATTAAACGAAAGTGCATGATTTGTTGTACTTCTTGATCATCCAGCATTTGTAATTAAAACATGCATATATAATCGATATGTTCTTGTCTAACCCTGGTCAGATTTGTTTGTTTGATTAGATGTTCAACGTCCCAGTCAACACTATAAAGGTCATTTTGGAGACGCTGCTTCCAATTTTGTGGGATTTTTGACCAATATTGAGATGAAATGACATCTCAGTCCCTGCCGCCCAATGAAACCAATAGGGTTCCAAAGGACAACCCTTTCTAGAACATATTTATATGCATGGTTGGGCCAACTCGCACCATTATACCTGGGCAGGCTTAGACCTAAGGGTTTTACCAGTACTCGTATGTGGTTGGTTTCGGTTTCAGTGGAAGCATCATGCATCCCAATCTATTTCTCAGAGCCCCCCCCCCCCCCCCCCCCCCCCAGCAGACACTGACACATGACTTAATTTTGACGTCACATTAACATCGGTGCAGCGTCATGACGTTTATCCAGTGTCACATCTCAGTCGGTGCAACTTCATGATGTTGCGCCGACGTTGATTTGACATTGCCATAGCGACGTGTGCCTGCTGGGCTTGATGGGTGGGGGTCAGATACAGACGTCAGTTTAACGTCAGGAAGACGTCAAAGGACGTCGTAAAGACGTCCATGTGACGTCAGTTTGAAAGAGTTAATAGACGTCAGAAACCTGACGTTAAATCAACATTGGTTTTAAGACGTCAGATTGACGTCTGTTTTCTGACGTCTGAAAAACTTTCAAAATCAACGTCAATCCAACGTCATTCTGACGTTGGAGTCTGACGTCAACCTGACGTCTATATGACGTCTAATGTCTGCTGGGATGGACTTCGCTAAGGCCTTTGATAAGGTACCTCACAGAAGGCTATTACATAAACTGGAGTACTATGGGATAAGAGGATCCACACATAGGTGGATTAGCTCATGGCTCTCTGGGCGCTCACAACAAGTTGTACTTGATGGCCAAGCGTCTGATCCAGTCCCTGTTTTATCTGGAGTCCCCCAAGGTTCGGTCCTTGGACAGGTCCTTTTCTTGGTTTTCATTAATGATCTCCCCGATAATATCAGGTCATCGGTCCGTTTGTTTGCTGATGATTGTGTACTGTATAGGAACATATATTCTCCTTCTGACTGTCTTATTTTACAAGATGACCTGGATCAACTTGCACAGTGGGAGGTCGATTGGCAAATGAAGTTCAATTTGGCCAAATGTCACTCAATGAGGGTGTCACGACTCCCTCCGGACAAGCAAATTAAGTTTGACTATACACTTCACCAGCAAATTTTGGAGCATGTTCAATCCGCCAAATATCTTGTTATTACCATCACTGACGATCTTGACTGGGGTCTACATATCTCTGAGATTACATCTAAAGCAACTAGGACTTTAGGATTCCTCAGACGGAACTTGGCTTTTGCACCTAGGCAGACAAAAGATGTTGCATATAAAACATTGGTTCGCCATCAGCTTGAATATACATCACCCATTTGGCATCCCTGTGTTAAAACTCTGACTCAGCAGGTGTTGAAGGTGCAGAGGACAGCTGCTCGATGGACCTGTAGGCGATGGCGAAATAGAAGTAGCGTCGGTGACATGCTTAATGAGCTAGAGTGGCCGTCCCTGGAGGCCCGTCGTGAGCAGTCCTCTTTAACCTTCTTCTACAAGATACACTCTGATTCAGTGTCTATTAATAAAGATAGGTACTTGACCCCTGTAACAGTGTCGACCCAAACAAGGGCATCAAAAGTAAACGACTCACAATATCGTAGATACCAGTCCTATAGTGATGCCCTGAAGAACTCCTTCTTTCCTAGAACTATTCCCCAATGGAATAGTCTTCCCTCCTCTGCGGTGAATGCCAAGTCCGCAGAAGAGTTTAAAGCCCGTACAGTGTAAGATTGAGACTCAGAGGTATGCGTTTTAGGATACCTCTGTTATGCAGATTGTAAATAGTTTTAAGGACGCATCCAGTGCCTCTCTTTTTTTAGCTAAATTCTAAATTTAGCCACCATTCTTAATTTAGCCACCCAATCAACTGAGTTAATGGCCAAATATGACCGAATCAGTATAAGAAGATAGATAGATAGATAGATAGATAGATAGATAGATAGATAGATAGATAGATAGATAGATAGATAAATGTGGTACGGATTGTATAGTTTGTGAGGTTAGTTCGCTCTCTCTCTCTCTCTCTCTCTCTCTCTCTCTCTCTCTCTCTCTCTCTCTCACACACACACAGAAAATAAAAACTCTGATACTTTCCAAGTTTCTTGTCGGCGAGTTAGTTCTAACGAGTACCCACAATCTATTTTTTGAACAGAAATAAATAAAAATAATATATACCCCTAAACCTCAATTTTTTACCATATAAAAGTTGAGTTTATGGTTTCAAAATTATAAAGGCGTGTTTTCTAACTATACTATCTGTCTCGCCCCCGCCCATCGGGGCTTGGAAAAATAGATTGAGCTGCATGATACTCCACGCAGAACTGAAACCATTATAAACGACTCACTGAGGATAAGAAGAAAATGTATGCATATCTATGTCTGTCTGTCTCTCTCTCTCTGTCAATGTTTGACATGTAAACCCCAAACAATCTCTCTCTCTCTCTCTCTCTCTTTCTCTCTCTCTCTCTCTCTCTCTCTCTCCGACTATACTATCTGTCTCGCCCCCGCCCATCGGGGCTTGAAAAAAAGATTGAGCGGTTTTAACGAGTACACACAACAACTTGAATAAGAAGAAAAATAATGTGTACATATCTATGCCTGTCTGTCTGTCTGTTTCTCTCTCTCTCTCTCTCTCTCTCTCTCTCTCTCTCTCTGACAATACTATCTGTCTCGCCCCGGCCCATCGGAGCTTGGAAAAATATATTGAGCTGCATGGTACTTTCACGCAGAACTGAAACCATTATAAACGACTCACTGAGGCTGTTTAACGAGTACACACAGCATCTCGGAAAAGAAGAAAAAAATGTAAACATTTCTATGACTTTCTGTCTGTCTGTCTGTCTCTCTCTCTCATTGTTTGACATGTAAACCCAAAACAATCTCTCTCTCTCTCTCTCTCTCTCTCTCTCTCTCTCTCTCCCTCTCTCTCTCTCTCTCTCTCTCTCTCTCTCTACTATCTGTCTCGCCCCGCGGCCCATCGGGGCTTGGAGAAAAGATTTAGCGGTGTTAACGAGTACACACAACAGCTTGGATAAGAAGAAAAATAATGCATACATATCTATGCCTGTCTGTTTGTCTGTCTCTCTCTCTCTCTCTCTCTCTGTCTCTCTCTCCCTTTCTCAGAACAGTTTTCATTTTTCATTTTTGTTTTGTTATGGTTTCTTTTTTTTTTCTTTTTCTTCATCACGAAAACACACCTATATAATTTTGATCCCCTTGAACCCCACTTTTATATAATAAAACTGAGGTTTTCGGCCCCCCGCCCATCGGGGCTTGAAGAAATAGATGGCTTCATGATGCTTCCACGCAGAGCTGAAACCGACCCGCACAAGAGCACTGGTAAACCGCTTAGAGGATCTAAGCCTGCCCAGGCAAATCGGCGCGAGAGTCCATGCTTCTAAACCCTATTGGTTTCATTGGGCGGCAGGGCTTGAGATGTAATTTTATCTCAATGTCGAGTAAAAGTCCCACAAAATTGGAAGCAACGTCTCCAAAATGACCTTTACAGTGTTGACGAGGACGTTAAACCTCAAATCAAACAAACAAAAACTGAGGTTTACATGGGTAAACCTTATTTTTCTTATTTCTGCTCCAAAATATAGATATTGGGTACTTGTTAGAACCGCCTCGATAAGGCAGTTCGAACGAGTTTTTGAGCAGAAATAAGATTTTGAGCAGAAATAAGAAAAATTAATCACAATTTTTCAAAGTGATTTCTCATATTAAATTAGACTTTTATCATATGACGTCGCATCTGAGAGTGTAATAACGTCATGTAATATTTTCGATAATCCACTAGTGGATTAGATATGCAAATTAGTTTGACACGCCCCGTAACGTTACATGAACGACGTCCTTAACGACGTCGCGTTTACATATGGCGGAATATTGACATTTTTGTAAAACAATTGTTGATAAAATGTGTTTTAAATGTCATATGATAAATAGAATCTTGCATTCGTGCTCACGTATTATTGAATTTATTTAACTCGTTGAGGAAAAGGGATCGGGGTCGTTTCGCCGGGTCGTTTCGCCCTGAGTCATTTCGCCCTGATTTCGGGGGTGGGTCGTTTCGCCCTTATCGGGTGAGTCGTTTCGCCCGTGAGTCGTTTCGCCCGTGGGTCGTTTCGCCACATTTATATTTTTAAGGGAGTGACAAATGGAATGGATGGGTAAATAGGCAGACGTTTGAATGAATAAACGAATAAATAAATGGAGTTGTGCGTTGGTACAAGGTAGATGTACGGACGGACGAAAGTAAGTTTGAATATATACGGAGATGGATAAGTGAATTAATGAATGAATGATTGATTGAGGTTTCACGTCCGAGTCGACATTGTATAGGCCACTTTGTATGCATTGCTTCCAGTTTTGCTTCCGACATTGGGATGAAACGACACCTCAAGCGGCAAGTCAAAAGGACAGTTACCTTCCTACAAATGATAGTGATTATTGTTTCTCGTGACGAGGTTCATATCTGATTGTCAAAGACTATTTTACGTAATGTCTGAGTTGTGCAAAAATACCAGAATTTGTTTATCAGAAAAATTTGGATTTTTGTGGAAAATCAATGTTAGCAAGTCTATGTAATGAAGAACCCCCAATCCTTACCCCCACTTTATATCCACAAACATACTTTATTTTTCTTATTTCAGTTTCTAAAACATAGACAATAAGAAATGAGAAAAATATCACATTTTTACATATACACATTAAATTTCACAGCCATAAGTACCATTATATCAATGTCAAATACGGACAATTGCATTGTAAATGTCATCACCAGATGCAAGCGTGTTACAAAGGTCATTAACGAAGCTCTTACAGTTCTTGAGAAATTAACTTGAATGGTAGGGTGGTCGCTGGGTTTGACGCAGTATTTTACAAAGTCAGTGAACCGTGAAAACTGGGTCAAGGTCAAATATGGATGCTTGAATTATCGCTGCCATCCCAAGATGCAAGTTTTTACCAAGTATCATAAATGAAACTCTAACAGTTCATTAATGTCATAAAATGCACCGTCCTTCGGATCGGGACGTTAACTGGAGCCCCCCCCCCCCCCCCCCCCCCGGTGCAGGGAGAACCATCCCCTGTGCAGGTTAAAGATCCCTACCGTAATTACATGATTACTGTGTAGGCTGTCATCTTGCAAAACCTGGAGTGTATGTAATGTACACCTGCGGTAATGGTCAAATGTGACCGACGCAGTATCAGTAGACAGACAGACAGATAGAAATGAACATAAATAGTAGGGTGAACGTTAGGTTTGACGCAATAGTTTTCAAAACCAGGGAACCATGAAAAGTAGATCAGAGTCAAATATAGCACCAAACGAGGTTATTACAATATTTTCCGGGACTCCCCATCACACCTTTATATATCAAAACATATCTAACCTCGATCCATATGGCTTGAAACAATAAGGGCGAAACGACCCACCATATCAGGGCGAAACGACCCACGGGCGAAACGACCCAGGGCGAAACGACTCTGGGTGAAACGACCCATGGGCGAAACGACTCATAGGCGAAACGACTCACGGGCGAAATGACCCGTGACCAGGAAAAGGGATACAATGCTCGGTAAGCCTCGCATTTTATCCCTTTTCTTCAACCCTTTTAAATAAATTCAATAATACATGACCATTCATGTAAGATCCTCTATATATTGCATAGGCGATGGTTAAAGTAAGATAGTCATTAATGTCAACAGCTTTATTTATACAATTTTGATGACACGTGCCGTATGCAGTAATCCGTTAACTTATAGAAGTATGCATACCGGAAAGAAACCATACGCGTGCCTAGGGAAAAGTGTGGGTAGGTGAATTGATATTATATTGCATAGGTGGCGGTTAAAGTAAGATAGTTATTAATGTCAACAGCTTTATTAGTACAATTTTGATGACACGTGCCGTACTCCGAAACACAGCAAAACTTCTATGGCCAGTTGTGACGCGGCCATTCGACTCCAAAATACAGCAAAACTTCTATGGCTAGAATTCAGATGGCTCATTTACCATGTGTGAGTCGAAACATATTTATAGTCCCTGCGGTTTTCCTTCAGCTTCGATATAGTGATGGATAGGTTGATGGATATTACAGAACACTGAAAAGATTTCCCAAAATTGTCTACATTATGCTTTATGTGTGGCACTATTAGTAAATATAAACCCTCAGTGGGGCGAACTACCTTTCTGTCAACAAATTTCATTGTCAAAAAAGGGTTCGTTCTATCGAAGTTCGACTGTAAACAAAAAACAAAACAAAAAGAAAAAAAGACATTATTTTGCTTTAAATTTCATGTTCCAGGCATGCGCCAGGTGGCGTCTTGTTTTGTGGGTGACAAGTCCTAGCCATACCTCCACGTGTCACAAACTAAAAAAAAATGTGCGGTGCCATCTTCTAATACTGAGTCGGTCATTGTTACGAGATGGAATAGGAAACCTCTCTGGTGCTTATGCACATCTAAATTATTTTAGTAGATATATGGTAGGGCGGTGCGAGTGAAATATTTTGGGTGAAATATGGTAGGCAAAATGTGCTGCTCCATGCACAAGTCATGCACATATCATACGATGTATGCATGAGTGGTTTGTGGAGATCTGTTTTTACAATACAGGGGGCCGCTATAAGGCTGAGTTCTATAAAATTTGCCTAAAAAATCGCCAACCGCCAAATTGTGCCATATATGATTTTCATTCCCGTCACGTGTGGTGTGGGTGTTCGTTTGGACAGGAGTCATGGCATTGATTTATAGGGTCGTTTCCTCAATTTTTCCTATGGGAAATATACTATTTGAACGCATATCCATTATCTACTCGATTTTTGCTATCTAGCTTCATTTGTGGACGGTATCTCCACCTCGCCACGATTTTAGCAAGCTAATATGAGTATGCATGATTTTCTGATAGTATTCATAGATATAAAAACCCTGAGAAAAACGAACACTTTAGCAGCAGGTCAAGTTGTAACGAGTATACACAACATTGTGTCGGGAAATTGAAAGTATATTGAAAGGCACAACAATGTGTGGTGACCTGCTGCTCCCTGCCTTATAGCAGCAGGTACTGGTACGACGCTGGGGGTTAGGGTCCAGCAAGGGCGGACAGACCACCGTAAGCAGCGCATACCATTGTCCATTGGGAACAAATGTGAGACCATTCAAATGGAAGAGGTCAATTAAATAACCTGCAGGTGATTCAGACGAATCAGGTTAGTGCGATCGCTAAATAATACATATCATCCTGTGATCGGCAACTATGTCGATAGACTAGTTTACACTAGTTCGCGAGAGGAAGATTCACGCGAGAGGGGGATTCACCCTAAGTTATAAACTGGCCAGTCGCGTCTTGAGTTGTTTCTTTTTTTTTGTTTTTGTTGCTGTTTTTGTTGTTTGCTTCTGTGGGTATTCACGTCACCCGTTCCGAGCACAGAACATTGTTTTGCCTTCGGAGCGGACGTCGTGAGTTGGCTACAGAAGCAACCAATTGTGATGTTTTGTGTTAGTAAGTGTTGTATATAGATACTGTAAATAATTCATGTAATTCATCTAATATCTTTCTTGTGCCTTACCCCACAGCTGCCCGTACACCTGTCAGAGATCACGCTCGGTTGTCTTGTCAGCATGGGGGTTTGCGGGACGCCGTAAACCCACATGTAACAGTCATATTTGGCCATTACCTCCGTTAGGTGGGTGGCTAAATTTAGAATTTAGCATAAAAAAATCATCACTGGATGAGCCCTTAAAACTATTTACAATCCGATCACAGAGGTATCCTAAAACGCATACCTCTGAGTCTCAACCATATACTGTGCGGGCTTTGAACTCCCCTGCGGTCTTGGCATTCACCGCAGAAGAAGGAAGACTATTCCACCGAGGACTAGTTCGGGAAGGTATAATTTGAGGACTTTTACTGGAGGACCAGAGGACTGAGGACCAAGTCCTTTAGAGGACCAGGGGTATAATCTGAGGACCAAATATAGGAGGACCAGTGCTTTAATCAGCCATATAATGGCTATGATAATTGACGATAATTACTGTTTATGGAAAATGACACCTGCTGGTATGGTATATCACCTCATGGGCATATATACAGAAAAAAAGGAAAAAAATGAAATATTAAAATAAAATAAAAAACATGTTATTATGCTCAGGAAATTTTTCACCATAAATTTTTATGAAATAAATTTTTGGCATCTTGTTACTCTGATAAAAATGTTAAGTTGAAATTAGAATTTTTGTACTTTCTATAAACTTGACATTATCGTTTTTTGTTTTTTTTATTCACAAACTGCATGATCAACAGTGAAGATCCTGATCAGATGGCATCTTGTCTGTCTTTTAAAAATGTTCACTTGAAATTAGAATTTCTCTACAGTAAGTACTTTCGATATACTTATATAATCTATTTGTTAAATTCACAAACTGCATGATGAACAGTGAAGATACTGATCAGATGGTTTATCTGGAGCTACACTGTTTGCAAATGTAGGGAGTGTCTTGTTTAGCGGTATTGGTGAAAAAAAAAAAGAATAAATGAAAGGAAAACATGCCATAAGGAAATTTTTCACCATATAAATAAATTAAATGTTGTTTGTTTGTATTGGAGTTTAACGGCCCAGTCAACACTATTTTAGGTCATTTTTGAGCTGGTCAGTTTACCTATCCACACTTTTCCTGGGCAGGCGTATACGTAAGCGGTTAACCAGTACAGTGCATATTCTTTCGCTAGAAACTGACAACTGCCCTTCTTGAATCAGCGGAAGGGAGAAAATGACCGAAGAAAAGATTTCATGATCCATCTCCACGAAAGAAAAGAATTTTGCCGACCCCGGCAGTAATTGAAATATATTTTAGGCATCTTGTTTCTCGTATAAACAAATATGTTCTGTTCTAATGGAAATTTCTCTACTAGGAAATAAACACAAAAACAAATAGTTATTTGTTTATTTATTTATTTTTTTGTAGGACAATTTGGCCAAATTCATTTGTCCTAGTGACTTATTTATTTAATTTATTTACCTTTTTTTTTTTTTTTTTTGGCCACAGAGACACATTACATGCAAGTTCAGACCATCTATAATTAGCCTATGTTATGGAAATATATTCATAAATATAGCAGACTTCCAAGTATTACATTCAGAGCTGTATATGGAAAAAAAAATTAATCTCAAGCAGAATAATGGCATTCAATTTTTTTTTCTTTTGTTTGTTTCAGAGAACAACATTTCCATAGGACTCATATATGAAAAATGATAAACAAGATTTTTTTTGAGAAGTAAAGAAAAAGGCATGATATTGAAATAGTTGAGATTGGCAGTTTAATGGTTATTTGTAGGTGGGGCTTATCCTATTGTAGGTGGGGCAAAGTTACATATTATAACCAATGGCTGTAAGCCTATGATTAGGTTGAAAGTTTGCAAATGATTGAAAGTCTTCATTTTAAAATGTGTTGTTAGCTCTTCCAGAAGCATTTTTTTATACCCCCGGCATACGAAGTATGTCAGGGGGTATATAGTTTTCGTCTTTCCGTCCGTTTGTCCGTTCGTCGGTTCGTTCGTATGTTCGTTTGTTCGTTCGTTCGTTCGGTCGTTCGTCAACCTTTACGTCAAAGTTTTGCGTTAAACCTTTTTGATTGCTCATATCTCTGTAACCACAGGTTGGATTCTCTTCATATTTGGTACAGGATATCTCTATAGCATTACCTTTCATATGGAACATCTAAGCTCCTGGGTCAAGCCCCTGGGTGGGTTGTCTGTCTGTCCGTCTTCCCATCTACTTTTATGTCAAAGTTTTGTGTTAAACCTTTTTCATTGCTGATATCTCTGTAACCACATGTTAGATTCTCTTCATGTTTGGTAATGGATATCTCTATAGCATTACTTTTCATATGTAATATATATATAAGCCTCTGGGTCAAGCCCCTGGGTGGGCTGTCTGTCTGTCTGTTCATCTACTTGTATGTCAAAGTTTTGTGTTAAACCTTTTTCATGGCTGATATCTCTGTAACCAGATGTTAGATTCTCTTCATGTTTGATAAATGATTTCATGATGCATGTCCCTTCCCTCAAGGTCACGGACTTAGAAATTTTACATTTGGTTAAAGTTTTATGTCAAAGTTTATAGATGCCTGTATGTTCTATTTGATGCCCTCACTCCCTTGGTCCATTTAGAATTTTTTTTTTTTTTCGTTTAGCTTTTACAAGCACATTTATAGATTCTTATAGCTTCTTGACTTCATTCATATTACATACAAGCTCGAAAGATATATCAGAGGGTGACGCTAGCCGGGGGGTATACGTGACCCACTGGTCGCTTTCTCTAGTTTTAATTATTTTGGGTATCAAATGGAATCTTCCTCTTCATATATGGCAGGAATCCATTTTGAAATGTAGGGCTGACAGGTTGTATTATCTTCAAAATTTATTCAGAAAATAGCTGAACTTTTTCCAAATAGTGTAGGCCCTGATTAGACGCCACTTTCTGCGCCGTCTGATCTGGGCCTACACTGTTTGCCAATGGACCCATTCTGGGGTTTTCGGTACCAAGTCGGTTAATTAGGGCATTTTATTATTAATTTTCTTATGTTGAGCTGAAAAGTGAAAAAACGTGACCTTCCATTGCAATACTCACACAGGACCCATAAAATTTAATAAGCATGTATTTATTTAATTAATTAATAAATTATTTTTATTTATTTTTTATACCCCAACAAATGAAATTTGGGGGGGGGGTATATAGGAGTGAGCTTGTCGGTCGGTCTGTCTGTCTGTCGGTCGGTCGGTCGGTCTGTCTGTCGGTCGGTCGGTCGGTCTGTCGGTCGGTCGGTCTGTTGACTTGGTTTCCGGACGATAACTCAAAAACCGCTTCACCGATTTTTATAATTTTTGGTACACTGATGTAACATCATAAAATACAGGTCAAGTTCGATTTCCACTACAATTCGTCAATTTTTGACATATTTATGGCCCCTTTCAAGTGAAAAAATTGCAAAATGGCGCTGATGTACTATCAAGGCAGTTTTTGTGGGGGTATTCATCACCTTTAGTGATAGCTCTAGTTATTATTTATTTTGTTAAATTGTTTTTTTTTTTTTTTTTTTCATTTATTGTGTAATAATCAAGGAAAAATGAACCTAGGGGAAAAAGATCTTAGTTCTGGACATTTCAATAACTCACCCAAGTGACAAGGTGCCATCAGGTGAACATGTCCACAAAATGAAAATCGCCCCCCCTCTAAAAAAAACCTTATAGAGAAAACTAGGGTTTACAGGGGCAAACTTTATCTTTCTTATTACTACTCCAAGAAGTAGGTCGTGGGTGCTAGTTAGAACCACCTCAATGAGGTAGCAATCTATGTTTGCAGTATAAATAATAAAAATATCAAAGGTTTTCATGAAAAAAAAAAAAAAAAAAAAGCCATTTTGGAGATGTGAAAGAAATGCACTTTGTCGCATGTGTGTGTTATAGTAATGTTTCTTCCACAAACTTAAGACTGACATTTTCCGTTTTATTGGTGACATTCTTCTCATTTCGTCTGCAAGCATAGAATGTGTGTGCTCATTAGACCAAGGTGGTTCTAACAAGTGTATCTCAGGAGTACCCAAATCACGGAGTGGTTTTGAGCAGGAAACTAATACTACGAGCATAGTTGCATAGTTAAGAAGATTCTTATTTACTTTTTTAAACATAATTTATGGGTGCTCACTGCTCAGTCTGCCACATAGACTTAGGCGGTTCTTTAAAACACAGAAAATACATGTATATGTTTATGAGCAAAAATAATGAAAACAATGAACCTGTGTTAACCCCATTTTTCTTGGTAATAAGTGGGCATTACAATGATGCTCAATACATGAACCTTGTTCTCTGAAGTTGAGTAAAAACCTACTCACAGAATTGCCTGTATTCAATTCAAATTCCATGTAAGCGTCTGTAGTCCACTTTAGAACATATATATTTAAAGAGTGAAAGGGCCTCATTGGGCAATTCTTATGAGCAGCCACAATATAAATAAGTTTTTCAGCAAAAATAAGGAAAATGATGTTTACATGTATAAACCCCATTTTTCGCTGTAAAAAGTGTGGTTTATAAGGGTGTTCATTACATCCACTTAAGAAACTAGTAGGTAGAAGGGTAACAAACCGGACAGCTATTGTCTTCAATATATTCATGTTTTAACCCATTTTGTACTGAATGAAATCTTCTACCTTATGTATAGCACAAGTCCTTTTCAAAATTTAGTGATTCTTCAAAATTTATTTGGAAAATGGCTGAACGTTCTGCAAACAGTTAGGCTCTGATCAGACACTGCAGAATGTGGCATCTGATCTGGGCCTGCACTGTTTGCTAATAACCGGTTTTGGGATTTCTGATACAAAAATGGGTTAATGTGCACAATCATTCCGGAAAGCCATTATAGTATGATAACTTAATAAAACTTAGCATTTGATAAAACATCAGAATATAGAACTTCAAAATCAGTGTAGCTGAACATTATAATTAACAACAGTCATGGTATTTAAATTAATTAATATAACCATTTTCTTGCAACAAAACTTCTCTGAAGACTTAAGTACACCTCTGATTAACAATCGGCTGAAATAATATTGAAAGGGCCATAATCCCCCCCCCCCCACTCCCACCCCCACCCCCTGCCCAGAACCTTTTGTTGAATTTTGTGTGAGATAATCAGCATCAATGTAGTACTAGCCCATGCAATTGAAAGTTTCATTATTTAAACTCACTTCAGTGAAGTACCAGTGGGTATTTATAAAATGACAGTTTGCAAGTTTAAGGAAATATGTTAAGTGTGGCTCAGTGAAGTGGACCTAAAGATACTGCACAATTTATGAAGCAGAAAGTTCCTCTCGCAGTTTGTGAACTTAACATTATAGATTATATCAAGTATTTAGAAATAGAGAAATTCTAATTTCAACTAAACATATTTAAAAGAGTAACAATAATTTATTTCATATAATTCTATGGTGAAAAATTTCTGAGTATAAAACAGTGTAGCTCCAGATAAGCCATCTGATCATGATCTTCACTGTTCATCTTGCAGTTTGTGACTTTAATAGATAGATTATATCAAGCATATAGAGTGAGGGAGTGAGTTTTAGTTTACGTCCCACCAACAGCTAAGGTCATACGGAGACGGGACTTCGGTTTAAAGACTCATCCGAAAGTCTGGAGAAGCCCGGGATCGATCCTGCGATCCCTGGTTTACAAGGCCAGTAGCGTAACCACTGCACCACGGAGGCTTCTGAAGCATATAGAAAGTAGAGAAATTCTAAATGCATCAAAACATTTTTAAAAGAGTAACAAGATGCCAAAAAGCATCATGTTTACAATTCCGTGTAATGAACACGCCTCTTTAGCCCACTTTATATAGAGAAAACTGGGGTATAGAGGGGTATACATTATTTTTCTTATTTCTGCTCCAAAACATAGGTTGTGAGTAGTCATCTGAACCAGCACCCACAACCTATGTTTGGAGTATTAATAAAAAAAATATCATTATGGAAACATGTAAGAATGCTCTATATCACATGGAAATGTTATCTTAATGATATTCCATATAATTCTATGGTGAAAGTTTCTGAGAATAACAACAGTGTAGCTCCAGATAAACCATCTGATCAGTATCTTCACTGTTCATCATGCAGTTTGTGAATTTAACAGATAGATTACATAAGTATATCGAAAGTACTTGCTGTAGAGAAATTCTAATTTCAAGTGAACATTTTTAAAAGACTGACAAGATGCCATCTGATCAGGATCTTCACTGTTCATCATGCAGTTTGTGAATAAAAAAAAAAAGATGATATCAAATTTATTGAAAGTACAGAAATTCTAATTTCAACTAAATATTTTATCAGAGTAACAAGATGCCAAAAATATATTTCTTAAAATTATATTGTGAAAAATTTCCTAAGCATAATAACATGTTTTTCCTTTTATTTATTTTATTTTACATTTCTTTTTCCCTTTTTCTGTATATATGCCCATGAGGTGATATACCATACCAGCAGGTGTCATTGTCAATAAACAGTAATTATCTTCAATTATCATAGCCATTATATGGCTGATTAAAGCACTGGTCCTCCTGTATTTGGTCCTCAAATTATACCCCTGGTCCTCTAGAGGACTTGGTCCGCAGTCCTCAGGTCCTCCAGTAAAAGTCCTCAAATTATACCTTCCCGAATAGTTCTAGGGAAGAAAGAGTTTTTCAGGGCATCACAATAGGACTGGTGCCTACGATAAAAATCATCATCATGCTCTTGATGCCCTTGTCCGGGTTGACACTGTTGCAGGGGTCAAGTACCTATTCTTGTTAATTGATACTGTACCAGATGTATCTTGCAGAAGAAGGTTAAGGAGGACTGCCCACGACGGGTCTCCTCTGGTTGACGTGGCAGGGCGAAAAAACAAGCTCCTTTTCACTAAATTGAGAGATTTTTTTTCAATGCAATGACATCTTTTCGTATAAAAAAAGTCCTTTTCGCATTTTAGGGTAACCATTGCAGGTCCGTTCCGGTTATTGGGTCCGTTCTGGTTAGTAAACGCACCCGCTAGTACTGTCGCTTCCGGTGTAAACAAAACGATGTAGGTGGGAGGAAACATAAGGAAAATAATATATATATAAACGAAAAAAAGCAAAACAAAACAAAAAAAAAACATGGAGCAATATATCACCGAGGAGCCAAAAGGAGATAAATCAATTGCCCTTACTCGTGACAATACGACCGACAATACATACGTTACTCCAGGAAAAGAGAAAATCCCGGAAGAAAAATTGCAGGGTTGGCTCTATCACAGGGCCAGAGGTATAGGGAACTTAAAAGGGACTCGAAGCAGATGGTTTGTGTTTGGTGATGAGAATTGTAAACTTTACTTCTACAGAGACCCTCAAGATTTATTGCCTGTTGGTGAAATTTGTATCTCTACAGCATCCTTTTATTTTGATGGAGGAAACGCGGAAAAGCCAGGACTATTCCAGATAAAGTATGTATTGAACCATGGATCTAATATACATATACTAGAGGTAACTGGACAACTGTCTATCTTCTCATACTGAGTCGGTCATATTTGGCCATTACCTCAGTTAGGTGGGTGGCTAAATTTAGAATTTAGCATAAAAAAAAAAGGCAGTGCCTAGCCGTCCGGCACCAGACGACCAGCCTACGAATCTGCCTGTCCGGTACCGGACGACCAGCCAACGAGTCTGGTACCGGACGACTAGCAAACCCACATTGGAATGGCTAGCCGTCCACTAGTAAAATTTAAGTCTATCATTTTATAAAGGGTATGCGTTCCAAATAATATAACCCATTTTATGATGTAATAAAAATATTTCTAATTTACTCTAACTGTATTCTTATCACCTGCTTGTCGCCATATTTTTCACTAAATTTCAGAAAGGGACATAATTGTAACTGACGCTGATGCAATAGAGTGGAGCGTGATAGCTCAGTGGTTAGTGCACTTGCCTCTGATGCTAGAGGTCCCGGGTTCGATCCCCGGCAGCGGCGATAAAATTTCGGTGTCCAAACACGCTCCATTGGCATCATTTGCAGGGATGAATGTCATTAAGTGCACCGTCCTTCGGATCGGGACGTTAACTGGAGGTCCCCTGTGCAGGGAGAACCATCCCCTGTGCAGGTTAAAGATCCCTACCGTAATTACATGATTACTGTGTAGGCTTTCATCCTGCAAAACTGGAGTGTATGTAATATACACCTGCGGTAATGGTCAAATGTGACCGACGCAGTATCAGAAGATAGATAGATCGATAGACTGTTGACTTAAAGCCTTGTCCGGGCACTGTGACAGTTATTTTTATTATACAGTCTAGTCTATCTATCTATCTATCTTCTTATACTGAGTCGGTCATATCTGGCCATTACCTCAGTTGATTGGGTGGCTAAATTTAGAATTTAGCTGAAAAAAAAAAAAAAAGAAGAAGAGAGGCACTGGATGCGTCCTTAAAACTATTTACAATCTGCATAACAGAGGTATCCTAAAACGCATACCTCTGAGACCCAATCTTACACTGTGCGGGCTTTGAACTCTTCTGCGGACTTGGCATTCACCGCAGAGGAGGGAAGACTATTCCATTGGGGAATAGTTCTAGGAAAAAACGAGTTCTTCGGGGCATCACTATAGGACTGGTATCTACGATATTGTGAGTCGTTTAATTTTGATGCCCTTGTTTGGGTCGACAGTGTTACAGGGGTCAAGTACCTATCTTTATCAATAGACACTGAATCAGAGTGTATCTTGTAGAAGAAGGTTAAAGAGGACTGCTCACGACGGGCCTCCAGGGACGGCCACTCTAGCTCATTAAGCATGTCACCGACGCTACTTCTATTTCGCCATCGCCTACAGGTCCATCGAGCAGCTGTCCTCTGCACCTTCTCCACCTGCTGAGTCTGAGTTTTAACATAGGGGTGCCAAATGGGTGATGCATATTCGAGTTGAGGGCGAACCAATGTTTTATATGCAACATCCTTTGTCTGCCTAGGTGCAAAAGCCAAGTTCCGTCTAAGGAATCCCAAAGTCCTAGTTGCTTTAGATGTAATCTCTGAGATATGTTGACCCCAATCAAGATCGTCAGTGATGGTGATACCAAGATATTTGGCGGATTGAACATGCTCCAAAACTTGCTGGTGAAGAGTATAGTCAAACTTAATTTGCTTGTCCGGAGGGTGTCGTGACACTCTCATTGAGTGACATTTGGCCACATTGAACTTCATTTGCCAATCGGCCTCCCACTGTGCAAGTTGATCCAGGTCATCTTGTAAAATAAGACAGTCAGAAGGAGAATATATGTTCCTATACAGGACACAATCATCAGCAAACAAGCGGACCGATGACCTGATATTGTCAGGGAGATCATTAATGAAAACCAAGAAAAGGACCGGTCCAAGGACCGAACCTTGGGGGACTCCAGATAAAACAGGGACTGGATCAGACGCTTGGCCATCAAGTACAACTTGTTGTGAGCGCCCAGAGAGCCATGAGCTAATCCACCTATGCGTGGATCCTCTTATCCCATAGTACTCCAGTTTATGTAATAGCCTTCTGTGAGGTACCTTGTCAAAGGCCTTAGCAAAGTCCATGATGATCAAGTCAGTCTGTTTGTGGCCACGATTTATGGCCCCATCCAGATTGCTCACAATGTCATGGTAAAATTGAACAAGCTGCGTTTCGCAAGACCTTTGACTCCGGAAACCATGTTGACAGTCAGCAAGAATGCTCTCAAAGGCTAAGTGCTTGTTGATGTTGCTTACTAAAATATGCTCCAAGGTTTTGCAACAGATGCATGTTAGCGACACTGGTCTATAATTTGCTGCATCATATTTTTCCCCCTTTTTATAGACCGGGGTTACATTTGCTTGTCGCCAGTCATCTGGTACAGTGCCCTGGGCAAGTGATTGATTGAAGATAAAGGCCAACACAGGAGATATTTCAGCACTACATTCCTTAAGTACCCTGGCATTCAGGTCATCGGGCCCAGATGCCTTATGTATCTTGAGCTTACCTAACAGTTTAGCGACCCCATTGGGGTCAACTGTTGTGTCCCCCATAGAGGGGAACGAACTTGCACCTTTAGATGGTAGCTCACCATCAGTTTCACGCGTAAATGCTGATTGAAACTGTTTATTGCAAATATTAGCCTTATTGCGCGCATCTGTTTTTAGAATTCCATTTTCCCTTAGCGAAGTGATCCCAAACGCATCCTTTTTCAGGGACTTTACGAATGACCAAAACTTTTTAACTTTACCATTCTTTTGGGGACTATCGGGATCTATATTGTCATCTTCAAAGGTAAAGATGCTGGAAACATGCTTCCAATATGCATCTCTTATAACCTTTTGCACATGTGCTCTGAACCGTTTGTAATGGTTCTTAACGTCAGGGCTGCTAGACTTGCGAGCACGAAAATACATTCTATTCCGTCTTCTGATGAGATGCTTGATCGTGTTATCGATCCATGGTGCCCTATATTTTGTTTTGGTCATTTTAGTTGGTATAAACCTTTCCATTGCCGTGGTTAATTCGGACTTAAAACTGACCCACAGGTCATTAACTGACATGTGTGAGAGGTCAGAGGAAAGGAACGAATCCTTAAATCGCGCCATATGGTCTCGCAGACCATCCATATCCGCACGTTTGTAGAGAAAAACTTTACGCGGGACTTGTCTGATTCGTTTAGCTTTTATGTCATACTCAACAAGGACTATGTCATGATCAGCTTTGCCAATCGGGGGCATCCCCTTAACTCGGCTTACTGGGGATGGAGAATTTGTAAACAATAAATCAAGGGTCTTTTCTTGCCGGGTGGGTATGTTAACAACTTGGGCCAGGCAGTGTTCTTTTATTATATCCAAAAGTTGTTGCTGTGTCTGCCTTTTAGGCACCCCATGGGGCACCTGCATGCTGCACCATTCAATGTCACCACAATTAAAGTCTCCGCCAACCAAAATATGGGCATTTGCATTTGACATTATATCCGGTAACATTGCGTGGCTTTTTACTTTCCGCAACCTGCATTCACATTTTTAATAACTTTAATCCTCACAATTTCTACCACCACTACCTGTGCATCTGCATTAAGTTTAAACTTAACCTTGAAAACATGAGGTTGCACGTGCAGATGTGACACTTTCGCAGATTTTTTCAAATTTGCCAAAATACGAAAATACCGAAAATTTCCAAACCCAAGACTGAGTTTAAAAATAGGCAAAGGGACAAATGTTTTGTATCTAAATTGCACGATCGCAGAAAAAGAAACCGACTGAAGTCGGTTGATTTCTAAGAGTGCCCGTGTCATTTTGTCAGTCTGTCCGTCCGTAACCCGTTTGTGAAAATTGGTGATAGTGACTTAACCGCTTGGAATATTTAAACAAGTTTTGGCATACTGATAGATATCAATGAGATCTGACCAATGAGCTTGCGAAATATTACATTCCATTTAGTATAGCCTCGCCGAGGCAAAAAACGTGAAAATTTTTGAACTGCTTCTCCTCGGAAATCGTTGGGCCGAACACAAGCATAAAATTAAAATATAAAGTGATCTGTTATGTAGGATGCAGACAGTCATTTAAAATCACTCATATGCTTATGAAGATATAATACCATAATGATCCAAATATTTGGGACAGATATGCCTGGGCAAACAGTGCAGACCCAGATCAGAATCAATTAGATTCTTTGAGAGAGTTTGCCACTGGAACTACATGTTTGGTATGCTTTAGTGTAACACTAAACCACAATGTTCAATATTTTTGAGATTTACAACAACTCTTTGGATGTTTGAATTTTAAGCATGTTTACTCTAGAAAGTTTGTCAAGTAATCATAAAGGTGTGATAATTTAACTTTTTGTTTGAGACTGATATTAAAAGAACACAGTTAATTTAAGCATTAAAGGTTTCTTATATTATCTACAGATACTCACCTAAGTATTAAAATTAAATGTATTTACAAGTCAAGGGAAATAAAAACTAATATTTTAGAATCACGTTTGAATAGAAATTATAAAATTCTATATGAAGGCAAGGGACTATAGATCTTTCAACTTATTCAATATAAAAAGTGCTGGAAAATTCTTCAAAATTTCGACTGTCTAAACTTTTTCCTTGTCTTTTTTTTTTTGGCATTGCAAGCAGACAAGTGTAATCTTCAAACCTTGCATGAACTTGAAATAATTTTACTTTCAACTAGCTAGGTAGTTTGTGTATATTAAGCAGTCTCAATTGGTACCACCCATGTAAATATATATTTCCCAGTATTTCCAGGGAAATCCCTGCATTTCCGGGGAATTCCCTGTAATTCCCGCCGTCCAGGGAAATATGGGTAGTTCCCGCTTTTTTGCCAACCTTGTATAGAGAAGGGTATACATAAGTTTTCTTATTTCTTTTTCCAGGCATATGTTGAGGGCTGTTCTAATACAGGGATCAACCATGGTTTTTCATGCATTAACATTCACCCGAGGAAGCTGTTTGAACATAAGGCCGCCAGGCCGAATGTTCAAATATCTTCCGAGGGATCCAGCAAATGTTAATGCAATGAAATAACCATGGATGATCGTTGTTTTTGCATAACTTACGATTCCGACAGCAAATTTTGACGAAAACGCCCAAAAGCTCCATATAAACTCATTATAAACTCTTCAAATGCGACCGGCGAACCAACATGGCGGCCAGTTCAGAATGTTGTTTACAACGACGTTGTAACGCAATAAACATCTGACGTCATCAGAGAGGATCTATGACGAAACATAGAACGACAAAACATAGAAAAGCAAAAACATAGAAAAGACAACACATAGAAAGACATAACATAGAAATAAAACATCGAAAAAAGATCGAAATAACATCGAAAAAGTTCAGAAATATCGAAAATTTTATTCTATCCATTTTTCGACAACAATACTTTTTTTTTTATTGTAAACGTACACGTATCTCGGGAATTTTGAGGTTGCGGACAGGTAGCTTGAGTTCATGGATGGCATGGCGGACAAGAGTCGTGTGGTAGGAATGCAAGTGCCGTAAACATACGTACTTTCAAGCTGAAATCAAGGTCGTCAATGTACTTAGTTCGAAGGCCGAGTTCAGAAATTTTGCGCCAGTTAGCCTGTCCAAAATGAAAAAGCAGCATTCAATACTGAGGTGAGGAAACAAAAATCTCACGGAACTATAAGCCGCGGTTTCAAAGTCTGATCTAAATAAATGGATTTCGGTGCTCATTCCAAGGGATTCCATTTTGTCTTTTATAATTTTAAACACAGTTGTGTATGTTTCACTGCTTTTCTTTGGTAACAAACAGAAAACCATTGGAAAAATGGTTCCTAGATATTCTCCGTGAATAGTGTATAACTGTTTAAAGCAAGGTTGGCAAAAAAGCGGGAAATACTTGTATTTCCCTGGACGGCGGGAAATACAGGGAATTCCCGGGAAATACAGGGAATTCCCGGGAAATACTGGGAAATATATATTTACATAGGTGGTACTAATTGAGACTGATTAATATACCCCAACTACCTAGCCATTTGAAAGCAAAATTATTTCAAGTTCATGCAGGGATTGAAAATTCCACTTGTCTGCTTGCAACGACAAAAAAAAAAAAAAAATGAAGGACAAGTAAAAAGTTTGTCTAGTCCTTATGACATTTACCAAAGTTAACATGCACTTATAGTCATGTAGGACAAGTGAAAGTTTGAAGAATTTTCCAGCCCTTTTTATATAGAATAACTTTAAATATCTATAGTCCCTTGCCTTCATAAAGAATATATATAATTTATTTTCAAATGTGATTCTAAAATATTAGTTTTTAACTTTCAGCTATTTTCCTTGACATGTAAATGCATGTTATTTTAATACTTAGGTGATTATCTGTAGATAATTTAAGAAACATTTCATGCTTAAATTAACTGTGTTCTTTTAATACCTGTCTCAAACAAACAATTAAATTATCACACCTTTTAGCATTAGGAGTATGATTACTTGACAAACTTGCAAACAAACCTTTTCTTGTGTAAACATCCTTAAAATTCAAACACCCAAAGAGTTGTTGAAAATCTCAAAAAAATTGAACTGTGTTACACTAAAGCATACAAAACATGTAGTTCGATCCAATGGCAAACTCAAAGAAGCCAAGTGATTCTGATATGGGTCTGCAGTGTTTGCCCTGGCATGTTTGTCCCAAATATTGGGATCATTATGGTATATTTTATCTTCTTAAGCATATGAGTGATTTTAAATAACTCTCTGCACCCTACATAAGAACAGATCACTTTTGTCTTTATATTTATGCTTGTGTTTGGTTGAGTAAAAGCAGTCCTATGACATATATGGGGAGGCATACTGCAAAACAGCTAACTGTCCATTATTTCAATTAAAATACACAAATATTAATAGTGTTTTTCTATGAAATAACTTAACAAAAATCATATTTCCCACTATTTCCCAGTATTTCCCACTTTTGTTGAAATTTGGAGTATTTCCCAGGACGGTAATTACCGGTAAATACCAGTGGGAATTCCCGCCACTGGTATTTACCGGCCAACCTTGGTTTAAAGGTAGCCATCTAACGCCAGTTGTGGCTTACCTTTCTGCGTGGTCAAAATTTCCATTTCGATTGAAAATAACGGGCTGTATCAAAAGCATGGAAAATAAACGTGACCACAATTTATTTAATACATTTCAAAAGAAATACAAAAGAAGTAAAACAATGGCCCCGTAAAGACTCATCAGAATTTTCTCGACCGATGCTTAACTGGAACTTACTGATCGGTTGACTTGATCGAATGAGCGAATGCTCAATGGCGTGTAGCAATTGCCAAGCGGTCAGGTAATTGTCGTTTTTCACACTTATTGTTCTATTTTGGGTCGTTCTATTATTTGTCGATCTATTAAATGTCGCGTCTATGTTTTGACTTATCTATTTTGTGTCGCTTCTCTCTTTTGTCTTTCTATGCTTTGTCGTACACCGATCTATGACGAAACATAGAACGACAAAACATAGAAAAGCAAAAACATAGAAAAGACAAAACATAGAAAGACATAACATAGAAATAAAACATCGAAAAAAGATCGAAATAACATCGAGGAAACAAAAATCTCACGGAACTATAAGCCGCGATTTCAAAGTCTGATCTAAATAAATGGATTTTGGTGCTCATTCCAAGGGATTCCATTTTGTCTTTTATAATTTTAAACACAGTTGTGTATGTTTGACTGCTTTTCTTTGGTAACAAACAGAAAATCATTGGAAAAATGGTTCCTAGATATTCTCCGTGAATAGTGTATAACTGTTTAAAGGTAGCCATCTAACGCCAGTTGTGGCTTTCCTTTCTGCGTGGTAAAAATTTCCATTTCGATTGAAAATAACGGGCTGTATCAAAAGCATGGAAAATAAACGTGAACACAATTTATTTAATACATTTCAAAAGAAATACAAAAGAAGTACAACAATGGCCCCGTAAAGACTCATCAGAATTTTCTCGACCGATGCTTAACTGGAACTTACTGATCGGTTGACTTGATCGAATGAGCGAATGCTCAATGGCGTGTAGCAATTGCCAAGCGGTCAGGTAATTGTCGTTTTTCACACTTATTGTTCTATTTTGGGTCGTTCTATTATTTGTCGATCTATTAAATGTCGCGTCTATGTTTTGACTTATCTATTTTGTGTCGCTTCTCTCTTTTGTCTTTCTATGCTTTGTCGTACACCGATCTATGACGAAACATAGAACGACAAAACATAGAAAAGCAAAAACATAGAAAAGACAAAACATAGAAAGACATAACATAGAAATAAAACATCGAAAAAAGATCGAAATAACATCGAGGAAACAAAAATCTCACGGAACTATAAGCCGCGATTTCAAAGTCTGATCTAAATAAATGGATTTCGGTGCTCATTCCAAGGGATTCCATTTTGTCTTTTATAATTTTAAACACAGTTGTGTATGTTTCACTGCTTTTCTTTGGTAACAAACAGAAAATCATTGGAAAAATGGTTCCTAGATATTCTCCGTGAATAGTGTATAACTGTTTAAAGGTAGCCATCTAACGCCAGTTGTGGCTTTCCTTTCTGCGTGGTCAAAATTTCCATTTCGATTGAAAATAACGGGCTGTATCAAAAGCATGGAAAATAAACGTGAATACAATTTATTTAATACATTTCAAAAGAAATACAAAAGAAGTACAACAATGGCCCCGTAAAGAGTCATCAGAATTTTCTCGACCGGTGCTTAACTGGAACTTACTGATCGGTTGACTTGATCGAATGAGCGAATGCTCAATGGCGTGTAGCAATTGCCAAGCGGTCAGGTAATTGTCGTTTTTCACACTTATTGTTCTATTTTTGGTCGTTCTATTATTTGTCGATCTATTAAATGTCGCGTCTATGTTTTGACTTATCTATTTTGTGTCGCTTCTCTCTTTTGTCTTTCTATGTTTTGTCGTACACCGATCAGAGAACCCTAAAACGCTACGTCCATGGCGATAATGTAACGTCGCTCAACGTAGGGTAACATTGTGATATCAAAAGCTCAAAATCCATGTTCAAACAGCACGCGAATTTCATGATTTGAACATGGATTTTACTGTTTGAGCACGGCTTTAGGTCCATTTGATAATGGCTTCAAACAGCCATGTGCATAGATATTTATGCAAGAACACGCGCCTACAACCCGTATTGCCAGCATAAATGAGCGACATATTACACAGTTTCCTAAAATAACTATATATACGAGGGTAGGCTGAAAAGTTCTGAGCCTGACCAAGATCCAATGGTTTGTCCATGCTGAAAGTGCCTTATTTTTCAACATAATCTCCCTTCCTGTCCACACACTTTCTCCAGCCATGCTGGAGTCCTTGGATCCCAGTGGTATAGAAGGTCTCATCTCGTCCCTGAAAAAAATCCTCCACAGAAGCTATCATCTCCTCGTCTGACCGATAATGTTGCCCAGCCAAGTGCTTTTTCATGTTTGGAAACAGGAAATAATCTGATTGAGCTAGATCAGGTGAATACGGAGGTGATCGACGAGTGTGAAGTCACAGTCATGCACAGCAGCCATTGCGACAACCGATTTACGAGCAAACGCATTGTCCTGATTGAACACGACCCCTTTTGTCAATTTTCCGGGTCGTTTAGCCTTAATTGTTTTTCGCAGTTGTTTTAGCAGATCTGCATAATACTCCCCATTAATTGTTCTGGTCTTTTGAAGGTTGTCTATGAATATTATACCCTTGGCATCCCAGAACACTGATGCCATCACCTTCCCTGCAGAGGAGACGACCTTTGCCTTCTTTGGAGGGGATGAGCCAGGGTGCTTCCATTGCATTGACTGTCTTTTGGTCTCTGGCTCAAAGTGATGAACCCAACACTCATCCTGAGTGACAAAACGGTCAAGAAAACCATCTTGGTCTGCTTCAAAAATAGCCAAGTTGGCTTGTGACAGGTTCAGTCTGGTCAACTTTTGGTCAGGCGTCAAAAGCCGTGGCACCCATCTGGCGGAAACCTTCGACATTCCTAATTCACTGTGTAGAATGTTCTCTACTCGTTCACGGGAGATGCCAACAGTGTTAGCTAACTGATTCACAGTTAAACGCCTGTCATCCATCACGGCCCTGTGCACTTGGCTGACGACCCCACACAATATGTATCACCTATAGGACACCGCCCAAAAATTTTTTTTGCTTCTTCAGACCACCCTAAAAAATTTTTTTTTGCTTCTCCAGACCACCCCAAAAATTTTTTTTAGCTTCTCCAGACCACCCCAAAAACTTTTTTTTAGCTTCTCCAGACCACCCCCTAAAAAAAATTTTTTTTTAGCTTTTCCAGACCACCCCTAAAAAATTAAAATTTTAAAATTTAAAATTAAAAAAAAATGAAAAATAAAAAAATGGATGATGATGAAAAAATATATTTGAAACATAAAGGAAGAGTAGAATACCAAAATAGAAGATTAAGACAAAAATTAAATAAACTGAAAGTATTTTTAGAAAATAGTGGAATGACTATTATTGAACATCGCGGTAGCGGATTTTGTTGGTTCACTTGGGACCAATATGATTTACAAGTAGATTTTGACAAATACCCCGAAGATTCTTTTGTAAAAATATTAAAAATAAATTGTGTGGAATATCATATCTTCCCAGGAGGAGAAGATGTATTATTTGTTAGAAGTGAATGTAAAAACTTTAGATTTCATTGGTGTAGTTTTGGCAACGAAAAAATGGAAACTATTTTTTTAAAACAAAAAATGCGCTCAAAGAAATACTTTATTTAATTAATAAAAAATGTTATATTTGCGAAAAGAATACTAAAGAAGACAATAGTGATATTATTCTAGGAGAAAAAGATTTTTTCCATAAACACTGTTTAATATCAAAAGAAGAAAAAGATGACAAATTGTTACGTATTGAAAAGAATATCTGAAATATCGAAACTCGAAAAAATTGTAAAAATGTAAAAAAAGTGAAAAAAATCTGAAAATTGTAAAAATGAAAAATCTGCATATTAGTATTCTTAGTTTATGCATTTCTTATAACCAGGAGGCGGCTCATTAATTATTATAATTTTATTAAATAAAATCAAGCATTTCCTATTTTTTTTTTACCTCGGCTAAAGCCTGGGCCTTGCCTTCCTCAATAAGTTTTTTTCTTTTCGTTTCACTTAATCCTGTTTGTTTTGAATGTATGCAATCTTTCAGTTTATTATATTTATCTAATTCATCTAAAATCAACTTAAATTCATTTTCAGATATCTGCCCATCTGTCAAAGCCTTAGAAATCAAATCTTTTATACTATTCAACTTACTATCAGCAATAGTTTTAATCTCATAATGTTTTATTGTTTTTGCATGTAATCTACGTCTAACAAGTTTAACACAAACCCCTTAACCCCCACACACAACAGCAGCAATTTCCAACGGCAACATAATCGGAACAGTTAAACCAACACCAGCCATAATAACACTTGAAGAAATTAACGCAGTATCAACACTATCAGTAATGTTAATCCCCCGTTTATACTTTTTATATAAAGCTTTTCTGATGTCTCTTTCTTTCATTAATTGTTTTTCTATCTCTGATATCTTCTGTAATCTATAATTTTGTCCGTCTTCACTAGACAAGTCTGGATATAAATTCGGCGCCGTAGGTTGCTTCATTTTTATATTTATTTTTTGAATTCAATTAATAACGAGACAACAGTATTAACTGCAGTTTTATTAGTCTCTAGACTAATAAAATTAATAATACTTCCAGCTTTAACTAAACAAGGGGTGACAAAATTAAAATGTGTACTTATTGTTTCAATATCTAAAGCGAGGCCGCGGCACCCTTCCAAACGTTCCTCATTCACCAACACGCCAACGTTCACTTTACCAAGCGACGATACACTCGACAGGCTAATACTTTTGATATAACCATCCTTCATCATAACATAACCAACCGCTACCTCTCTACCTCCATTTCCAAATGAAAATATTTTACCACTAGTTAGTGGACCATTTGATTCGGCGGTTATTGTAATGAATTCATTTGTATAAACGTTTTGTAATCTATTATTTAAATTTCCTATTTTTTTATGTAATTCATCAATACGCAAAGTCAAATTATTCTTATCTGTTTTTACACCAAATATACTCATTTTTTATATATAATTTTTAAATTCAATTAATAATGAGGCAACAGTATTAACCGCAGTATAATTATTCAGTACACTCAAAAAATTAATAACACTTCCTGCCTTAACTAAAATCAACTATACACCCACTCAAAACTTCCCCATCCACCATCACAGTAACCCGCACTTCATCTTTTGACTTTTCACACGACAGGCCCATACTTATAATATAACCATCTTTCATCATAACATAACCGGCCGTTCGCTCTCTACCTCCATTTCCAAATGAAAACATCTTATCTCTAGATAAAGAGCCTTTTGATTCAGCATATATTGTAATGTATTCATTTGTATGAACGTTTTGTAATATATTATCTAAATTTGATATTCTGCTATCAACACGTAAAGTCGTATTATTCTTAACACTAAATATACTCATTTTTGATCATAAAATTTCTAACACACAACAAATTGGTAAACCATTGTTGTTTATTTTCTGACCATTCTCATCACAACCGCTTATACTTAATTCTGATATATCACCATGTGTTAATTGTTTATATTCCGGATTACTAAAACGTGTATGAACAGTATCTCCAAATGATTTATTTTCAACAGAAAAACACCAAGGATATTACTAGGAGCACCATTAATGAAATTTCAAGCACTATTTATCTGCTCAAGATGAACATATAGTTGTTTATAAGGTGCAAAATTTAATGCTATTTCTCCCTCGTATGTTTGATTTGCGTTTAATCGTCTATTTCCGAGGCCTAACATCTCTTTTAATCCTTTGCTTATTTTTAAATCAACGGTCGATGTCAAAAACACTATGCCATTTGTTTCATTTACAGATAATACAATATTATTACTTTGAAATATATCTGCTTTTTGTTGGAAACTGTAAAATCCTGAAGCTAAACGTATTGGTCTATCTGTTCCTTTTTGGATAGATTCATCAATCAAATTATGCCAACCTATAGTATAAGTAAAACTCTTCAATCCAATTCTCTTAATATCGCATTTGTTATCTATATATTGTTGCAAGTGTATTGTCTTATTAATATCAGAAATTGTATGATACATTTTTAATTAATAAAAAATGATACCTAAAGAATTCAAGTACAATCCCAATGCATCATATAACCCTCATACTAAATATTCTAAAAAAGAATATTGAACTTGTAAAACAAACAATTTATGTTAACAAAAATAACCGTTTTCCAGTAACGTTTCCCGACTTATTTCAAAACTATCAAAATCCAACATGACACAACAATGAACCGTGGAATACATGGCTTCATTCATCATTTGACTGGTGGCAGTGCCAATTGAATTTTGCTGTTTGGTGTGCTACTACAGGATGTGGTGTGAGTTATAACGACCATTTGCAAAACACTTCAGGACTAACTAAAACAGTATATACATTTCATGTGTATTATTGTATTGCTCGTATTTTGAAAGAACTTAAAACACCTTTACCAACAGATGAGAAATTTTGTTATTACAAAAACACATACGATAAAGCAACTTACCAAAACTTATGCAATGAATTCAGTGTTTCACCAAATACAGATTGGCGCCAAAAATTGGAAAGTAGTTCTAAAAGTCATGTAGTAGTTCTAAACCAAGTGGAAAATACAGATACGAACATCGAAGTGATGGGCCATTCTTTAGTGCAAATGACAAAATAGAACATACAGTAGATATAAGTGAGGCATGGACAATGTTTATATTAGACAAATCAGAAGGCTTCACAAAACCAGGTATTGAACGAATTAACGAAAGTATTAGAATATTTGTATGGGCACTATTAGGAGCACAATATCAAACACGTGTAGAAATACTAAAAATAGGCACAGGATTTGATGCTCAAAAACAATTCTTAGCAAATGTTCAAGAAGCAATTAACAGTCCAATCGATTTGCACGACCAAATATCAAAATATCAAAATGTATTGAAATATGCTACAAGTAAAGTTGATTATACATATGGACTTGGTCTCTACAAGTCTCCCAGTGATATGATATTAAAACTTGGTACTTTCGCTGGATATAATAATAAAATTGTAATTGCAACATCAGAGTGCTCGCTTGGTTTCAATAGTGATGTGAATGTTAAGTAGAAGTAAAACAAAGATCAGGAATTGATACAATTAACTTACTCCACCCATAAAAGACACCAAAGGGAAAGAAATACAAACATTAAGCGACCAGACCATAATGGAAACCCAAACAAAGGAAGGCCATAAGGACAGTTACTTTCCCACAAAATGGCCATATGGTCATCCAAAACCAAAAGACACAAGTGATACACACAGTAAGTAACAAACAACAACATAAATAAATCGCCACAGAAGAGCCGCCTTGGAACGGTCAGTGGAAGATTTCCACTGGGGGGCTTAAATCGATTTTACGTGGCCACAATCCTCGCCCTTACTTCCGTCGCGATTTAGACAAATAATTTGTTCAGTCCGCATGAAGGCCTCCTAACTCATCAGTGCAACATCTCCGTGAACACAAAAATCAAAGAACCACAGAGGTGAGACAACGGTGAGGACTCGACAGCAAGAAACCACTGAAATGCTGGAGCAAAAGAAAACCAACAGTTAGACTCCGATGAGCCCGACCAGAGACAGAGCATCAGGCACCAACCAACATTACCTTGAATTAGATCTCTCTAATTCTCAATAAGCCTTTACGTTGGAGCCGTCATAGAATCTGAGGCCTGACCCACCGGCGTGCAATTAAAGAGGGGAGCAAAGTTGCCAACCGTGATTTGGTTAACTACCATGCATGCAGTCTGTCGTATAATATCCATGTTGTACCCAATCTTTTTATATCGAAGAATGATTTTACGAAATTGGGTGCTGAAGTCATTGCGGTTATATATTTTTCTGAATTTATATGCTAAGTCACCATAAAATTCGGGTTCCGATAGACCATGTTGCAGAAGAGATTTAAGTCCAATATTGAATTTTGAAATTAAATCAGAATGGCGTCTATAAAATTTTGAAAAGGCTTTGCGTAGTTTATGGTACCGATAACCCTGATTAAGGAGTTTAGCCGTTAATAATTTATTACGAGTGTTGAAGTCAGTTACATGACTACACACTCTAGCAAATCGAATTAATTGCGAAATATAAACGCCATAGGATGGCGCACGAGGAACATCACCATCCAAAAAAGGAAAATTTACAATCTCAAAATCAAAGTCATCGCGTTTATCATAAATTTTGCACGAAACAAATCCATCTACAATAGACAGATGTAAATCCAAAAACGGGGCCTCGGTATCAGAAGAATTTGCTTTATTTAACTGAAGTTCAAGGGGGTAAATCTGACTGATCAAACCATCAAAATAGGTATTATCAATATTTAATAAATCATCTAAATATCTAGAAGTAGAGCTAAAAGCTTCAATAATTTCAGATTGGTTATCAATGGAAAGCGACAAAATGAAGTCTCTTTCATAACAATACAAGAACAGATCAGCCACAAGAGGTGCGCAATTAGTACCCATCGGAATACCCACAATTTGTCTAAATAACTTAGTACCGAATCTAATATAAATATTGTCAAGTAGAAAGGTGAGGGCATCACACACTTTCTGACATGACCAAAGTGTATAATTCTTATGCTCTTTAGAAGTGAAAAATGCATTTCTGACATTACATGCAAGATAGAGAGAATCTTCTCTGTGAAAAGTCCATTCAATTAAATCATTAAGCTTTTCTTTTATAAGATTATGAGGAAGTGTAGTGTAAAGAGTGGAAAAATCGTAGGTAGACAGACTAGAAGCACGAAAATGTCTAGATTTCAATTTATTTAAAACCTCATTCGAAACCTGGTGTTCCTACAGCACCATCTAATACCATAAATGGTACACAAACAAAGAAATCTCTGCCAGAACCAAAAACAAAGAAATCTCTACCAGAACCCGTTGAAAAGAAAGAATCAACACAACACGAAGAAACTAAAACAGCCTTAATAGTAGGAAGTATAGTAATAGGTATTATTGCACTCAGGATTTATTAATATACTCTCTTGCAGCTGCATACAATAATCCTACAACAAGGACAAGCAACGCCCAGAGATGTTCGCCAAACCAGTTAACCACTTTTCCAGTAGTAGACAACAGCCAAGACACAATGGAACCAATAATACCCGGTAGTTCTGCTGCTGCTTTTCCTGCAAGATTGGCAAATAGTTTACCAAGATTACTTAATTGTTTTTTTTTTATCCAATTTTCTTTTGACGGTGGTTTAGGGGTTATAGGTCCACCACCAGTAGTAGGAATAAAAGTCTCAACAATAACACCAATAATCATCCCAAAAGCAGTTAGAACACTAACAATTGTAATTCCTTGTTCTCTAAATAATGTTTTAATTCTCTCACCTAATGTAGTGTCTTCTTTTAAAATCTTGTTAATTGTTTCCTTTATTCTATTTACCTGACTACGTAATTTATCTCTATTAACATTAATTACTTCTAATCTTGCACTTCTCCCAGACTCCAAACCTCTTATTCGTCTACTTATCCTCTCTATTTGAAATTCATCTTTGTCTGCTTTCGCTTGTTCTAATTTATCTTTTTCTTTTGCTAAGTCTTTATTTGTTTCATTCAATTTAGCCAATTCATTTGCAACCTCTTCTTTAACACTTGTCATTGCTTTTAAAATACCATCCATTCTCTTTTTGTCATATCTGTTTGTGTGCGTGCATTTTTTACTTCTGGCACTCTAAATTGTCAAAAAAAGATGTAAGAGTGGTCTCAATATTATTTGCAGTGTCTGCTACATTTTTCACATCTTTGGTTGAAGATAAATCTTGCATTGGAATGTTTTCTGTTGTAATCTCGTCTCTTGCTTTGATCAAACTCGCTAATTCTGCTCTACCTTCTTTTATTCTTGTAGCAGGGGCTTGATAATCGGTTATACCAAGATCATATTTGATAAAATTAACTTTATATTTTTTAAGGATTGTATCAAGTGAATAAAACTGCAGGACGGCATCTAGTTTGTTACTTTTGTAATATGATAAGGGTTTATTTTTCCATCTTCATCCTCTATACCAAACAGTGGTCTACCATATGTATCATTTTTAAGAATCCGTACATTTTCATCTACATCCCTTCTTACAGTTTCGTTATTTCTTTCATAAAATCGTTTCAACATCGTTTTTAACAAATCATTTGGTGTTCTTCTTTATCCGATCCTGTCAGATCGTCTAGTGCTTTAAATTGATTATTCAATGTTCTTTGAAATTCTTGGTCATCTAAAAAAGTGTCTTTATAAAGTAGAAGTAAAACAAAGATCAGGAATTGATACAATTAACTTACTCCATCCATAAAAGACACCAAAGGGAAAGAAATACAAACATTAAGCGACCAGACCATAATGGAAACCTAAACAAAGGAAGGCCATATGGACAGTTACTTTCCCACAAAATGGCCATATGGCCATCCAAAATTAAAAGACACAAGTGATACACACAGTAAGTAACAAACAACAACATAAATAAATCGCCACAGAAGAGCCGCCTTGGAACGGTCAGTGGAAGATTTCCACTGGGGGGCTTAAATCGATTTTACGTGGCCACAATCCTCGCCCTTACTTCCGTCGCGATTTAGACAAATAATTTGTTCAGTCCGCATGAAGGCCTCCTAACTCATCAGTGCAACATCTCCGTGAACACAGAAATCAAAGAACCACAGAGGTGAGACAACGGTGAGGACTCGACAGCAAGAAACCACTGAAATGCTGGAGCAAAAGAAAACCAACAGTTAGACCAGAAACAGAGCATCAGGCACCAACCAACATTATCTCTTTAATTTTCAATAAGCCTTTACGTTGGAGCCGTCATAGAATCTGAGGCCTGACCCACCGGCGTGCAATTAAAGAGGGAAGCAAAGTTGCCAACCGTGATTGGGTTAACTACCATGCATGCAGTCTGTCGTATAATATCCATGTTGTACCCAATCCTTTTATATCGAAGAATGATTTTACGAAATTGGGTGCTGAAGTCATTGCGGTTATATATTTTTCTGAATTTATATACTAAGTCACCATAAAATTCGGGTTCCGATAGACCTTGTTGCAGAAGAGATTTAAGTCCAATTTTGAATTTTGAAATTAAATCAGAATGGCGTCTATAAAATTTTGAAAAGGCTTTGCGTAGTTTATGGTACCGATAACCCTGATTAAGGAGTTTAGCCGTTAATAATTTATTACGAGTGTTGAAGTCAGTTACATGACTACACACTCTAGCAAATCGAATTAATTGCGAAATATAAACGCCATAGGATGGCGCACGAGGAACATCACCATCCAAAAAAGGAAAATTTACAATCTCAAAATCAAAGTCATCGCGTTTATCATAAATTTTGCACGAAACAAATCCATCTACAATAGATAGATGTAAATCCAAAAAACATTAAGCTTTTCTTTTATAAGATTATGAGGAAGTGTAGTGTAAAGAGTGGAAAAATCGTAGGTAGACAGACTAGAAGCACGAAACTGTCTAGATTTCAATTTATTTAAAACCTCATTCGATTTTTTTATAGACCAAAACAGATTTCTTCCTGATCTTTCAAAGACTTTATCACAATATTTAATTACATGCGTTTTAATAGCAGTAAGACAGGAAGTTAATAATTTAGAAAGTTCAGTGGTAGTGCAAGAACTAGAATTTGCAATAAACCGTGCTTTGTAAGGTTTTTTATGAAGTTTTGGTAACCAGTATAGCGCAGGAAGCTTGTCTTGGCCTTCGTTAACACACACAGCAAACTTGGTGGCTGAAAGACAAACATGTTTATCTACTATAGCTCTCTCTTCAGCCAAAGGCTGAAGTTCATAGGCCTTAGTACCACCAAGCTCCTGCTTAAGCGTGTTAACATAGTGGAGCCGTCACACAACGACGACGTTGTTAGCGGCCTTGTCTGCAGGGGCCAAAACAAACTTCTTATGAAATTCTTGAATACCTAGTTTAAGATGACGTAAAGACGTCTTGGGCTTAGGAGGTAATAAGTTAGTATTTTGAGAATAGAAAGAAATGCGTTCATTCACTAGTCTTAAAATGCTAAGTTTCCAGTCCTTTAGGGCTTTACACTCAACATACTCTCGCTTACACCATCGATTACCGAATTCATTCAAGGAAGCAGCGATTTCATCTCTACATTTACTGAAATCAATTTTAGAAAGAAACCGATATTTCGGTCCTTTAGAAATTATATTCCTTTTCCTAGAATCAGGAATAATTTTCAAATTGCCAGTAATTACATGACCAGCAGCAGGATAGCAATACTTTGAGTTTTTACAATCACATGAATCAGGAGTATTAGTATCAATATCAAGATCTGAAACAAGTTTATTGAAATTAAAAATGATAGATCTAACAGGTTTGTTATATTTATAGCAAATTATAGGTGTTTCAGTATTTTGAAAATAAGCAGGAATGGAAGAAAGCACCGATCTCGCACGGAAGATACTGGGCAAATCTATAAAATCCATACCCTTATTAATGAAGGATATTTTGAAGAAATGACGTTTATGATTAATTTCAGAATCAATGTAAGGACGGAGAGTATGCTGAGTATAGCCTCTAGTTAAGAGAGCCGCATCATATAACTGATGAGAACTATCGTAGAATTTATTCGCCTCGGTGTCCAGAAGACGTAAAACTGAAACGGGTAATGAACTTAAAAATGAAAGCATAGAGTGGCGTCCATGATTTAATAATACAATTGACAGTCACTTCAGTCTAGTATTGTTTCGTTTAAACGCACGTGATTTACGTTTAAAGTTACCATTTTTCCTGGTGCCGTGAGATCTAGTTCTGCGTTTTCGACATTCCAGGAGTGAGAAAATATCAAAGTCCGGCATTCTGGAAATATTACCCTCATGATAAATGTTGTCATTAAATCCCAGTGGAAAAGGGGTCTGTAAAAATTTATAATCATTTTCATCATGGACATCATAATCATCTATGTCAAATGTAGGATTCTCAACATGAAATCCTTCAGCCATTTTTAATTATTAAATTTTTCCTTAAAAAATTTCGACCTATGGAAATAAATTAAATCCTCACAGAAAAATAAGAGAACCACGCGGTGTGGGAGGTATCCGTCAAAGTGTAGTGATAACCAATAATCCATCAACTATTGATCAAAATCAACATTTGTTAATGAGATTTCCTAATCTAAGTGGTAATGATGTTATTGTTCCCGGAACAGTCAGATTAGCATTTGAAATTGAACTAATCTCTAAAGATGCAAATGCAACTATTTATCAAAATATTGGAAGAGCAATAATTAAGAAAACAACAATTAGGATAAGTGGAAATGAAGTTATGTCCATTGATGATAGTGACATCTATCATTGTTATATTGATTTATGGAAGACTCCTACAGAACGAATAAATATGGCTTATCAAGGCGTTGGCAAAGCAAACATGTTGAAACTTAGAGTGGGGGCAAAAAATGCAACAGCAGATAAAGAAGATCAAGCCATCGCAAAAGCATATGGAAACAGGTTTTGTATTCCACTTGATTTTGAATTATTGGAAACCCATATGCCTTTTTATCAAGCAGGACTCGGGGATAGATTAGAATAAGAACTTACATTTAACGATTACATGAAAGTTATTAATTCAGCTGATGCAACTTCAACTTATACAATCAAAAATATTTGTTTAGAATTCGATATTGTTTCTGATCCTTATTTATCAAGAGAAATAAGACAGCAAGTCAGTGACAAAATGGTTATTTTATACGATAGAATACTTAGGCATAGAAAAATAACGAAGAATAAATCTGATACTCTTTGGAATATTAATTTAAATGTCCCGGCAAGAAGTATGAAAGGTATTCTTATGCTATTCGAAGATCCTGAAAGGACCAGCACAGAAGAATATTATAATCCAGAAATTACAAAAGTGGAAATGACAATAGAAGGGATTCCGAATCAACTATATAGTCAAGGAATGAAATCGTACCAACAGTGGGACGAAATAAATAAATTCTTTGCCCTAAATTCAAAAAGAAACAAAGAAACAAGTATGGTCATTAAAGATTTATATTTCACTGATACAACAATAGAAAAATATCTAACGACTAAGTATGCTTTATGGTTGGATTTACGTTCAACTGATGATAATACACTTCATGGTTCGGGAAGAAGAATAGAAAATGCATCAGAAGGTATAACAATACAAATTACAAAAGAAGATAGAAGAAGGTAGATTCAAAGAAGCTCATTATTAAACAATAGAAATGGAACTACCTAAATATCCACACTGTGCAATTATTTGTGGTCAAACTGGCTGTGGAAAAACAGAGCTAGATTTATTAGAATCAGAGTATGCCGGTGTATTTAGTCATATTGTTATACTTTGCCCGACCATTCAATGGAACAAGGCATACAAAAACAGAAGTTGGATTGGTGATGTTGAAAAACCAAAAACAAAAAAATTATAATCGTAAATCCTATAACGTCAGATGGAACAGAAAAGCTTCAAGAACTATAACGGTTGTTTTTTAAAAAATATGCCAATTCCCCTACATTATACATCATTGATGATTGTAGCGCAACAAAAGAATTAACAAAGAAAAACGACATGTTGTCTGAACTCGCTTTTTCAGGCAGACACGCAAAACAAACGGTATGGGTTATATCGCAAAGATACAATTCAGTTTTGAAAGATTTAAGAGAACAAACAAAGTGGTTATGTATGTTCTACACAAAAGATAGAGATAGTTTTGAAAATTGTTTGAGAGAGAATGATGTTATTCCCACATTAGAAGAACGTCAAAGAATAAAGGAAGAATTAAAGAAAAAGAAACATCGTAAATTAATTTTGAAAACCGACCAACCTACTGATTATTGGGTGGTTGATTAAGTAATGCTTTAGTAATGCGTAAGTAATATAACAAAAAATAAGTAATGCTATAGTAATGCTACAAAAATAAGCAATGCTTCTTGAAATACTAACAATTATAACAAACACTGCAGTCTTATCGGTAGTTGGATATGTGGTATTTAATTATTTGAAAATGAAAAATAAACTATATAAAGTAAAAAATAAACTATATAAAATGGATACTGAAGAATTATTACAAGACATTGAAGATGTTGAGTTACCAGACACACAAGATGTGAAAAGAGAAAGACTATCAGCCATTGTTGCTGGAGGTGGAAGTCGTCGATACTTAGGACGTGAGGTACAACTCTCAGACATAGATAAAATGTCTACAGAAGAAATAAACAAACTTTACTGCAGATACGAAGCCAGACTTGGTGCAAGTATGACAAAGACATTGGGTAATTCTTTTATTAACTTATATGTTATGGGTGTGTCAAAATATTTTAATGTTGTAAATCCACCAAAACTAATACAAGATTTAGAAGAAGATCCATTTATCAATCACGCTTTGACTAGCACATGTTGTGAATTGTATTATAGATTTGGGATGTATCTTGCACCGTTTACTGCTATGCTAAAAACAACAAAACATCTGGATTTCCAGACGGATAAAAAAGACATAAAAAATGACGAGTGAAATAAATGAAAAAACGAAAAACCCAAAAAGAGTATCTGCAGGTAAAAAAGGTGCAGAAGCAAAAAAGATAAAAGCTGAATTAAAAAGAAAAAAAATGGAAGCAATGAAAAAAGAAAACATACAGTTAAAATCTATAACAAAAGATGATGATGAAGTTTCAAATATAGTTAGGGATGATGTTAAAAAAGTTCAATATAAAAATTATATACCTTAATGTATAGTAGGTGTGATTGTTGGATTGGGTTTATATATTTATAATAAGAAACAAGTTACACCTGCACCTTTAGCGCAGCCCAAACAACAAAAAGAAATCGATCCATTTGAGTTTAATTAATCAAAAAATTCTTATAAAAAATGGCAACACAAATTGATGGAAAACAAATTGCAAACATGTTATATCACGCAGGAGTTGAGACTATTAACGGTTGGTTATGCAGAATTAGGAAGAAAACTATTGACAATACCACCACCAAAAGTAGATTTTAATATTGTTGATATTGGTATGTTATCCATTGATATATGGCGACGAGAAATATGTTAGTTAAGCAAGGAATTATTCCAGAAAATATTATGAAATAATTATTTTATAAAATGGCGAGTGCAGTGGTGATGATGCTTGGTGGAGCAGTAGCGAAAACAAAAACAAAAGAACGTCATGCAGAAAAAACCTTTGAAGAAGTAGACCAAGCAGGAAAAGAATATTATTATGTTACACATGAACCAAAGTTGAGTGATTTTTATACTCCATCAGAAGACCAGAAAAATAGAGAGATTGCATTTGTTGTTGGTGCTATGGTATAAACTGGATTTGTTGCATGGAAATTAAATAAAATATAATGAATCATTGAGGAGCTGGTTCCTCATAAACATATTCCCAAACTAAATCTGGTCTAATAAAAGCATCCCATCCTGCAGGAAACTTTGATAATTTTCTACCCTCAAATTTATCCATTATTAATTGTTGTGCATCCGTTAAATAACATTTACCAGTATCCTTTAACATTCATTTTTGGATATACGATAATAGTATTCTTCCTAATATAACTTTAGCATCAGGGTCCTCTGCATCGTAAGGGCTAATAGTTTTTCTATTTCCATAAAGATGCGTTTTTCTCTTCATTTTTATACCCCTAATTTAGTAACCATAAGGAAAACTTCTAATTACATTACATCATTATGTATCATTCTTTTATCAAAATCATAATCATACATTTTAACTCGTTCTACAGTTTTTAAATTTCTGTCTTTCTTATTTGTGGTAATTTGATTATATGTAATTGTTTCATGTGATTCATTTTCATCAGTAATTAGTTTTACCTTTTTAGCCATCGTAATCTTTACTTCTACTTCTGCATTTAATCTAAATCCTTTACAACAACTAACTATTTTACCTGTATCTAATTTCATAGAATAATCTTTTGGCCCTGATGATGCAAATTGTGTTATATGATTAGCATTATGTTTTGAAACAATTTCATCTGTTAAATCACCTAGTCTATTACCAAACATAGTTTCTATCTTTTTACATGCTTCTGAGGAATCATCATGATAAATACACGAATCAGTATCAAAATACAATACTCTTTCTTGTAAGATATCTAATAGTCCATAAAGTTAAAGTCTTGCATGAGCTGTTGTAAATAAAGCTATATAAACATTTACACTTGGATTAAGTTAAGTATATTCTTTTTTATTTTGATATTCTGTTAATACTGTATCATTATCTAATATCATAATATTTATATCTTTATATTTCTCATTAAAAACCATATTTGTTAATTGATCTGAATTATAACTATATTCCTTTTTTTTTGTAAAAATATCTTTCATTCCAAAGTGACCCCATAAAGAGTTCAAACATATTTTAGCTATAAATCTTAAACCAGCATTATGCTTTACTTTATCAATATCTAAATCATATGATGCATTATCTATAAGATATTGTATTTTTGTTTCACAATTATTATCATTTTTACATCCAGGTTTACAATATTAAGGATTACATTTGCAGCCCGAGGCTTCTTGCATGTACTTCATAAATGTATCAACATATTTTTTAAATACCTTTGTGGATGTATTTTCAAAATGTTCTAACTCGTATATTTTTAATAAATTATATCCTTTTTCTATTGCTTTATTTATTTCAATAGTTGACCAAGTTCCTATAATAGCTCTTTCTTCATCTGAATGTTTGCATTTTTCATTTCTAATATTTTTACATTCTTTACAATGTTTTATAGCATGTACTTTATCATGTGATGAATCAAACTTTTCTGTTATATGATCACATTTAATTTCTAATCTAGACATACAAGTTTTACATAACCCAAATATTAATTTATGAGAATTATTACATGTTTGCTGTTTATAGGGTAAAACAGGATGATATAACTTTCTTGGGGGTAATATTTTACATTTCATTATTCCAAAGTATTTATTCTTTTTATAATGACCTACAGATACATCAATATAAGTAACTGGATGACCTATTGGATATTCACAATTTTTATTAACCCACGGATATAATGAACAAAAATCTACATATCTTGCTTTTAAATTAGGAAGATTATTATATAATTGTATAGTTTCAGTTCTACCACCGTAAAATGCATCTCTTTTATTAATAGGTTTTAATTCTATGTCTACCTCTGGATATTTATTTTTATCAAATTCACATTCCCAAATTGTATGAATTTTAACTTTTTCTTCTGAGAACGTTTCTTTTATAATTTGTAGTCTATTCATTGTATTATCGTATAAGTCTTTCATTGTTTTCTTGATCCCCTTTTACAAATTTCATTCGGTGAATAACATTTTGTGCATCCATGAAAATAACAACCAAAGAATTCATATATATGATGAATTCTATTTTCTTCATCATAATAATAACCATCAAATTTATATTTTTTGAATCTTTTTTCTTTACCTCTTTTAGCATGTTGAATAACTATTTGGTCTTTCTTAGCTAAATATTCTAACTATTGAATAGCTTTATTAGAATGAATATCTTGAAAAGTAGAACTTTTATGAATACCCAATGTGTTTACTTCTAGCATTAATGTTTTAAATATTCTAGTACAACACTGAGCAATAGTTATAGACTGAAAAGGGTCAATATAATTATTTGTTATTTTTAAAAATAGATCTCTAAATATATTACAACCTTTTAGTAAAATTAAAACATCTAATAAACAATAATAAAATATTTCTTTATAAAAGTTAAATTCTTTTTTTAATAGTATTATACCATATTTGAAAATAATACCATTTATCAAATAGTTTTTTTATTTTTATTTGTCATAGTATTATATCCGTAATAACTTTTATCAGGATAAACTCCTTTATATTTTTTATTGTCTGTTGTTTTAAAATAATGAGGAAAGTAACCTTTGTTACCATTAAAATCAAATGTTTTTGGAAAGGCAGCTAATCCACATAGAGTAAAATTAATAGAATCTATAAATCTCAAATTTATTCCTTTAACATTAATTGTTGTTATTTTTAACCCTGATGAAATATAATTATGTTCTATTTTATTTTGTACCATCCATCCTAAAATAGGCTGCATGTCGTAACCTTTTCCATAATGAGAAATAAATGTATAGTTTTTAAAATTATCTCTTATAAAATATTCACAAAAGTTATTAGCAACATCTTCAGATTCGTATTCTATTTTTTCTATTGTACTAAAAATATTATCTATATCCAATTTTGATAAGTCTATATCATTAATATTAAAATTACATTTAAATATTTTTATGTAGTTTTTTCTAAAACAGTAAATATATTCTAAATCATAAGCTATACAAAAGTTCATAATACGAATACCTGTTTCTTGATTACCTTCAAAATCAAAATAAATATATTTTTTATCTTTTACATCTTTAGGCTTTAATGGTTTCATATAACAGAGATGTTCTTCATTAATATTATAAGTGTCATAACAAACTAAACATGTTTTTTCATCACATATATGTTTTTCAGGTTTTTGATATTGTATAGAAAAAGTTTTATTACATTTTCACATGTCCATTGTTTTAAGCGTGATTGTAATTTATCATCTGTACATGTGTGTTGATTACTATATCCTATTAAACATGTTTTACAAAATCTGCGTTTAGCTAAAAATCCTGTTACATTAGTAATTACATTAAAATGATCATCATGATAATATAAATATAATTGATTATCAAATTTTTCATTACCGCTATATAAAATATTTTCAATATTATTCGATGTAAAAACAATTATTCTAACATTAAGATAATTTTTAAAAATCTTTAAATCATCTAAATCGTTACCATCTTCTTTTATTTCTAGTTTTGATTTGTTGTGTAAATTTAATGCTAATCTTTTTTTGTAATTGTCTACCCTTCTTAATATAAATTATTTCATTTTCTTCTATATTTTTTAATAGATTATTGGAGGCTAAAGCAGTTACAATTGCTCTTGCTAAACAAATTGTATCATTATTTTTTATTCGTATATTACTTATTTTATTTATTTCATCTAATATTTTTAAACCTTTACCTTTACCTTTTTTATTAGGTATAATAGAAACTTCAAAAATAACATCTTCTAAATTCATTTCTTCAGCACTGTTTAATAATCTTACCATTCTATTAAAAATGAATTCTTTAATATTATCATATGTTCTTATAGGCCATTTATCATGTTTTGTATAAATAATTTCATGTATAGGAACTATTCTAATTCTCCCATTTGGAAAGTCTTTAATAGAATTATCAATCATATTACTAAATGCATTCATGAACACTTCTTTTTGTGGATCTAGTATTTTTATCTTATACTTAAAGACATTAATAGTTGTATCATGTTTATATTTTTTTAATAAGATAACATAATATTTTTTATCGGATAAGGTACTAATAGCACCTTTACCTGATGTACTGCGAGATTTTTTACCATCCATTTTCTAAGAAACAATTTTAATTATATTAAAAATGGAGCATCCAAAAATATATTGTTTACGTTGTAAAAAGCATACTGAAAATGATTCAGTGAAACAAGTAATAACAACTAATAATAGACAAATGTTAAAAGGTAAATGTTCTGAGTGTGGATCTAACGAAAATAGATTTATATCCGATAGAGAAAAAATAACAAATAAATTAGCAGATGAATTACATCATAGAGTTATAAGATCTTTTTCTAAAAGACGTGTTTATGTCGATTCAATAGATCAAACATGGGCAGTTGATTTGATAGATATGCAACAATATTCAAAACAAAATAAACACTATAAATATTTATTAGCAGTTATAGATGTTTTTAGTAAATATGGTTGGTTAATTCCATTGAAAAATAAAACAGGAGTAACAGTAAGTGAAGCATTTAAAACATTATTCAAAGAAAGGAAACCGATGTATATTTGGTCGGATAAAGGTTCTGAATTTTATAATCGACAAGTGAAAGAATTGTTAAAAACAAATGAAATAGAATTGTACTCAACTGAAAATGAAGAAAAATCTAGTGTAGTAGAACGATGGATAGGCACTATGAAACAACATATGTATAAACATTTTACTGCAAATGAAACTACTAAATATTATGATATATTAGATAAATTAGTTGAAAATTATAATAATACGGTACATTCTTCTATTAAAATGACACCTGTTGAAGCAAGTAAAGTAGAAAATGAATTAACTGTGTATAAAAATTTATATCCAGAAAAAAGTGAAAAAACTAAAAAGGCTAAATTCAAAGTTGGGGATAGAGTAAGAATAGCAAAAAAGAAAGGTAAATTTGAAAAGGGTTATACTACTTGTTGGACTAGAGAAATATTTGTAATTGAAGAAGTTTTAAATACAGATCCTGTTACTTATAAAATAAATGATTTAAAAGGCGAAGAAATCAAAGGTAGTTTCTACGAACAAGAATTACAGATTACTGAGTTTTAAGTATTTTTCGAGGGGTCCCCTATAGTGGATGTTTTTTTCTATTTTACACTACCCGAAATTGTTTCCTGTCGGATTTTTTATGTTTTCGAGGGGTCCCCTATAGTGGGTGTTTTTGGGGAGGAGGTAAAAAAAATTTTTAGGGTGGTCTGGAGAAGCTAGTTTTTTAGGGTGGTCTGAAGAAGCTAAAAAAAAGTTTTTTTAGGGGGTGGTCTGAAGAAGCTATAATGTTTTTTAGGGCTGGTCTGGAGAAGCTAAAAAAAATTTTTTAGGGTGGTCTGAAGAAGCAAAAAATTTTTTTGGGGGGTGTCCTATAGGTGGTACATATTGTGTGACCCCACCGGTCATCATCTTCAAGGCTGTCTTTGCCCATCTTAAAATTTGCTGCCCACCTTTTCACGGTTGCATAGGAAGGAGCATCATCCCCTAATATAGCAACCACATCGGCATGAATGTCCTTAGGAGCTAACCCCTTTTTAACGAGGTACTTGATTGCACCACGATGCCAGATTTTGTCCATTTTCTCAAAAACGTGCTAGTATCAATTTTCAAAGTCTAGAATTTCTACGTTATTGCAGGTAAACTTGAACTCATTTGAGTCAAATCATGTAATAAAGGTTTGGATTTAATGAATACAAAAGTTCATGGCTGTTCGATGCCTGCTTCTTGGTCAGGCTCAGAACTTTTCAGCCTACCGTAAATGCGGTTTCGTAATGAGACATGTGCTTAGCGAAGGCTCTGTTCAATCTGCGTGTCTGCGCAGTCTTGTCAAGGCCTTAATTCACTATTCGCTTATGGAAAATGACTGAACGTTTTTACAAGCCACATGTGAAAACTCAGATTCTGAGTGCGTGAATGCGCAAGTGACTTATATCATAACTTATTTCATGATCAAAAATGAAAAATTTAAGCTAAAAACTTCTGATAGTATTTTCATTTCTAAAAAACAAAAATAAAATAAACATAGATTGTTGGTACTCATTAGAAGCGCATCGTGTTTTCGTGAGCGTGTTTTCGTGATGGATGCCACGCACTAACACCAGTTTTGGACTATGTTTTCATATCGAAAATACAAACTTTTATCACATTTAAAGACGCTCTTTAAAGGCATTTATTCTTGAACAGTAGGACACACCGTGTGTTAATAATTGTTTTATTGCCCCCACCCCACCCCCACCCCCTGTGATATACTGTCTATAGCAAATCAAAGGCAGCCCTTAATAGGGTGATTAGTAGCTCTTGTTGAATCCCCTGACTGAGGAACTGAAGGGGAAAATCAATAATGTACACTCTAGTCAACAGTTAGTAAATTATTGATTTTCCCCTGGGAGGCCCCTTACCTGTTGAAGACAGAGGACTTCTCTTCAGTAGCACTGAGGGCTACATATTATTATGTAATGAAATTATTGTCCTCAATAATCAAGAATAAATGCCTTTAAGAAGTGCAATATGAGAAGAATATATTCGTACAAGCGTCTTTAAATGTGATAACAGTAGTTTGTGTAATCGATTGATGTCAATTGTTGAGAAATTAATTAAGCCATATCGATGATCGAATCTAATGTTAAAAGCTGTGAAAAACATCTGTACATGTACGAGCTTTCGCCTGTACGAACTTCTTTATTCATCAGGCCTTTAGACCGACACACATACCTGTGCAAGAGTGTAGATCTAGCTGTGATAAATCTTACGGAGCCACCCATCAGGATCTGTTTGTTATCCGGACAATGAGTATTGCCTAAACCTAGGAAGTGACATTGTCCTGTAAAGAAGTCCATGGGGTTTACAATGGTTTAAATTTTAATCCCACTTTTAAAAAACTGAGGTTTACAGCGGTGTATATTATTTTTCTTATTTCTGCTCAAAAACAAAGATTGTGAGTACTCATTAGAACCGCAGAAATATTGAAAATTTCAGAATTTTTATAATTTAACATGACAGTTATTACATGTGTCTTAGTATTAAGCTTTTAAATTTGCATTTTTCATGTCATTTTGCATCTAAGATCCTGGTTATGTTAAATGAGTTCAATACTGTTGAATCATCACGTTTTTAGCTCACCTGTCACGTAGTGACAAGTTGAGCTTTTGTAATCACATTTCGTCCGTCGTGCGTCCATGCGTGCGTGCGTCCGTAAACAATTTCTTGTCCGCACGATAGCATCTTCATTTATGATTTGATTTGAACCAGACTTGCACACAACTTGTACCACCATGAAATCTGGGTTCCTTTCTTGAACCAGCCATATCCCATCATGTGTTACGGAGTTACGGCCCCTGAAAGGGCAAAAATTGCCCATTTTGGTCTTGTCCGCACGATAGCATCTTCATTTATGATTTGATTTTAACCAGACTTGCATACAACTTGAACCACCATGAGATCTGGGTTCCTTTGTTGAACCAGCCATATCCCATCATATGTTACGGAGTTACGGCCCCTGAAAGGGCAAAAATTGCCTTTTTTGGTCTTGTCCGCACAAAAGCATCTTCATTTGTGATTTGATTTTAACCAGACTTGCACACAACTTGTACCACCATGAGATCTGGGTCCCGTTGTTGAACCAGCTATATCCCATCATGTGTTACAGCCTGACGGCCCCTGAAAGGGTAAAAATTGCCTATTTTGGTCTTGTCTGCACGATAGCATCTTCATTCATGATTTGATTTTAACCAGACTTGCACACAACTTTGCCATCCCATCATGTGTTTCGGAGTTACGGCCCCTGAAAGGGCAAAAATGCCTATTTTGGTCTTGTCTGCATGACAGCTGTTTCATTTATGATTTGATTTTAACTAAAATTGCACAAATTTTGTACCAACACAAAATATCTCGGTCAAGTTCGAATATGGGTCATGACGGGTCAAAAGTAGGTCAGTAGGTCAAATCAGAAAAAAAACATGTGAAGAAACTAGAGGCCACAGTTTTGGTCTGATCATCATCAAACTTGCCCAGAATGATCATCTTGACAATATCTCAGTCAAATTCGAATATTGGTGTTTTCGGGTCAAAAACCAGGTCAGTGTGTCAAATCATAGAAAAACCTTCTGAACACACTAGAGGCCACAATTTATGTCCAATCATCATCAAACTTGCTCAGAATGATCATCTTGATAATATCTTGGTCACATTCGAATATGGGTCTTGTCAGGTCAAAAAGTAGGTCAGTAGGTCAAGTCATAGAAAAACCTTGTGAACACACTAGAGGCCATAGTTTTGGCCCAATCATCATCAAACTTGCCCAGAATGATCATCTTGACAATATCTGAGTCAAGTTCGAATATGGGTCATGTCGGTTCAAAAAGTAGCCCAGTAATTCAAATCAGAGAAAAACCTTGTGAACCCACTAGAAGCCACAGTTTTGGTCTGATCATCATCAAACTTGATCAGAATGATCATCTTGATAATATCTTGGTCACGTTCGAATATGGATCATGGCATGTCAAAAAGTAGGTCAGTAGGTCAAATCAGAGAAAAACTTTCTGAACACACTAGAGGCCACAGTTTTGGTCCAATCATCATCAAACTTGCTCAGAATGATAGTCTTGACAATATCTCGGCCAAGTTTGAATATGGGTTATGTCAGGTCAAAAAGTAGGTCAGTAGGTCAAATCATAGAAAAACCTTCTGAACACACTAGAGACGACAGTTAAGGTCTGATCATCATCAAACTTGCCCAGAATGATCATCTTGACAATATCTGAGTCAAGTTCGAATATGGGTCATGTCCGTCCAAAAAGTAGGTCAGATAAAATCATAGAAAAACTCTCTGAACACACTAGAGGCCACAGTTTTGGTCCGATCATCATCAAACTTGCTCAAAATGATAAGTTGACAATATCTCAGTTAATTTCGAATATGGGTCATATCTGGTCAGTAAGTAGGTCAGAGTGTTGAAAACCTTGTGGACACACTAGAGACCCCAGTTTGTGTCCGATCATCATCAAACTTGCTCAGAATGATCATCTTGACAATATCTGGGTCAAGTTCAAATATGGGTCATGTCGGGTCAAAAATTAGGTCAGCAGGTCAAATCATAGAAAAACGTTTTGAACACTCTAAGAGGCCACAGTTTTAGTCAAATCATCATAAATCTTGCTCAGAATGATCATCTGGACAATATCTCAGTTAAGTTCGAATATGGGTCGTGTCAAATCAAAAAGTAGATCAGTAGGTTATTTTGTCATAACTTTTGAACCCTTTGAGATAGAGCCTTCATATTTGGCATGTAGGTTCCTTGTGACAAGAGCTTCCCGCTCATATAAAGATTTGACCTGTGACGTTGACCTGTGACCTACTTTATCATAACTTTTGAACCATATGAGATAGAGCAGGGATTTTCCTACCCTTCCTTATCAGGGTCCAGGGGCCGTTGGGTTTGGGAAAAACAGCTCACTAATATGTAAAGTTGGGAATTTATATCAGTTGTAACTTTGTCAATTTTGGTTCAATTTTCATGAAATTTTCATCAAAACATAGCACAAAATCAGAAATTGGGAAATTTGTTGTAAAATTTGGGAATATCTGTTTCTAAATTGGGAAAAAATAGGGGCGGATTACCGGCCCAAAATTTGCACTAGGAAAATCCCTGGATAGAGCCTTCATATTTGGCATGTATGTTCTTTGTGACAAGGTTTTCTCAACCATTCAAAACTTTTGAGCCATGACCTTGACCTTTGACCTACTTTGTCATAACTTTCGAAGCATTTAAGATACAGCCTATATATTTGGCATATAGGTTCCTTCAAAGGAGTGAATGTTTGAGTTTTAGTCTCATCAACAGCTAAGGTCATACAGTGATGGGACCTCTGTTTAAATACCAATCTGAAAGTCTGGAGAAGCCTGGGATTGATCCTGCTACCTCTGGTTTACAAGGCAAGTAGCATGGCCACTTCACCATGAAGGCTTCTAAACTTCATTGGAATGTTGTGTAGATGACCCTCTAGGAAAATAGCATAAGGATAAGAAATGGTCACAAGAGCTAAAAATAGAAAAACATTGTAAATTTGCTTCAAATGCGAACTCCTTCTAAACCTTTAGGCCAATTGGATTTAAAGCTTCACAGGAATGTTGCCTAGGTGACTGCCTACCAAAATAGTTAAAACTCATTCCACTCTGATGAACAAGATGGCTGCCAGAGCTAAAAATAAAAAAAAATCTTCAAACAACTATTCCTTCTGTACCCTTGGGTCAATTGCATTCAAACTTCTAAGTAATGTTGCTTAGATGACCCTCTACCAAAAAGGCTTAAACAATCCTGCTCCGATGAACAAAATGGCCACCGGAGCTAAAAATAGAAAAATGTGAACCCTCCTAAACCTTAAGGCCAATTGATTCAAACTTCACAGGAATGTTGCCTAGGTTACTCCCTAGCAAATGAGCTAAAATCAGTCTGCTGATGAACAAGATGGCCACCATAGCGAAAAATAGAATGTACTCGAGACAGTGACACACAGGTGAGCGAACCATGGCCCTGTGGGCCCTCTTGTTACGCCAAAGTCATTATCATTTTTGACGTCGTTACCACTGACGTCATGTGACGTTGATGTAATCATGATTCATTGTTTACGTCCCTTGCAAAAGGTTGTAATAACCGAAACTAGTCGTGAATAAAATTTAAATTAAGAACTTGTTACGGGCCTCCGTGGCCTAGTGGATAAGAGCGCTGACTCTTAGTCATTAGGTCTCTCACCGCCGTAGGTTCGACCCTCGCTTGGGCCACGTGTGAGACGCCAAGTTCTGCAACGGAAGGTCAGGTGGTTTTTCTCCGGGTACTCCGGTTTTCGCCCACCTCTGATTAACGATCGGCTCGATATGAGTGAAATAATCTTGAAAGGGCCGTAAAACCCAAACCAAAAAAAAAAAAAAAAAAAAAAAAAGAACTTGAAGTTTGATCTCTATTATTTAAATAAAGAATTTTTATCTGAAATTTTCATTTTTTGGTGGTAATTTTTTCCAATATATTTGAATGGGCATGCTCTAAGCGGTTTACCAGTACTAGTGTGGAATCGGTCTCAGCTCTGCGTGGAAGCGTCATGCAGCCCATCTATGTCTTCAAGCCCCGATGGGCGGGTGTCGTATACATTGAAATAAAAGATTCAAAAGTATCCGCAATTCTTCTTAACTGGACATAGATTTTCTATAAGTGACGTTTTCTTCTTGTTTTATTGTTTTATAATATATTTATAGGTTAATGACTTTATATTGTGAAATATTCGGCACAAGTTCATCTGGCGAAGGATACTCGTTCGCCATATGAACTCGTGCCGAATATTTCACAATATAAAGTCAATAACCTTTTTATTATATACCTAAAACTTGAACTGTTTACCAAAATTCAGGATGGCCTGGTATAGAAATCTGAACGTAAAATCAGATTATATTTTTAAGTTGTTTGAAATGGAAAACAATGAAGGTCGTTAAGTGTCTCCCGTTGAAAAACCACGCCCAACGGCGCCAAAGTTATGACGACGTTAACGTTGGTGGATGTGACGTCATTAAAAACATTGACGTTGCCCAAAGCCGGACGCCATTTTTTACCGAAGCGTCGAATATATTTCTTTCAAAATACTCCTGATTTCTCAGAAGAAAGACTTGAAAATCTTAACAGATTGCAGGTATGTCTTATTTGACAGCATAAAATGCGCTTTATGCACTTTGTCAGAACCTTTATTTGTTTTGTTTCAAGTCTTTTCAGTCGATGTGCACGACAAGATGGCTGTCGATGTTTCGTCTTGAAATGCACAGATTTGAAAGTAGTTCTATTGTGAACGAGACTGCTTATCTGCGGGCAATATGAACTTGACTACGGGCAATATATATAGATTATTATATACCCAGAAAATGTCCCGTTTACTTTGTACAGAAGTTACCGGTCAATATTTTTCCATATTGCCCGTAGTCAAGTTCATATTGCCCGTAGATAAGCAGTCACGTTCACAAAAGAACTACTTTTAAATTTGTCAATTTGGATACTAAAAAGTCGGCAGCCATCTTGTCGTGCGTATCGACTGAAATAACGTACAACAAAACGAATATAGGCTGTGACAAGGTGCGTAAAGCGCATTTTATGCTAGCAAATATGACCTACCTTTAATCTGTTTAGATATTCAATAATTTCTTTTATGAAAACAAGAGTATTTTGAAATAAACCAGCGGAACACTTCGGTAAAATGGCGTCCTGCGTTGGGAAACGTCAATGTTTAAATGACGTCACATCCACCAACGTTAACGTTGTCTTCACTTTGGCGCCATTGGGCGTGGTTTTTCATTGTGTAGGAAGACCCTCAGCGACTTGCATTATTTTCCATTTCAAACCACTTAAAGATGTATAATCTCATTTGGCGTTCAGATTTCTATGCCACGCAATCTTGAATTCCGGCAGACAGTCCAGGTTTCGGGTATATAATAAAAAAGGTTATTGACTTTATATTGTGAAATATTCGGCACTCGTTCATATGGCGGAGACGCACTCGCAAGCTCGTGCGTCCTTCGCCATATGAACTCGTGCCGAATGTTTCACAATATAAAGTCAATAACCTATAAATATTACATCGCTGTTTTGATATCGGCCCTGGACTTGGCCCGAGTTTCCTGTCTCAGCCCGAGCCGGAACGGCGAGGGCTGAGACAGGCCGAGGCCAGGGCCGATATCAAAACAACCGTGTTATATTATATTTATCATATACTTATTTCCGTAAAAATATTCTAATATATAGTAAATACATGGTTAGTGTCTTTAATGATACAATATATACGGCGAGCCTTAGAGAATTTTATAGGGCGAGCTTCAGCGACCCCCTATAAAATTAGCGCAGCGGACCAATTATATTTTATTGTTAAAGACACTAATCATGTATTTAGTTTATACCGCAATTCAAAACAATCAAGGGTTTTTGCAATAATTTAGCAAAAAAGAGAGCAGGCAGTGTGGCATGTAAAAGAACACTCAGTGCCATGACGCGCATACGTACATGTTGTTTAACGTGACGTCATCGAGTGCAAAGTTTCTGACGTTACCGCGCCACGGAGACGTAGGAAACAACATAGACGCTCGAATAAAAGTTTCTCCGCGCTTTACATTCTGTATGAAAATCTGCTAATAAATAGTTTATATTAGCTTTAGAAATTATTTTTGGAGGTTCAGACGCAACCGCAGTAGCAGTGCGCAATTATTCCAACGGATCATTCAAACAAGGAAAGCCCGAGAAGGTAAGAATTTAGCTGAAATTTATATAAAAATAGCACAAAAATGAATGAACAACATTTTTTTTTGTTTATCCAGCTATTTATTATTGTCATTTGAACATTTAATGCCATTTCTCATGTATTGATATTTGCAGGGCCGACAGGACGTCTAAAGGGCGGGACAGACTTATGTCCCAGCCCTCGAAAGTTTGTCCCGGCCCTCGGGTCGGCTAGTTTTACTATGTAGGCGAGATGTCTGCCACTGACACAGTGATATAGGGGGGGGGGGGGGGGGGGGGGGGGGGGGGGGGGCAAAATCTATTGTCTCAAGGGCAATACATGGATAAGTATATGATAAGGAAAAATATAGACCGGTAACTTCTGTACAAAGTTAACGTGACATATTCTGGGTATATAATAATTTATAATATACTTAGTCAAAAAAGTAACTATACCAACTTTCGGGTGAAAATCACTAGATATCTGGCAGATATTGAGCAAAATTTAGCTGTAGACATTTAAATCGGACGTTTGGCTAGAGAATGCTCAAACTTGCAATTGCCCATACCTTTCTGCTCCAGAGTTGTCTTGCAATATGTGCCTAGAAAGATTTTGGTAGAAAATGGACATTGCGCATGCGCAGAAAGCTATTTTTGTCTAAGATGGAAGACAATATTCTCTGAACATCGGATAACACTTTACTTTTACAATAGCTCATGATCTCGCATTATGAGCGAGGTTTCAATTTGTGAAATTCTCAAATTATCTCCCTTGCAATTAAAAATATAGCAATTTTCAAACTGCTGTAATTTTTATTCCTGTCAATCATTTTTTGCCATTTTTTCAAAAAACGCTTTGTGTCTACCATTGCTGTTCATCATGATGTTCAAAAATACAGAAAATTCATGTAGCATGTAGCACTATCGATTGCGATTTTCTATGGCGTTCTCATTGAAAGCAGCATTTGCACACAACTTCTAAGAATTGGAGGTCAATATGTGATAGTCGGTTTCTCGTAGCTGATGCAACTAAAGTTCCAAATCATTTCTTTAGAAATGTAGGGTACAGGGAAATTTTGTGATGTTAAATCATAGCATGTTTTAATGATTTTATCTGCGAAAATGACACAGTGATCCCTTGGGTGTTTAAAGCAAAAGTCTACGATGATGTGTTTACGAAAACAAAAACGAATGGTGGTTTTACACGGAAGTATGAGTCTTCTTATCAAAACATAACAGACTTTGTGTAGTTTTTGTCTATAGTAGCTATAGTAACAGAAGCAATTTTAGGTATAGGAACTTTTTTGACTGAGTATATATATGTTATATGTTGTATTTGTGGTTCCCTATCAAAAATAATCAAATCACGCGCCTACGGAACGATAGAATGCGTAACCATTGGGTAAGAACGTGAAGCAATTAGAGCGACATCCGGTGAGGAATTAGCTCGCTAAAAAAGGTAAAGAAACTGTATACCTAGTAATGACCTCTTATTTATGAATCTGTGCGTCATTCGGTCAGATAAGTATGATACCTAGACATTTAATGGTCTTGTCCAGAAAAGTATTTTTCATCCCGGCTTTCTTTCTCTGGTGATTTTAACATAATTTAGAAATCATATGTAGACCACCTTTTATTGTAGTAAGCTGCTGGCATTTACTTAGGCAGCAACTGGTGAGATTTTCTCCTCTCTGGCTATCGAATGCTCAACCAGACGATCTAATGCTTAACCAGCAAATTTTGACAGCTGAAGAGTTTTCGCAGAAATTAAAACTCCAAAACCTGTTTAATTTCATTTCAGGCAATTACCGGACCATTGATAAAACAAACACAGCGTAGGTTCTTTAGGGTAAATGGGGCTGATGTTATGACTTGTTATTTTTCTTTCTTAGGTCCGATGGAAAAGACTTTGTTCTAGATGCTGGAAATAGAACCAATATGATGTTTTGGTTGCAGTCACTGCAGACCAAGAGAAGAGAATATAGCCTGAAAAGAGTTAAAATGTCAACAGACAGGATTGGGCAGTGGTCTGCTGTGGTATGTACAAAACCTTGTCAGTATGATAGTGGAGAGGGCCAATGGGGTACTCAGATATTTGCCTATAGGCTGGGGCTGTTGTTAGGGGGTCAAAATTTATACTGTTTTTGGGGTGTTCTAGGAAAGTCATGCTGTTTTCTTTGGATGTTATATTTAAAAGGTATTTTTGGGGGTCATTTCTAAAACTGACCTTTTTTTTAGATCTATCACCTGTTACTAGTGATGAGGCGAGCTTTTGGGATCACTTTTTGTCCGTCCGTCGTGCGTGCGTAAACTTTTTCCTCAAACGACACCCCCTCCTAAACCACTGGTCGAATTTTGACCAAACTTCACAGGAATGATCCTTAGGTGGCCCCCTTTCAAAGTTGTTCAAATGGTTCCGGTCCGTTGCACATCTAGGTCACAGGAGCTAAAATAGATTTTTACTGAAAATTTTAAAAATCTACTCTGAAACCGCACGGCCCAGGTCTTTGATATTTGGTATGAAGCTTCATCTAATGGACCTCTGCCAAGATTATTCAAATTATAGTGCCGGGGCCAAAAATGCCCCCGCCCCGGGGGCCTTTGGTTTTACATAGGCTTATTGAGATTTTGAGATTGTAAACTTTTCTTTTTTGGATGGTGTTGTTCCACGTGCGCCATCCTATGGCGTTTATATTTCACAATTAATTCGATTTGCCAGAGTAACTGGCTTCAACGCTCGTAATAAATTGTTTACGGCTAAGCTTTTTAATCAGGGTTATCGGTACCATAAACTTCGCAAGGCATTTTCAAAATTTTATACACGTCATTCTGATTTAATTTCAAAATTCAATACTGGACTTAAATCTTGTCTGCAACAAGGTCTATCGGAACCCGAATTTTATGGTGACTTAGCATATAAATTTAGAAAAATTTATAACCGCAATGACTTCAGCACCCATTTTGGGTACAACATAAATGTTATATGACATTCTGCATACATGGTAGTTAACCCAATCACGGTTGACAACTTTGCTACCCTCTTTAATTGCACGCTGGTGGGTCAGGCCTCAGATTCTATGACGGTTCCAACGTAAAGGCTTATGTTGGTTGGTACCTGATGCTCTGTCTCTGGTCGGGCCCACTGGAGTCTTAACTGTTTGTTTTCTTTTGCTCCTGCATTTCTGTTGTTTCTTGCTGTCGAGTCCTCACCGTTGTTTCATCTCTGTGGTTGTTTGATTTTTGTGTTCACGGAGGTGTTGCACTGATGAGTTAGGAGACCTTCATGTGGACTGAACAAATTATTTGTCTTAATCGCGACGGAAGTAAGGGCGAGGATTGTGGCCACGTAAAATCGATTTAAGCCCCCCAGTGGATTTTTTTCCGCCGACCTTTCCAAGGCGGTTCTTCTGTCGCGGATTATTTTTGTTATGGTTTGTCTTTGGGTGTTTGTGTCGCTTATATTATTTTATTTTGGATAGCCTTTTGGCCATTTTGTTGGAAAGTAACTGTCCTTTTGGCTTTCCGTTGTTGGTGTTTCCGTTGGGGTCTGTTGCTTCAGGTTTGTGTTTCTTTCCCTTTGGTGTCTCTGATGGGAGCTGTGGGTTAATTGAATCGATTCCTGATCATTGGTTCTACTTCTATTTTTATGTCCCCGGTAGGGATAGCGGGGACATATTGTTTTTGCCCTGTCTGTTTGTTGGTTTGTACGTGGACAACTTTAACGTTGGCCATAACTTTTGAACCGTTTGAGATAGAGCTTTCATATTTGGCCTGAAGGTTCCTTGTGACAAGACCTTCACATTCATGCAAAAAAATTTGACCTGTGACCTTGACCTTGACCTTTGACCTACTTAAAAGAAAAAAAATAACATTGGTCATAACTTTTGAACCACTTGAGATACAGCCTTCATATTTAGCATGTATATTCCTTGTGACAAAAGCTTTACATTCATGCAAAAAAATTTGACCTGTGACCTTGACCTTGATCTTTGACCTACTTAAAATAAAAAATAACATTTTGGTCATAACTTTTGAACCGTTTGAGATAGAGCCTTCATATTTTGCATGTAGCTTCCTTGTGACAAGAGCTTTACACTCATGTCAAAAATTTTGACCTGTGACCTTGACCTTTGACCTACTTAAAATTAAAAAATAACAATTTGGTAATAACTTTTGAATGGTTTGAGATAGAGCCTTGTGACAAGAGCTTTACATTCAGACCAAGAAATTTGACCTGTGACCTTGACCTTTGACCTACATAAAAGATAAATTTAACATTTGTCATAACTTTTGAACCGTTTGAGATACAGCCTTCATATTTAGCATGTAGGTTCCTTGTGACAAACGCTTTACATTCATGCAAAAATTTTCACCTCCGACCTTGACCTTTGACCTACTTAAAAAATAAACATTTTTGGTCATAACTTTTGAACCTTTTGGGATGGAGCTTTCATATTTGGCATGTAGGTTCCCTGTGATTAGAGCTTTTCATACATACAAAATGTTTGAACGATGACCTTGACCTTTGACCTACTTAATAGAAAAAATAAAATTGTTCATAACTTTTGAACCTTTTAAGATAGAGCCTTAATATTTGGCATGTAGGTTCCTTGTGACAATAGCTTTACATTCATGCATTTTTTTTACCTGTGACCTTGACCTACTTTAAAGAAAAAATATTATTGTTCATAACTTTTGAACCGTTTGAGATAGAGCTTTCATATTTGGCATGTAAGTTTCTTGTGTCAAGGGCTTCCCACACAAACAAAAATCTTGAACTCTGAGCAACTTTGAATAAAAAATGACCATGCCCGGGGACATGTTCGTGTTTCACAAACACATCTTGTTTATATAGGGAAAATCTTCAAAAATCTTCTCTGATTGTTTGATTTGAGGTTTAACGTCCCCGTCAACACTGTAAAGGTCATTTTGGAGACGTTGCTTCCAATTTTGTGGGACTTTTACCCGACATTGAGATGAAATGACATCTCAAGCCCTGTCACCCAATGAAACCAATATGGTTTATTAGCATGGACGGTCCGCCTCGCACCGCAATTCCTGGACAGGCTTAGATCCTCTAAGTGGTTTACCAGTACTAGTGTGCAGGCCCGATTCAGCTCTGCGTCGAAGCATCATGCAGCCCATATATTTCTTTAAGCCCCGATGGGCGGGGGCCTCAAGGCCTTGTTCTTTGATATTTGGTGTGAAACTTCATTAAGTAGACCTCTATCAAGATTGTTCAAATTATAGCCCTAGAGCCAAAATGCCCCCGCCCAGGGACCCTTTGGTGTTTTCATAGGTATATATATGGAAAATATTTAAAAAAATCTTCTTCTCTGAAACCACAAGGCCCAGGTATTTGATATTTGGTATGAAGCTTCATCTAAAAGACCTCTACCAAGATTGTTCAAATTGTAGCCCTGGTGCCAAACATGTCCCCGCACCATGGCCCTTTGGTTTTTCATAGACTTCTATAGGGAAACTTTTTAAAAATCTTCTTCTCTGAAACCGCAAGGCCCAGTTCTTAAATATTTGGTGTGAAGCTTCATCTAGTGGACATCAAGATTGTTGAAATTCTAGGCCTAGTGCAAATAATGTCCCCGCCCCAGGGGCCTTTGGGTTTACATAGGCTTATATAGGGAAAATCCTTAAAAATCTTCTTCTCTAGAACCGCATGGCCCAAGTCTGATATTTGGTATGAAGTTTCATCTAGTGGACCTCTACCAAAAGTGTTCAAATCATAGCCCTTGGGCCAAAAGTGCCCCCGCCCCGGGGGCCTTTGGTTTTACATAGGCTTATATCAGGAAAATCTTTCAAAATCTCCTTCTCTGAAACCGCAAGGCCCAAGTCTTTGATATTTGGTGTGAAGCTTCATCTAGTGAACCTCTATCAAGATTGTTCAATTTATAGCCCAGTTGCCAAAAATGCCCCAATCCCAGGGCCCTTTGGTTTTTCATAAAGGGAAAATATTTAAAAATCTTCTATTTTGAAACCACAAGGCCCAGGTCTTTGATATTTGGTAAGAAGCTTCATGTAGTGGACCTCTACCAAAATTGTTCAAATTATAGCCCTGGGGCCAAAAATGCCCCCGCCCCGGGGCTCTTTGGTTTTACATAGACTTATATAGGGAAAAATCTTTAAAAATCTTCTCTGAAACAGCAAGACCAAGTTCTTTGATATTTGGTGTAAAGCTTCATCTAGTGGACCTCTATCAAGATTGTTCAAATTCTAAGCCTAGTGCGAAAAATGCCCCAACCTGCGGGGCCTTTAGTTTTACATTGGCTTATCCAAGGGAAATCTTTAAAAATCTTCTTCTCCGAAACCGCATGGCCCAGGTCTGATGTTTGGTGTGTCTAGTGGACCTCTACCACGATTGTTCAAATCATAGCCCTTAGCCAAAAAATGCCCCCGCCCCGGGGCCCTTTGGTTTTACATTGACTTATATAGGGAAATTAAAAAAAAAATCAACTCTAAAACCACAAGTCTCAGGTCTTTGATATTTGGTGTGAAACTTCATCTAGTGGACCTCTATCAAAATTGTTCAAATTATGGCTCTAGGAAATAGAAGTCAAGGAAGACAATGAAAACCTTTGAAAATCTTCTAGGCCAATGTCTTTAATATTTGGTATAAAGCTTTACCTTTAAGACCACTACCAAGATTATTAAAATTATAGCCCGGGCCAATAATGGCTCTCCCAGGGGTCCACTTGTTACCCTGTGGATCAGGTGAGCGATCCGAGCAATCATGGCCCTCTTGTTTTTGTGAGGTTCAAGGAGGCTATCCAAAATCTCTGGTATTAGGGGCCTATAGTTACACTTAATGCTTAAAGAGTATTGTTGACATATTTGTCCATGTGTTATATCAAAAGCTATTATTATTATGGCCCTACTCCAACTTCGAAGAAGTTCGAGGGGCATATTGTTTCTTGGTTATTCTATTCGTTACTTTTTAGCTCACCGTCACGTAGTGACGAGGTGAGCTTTTGGGATCACTTTTTGTCCGTCGTGCGTCCGTGCGTGCGTCCGTAAACAATTTCTTTAAACGACATCTCCTCCTAAACCACTGATCGGATTTTGACCAAACTTCACAGGAATGATCCCCTTTCAAAGTTGTTCAAATGGTTCCGGTCCATTGCACAGGGGCCAAAAATAGATTTTTTTTTTCACCAAAAACTTAAAAAATCTTCTTCTCTGAAACCACAAGGCCCAGGACTTTGATATTTGGTATGAAGCTTCATTTAATGGACCTCTACCAAGATTGTTCAAATAATAGCCCTTGGGCCAAAAATTCCCCCGCCCCGGGGCCCTTTGGTTTTACGTAGACTTATATAGGGAAAATCTTAAAAAATCTTCTTCTCTGAAACCACAAGGCCTAGGTCTTTTATATTTGGTATGAAGCTTCATCTAAAGGACCCCTACCAAGATTGTTCAAATTATAGTGCTGGGACAAAAAATGCCCCCGCCACGGGGCCCTTTGGTTTTACATTGGCTTATATAGGGAAAATCTTTAAAAATCTTCTTCTCTGAAACCACAAGGCCCAGGTCTTTGATATTTGGTATGAAGCTTCATCTGGTTGACCCCTACCAAGATTGTTCAAATTATAGTGCTGGGGCCAAAAATGCCCCCGCCCCGGGGCCCTTTGGTTTTACATAGGCTTATATAGGGAAAATCTTTAAAAATCTTCTTCTCTGAAACCACAAGGCCCAGGACTTTGATATTTGGTATGAAGCTTCATCTAGTGGACCCCTTCCAAGATTGTTCAAATTATAGTGCTAGGACAAAAAATGCTTCCAACACGGGGCCCTTTGGTTTTACATAGGCTTATATAGCGAAAATCTTTAAAAATCTTCTTCTCTGAAACCACAAGGCCCAGGACTTTGATATTTGGTATGAAGCTTCATTTAATGGACCGATACCAAGATTGTTCAAATAATAGCCCTTGGGCCAAAAATTCCCCCGCCCCGGGGCCCTTTGGTTTTACGTAGACTTATATAGGGAAAAATCTTTAAAAATCTTCTTCTCTGAAACCACAAGGCCTAGGTCTTTTATATTTGGTATGAAGCTTCATCTAAAGGACCCCTAACAAGATTATTCAAATTATAGTGCTGAGGCCAAAAATGTCCCCGCCCCGGGGCCCTTTGGTTTTACATAGGCTTATATAGGGAAAATCTTTAAAAATCTTCTTCTCTGAAACCGCAAGGCCCACGACTTTGATATTTGGTATGAAGCTTCATCTAGTTGACCCCTACCAAGATTGTTCAAATTATAGTGCTGGGGCAAAAAATGCCCCCACCCGGGGCCCTTTGGTTTTACATAGGCTTATATAGGGAAAATCTTTAAAAATCTTCTTCTCTGAAACCACAAGGCCCAGGTCTTTGATATTTGGTATGAAGCTTCATCTAGTGGACCCCTACCAAGATTGTTCAAATTTTAGTGCTTGGGCCAAAAATGCCCCCGCCCCGGGGCCCTTTGGTTTTACATAGGCTTATATGGGGAAAATCTTTAAAAATCTTCTTCTCTGAAACCACAAGGCCCAGGACTTTGATATTTGGTATGAAGCTTCATCTAGTGGACCCCTACCAAGATTGTTCAAATTATAGCCCTGGGGCCACAAATGCCCCCACCCCGGGGCCCTTTGGTTTTACATAGATTTATATAGCCCCGGGGCCATTTGGTTTTACATAGGCTTATGTAGGGAATATCTTTAAAAAAATCTTCTTCTCTAAAACCACAAGGCCCAGGTCTTTGATATTTGATGTGTAGCTTCATCTAGTGGACCTTTGCCAAGTTTGTTCAAATTATAGCCTTTGTTGATGTTTGGTATGAAGCTTCACCTTTAAGACCTCCCTCAAATTATGCACATTAAAGCCCTGGGGCCAATAATGGCCCTCTCTGGGGCCCACTTGTTACACTATGGATTAGGTGAGCGATCCAGGGCCATCATGGCCCTCTTGTTTATGCATAGCATAACTTTTAAACCATGAATGCTGGGATTTTGAAATATGGATTCATTATGAAAAAGTAGCTAACAATTTTTAGCCAACCAGAGCCGAAGGCTCCGGGAGAGCTTATAGGATCGGCAGTTGTCCGTCGTCGTCTTCTGCGTCATATGTCCATCGTCAACACTTTCAAACGACTTCTCTTCTGAAGCCACTGGACCGATTGATCCCAAATTTTATCTGTATCATCCTTGGGCGTGGGGGGGGGGGGGGGGGGATTGAAAGTTTGTGTTTTTTATAAAAATCGGCTCATTAGTTTGGTTGCTATGGCAACTTAGAGTTCCCATAGACTTAAAATGGGGAAAATTGAAAAATGGCATTTACTGCCAGGCCTCTGCAGATATTTTGACAAAACTTTCATAGAAATGTTCCTTAGACAACCTACTCTCTGCCATATGAATTTAGGACTGCTGCTCTTTTGTATTGGTTGCCATGGAAACCAAATTGAAAAAAAAAATAGAAAAAAAAAAATTAAAAAATCATCTCCTCAGAAACTGTATGCTCTATGAGGCTGAGAGATTATGGAAATATTCACCATATTTGCCTTTACAGGTTTTGTGTTTTTTATAAAATTTGGCTCTTTAGTTTGGTTTGCTATGGCAACTTAGATTTTTCATAGACTTAATTGAAATTGAAAAATGGCATTAACTACCAAGCCTTTGCAGATATTTTGACAAAATTTTCATAGAAACGTTTTTTGAGTAAACTTATCTCAGCCATATGCTTTTATGTCAATGTGTGGGTCCCGTAGGTTGTGCCAGGAGCATGCCCCGCCCCCTCCACTTCATAAAATGCCTTATATCTCAGACACCTTACAGATCCCCACCCCTAAACCGTATATATTCTTGTTCCTTATGATAAGACACATTAAGTGACACCAACCTGGGGGTTCCCCCAGATGTGACGGGGACATGCCCCATCCCCTCCACTTCATTAAATGCTATTTATCTCAGAAACCATTCAGATCCCCACCCCTAAACCGTATATATTCTTGTTTCTTATGATAAGACGCACTCAATGACATCAACCTGGTTGTCCCTCACGATGTGCCTGGGCAATGCCCAACGTTCCTTGAGTAAACTTATCTCAGCCATATGCTTTTATGTCAATGTGTGGGTCCCGTAGGTTGTGCCAGGAGCATGCCCCGCCCCCTCCATTTCATAAACGGCCCAATATCCCAGAAACCCTACAGATCCCCACCCCTAAACCATATATATTCTCATTCCTCATGATAATTCGCATTCAGTGACACCAACCTTGGGGACACCCAGGATGTGCCCGGGCCATGCCAAACCCCCTCCACTTCATAAAAGGCCATATATTCCAGAAGCCTTACAAATCCCCACCCCTAAACCATATATATTCTTGTTCCTTATGATAAGATGCATTAAGTGACACCAACTTGGGGGTTCCCCCAGATGTGCCAGGGACATGCCTCACCCCCTCCACTTCATAAAATGCCATTTATCACAGAAACCATTCAGATCCCCACCCCTTAACAATATATATTCTTGTTCCTTATGATCAGACGCACTCAGTCACACCAACCTGGGGTCCCTGGGGATGTGCCGGGGCCATGCCCCATCCCCTCCACCTCATAAAAGGCCAAATATTCCAGAAACATTTCAGATCCCCATCCCTAAACCATATATATTCTTGTTCCTTATGATAAGACACATTCAGTGACACCAACCTAGGAGTCACCCAGGGCATGCCCGGGCCATGCTCCACCCCTCAACTTCACAAAAGACCATATATCTGAGAAACTGTTCAGAGCCCTACCCCTAAACCATAATATATTCATGTTCCTTATGATAAGACTTAATCAGTGACACCAGCATGGGGGACCCCCGGGGTGCCACCGGTCATGTCCCACCCCTTTACTTCATATCTCAGAAACTGTTCAGATCCCAACCCCTTAATCATATATTCTTCTTCCTTATGATAAGCCCCCACTTCATAATAGGCCATATATCTCAGAAACCATTCAAACCCCACCCCATAATCACATATATTCTTGTTCATTGTTATTAGACACATTCAGTCACCCCCATCTTTGGGGATCCGCAGGTGCCATTTCTCTCCCATCCACCTCATAAAAGGGCCTCATATCTCAGAAACCGTTCAGCATTCAGTGACAGCAATCTTGGGCTTTTCTGGGATCCACCATGCCCGAATCCCTCCACTGCTTAAAAAGCCTTACAAAAAATGTCATCTCAGGAGCCATACCTATCCCCACCGCTAAACCATAATGTCTCTGTTCCTTTTGATAAGATGCATTTAGTGACACCAACCAGGGCTCCATTGGGTTCATGCCCCACCCTCTCTACTTTATAAAACACCTAATATTTCAGATACAGTCCACATGAGTGCTCATTTGGGTATGGGGTTTGTTTGGGAGACTTTATAATTGGTAGATTAAATTCATATCCTGTTAAAATACAATGTCATGGGCAGTGCCCACCTGAGCTCTGGTTTATGAAATTTGGCTCTTTGGTTTGTTTGCTATGGTAAATTAAGAATTTCCATTGACTATTAAATGGGGAAAATTGTAAAAAGACATTTATGCCTTTCAAGATATTTGTCAAACTTACATAGAAATATTCCTTTAGGCCTATTCGTTGCCACAGATGGGAAATTGTCAATTGTCATCTGTTGTCCTGCAACAACACATTCAAGCGACATCAGACCTCTGAAGCCACTAGGGTCCAAATTCTATCTGTAGTATTCTTGGGCGCAGGGCTTCCATGGTTAATTAAAATACATTTCTGCCAGTGGGCAGAGCCCCCTGAGCTCTGGTGAGCAAAGTGGCCCACGGGCCTCTTATTTTTTCTCATCAGGATTATTCCCCTTTAAAATATGAATAAAATTTGTCAGCAAAACATCTCAAAACTATTGAAGCCAGAGCCTTGAACTTGAAACTTAGTGAATATATTGGCGGTATTGAGTAGATGGACTGATTAACTGTTGAATGAATTTTGTTATGACCGCTTGTTAATTTGGGCATTTGCATGCATTTTAGCTCACCTGAGCGAGAAGTGGTCGTGGTAAGCTTTTGTGATCAGGCATTGTCCGTCATGCATCGTGCGGCGTCAACAATCTGCTTCAAATGCAAACTCCGAAACTTTCAATCAAACTTCAAAGCTAAGTGTTCCGCTCTGACCAACAAGTTGGCCACCAGACCTAAAAATAGAAAAATCTGTATTTACCCTTGTGCAAAAGCCATTCAAACTTCATAGGAGTATTGCTTATATAACCCTCTTCCAAAATAGCTAAGCTAGTTCCGCATAATGGCCGCTGGTGCTAGAAACAGAAACATTTACAATTTGCTTTAAATGCCAACAGCTCCTAAACCCTTGGGCCAATTTCAGTCAAGCTTCAAAGGAATATTTCTAAAGTGACCGTCTTGCAAATTAAGTAAATCATTCTTCTCCGATGAATATCTTATGAATATCTGGTTGCCAGAGTTTAGAATAGAAAATAAAAATAAACGACAACTCCTCCTATGCCCTTGGGCTAGTTTCATTCCAACTTCATAGGAATGTAGCTTAGATGACCAGCAACTAAAAGAGTTAAAACGGTTCTGCTGAGTGGAGCAACTGGCCGCTAGAGCTAAAACTTAAAAAAGTCACCAATTTGCTTTACATGCCAACTCCTGCTAACCCTTGGGCCAATTTAGTCATCCTGTACCAAAATAACTAAAATCGTTCGGCTTCGACGAAAATGGTCGTCAGAGCTAAAAAAAGAAAAAGTAAACGACAACTATACACTTGGGCCAATTTCATTCGTACTTCATAAGAATGTTGCCTGGGTGACCCTGTACCAAAACATGAAAAACAATCAGCTCCGATGAGCAAAATGGCTGCCAGAGCTAAAATTGGAATAACATCAACAAGTTCCTTTAAATGACAACTCCTCCTATACCCTGGGGTGATTTGATTCAGTCTTTTCAGGAATGATGGTTAGGTGACTCTCTCAATGAAAGTAGCTAAAGCTAAAATCTGTCTGCTCCCGTGGACTAGATGACGACAGCTTCTTCTTTATCCCTGGGTCGATTTCAATCGAACTTTACAAGAATGTTGCTTAGGTGACCATCAATCGATATAGCTAAAACGGTTGGGCTCCTATTGACATGATGGCCGCCAGAGCTAAAAATAGAAAAATCATCTAAATGACAACTCTTCCAATACCTTTGGGCCAGATCATTCAAACTCTATATGAATGTTTTTGGTGCCCCTCTACCAAAATTAGCTAAAGAAGTTCCGCTCTGATGAGCAAGATAGTCGACAAAGCTAAAAATAGAAAAAAGGTCAACAATTTGCTTTAAGTGCCAACTCCTCCTTAACACTTGGACCAATTTGATTGAAGCTTCACAGGAATGTGGCTGAGGCGACCATCTACCAAATTGACTTAACTTGTTCTGGTCTGACTAGCATGGTGACCGCCAGTGCTAAAATAAACATTACATGACAACTCCTCTTGCCGAATTAAACTTCAGGAATATTGCTTGGTGACCCTCTACCAAAATGGCAAAAAGTTTCCGCTCCAGTGAACAAGATAGCTTCCGGAGTTAAAAATAGTAAAAAAAAACCTTGGATGCTAATTTGACCTGTACCTTTGGTCCGATTTCGTTCAAACTTATTAGACTCATTGCTTTGGTGAAATTGTACGAAAATAACTGAAATGGGCCAGCTGCAATGAACAAAATCGCCGACAGCTGAAAATAGAAATAGCACTTAAATGATAATTTTCCCCATCACGAAAACACTCCTATATATGTTTGACCCCCTTTAACCCAACTTTTATATAGCAAAACTGGGGATTACAGGGGTAATCATTATTTTTAGCTCACCTGTTACGCAGTCACAAGGTGAGCTTTGGGATCACATTTTGTCCGTCGTCCATCGTGCGTGCGTGCGTCCGTAAACAATTTCAAATAAGTATATCTGTAATACCCCACGGTCAATCTTGATCAAATTTCATGAGAAGCGACATCAGGTAGGGGGAAAGGCTCCATAAGGTTTTTGGGCTCATCAGATTGGAATTCTGGTTGCCATGGAAACAAAAAGGTTCCATAGACTTATAATGGGGAAAACGACGTCTCCACTTTTTCTCGGGCATTTCTTATCCGAACTTCATCAGACTTGCAGATAACCAGGAGAGGCTTACAGTCTACGTCGAGTTCGAATTTGGGCTGCATAGGACAAACAGCTTTGGAGTTACCTGCCCTTGAGCATAAATATCAGTGAACAATGGTGTCTCCAGCTTTACTCTGCCGTTTATGATCTGATCTTTTTGTAACTTTTCATAAACGAGGGTGCCCCCGCCCATCGGGACTTGAAGAAAAATATATGGGGTGCATGATGCTTCCACGCAGAGCTGAATCCAACCCTCACACGAGTACTGGTAAACCGCGTAGAGGATCTAAGCCTGCCCAGTCAAAGCGGTGCGCACAAATCGGACCGTCCATGCTTATAAACCCAATTGGTTTCATTGGGCGACAGGGCTTGAGATGTCATTTCATCTCAATGTCGGGTAAACGTCCCACAAAATTGGAATCAAAGTCACCAAAATGACCTTTACAGTGTTGACGGGGACGTTTAACCTCAAATCAAACAAACAAAACAAAATCATAAACGAGGACAAGCATAAAATCTCGGATGAGTTCGAATTTGGTTTGAATCTGACCAGCGGTTTTCCACTTGCTTCCCCTTGAGCATGAAAAATTTTCCCATAGACTTATATTGGGGAAAACGACGTCTCCCCTTTTTCTCAGCCATTTCTGATCCCATCTTCATCAAACTTGCAGATAACCAGGAGGGGTTTACAGTCTACGTCGAGTTCGAATTTGGGCTGCACGGGACAAACAGCTTTGGAGTTACCTGCTCTTGAGCATAAATATAAGTGAAAAATGGTGTCTCCAGCTTTTCTCAGCCATTTTTGATCTGATCTTTTTAGCTCACCTGAGCCGAAGGCTCACAAGGTGAGGTTATAGCATAGGTAGGCAAACGTCGTCCGTCCGTCCGTCATCCGTCGTCCGTCCGTCGTCCGTCGGTCGTCTACACTTTTAATTTTGAATATCTAAGTGACTAGCCGGCCAATCCCAACCAAATTTTATCACTAGGTTGGGGGATTGACTGCATTAGGTTTTGGACCAGTTTTGATCAGAACTGTGGTTACCATTGAAACAAAAAGGTTCCATAGACTTATAATGGGGAAAATGAATACTCCACTTTTTCTCTGCCATTTCTGATCCGATCTTCATCAAACTTGCTGATAACCAGGGGGGGGGGGAGTTACCTGCCCTTGAGCATAAATATAAGTGAAAAATGGTGTCTCCAGCTTTTCTGAGCCGTTTATGATCTGATCTTTTTGTAACTTTTCATAAACGAGGACAAGCATAAAATCTCGGACGAGTTGGAATTTGGTTTGAATCTGACCAGCGGTTTTCCAGTTACATCCCCTTGAGCGTGAAAAATTTTCCCATAGACTTATAATGGGGAAAACGACGTCTCCACTTTTTCTCAGCCATTTCTGATCCGATCTTTATCATACTTGCAGATAACCAGGAGGGGCTTACAGTCTACGTCAAGTTCATATTTGGGATGCATGGGACAAACAGCTTTGGAGTTACTTGCCCTTGAGCATAAATATAAGTGAAAAATGGTGTCTCCAGCTTTTCTCAGCCGTTTATGATCTGATCTTTTGTAACTTTTTATAAACGAGAACAAGCATAAAATCTTGGACGAGTTCGTATTGGCTTGATTCTGACGAGCGTTTTTTTTCAGTTACATCCCCTTGAGCGTGAAAAAAAAATGCCCATAGACTTATTATGGGGAAAACGACGTCTCCACCTTTTCTCAGCCATTTCTGATCCGATCCTCATCAAACTTGCAGATAACCAGGAGGGGCTTGCAGTCAATGTTGAGTTCAAATTTGGGCTGCACGGGACAAACAGCTTTTGAGTTACCTGCCCTTGAGCATAAATGTAAGTGAAAAATGGTGTCTCCAGCTTTTCTCAGCCGTTTTTGATTGGATCATTTTGTAACTTTTGATAAATAGGACAAGCATAAAATCTCAAGCGAACTCGAAGTTGACTTGAATCTGACCAGTGATTTTCCAGCTACATCTCCTTGAATGTGAATGATTTTCCCATAGACTTAGAATAGGGAAACGACGTCTCCAGCTTTTCTCGACCATTTCAAATCAGATTTTCATCAAACTTGCAGATAACCAGGAGGGGCATACAGTCTATGTTGAGTTTGAATTTGGGCCACGCAGGTCAAATGACTTCTATGTTGCCTGCCCTTGAGCATACATATTAGTGAAAAATGGTGTATCCAGCTTTCCGCAACCATTTTGATCTGATCTTTTTGTCACTTTTGGTAAACGAGGATAAGCATAAAATCTCTAATGAGTTCGATTTGGCTTGAATCTGATCACCAGATTTCCAGTTACATTCCCTTGAGGGTGAAACATAGCCTTACAATGGGAAAACGATGTCTCCAACTTTGCTTGGCTATTTCTAACCTGACCTTCATCAAACTTCCAGATAACCAGAAGGAGCTTACAGTCTATGTTTAGTTTGAATTTCGGCCGCATGAGACAAAAGGCTTTCGACTTACCTGCCCTTAAGCATAAATATTAGTGAAAAATAGTGTCTCCACGTTTTCTCAGCCGTTTCTAATATGATCTTTTTGAAACTTTCAGTAAACGAGAAAAAACATAAAACCTCAGATGTGTTTGAATTTGGCTTGAATATGACATTCGGTTTTGCAGTTACAACCCTTAGAGCACGATCAATTTTCCAGTAGACTTACAATGGAAAAAACGACGTTACCAACTTTTCTCCGCCATTTCTGATCTGATCTTCATCAAACTTGCAGATAATCAGGAGGGACATACAGTCTACATAGAGTTCGAATTTCGGCTGCATGAGACAAACAACTTTGGAGTTACCTGCCCTTATTTATTGATTTGAGGTTTGAAAACCCTGTCAGCACAGTGTAGGTCACTTTGGAGACGTTGCTTCTAGTTTTGTGGGACTTTTGCCCGACATCAAGATGAAATTATATCTTAAGCCCTTTACACAAAATGAAACCAATAGGGTCATTATGCATGGACGGTCCAACTGGCACCACTTTTCCTGGGGGCTTAGAACCTGTTTACCAGTACTCATGTGTGGTCGGTTCCAGCTCTGCATAGAAGCACCATGTAGCCCAGTCTATTTCTTCAAGCCCCGATGGGCATTCTTAAAACATCATTAATGATTTTCTGGTAGGTGAGCGTTATAGGGCCATTTGGCCCTCTTGTTCTTATTTCTGCTCTAAAATATGGATTGTGGGTATTCATTAGAACGAGTACCCACAATCTATATTTTAACAATTTTTATGCCCCCGGAATCTAAGATTCTGGGGGGCATATAGTTTTTGGTCTGTCCGTCTGTTTGTCTGTTTGTCCGTCTGCAAAAACTTTAACATTGGGCATAACTTTTGAATGGTAAGTGGTACAGCTTTCATACTTCACATGTGCATTCCTTGTCACAAGACCTTTCAAAAGGTACCATAAATTTTGACCTCGTGACCTTGGACCTTGACATTTGACCTACTTTCTGTCCGTCTGTTTGTCTGTTTGTCCGTTTGTCCGTCTGCAAAAACTTTAACATTGGGCATAACTTTTGAATGGTAAGTGGTACAGCTTTCATACTTCACATGTGCATTCCTTGTCACAAGACCTTTCAAGAGGTACCATAAATTTTGACCTCGTGACCTTGGACCTTGACATTTGACCTACTTTTGGCCTCATTTTTAAAAACTTTAACATTGGCCATAACTTTTGATTGGTAAGTGATAGAGCTTTCATATTTCACATGTGCATTCCTTGTCACAAGACCCTTCTATTGGTACTATAATTTTTGACCTCATGACCTTGACCTTGGCATATGACCTACTTTTTTAAAAACTTTAACATTGGCCATAACTTTTGATTGGTAAGTGATAGAGCTTTCATATTTCACATGTGCATTCCTTGTCACAAGACCTTTCTATTGGTACTATAATTTTTGACCTCATGACCTTGACCTTGGCATTTGACCTACTTTTTAAAAACTTTAACATTGGCCGTAACGTTTGATTGGTAAATGGTAGAGCTTTCATATTTCACGTGCATTCCTTGTCACAAGACCTTTCTAATGGTACCATAATTTTTGACCTCATGACCTTGACCTTGATGTTTGACCTACTTTTTAAAAACTTTAACATTGGCCATAACTTTTGATTGGTAAATGGTAGGGCTTTCATATTTCACATGTGCATTCCTTGTCACAAGACCTTTCTAGTGGTACCATAATTTTTGACCTTGTGACTTTGACCTTGATGTTTGACCTACTTTTTAAAAACTTTAATATAGTCCATAACTTTTGATTGGTAAGTGATAGAGCTTTCATATTTCACATGTGCATTCTTTCTCACAAGACCTTTCCAGTGGTACCATAATTTTTTACCTCGTGACCTTGTGGCCTCAACCATGACATACTTTAGTGATGGGGCTTTCATATTGCACAGGCGCTGTCCGGGGGCATCGGTGTTTCACAAACACATCTTGTTCATCTTAAAATTTTCTTTTTTTCGGCAGTAAAGTTTATAATGCTTTTGTATAGGCGTGTTTTCGTAATGTATATCTTTGATCCAATTTCATTCAAAATTCACAGTAACAAAATGACCACTAGAGCTAAAATAGAAAAACAATCTTTTAAATAACAACTCCTATATATTGGGTCTAATTTCATTCAAACTTCTTTGACATCCTTTGGGATCACTGAGTTCATTTAGAATCATTTTGAAAATAGAGTTTTGCTTAAGCCGGTGCTAGGGGGCGTGGCCGGTGTTGCACATTTCAGTACTGGTCATGAACCGACTCAATAAAACCGAGTCTGCTTTTTTCGTTTATTTGGTGTATTCTTTGCTTCCAAAGGATCTAACTATTCAGAACTTATTTATCTTCACTGCAGCTGGTGCTGTGCCGTGTGGCGGCCGTAAAAAAGTCTCCCCGTACATCCATCATAGTGCAGATTATATTTTCTGGTCCTTTGGGATCACTGAGTTCATTTAGAATCATTTTGAAAATAGAGTTCTGCTTAAGCCGGTGCTAGGGGGCGTGGCCGGTGTAGCACATTTCAGTACTGGTCATGAACAGACTCAATAAAACCGAGTCTGCTATTTTCGTTTATTTGGTGTATTCTTTGCTTCCAAAGGATCTAACTATTCAGAACTTTTTCATTGGAATGTAGCTCTACAGAAATAGCTAAACAGTTTGCTTGGATGAACAAGATTGCTGCCAGAGCTTAAAGTAGAAATATCTTTAAATTACAACTTGAATGTAACTTAAGAGGAAGGTTGCCTACTGCCAAAATGTTTGCTTTACTGTAGAGAAGCTGGAACAACATACTTAGGCACCCAAATCTCGCCTGGAATCTCGTTTAATTTCTCGCGATGATCCGCCATCTTTACAGAGTTCATGAGAATTGTATTCACATCCAAAAATTGCTTCTCAAAATCAAAAGGAGTCAAGTCCAATTACAAAAAGAAACACAAACACGTCGAAATAATTTTAAAAAGCTCTTTCGAAGACTGTTGCATCAAACGCTGAAGTTTGATCGCGGGAAAGTTTCGAAATTACGTCGCCGGTTTAAATAAAATGAAACGCACCGCACTGAGCCGAAAATGTTAGCCGGTTAAATCTAAGCACCGCGCTTGAACCAACGAGTTACCGGAGGATTTATCGGAGAAAGCGCTTCTCGTCTGGCCAAGCAATTACAACTTTTCACAAATCAAGCTATCGGAGCCTGTACTTATGCCACCGTTTATACGAGCAAAACATGGCGTCCGAAAGTCAACAATAATCTGATACGTTGGAGAATAACGGTGGTTACTCTTTAATATATTTGCTTTCATTTATCCAAATACTGCATGTTAACAATATATCGGTTTGTTCTCTCATTATGTATTAATTCGAAATATGTCCCAAAATTGAAAATATGTCACGAAAACGAGTACGTGTTCCCCCTGCTCAGTGAAATATGCTGTTACCTGCATCGGTTCCAGGTTGTTTGAAACATTTGCATTTGACATTATATAGTTGTGACTTGATTTATCCATTCTAAACCATGTATATTGTATGCTGATGTATATTCTTCAATTGCTTTTCCAGTTATTAGGGCCCCGCACTGAAAGTGTGGGTGCCCTATAGTAATCACTCTGTCCGTCCGTCTGTCTGTCTGTCCGTCTGTCCGTCCACAAATTTTTACTCCTCTGATAGCGCTGCCGGGGCCCTAGTCTGTTTCACTGACAGCTCTAGTTTTATTTTTGGTTGTCATTTTACATACTGTACGTCACACCATTTGTTCCATTTGTACTGTAGCATTTTTCGAGCACAGTCATTTTTAGCTCACCTGTCACGTAGTGACAAGGTGAGCTTTTGGGATCACTTTTTGTCCGTCGTGCGTCCGTGCGTGCGTCCGTCCGTAAACTTTTTCTTCAAACAACATCTCCTGAACCACTGATCGGATTTTGACCAAACTTCGCAGGAATGATCCTTGGGTGGTCCCCTTTCAAATGGTTCCGGTCTGTTGCACATCTAGGTCACAGGAGCTAAAAATAGTTTTTTTTTACTGAAAATTTTAAAACTCTGCTTCTCTGAAACCGCAAGGCCCAGGTCTTTGATATTTGGTATGAAGCTTCATCTAGTGGACCTCTACCAAGAGTGTTCAAATTATAGCCCTGGGGCCAAAAATGCCCTCGCCCCGGGAGCCTTTGGTTTTACATAGGCTTATAAAGGGAAAACCTTTAAAAATCTTCTTCTCTGAAACCACAAGGCCCAGGTCTTTGATATTTAGTTTGAAGCTTCATCTAGTGGACCTCTACCAAGATTGTTCAAATTAAAGCCCTGGGGCCAAAAATGTCCCCGCCCCGGGGGCCCTTGTTTTTACATAGGCCTATATAGGGAAAATCTTCAAAAATCTTCTTCTCTAAAACCGCAAGTCCCAAGTCTTTGATATTTGGTGTGAAGCTTCATCTAGTGGACCTCTATCAAGATTGTTCAAATTATCGCGCTGGGCCCAAAAATACCCCTGCCCCGAGGGCCTTTGGTTTTACATAGGCTTATATAGGGAAAACCTTTAAAAATCTTCTTCTCTTAAACCACAAGGCCCAGGTCTTTGATATTTGGTTTGAAGCTTCTTCTAGTGGGACCTCTACCAAGATTGTTCAAATTATAGCCCTGAGGCCAAAAATGCCCCGCCCCGGGGGCCTTTGTTTTTACATAGGCTTATATAGGGAAAACCTTTAAAAATCTTCTTCTCTGAAACCACAAGGCCCAGGTCTTTGATATTTGGTTTGAAGCTTCTTCTAGTGGGACCTCTACCAAGATTGTTCAAATTATAGCCCTGAGGCCAAAAATGCCCCGCCCCGGGGGCCTTTGTTTTTACATAGGCTTATATAGGGAAAACCTTTAAAAATCTTCTTCTCTGAAACCGCAAGGCCCAAGTCTTTGATATTTGGTGTGAAGCTTCATCTAGGGGACCTTTATCAAGATTGTTTAAATTATAGGCCTAGGGCGAAAAATGCCCCCGCCCCAGGGCCCTTTGGTTTTACAAATGGGTTATATAGGGAAAATATTTAAAAATCTTCTTCTCTGAAACCACAAGGCCCAGGTCTTTAATTTTGGTATGAAGCTTCATCTAGTGGACCTCTACCAAGATCGTTCGAATTCTAGCCCTGGGGCCAAAAATGCCCCCCGCCCCTGGGGCCTTTGGTTTTACATAGACTTATACAGGTATAATCGTTAAAAATCTTCTTCTCTGAAACCGCAAGGCCCAGTTCTTGATATTTGGTGTAAAGCTTCATCTAGTGGACCTGTATCAAGATTTTTCAAATTATAGGCCAAGGGTGAAAAATGCCCCCACCTGCAGGCCCTTTGGTTTTACATTGGCTTATACAGGGAAAATCTTTAAAAAGCTTCTTCTCCAAAACCAGATGGCCCAGTTCTTTGAAATTCGGTGTGTAGCTTCATCTAGTGGACTTCTACCAAGATTGTTCAAACCATAGCCCTTGGGTCAAAAATGCCCCCACCCCGGGACCCTTTGTTTTTAGATTGACTTATATAGGGAAATTAAAAAAAATCTTCTACTCTGAAACCGCAAGGCCCAGGTCTTTGATATTTGGCGTGAAGCTTCATCTAAATTGTTCTAATTATAGCCCTGGGAAATAGAAGTCATGGCAATGAAAACCTTTGAAAATCTTCTTGTCTGAAAGCAGAAGGCTAAGGTCTTTGATATTTGGTATGAAGCTTCGTCTTGTGGCTTTTTACTAAGATGGTTCAAATTATAGCCCTGGGGGCAAAAATGGCCCGCCCCGAGGACCCCAAGAATTATGTAGACTTATATAAGGAAAACCTTCAAAAATCTTGTCTGAAACCAGAAGTCTCCGTTCTTTGATATTTGGTACCTTTTAGACCACTACCAAGATTAACCATATTATAGCCCGGGGCCTATAATGGCTCTCCCAGGGGCCCACTTGATACCCTATGGATCAGGTGAGCGATCCAGGGCCATCATGGCCCTCTTGTTTTGTTGCACGGTTGTTTTGAGCAATATATAGCTACTGTAAGGGTAGTTTGAGGACAATATTACTGAACGCGTAGTATGAGCAGAGACTTTCAGCCCCTATCGGGAGCTAGTTAATATCATTATTATTATTAATATTATTAGTTGAGGTTTGCGTCCCCATCATCTCAATTTATGTCATTTTCGAGATGTTGCTTCCAATTTTGTGGGACTGTTACCTTACCCTTGGTTGAGATGAAATTACATCTCAACCCCTACCGCCAAAACAAATCAGTAGGTTTTTAGGTTAGGTTATAGGATAGGCAGTTGTCCGTCTGCGTCGTATGTCCGTCGTCAACACTTTCAAACTACTTCTCCTCTGAAGCCACAGGGCTTATTGGGGCCAAATTTTATCCTTAACATCCTTGGGCGGGGGATTGAAAGTTTGTGTTTTTATGAAAATCGGCTCATTAGTTTGGTTGCTATGGCAACTTAGAGTTCCTATAGACTTATAATGGGGAAAAATGAAAAATGACATTTACTGCAAGGCCTCTGCAGATATTTTGACAAAACTTTCAGAGAAATGTTTCTTAGATAATCTACTCTCTGCCATATGAATTTAGGGCTGCTGCTCATTTGTATTGGTTGCCATGGAAACCAAAATGAAAAAAAAAAAAAAGAAAAAAAAAATACTTAAAAAATCATCTCCTCAGAAACCGTATGCTCTATGAGAATCGGCTCATTAGTTTGGTTGCTATGGCAACTTAGAGTTCCTATAGACTTATAATGGGGAAAAATGAAAAATGACATTTACTGCAAGGCCTCTGCAGATATTTTGACAAAACTTTCAGAGAAATGTTTCTTAGATAATCTACTCTCTGCCATATGAATTTAGGGCTGCTGCTCATTTGTATTGGTTGCCATGGAAACCAAAATGAAAAAAAAAAAAAGAAAAAAAAAATACTTAAAAAATCATCTCCTCAGAAACCGTATGCTCTATGAGGCTGAGAGTTTATGGAAATATTCACCATATTTGCCTTTACAGGTTTTGTGTTTTTTTTTTATGAAATTCGACTCTTTAGTTTGGTTGCTATGGCAACTTAGATTTTCCATAGACTTATAATGGGGAAAATTGAAAAATGGCATTAACTACCAAGCCTTTGCAGATATTTTGACAAAATTTTAATAGAAACGTTCCTTGAGTAAACTTCTCTCAGCCAAGTGCTTTTATGTCAACCTGTGGGTCCCGTAGGTTGTGCCAGGGCCATTCCCTGCCCTGCCCCCTCTACTTCATAAAATGCCTTATATCTCAGAAACCTTACAGATCCCCACCCTAAACCATATATATTCTTGTTCCTTATGATAAGACACATTAAGTGACACCAACCTGGGGGTTCCCCCGGATGTGCCGTGGACATGCCCCATTCCTACACTTCATTAAATGCCATTTATCCCAGAAACCATTCAGATCCCACCCCTAAACCATATATATTCTTGTTTCTTATTATAAGACGCACTCAATGACAGCAACCTGGAGGTCCCTCGCGATGTGCCTGGGCCATGCCCCACCCCCTCCATGTCATAAACGGTCCAATATCCCAGAAACCCTACAGATCCCCACCCCTAAACCATATATATTCTCGTTCCTTATGATAATTCGCATTCAGTGACACCAACCTGGGGGGCACCCAGGATATGCCAGGGTCATGCCCAACCCCCTCCACTTCATAAAAGGCCAAATATTCCAGAAACCTTACAAATCCCCACCCCTAAACCATATATATTCTTGTTCCTTATGATAAGACATATTCAGTGACACCAACCTGGGGGTCCGCTGGGATGTAGAGGGGGCCATGCCCCAACCCCTCTATTTCTTAAAATGCCCAATATCTGGGAAACCTTACAGATCCCCACCCCTTAACAATATATATTCTTCTTCCTTATGATAAGGCACATTCATTGACACCAACCTGGGGGTCTCCCAGTGTGCGCCGGGGCCATGCCCCACCCCTCAATTTCACAAAAGGCCATATATCTCAGAAACTGTTCAGAGCCCCATCCCTTAACCATATATATTCATGTTCCTTATGATATTAAGAAGATTCAGTGACACCGGCCTGGTAGTCACCCCGGGTGCCCCTGGTCATGCCCCATCCTTTTACTATATTAAAAGCAATATATCTCGGAAATCGTTTCAATATCCACCCCTAAACCATATATATTCTTGTTCCTTATGGTAAGACTCATTCAATCAAACCAACCTGGGGGTCTCTCTGTATTGGGGCATTGTGCTTGGGCCATGCCCCGCCCCTCCACTCCATTAAAGGCCATGTATCTCAGAAACATTCAAATCCTCATCCCATAATCATATATATTCTTGTGCCTTATTATTAGACACATTCAGTCACCCTAACTTGTGGGGTCTGCAGAGGCCATTCCTCCCCTCTCCACTTCATAAAAAGGCCGCATATCTCAAAGCATTCAGATGCTCACCCCTAAACCATATATATTCCTGGTCCTTGTGATAAGACATTTAGGGACAACTATTTTGGGCTTTCCTAGGATCGACCGGGCATGCCCCAACCCCTCCACTGCTTAAAGGGCCTTATATCTCAGGCCATACAGATTCCCAACGCTAAGCCATATATTCTTGTTCCTTATTATAAGACGCATTTAGGGATACGAAACAGGGCTCCATTGGGACCATGTCCCACCCCACCCCCTCCCCCCTCTACTTCATAAAAGGCCTACCTAATATTTCAGCTACTGGATACCATTTGGGTATGGCGGTTTGTTTTGGAGTTTTTATAATTGGTAGATTAAAATGATATCATGTTTAAATACATGGCTGCCATTGGGCAGTGCGCACCTGAGCTCTGGTGAGCATAGTGGCCCATAGGCCTCTTGTTTTCCAGATACGTTTCGCCGGGTTGCATGTAGCTTTTGGAGACGTCGCTTCCAATTTTGTAGGACTTTTACCCGACATTGAGATGAAATTATATCTAAAGCCCTGTCGCCCAATAGGGTTTATAAACATGGACGGTCCGACTCGCACCGGTTTGCCTGGACAGACTTAGATCTTCTAAGCACTTTATAAGTACTCGTGGTCGGTCGGTTTCAGCTCTTAGAAGCATCATGCAGCCCATCTATTTCTTCAAGCCCTGATGGGCGGGGGCCGATGGATGTAGCTAAAATAAAATGCAGAGTAATATATTACAATGATGAGAGATGTGAAACTGAATGATATCTTTTGTAGGGAGCTTGTAATGTTGGTGGATTGATAGCAAAGGAAATACCTACTTCTAGTGATTCTATAAACATATTTGATCCCGAAAATTCTGTTCCCAACAAGCTACCAGAAATTCAGATTCCAGTTACGGAAAATGAGACCATTGTCAACGGGTTTCTCAGTTCCAGACCTAGTCAAGGATGGAAACTGACAAGTATAAAATCAGCATTGTCAAGTATAAAATTGCCAGGTAAGAATCAGGAACATAATGCATCACATTTTTAGCTCACCTGGGCCGAAGCCTCCAGGGGAGCTTATAGTATAGTGGGTCCTCCGTCGGCCGTCGTCTGTCGTCCGTCCGTCGTCCGTCCAAACTTTTGAGCAGCTATATCTCTGTAGCCTGCAGGTTGATCTCAATCATTTCTAATCTGTAGCATGCCTCTGGTGGGGCATTGATGACAAACTTTTTTCGAAATCGCTCTAAAACTTTGATTGCTATGGCAACCACAAGGTATCATAGACTTACTGTGGTAAAAGGCTTGTCATCACCGTAGCGCCTTCAGTTTTGATCGGATCTTTCTGAACCTTATATGTAAGGTGGCTGGGGATAAAACCTCAGATGCGTTCGAAAACCGGCCAAGTCGGCCCATTTATCATAGAGTTACGTCCCTTTGATTGCTGAAAATGCGGATTTTTGACCTTGTCATCACCGTAGCCCCTTCAGTTTTGATCGGATCTTTTTGAAACTAATATGTAAGGTGGCTGGGGATAAAAACTCAGATGAGTTCGAAAACCGGCCAAGTTGGCCCATTTATCATAGAGTTACATCTCTTTGATTTGCTGAAAATGCCGATTTTTGACCTTGTCATCACGGTAGCCCCTTCAGTTTTGATCAGATCTTTCTGAAACTTATATGTAAGGTGGCTGGTGATAAAATCTCGGATGAGTTCGAATACCGGCCAAGTCGGCCCATTTATCATAGAGTTACGACCATTTGATCGCTGAAAATGCCGATTTTTGACCTTGTCATCACCGTAGCCCCTTCAGTTTTGATCGGACCTTTCTGAAACTTATATGTAAGGTGGCTGGTGATAAAAACTTGGATGAGTTTGAAAACTGGCAAAGTCTGCCCATTTATCATAGAGTTATGTCCCTTTGATTGCTGAAAATTCCTATTTTTGACCTTGTCATCACCGTAGCTCCTTCAGTTTTGATCGGATCTTTCTGAAACTTATGTAATGTTGCTGGGGATAAAAACTTGGATGAGTTTGGAAACCGGTTAAGTCGGCCCATTTTCATAGAGTTACATCCCTTTGATTGCTGAAAATGGCAATTTTTGACCTTGTCATCACCGTAGCACCAGCAGTTTTGATCAGATGTTTCTGGAACTTATATGTCAGGTGGCTGGGGACAAAAATTCCGACGAGTTCGAAAACCGGCCAAGTGTGCACATTTATCTTAGAGTTACGTCCCTTTGATTGCTGAAAATGCCAATTTCTTAGCTTGTCATGACCATAGCCCCTTCAGTTTTGATTGGATCTTCCTGAAACTTAAGTACAAGTAAGTCAGGGTTAAAAGCTTGGATGAGTTCGAAAACTAGCAATGTGGGTCGATTACTGATGATGTTATGTCCCCTTCTTTGCTGAAAATGTTTATTTTAGACCTTTTCATCATAGTATCCCCTTCAGTTTGATAGGATCTTCTTTAAACTTACAAACAAGTAAGTCAGGGATAAAAGCTCCGATGAGTTAAAAACCTGACGAGGTTGGCTCATCTGTTGTAGAGTTACGTCCTCTTTAATGCTGAAAATGCCTATTTTTGACATTGTCATCACCATAGCCCCTTCAGTTTTCATCGGATCTTTTTGTTACTCACATGTTAGTAAGTAGGGATAAATTCTTGGCTGAGTTTAAAAATTGGTGAGGTTGGCCTATATTTGGGAGAGTTATGTCCCACCTTGATAATAGAAAATGCCTATTTTTAGCTCACCTGGGCCAAAGGCTCCAGGGAAGCTTATAGTCTAGTGGGTCCTCCGTCATCCGTCTGTCCACACTTTTATGCAGCTATATCTCTGCAGCCTGCAGGCTGATCTCAATCATTTCTCATCTGAAGCATGCCTCTGGTGGGGCATTGATGACATGCTATGGCAATCTCAAGGTCCCATAGACTTACAATGGGAAAATGCTTGTCATCACAGTAGCGCCTTCAGTTTTGATCGGATCTTTTTGAATCTTATATGTAAGGTGGCTGGGGATAAAATCTCGGATGAGTTCGAAAACCAGCCAAGTTGGTCCATTTGTCAGAGTAACGTCCCTTTGATTGCTGAAAATGCCGATTTTTTTACTTTGTCATCACCGTAGCCCCTTCAGTTTTGATCGGATTTTTCTGAAACTTATATGTAAGAAGTCTAGGGATAAAACCTTGGATGAGTTCGCAAACCACCCAAGTCGGCCCATTTATCATAGAGTTACCTCCCTTTGATTGCTGAAAATGCTGATTCTTTACCTTGTCATCACCGTAGCCCCTTCAGTTTTGTTTGGATCTTTCTGAAACTTATATGTAAGGTGGCTGGGGATAAAACCTTCGATGAGTTCAAAAACCGGCCATGTCGGCCCATTTTTGAAAGTTGATTTATAAAATCAAGTTTCTATTTCATTACATTTCTACTCTCGGTACTGGACCGCGTTATTCCATTTCCGCTGTTCATTCGCTGAATAAAATAGTCCAAAGGAACTCTTGAAAACTAATTTTGCAGGCATGGAACGTCTTTCAAAATATTTCATTTTTCGATACTTTATACGGATTGAATATAAACTGGCACAAAAAGACATATTCTGAACAGATAACAATACTCTAGGACTATTTTCCTATGCGCTATCCGATGATATTTTGTTTTACTCTTTCATCCCTGAGTTTCTGAACAGGACTCTTCTCGCTTTAAATATATACTTCTGATTAGTTCACTGACATGATGGCAGTTAAACAGTGTATCCGTAGATTCTGGCGAGACATGCAAGCTACGTGCCGTCTTAGCAGGATCTATAAGGTTTGCATAGATACAGTGTATTTCTATCTCAGTGTCTGCACCGGTCTACAGGATAAAAAGGGTAAGCTCGCTTCTCTCTGATTTTCAGTGACCGACTAAACAACCCATAACTGACCGACATCAAAGACAGTTATTCACCTGCTTTCGAGAGCTCTAATTACAAAACGTGTTGTAAGCTGTGAGTTTTGCATCAAGTTCGGTACTTTTAGCAAATAGGGAAGACACCGATCAGACGCTACATTCTGTAGCCTCTAATCTGTCTTAACTGTTTCCGAATGTCCCATTATTGAAACTATTGACATATGTGGGTTAATGTTTTTATTTGGAATTCGCCTTCGGTAGTTGAAGTTCGCGAAATGCGGCGTCAGATCAGGATTATAATGTCTAAATCAAATGGTTTAAAAATGATTTTTTTTCGTCCAAGTTATTCTCCTTTTTATGTTCCGATACCCGAAGGAACATAGCTCATAGCGGCTGCATTGTCGTATCAACGCAACGTTGATGCGACCTTGCTAAGACGTAATGTGCCCGCTAGGAGAAATTGTCTGTAAGATTGTTAGCAGATGGGACAAGCACAGAATGTACTGAGCTAATTTACAAACCATGAAGAAATTAGCAGACACGTTTATCTTTCTTTCTTTCTTCCTTTTTCCTTCGTGGGGGTAGTTTGGTGAGGCACAGGTCATGTGTATCTTGTGGCACTGGGGAGTCCAGCTGATACTGCATCAGGTAACGGTAGATGGTGAGTGTTGAAATTTCTTCTGTTTCTACACTTCCATTCACTCTGTCCCTCACTTTCATCTCCTCTGCTATCTCTTCTATCCCCCCCCCCCCTTTCTCTTGACGAAGACAAACTGATCCACAAGGGATGACCTGTCGTTAAACTCAAAACAATCGATGAATCATTTTTATTTTCTTTGTCGATTTTTTAACCCTCACAACATGTCAAGATAACTGCTTGATCTACGACTGGCATTGTTATCATCATAATTATTTCTCATAAATCAACTTTCCTCAGTACTTTCAGTACTTTGATTCATAGAGTTATGTCCCTTTGATTGCTGAAAATGTCAATTTTTTACCGTGTCATCACTGTAGCCCCTTAAGTTTTCATTGGATTTTTCTGAAGCGTATGTGTAAGGTTGCTGGGGATTAAACCTCCGATGAGTTCGAAAACCGGCCAAGTTGGCCCATTTATCATAGAGTAACATCCCTTTGATTGCTGAAAATGCCAAATTATGACCTTGTAATCACCGTAGCCCCTACAGTTTGGATCAGATCTTTCTGAAACTTACATGTAAGGTGGCTGGGAATAAAACCTCGGACGAGTTCGAATACCGGCCAAGTCGGCACATTTATCGTAGAGTTACGTGCCTTTGATTGCTGAAAATGCCTATTTTGACCTTGTCATCACTGCTGCCCCTTCAGTTTTGAACAGATCTTCATGAAACTTACAAACAAGGAAGTCAGGCAGAAAAGCTTGGAGGAGTTTGAAAACTCTTGAGGTTTGCCTATTTATCATCAAGTAACATCCCTTTGATTGCAGCAGTTAATTGCTTATTTTTGACCTTGTCATCACCATAGCCCCTGCAGTTTATATCGGATCTTCCTGAAAGTTACATATAAGCAAGTCAGGAACAAAAGCTTGAATGAGGTTGAAAACCGGTGAGGTCAGCTGATTTATCATAGGTCACATTTTACTTGATTGCAGAAAATGCTTACCATGTCGTCACCTTTTCCTCCAATAAATCCTTCAGTAAAGGTTGGCACTTCCTGAAACTTTGAATTTGTCAGCTCAGGTGAGCAATACAGGACCAGCTTGGTCCTCTTGTTTTCAACTGCTATAGAAAGGTATTATCTGGATTTGCATACTTTAATTTCCATGTCATATGCTAAAACTTTAATGTCCATGCCATTAAACCCGCCCATCAGAGACACTAAAGGGAAAGAAACACAAACATTAAATAACTACACCCTAATGGAAACATCACTAGCGGAAAGCCAAAAGGATGGTTACTGTCCCACAAAATGGCCAATTGGCTATGCAAAAACAAAAACTAAACGATAAGCGATACTCACGTTCAAAGACGAACTATAACAAAAATAAACCGCGGCAGAAGAACTGCATTGGAACGGTCAGTGAAAAGTATATTACCAGGGGACTTACATTTAAATTTTAAGTAAGCCTTTATGCTGGAACCGTCATAGAGTCTTAGGTCTGACCCGCCTGTGTGCAGTAAAAGAGAGAAGCAACCGTGATTTTGTTTACTACAGTGCATTCAGTCTGTCATATAACATTTATATTGTACCCAATCTTTTTTTTTTTCGAAGAAAGATTTTACGAAATTGGGTCCTTATGTCATTGCAAGAACACATTTTTCTGAATTTATATACTGAGTTACCATAAAATTCGGGTTCCGATAGGCCTTGTTGCGGTAGAGATTTAAGTTCATTGTTGAATTTTGAAACTAAATCGGAATAACGTCTATAAAACTTAGAAAAGGCTTTACGTAGTTTATCATACCGATAAACCTCATTAAGAAGTTTAGCAGTTAACATTTTATTATGAGTATTGAAGTCAGTTACATCGCTAAACACTCTGACAGATCGAATTAATTGTGAAATATAAACATCGTAGGATGGCGCACAAGGAACATCAACATCTAAGAAAGGAAAACTTACAAACCCAGAATCAAAATGTGAAAAAACATTTGTCCAAATCCCTTCGTGTTTCGGCAAATTTTGTTGGTGCCTAGACGGTTGTTGTTGTCACGCTTGAACGCAGTTCCAGTTGACAAAATTAATCACTAGTCTTTGTGAAGGATATGTTTTCTATCATTATGTATCAAATTTGGATTCAGCTGATTAATTTGTCGAAAAATTATTTTGCATTAAAAAAGTGATCCCTATCAAACTTTGAGTAGTTTATAATAAGAGAGGCGTTCACTGATGACCGATCATACCGCGTGCCTGTAAGGAGCAAGAAATTGCATTTATTTCACGAGGGAGTGATTTTTAATGACATATTCTTTCATTCATAGCTAGAGCACGAGTGTCCAAGCTTGTTCCAGCTTTCACTCAGCACCAGTGAAATAAGAATGTGCAAAAACTAAGTCCGGCTTATTTTCAGTTTTTGGCGCAGTTTTGCTCAATCAATATTTATTTGATAATTGTTAAGCTCACCTGTCACGTAGTGACAAGATGAGCTTTTGTGATCACCTTTCGTCCTTCGTCCCTGCGTCAATGTGTGCATGTGTCCGTAAACAATTCTTCAAAGACACATCCTCCTAAACCACTGATCAGATTTTGACCAAACTTTGCAGTATTGATCATTAGATGGCCCCTTTTCAAAATTGTTCAAATGGTTCGTGTCCATTGCACATCTAGGTCACAGGAGCTTATAATATATTTTTAAATGAAAACTTAAAAAATCTTCTTCTCTGAAACTGCAACTGGAAGCTATGAGTGCGAGAATATGGCGAAACTGGGAATTGGCCGTGCCGTTGTAGGTATATAGTTATTAATCGCCCATATTGTTACAGCGCCCAGTAGCGCAGTCGGCAGAGCACATCACCTCCGAGAATGGGATCGCTGGTTCGAGTGCACATCACCTCCGAGAATGGGATCGCTGGTTCGAGTGCACTCGAACCAGCGATCCCATTCTCGGAGGTGATGTGCTCTGCCGACTGCGCTACTGGGCGCTGTAACAATATGGGCGATTTATAACTATATACCTACAACGGCACGGCCAATTACCAGTTTCGCCATATTCTCGCACTCATAGCTTCCAGTTGCAGTTTCAGAGAAGAAGATTTTTTAAGTTTTCATTTAAAAATATATTATAAGCTCCTGTGACCTAGATGTGCAATGGACCCGAACCATTTGAACAATTTTGAAAAGGGGCCATCTAAGGATCAATACTGCAAAGTTTGGTCAAAATCTGATCAGTGGTTTAGGAGGATGTGTCTTTGAAGAATTGTTTACGGACACATGCACACATTGACGCAGGGACGAAGGACGAAAGGTGATCACAAAAGCTCATCTTGTCACTACGTGACAGGTGAGCCTAACAATTATTAAATAAATATTGATTGAGCTCCTCCTTTTTTTTTAATATGAATTTTGTACGGTTGTTGCGAGAATTGCATGCCTTGAACACCATATACATGGTCACCAAAGTTCAAAGTGCTAAAATAGTATTTCTCTGATAATTGTTCGTTTGTTTGTTTGTATTGTAGTTTAATGGCACAGTAAACACTAACTAGGTCATTTTAGCCAGTCAGTTCACCTATCCACACTTTCCTGGGTAGGCTAATACATAGGCTGTTAACTAGTACAGTGCTCATTCTTTTGCCAGAAACTAACAACTGCCCTTCTTGAATGAGCGGAAGGGAGAGAATGACCATAGAAAGGATTTCATGATCAATCTCCACACAAGAATGTTGCTGAACCCAGCAGGTATCGAACCCGCGTTCTCCTGATCAACTCTGGTAGGCTAATTAATTTGCACTTGCTCACGGTTTGGTTTTAATGTAGTTCCCTTGATTCAGAAGGGTTTATACAAAGGGTCCATGATCCCCACAACAGCAGATCTTCAAAATACACTTTGGCAGTCTTTCAAATCTAATTTGCCTCCTTTATATCAAATAATTTGTTAACTGAATAGCACACGAGCATGCCCTTCCTTTTCAGCCACTTCTATCCAGGTTTAATGCCTGATTAGCATGCAATAGGCTAGTGGTATAGTGGCCATCAATCCAAGCACCATGTAAGACCACATTATGTCACAATCAGCACCTTCACGAATGCCTACGGATAAGTTCATGAGAGCCTTTGGTGTAATCAAATAATAAATAAAGTGTTTTCTTAAAGGAAAGAATTTGCTCCTGAGGCGCGGAAATGTCGCAAGACACTTTAATAAATGTTACTAGGCACCTATCACTGGGTGTGTGTGTGTGTGTGTGTGAATTCGGGTTTAACGTCGCTTTCAACAATTTTTCAGTCATATCACGACGGTGTCTGGTTGCGACAGGGAGCTCAATGCTCACGTTTATAGTGCTGCCTCACTGAAGTATCATGTCCCAGACACATTACATGATACCACATCCAGTCACATTATCCTGACACTGGATCGACCAGTCCTAGCTCTACCCCGTAAATCTGAGTGCCAAGCGAGGAGCAGCTAGTACCATTTTTAACGACTTTGGTATGTCGCGGCCCGGGATCGAACCCGAGACCTCCCGTTCCCCGGAGCGGACACTCTACCAACTGAGCTATCGGGGCCGGTTCCTATCACTGGGAACATCATATATATGTACACGTATATGCACCACTTTCAATTCAAGGGTTGCACAAACAGTTACTTTGAATTCTAAACTCACATAAGTTGGATGTGTTGAGAATTGTAGGTTAACGCCCCCGTCAACACTATTTAGGTCATTTTGGAGACGTTGCTTCCAATTTTGTGGGACTTCTACCCGACTTTGAGATGAAATGAAATCTCAGGCCCTGCTGCCCGATGAAACAAAGAGTTTGTATGCCTGGACCGTCTGACACACAACATTAAGCCTGGGCATTACGGAATCGATTTAAGCCCCCCAGTGGAAATCTTCCACTGACCGTTCCAAGGCGGCTCTTCTGTGGCGATTTATTTATGTTGTTGTTTGTTACTTACTGTGTGTATCACTTGTGTCTTTTGGTTTTGGATGGCCATATGGCCATTTTGTGGGAAAGTAACTGTCCTTATGGCCTTCCTTTGTTTAGGTTTCCATTATGGTCTGGTCGCTTAATGTTTGTATTTCTTTCCCTTTGGTGTCTTTTATGGGTGGAGTAAGTTAATTGTATCAATTCCTGAACTTTGTTTTACTTCTACTTAGACCTTCTAAGCGGTGTGAAAGTACTCATGTGTACGGTCAGTTTCAGCTCTGCGTGGAAGCACAGTGCAGCCGAAACTATTTCTTTAGGCCCCGATGTGCGGGGGCGTCCTTTTCGTTTGTTCTGAGGTTTAACATCCCCGTCAACACTGTATAGGTCATTTTGGAGACGTTGCTTCCAGTTTTGTGGACTTTTTACCCGACATTGAGATGAAATGACTTCTCAAGCTCTGCCGCCCAATGAAACCAATAGGGTTTATAAGTAAGGGCAATGGTTGTGGCCACGTAAAATCGATTAAATCCCCCCGCCCCCAGGAATTCGTTTCACTGACCCTTCCAAGGCGGTTCTTCTGTCATGTTTTTTTTTATGGCTTGTCTTTGAATGTATGTATCGCTTATATTATTTTAATTTGGATAGTCAATTGGCCATTTTGTGGGAAAGTAAATGTCCTTTTGGTTTTCCGCTAGTGATGTTTCCATTAGGGTCTAGTTGCTTCATGTTTGTGTTTCTTTCCCTTGGTGTCTCTGATGGGAACTGTGGGTTAATTGTATCGATTCCTGATCATTGCCTTCACTTCTATTTTTTATAAGCATGGACGTTCCAACTCGCACCGCTTTTCCTGTGCAGGCTTAGTTCCTCTAAGCGGTTTATCACTACTCGTGTGCCGTTGGATTCAGCTCTGTTTGCAAGCCTCACGCAACCCATCTATTTCTTCAAGTCCCGATGGGCGGGGCTGTTGTTTACGTTACATTAATGGACATTGATGAAACAGTGTCGCCATGAACGAAGCGTTTTAAAATTTTTATGATGACATGAGAACGTCATTGCGGAACAGACGTCATCGTTAACAATGTCTTGAACTAGCTGCCAGGTTGGATTTATGATCGCATTGGAAGAATTGATATGGAGTTTTTGTGCATTTCCGTTACAAATGATAACGACCATTCATGGTTACTTCATTGCAATAACATTTGCCGTGTCTTTCGTGACCTCGTGTTCAAACAGCTTTCTCGGGACACAGCAAATGTTAATGCTTAAAAAACCATGGATTATCCATTTAGGGGTTTAAATAGGGCTTGAATATATTGGAAGGTCACTGATGAGGCCTTATTTGTTAAAACTAGTTCATCTGGCCAGCAGCAGGGGGTGCGAACAGACTTTTTGTTTCAGCTATGAAAGGCCCATTTAGTCAGTCAAGGCTCCCAGCTTATTTAGACCCAAAAAAGCCCTCTTTTTGGCAAATTTAGCCTCCCAATCCTAAAACATCAATACCCTCCATTTGGCAAATTAAGCCTCTCAACCCTAAAAAAAATCCACCCCAACTGGTTGCGACATACCAAGGGCACCCACCGAGTGCCTCGTATAACAACGCGGCAAAAACCCAGAGCCCCAGGGGGCAGCCCACCACCCTCGCAGGCCCTCGAGATAAGGAAGTAACCTATTTAGACAAATATGTATAAATGATATACAGGTTTTAGGCTCGTTTATTTCAAACCATGCCTAAGGGACATAACACATGCAAACGGCTAATTGTTGGCTCGATAGCGTTCTGTGGTAAGAGTTGTTTAGGTGAGTACTGTAAAATTCACCTCATGCGTCTCCGCAAGGGTTCATGCTCGCGGCCATGTCAACTCTGTTGGGTTGGGGTTACAAACAAACATCAACTTTGTTGGTCGTGTGGGTATGCAAATGCGTTGGGTTGTGCAACCAGGGCGGTAGTCTGGCCTCCATCGATATTTCCATTTAGAGATTGTGATTATAAATTGTATACCAATATAGTAACATGGATGAACTGATCAATGAGATTCTTGTAGAAATGCCCGACCCTGTCCCACAGGGTCAACAGTTTACCGACCTGGATGGTCAGGCCCCTCACCCGGTGGGGCTTCCAGCCGACCAGTGGGTCGAGATTATTAACGACGCCAAAGATGAGTTCGAAGTCGACGGCGCCGCTGCGGTCTTCTCTTCGTGGAGGGTGGAAGAAGAAGACACATTTGATATCGGTGATATCGAATTTGTTGATGGTATTCATGCCATAGCAGGTCGACTGGCCCTGGATAACCTTCCGGAGGGTGAGTTTCTTCTTAAACTCAAGTTTCTCCGTGAAGAACAGGATGGCGACTGGGTCATTGAAGACAAATTCGACCCAGTCCGTGCGGAGAGAAGGAAGGGACAGGCCGTCGTTGACATCTCACGGGACACAAAGCCTGGAATCGATAAAGTCTTCTACCAGAACGCCTTTCCCGTTACTGCAGTTGCCTACGGCCTCTACCCAATCAGAGACCCAGACCCGGCCAGCCTCGCCCCACTAAGAGATGGCGACTTCAACTGTGTGGCCCAGAGAGTTGTGGAGCACTTTGAAGGCGCCCTGAGGGGTCAGGGTTTGACACCAACGCGTTGCCAAAAATACAAAAATGGGAGGGGAGAGTCCACAGAGGTGGTGCGACTGTTCTCGACGTGGCCGAACTGGAAAAGATTCTCAAAAAAATCAATCGTCCTGAGGGACATTGCTGGTGAGGACATCTTCAACAGTGGCAGATATCAATCGCGTGGAGCAGATATACAATTCATCTGCCACAACGGCCACGCTTGGTCCAAAGACCTACACTTCCCCCAGAGTAGAGAGGTTCACATCTACGAGGGCAATGTCGGGAAGGCTATCCGAGAAGCAACCCGTGGAGAGCCGATTGCGGTCTGGCTCCTGGGCGGTCAAGACAGACAGCTCTCAGTCGACCAGTTCGTGCTCCAGGGCGGCCGCACCTACAGGACGCGGGAGGACCAAGAGCGACTCCAAGCAATCTGCGCCAAACTGGACAACCCTGAAGTTGCTGAGAGAGCCTTCGGCGAAAATCACGCGGCCAGTATTGTGCCAAAGGAAAGGAACGGCTGGAAGCCAACCCAAGCTAATCTCCTCCCAGACATCGAGAAGGCCTGCGTGAGCACGGTCACGGCGGCCTCTGGAACTCGATGAATTATGACACGAGGGAAGTCGTCAGCATCGACATGAAGGCCTACTATCCGGCATCCTTCCAGGGCATGGGTGAAGCCAAACCCTATTTCGAGCGGTTCGGACACCCAACCCACCGGATGGTCCGTGTAGCCATCAATGGCGCTCTCCCCCAAGACATAGGCACAGGCTTCGCCGAGATTCAAGAATGGGAGTTTGATGCAACCTGCCATCCTGTCATCCCTGCCTGGTTCGGGAAGCATTTCGCACAGCTCCTTGCCTTTCTCACAGAGTCTGGCTTGCTGAAGAGCCTCAGTGTTCGGGAAGCCATAATCGCCTTTAAGAAACAAACCGATGTGTGGCTCCCAGAAGATCGTAACAAAGGCTGCAGTGTTATCGGCAAGTTCACCCAGGGCGCCAAAGCTGCCAACGGAGCTGGCGGCAAAAGACTGACACGAAGGCTTGTGACTGACCAGGGAGAACTCGACTTCCTCGTCCGAGACACCCGCCAAAGTGGCACCCTGGTCGGAGCTCCCGACCAGGGTGCCCTCTAGGCTATGTTCTCTCGTATTATGATGGCTCCCAACCACAGTACACTCACCTGAGGGCGAGCATGCTGGCCCACACCCACATCAATTCATGCTTTCAAGGTTTGAACCCGATGAGGCCGTCCGAGTGGCTACCGATTCTATCTTTGTCCGGAAAGCGGCGCTCTATAAACTAGAGGGGGTTGAGGCTTTCAAACCTCAATAAATCCGCCCAAAAGGAAAATGTCGCATCGACGAGGAGACACCGATGCCACCACGAGACGTGATTGCCCCAGCTCAGTGGCGTGACAAGGGTGAACAACTCTACACGTCCCCGACCCTGAGTAAAGAGCAAGTATCAAAGACGTGCCCAACTCAACCGCGCCATTCTATGACGATCCCCTGACACGACATCAGCTGAGCCTTAAACGGCGGCGGGGGCGGCAAGACCACCCGAGCGATCGAGCTCTTCCACAAGAACCCCCTCGTCTTCACCCCGACCCATCGCCTGGCCAAAGAGATGCGGGTCAGGGGCGTCCAGGCCCAGACCTATAACATCTTCCGCTGGAGTGGCCAGACAGACTGGACACCCGAAAGGATGGGACAGAAATTCATTCCGTGTGATAATCTGGGACGAAGTAGAAGTAAAACAAAGATCAGGAATCGATACAATTAACTTACTCCACCCATCAAAGACACCAAAGAGAAAGAAACACAAACATTAAGCGACCATACCATATTGGAAACCTAAACAAAGGAAGGCCATAAGGACAGTTACTTTCCCACAAAATGGCCATATGGCCATCCAAAATAAAAAGACACAAGTGATACACACAGTAAGTAACAAACAACAACATAAATAAATCGCCACAGAAGAACCGCCTTGGAACGGTCAGTGGAAAGATTTCCACGGGGGGGGGGGGGGCACAATCCTCGCCCTTACTTCCGTCGCGATTTAGACAAATAATTTTTTAGTCCGCATGAAGGCTCATCAGTGCAACATCTCCGTGAACACAAATAATCAAAGAACCACAGAGGTGAGACAACAGTGAGGACTCGACAGCAAGAAACCACTGAAATGCTGCAGCAAAAGAAAACCAACAGTTAGACTCCGATGGGTCCGACCAGACACAGAGCATCAGGCACCAACCAACATTACCTTGAATCAGATCTCTCTAATTCTCAATAAGCCTTTACGTTGGAACCGTCTGGCCCCCGCCAATAGGGGCTTGAAGAAATATATTGGCTGCATGATGCTTCCACGCAGAGCTGAATCTGGCTAGCACACTAGTACTGGTAAACCGCTTAGAGGATCTAAGCCTGTCCAGGAACCCCGGTGCGAGGCGGACCGTCCATGCTAATAACCCTATTGGTTTCATTGGGCGACAGGGCTTGAGATGTCATTTCATCTCAATGTCGGGTAAAATTGGAAGCAACGTCTCCAAAATGACCTTTACAGTGTTGACGGGGACGTTAAACCTCAAATCAAACAAACAAACGTAGGAACCGTCATAGAATCTGAGGCCTGACCCACCGGCGTGCAATTAAAGAGGGAAGCAAAGTTGCCAACCGTGATTTGGTTAACTACCATGCATGCAGTCTGTCGTATAATATCCATGTTGTACCCAATCTTTTTATATCGAAAAATAATTTTACGAAATTGGGTGCTAAAGTTATTGCGGTTATATATTTTTCTGAATTTATATACTAAGTCGCCATAAAATTCGGGTTCCGATAGACCTTGTTGCAGAAGAGATTTAAGTCCAATATTGAATTTTGAAATTAAATCAGAATGGCGTCTATAAAATTTTGAAAAGGCTTTGCGTAGTTATTGGTACTGATAACCCTGATCAAGAAGTTTAGCCGTTAATAATTTATTACGAGTGTTGAAGTCAGTTCAATGACTACACACTCTAGCAAATCGAATTAACTGCGAAATATAAACGTCATAGGATGGCGCACGAGGAACATCACCATCCAAAAAAGGAAAATTTACAATCACAAAATCAAAGTCATCGCGTTTATCATAAATTTTGCACGAAACAAACCCATCTACAATAGATAGATGTAAATCAAAAAACGGGGTCTCGGTATCAGAAGAATTTGCTTTATTTAACAGAAGTTCTGGGGGGTAAATCTGACTGATCAAACCATCGAAATAGGTATTATCAATATTTAATAAATCATCTAAATATCTAGAAGTGGAGCTAAAAGCTTCAATAATTTCAGATTGGTTATCAATGGAAAGCGACAACATGAAGTCTCTTTCATAACAATACAAGAATAGATCAGCCACAAGAGGTGCGCAATTTGTACCAATCGGAATGCCCACAATTTGTCTAAATAACTTAGTACCGAATCTAATATAAATATTGTCAAGTAGAAAGGTGAGGGCATCACACACTTTCTGACATGACCAAAGTGTATAATTCTTATACTCTTTAGAAGTGAAAAATGCATTTCTGACATTACATGCAAGATAGAGAGAATCTTCTCTGTGAAATACCCATTCAATTAAATCATTAAGCTTTCCTTTTATAAGATTATGAGAAAGTGTAGTATTAAGAGTGGAAAAATCGTAAGTAGACAGACTTGAAGCACGAAAATGTCTGGATTTCAATTTATTTAAAACCTCATTCGAATTTTTATATACCAAAACAGATTTCTTCCTGATCTTTCAAAGACTTTATCACAATATTTAATCACATGCGTTTTAATAGCAGTAAGACAGGAAGTTAATTTAGAAAGTTCAGTGGTAGTGCAAGAGCTAGAATTTGCAATAAACCGTGCTTTGTAAGGTCTTTTATGAAGTTTTGGTAACCAGTATAGCGTAGGAAGCTTGTCTTGGCCTTCGGTAACACACACAGCAAACTTGGTGGCTGAATGACAAATATGTTTATTTAATATAACTCTCTCTTCAGCTAAAGGCTGAAGTTCATAGGCCTTAGTACCACCAAGCTCCTGCTTAAGCGTGTTGACATAGTGGAGCCGTCACACAACGACGACGATGTTAGCGGCCTTGTCTGCAGGGGCCAAAACAAACTTCTTACGAAATTCTTGAATACCTAGTTTAAGATGGCGTAAAGACGTCTAAGGCTTAGGAGGTAATAAGTTAGTATTTTGAGAATAGAAAGAAATGCGTTTATTCACTAGTTTTAAAATGCTAAGTTTCCAGTCCTTAAGGGCTTTATGCTCAACATACTCTCGCTTACACCATCGATTACCGAATTCATTCAAGGAAGCAGCGATTTCATCTCTACATTTACTGAAACCAATTTTAGAAGGAAACCGATATTTCGGTCCTTTAGAAATTATATTGCATATCCTAGAATCAGGAATAATTTTCCAATTGCCAGTAATTACATGACCAGCAGCAGGATAGCACAGTGCCCCGCCATATTCTTGAAACCTTCCTCGACTGGCTCGATGGTCGGGGCGCCCAGGTCATCTGCTGTGGCGACCAGGGGCAGCCGCCCCAAATCTCCGGAGAAATGCCGCACGACTGGATGCAGCGGAGAGCCGATTACTATGAAAAGGTCCTGGCTGACCACAGGGCAAAAGAACCGGCTCTGAAAGCTCTTAAAAGGGAGATCCGTCTCCAACCAGACCGAGTACAGTGTCGGGCTATGAGACAAGCGCTACCGGGCTGCCCTGGTTGGGACAGATTTGTGGAAGCTTGGAAGCCGGGGGACTTGATCCTTACCTCGAGGCAGAAGGTTCGCGACCGGGCCCAGGCGCGACTGTTCGAGAGCCAAGAGAAGCATTTCCCTGACCTCCCCGTTCCTCTGCTATATCGTCCCAAGGATACTCGGCGGCAAAACATCATGGTCACAATCCCTGTGCCCTTGGTGGTGGATGGAGAGTGAGACCAGCAGGAGCTCGTTCTGAGCGTAGAGCGTGGGCCATGTTTGCTGATGTGGCTCGGTGGGTGACGCCTATCTGGATCGGGCGTCTTACCTGATGCATCCAGCTGACATGTCTCATGAGCAACGTCGGTTGGTGTGTGCTCGGAGGGGGATGTGCTGTGTTTGCCAGGTCTTGTCCATCATCCGTTTCGGTTTCAAAACTTTCGGGTTTAGACACACTGATGAAAGGCCTCTGTGTAACTAAATTTGGTATAGTTACACCTTAATTGCAACCACTGGGTCGGTATCTCTGCTGGTTGATGATTGGTTCGTCCCCGAGGGTATCATCAGCTCAGTATCAGTTCCTTAGTGATGAGGTTGATACTGCGGTGTTGACGTCAGCACTCAAGTACTGATTTAAATAACTATATTATATCTGTAACTTTTGCAGTATAAAATTCTAACTTTTCTAAAACTAAGACTTTCTTGTCCGGCGAGACATGTATCTTAGCGGATTTGGTTACCACGTTTTGTTATATTTTAAATATTGCAAGTCTAGCTACTTTGGATATCTCCTTCCTGATGCCCGGGACTTCCTAGGGGCGTGGGCCATGTTTGCTGATGTTGGCTCGGTGGGGGACGCCTATCTGGATCGGGCGTCTCTTGCCTGATGCCTCCAGCTGACATGTCTTATGAGCTACGTCGGTCGGTGTGTGCTCGAAGGGGGATGTGCTGTGTTTGCCGGGTCTTGTCCATCATCCGTTTCGGTTTCAAAACTTTGGGGTTTAGACACATTACTGAAGATTAAATATCAGAAAGGCCTCTGTGTCACTAAATTTGTCATAGTTACACCTTAATAATTAACCTGAACGATGTTGTCGAGGTTTCCTTGCAAACCGCCAACGAAGTCCTCGACGGCTATGCAATCACAGTCCATTCAAGCCAAGGTCTCACCATCGCAGACCCCCATAAAGTCAGGATTATCGATGACTTCCTGCAGTGGTCCAATCTCGCATATTTGGCAGTGTCAAGGGTGGATTACATGCATCAGCCCGAAAGGGTAGTCTGACCCTAGATGAGGGTACTGAGGGGCCACCCATACTCACCGAGCAGCAGCTCCGCAAGGTTTTTGCGAAGAAGCTTGTGGCCCACAAGCGACAGGACCAAGCCAAGGGGCTCCTGTTTAACCTGAAGGTTGGACAAATCCTAGAATTCAAGGAGGCACAGAACAATCACTGTGCCGCGTGCGATATTGAGCTCCTATGGGCTTACAAACCAAAGGACACCCAGCAGTTCAGCGTTGACCGGTTAGACAACTACGTGGGCCACGTCCGCGACAACATAAGGCTGACCTGCCTCGAGTGCAACCGAAAAAGAGGAGCGGCTGCGCTCAGCGCTTGAGAACCCCATCGGGAGGAAGCTGAGTGTCGGGCGGCACAGCAAGGAGCTCCTCGCACACAAAGCCGCGCTGTGGTCCATCATGCAAGTGATACACCACGGGCTCGTGGGGCTTGGTCACCACGCGCCCGAGCCGGTGCACATCCAGGGACCATATGGGATCAGTCGCTCGCCGGCGCCCCCCCCCCCCCCCTTCAAGCTCGCCCGGCTGGTATAAATAGCGAACGCCGACGCCGGAGGGATGTTTTGCCTCCTCGAGACCAACAGGACGCCCAGGAACTACAGAGGAGAGTTTTTTATGCTGCGGAGCAGCATTTTAGCCCTATGGCCTCAGAGAGCTTTTTGCCGGTCAGTCGGGTGACCTCACTATTCAAGGCTGCCACAACGGCAGGCAACACCTTTTCACCCACTCTGTAGACCTCTGACCAGAAGTTAGTCGCATCTCCTGAGCGCACTGGTGCCCAAAGAGCCGCTCAGCCAAGGTACGATTGAAGCGCTCAACAATGCCCTGGTCCCGGTGGATGTCAACCCCACCGCGCCGAACCTGGACAGAGTGCTTTGCCAACAGCTGTCTGACAGAGCCGATGAACTCACGGCCGGGGTCAACCTGAAACAATTTTGGCCACCTCAACGGACGACGCCTGTAGATGCTAGACAAATCTTTAGCAACCTCTTTGGCTTCTTTAGTGACCAGATGCTCGGCTTCTTTGTGGCGTGAGGCTAATTCAACCACAGTAAGGGCGTATTTGTATGTGCGCTTGTTGGCTTTGCAAACAAGGTCGTGCGGCAGAAAGAGCAGGTCAGCTTGATGGACCTCGTTCGGCGTGGTGATGTCGAATTTTGGTCGTGGAATGTGCCGCGACGCTTACGCCCTTTGTCGACGCCAGAGCTCTTCAAAATGGAGAACAAGTAGTTATTCCGAGAACGCCAGGGCTTTCCCCAGGGCGAGCATAGCAATAATTGTCATTTTATTACTTCATATCAGCAGATAATTATAATCCCCTGTTTAATAAGCGTATCTTTGGTTGCCATGGCGAGAGCGACGTCAGCTATGGCCATGCCCACATAACGGGGTGTGAAGTCTAGCTTCGGGGGGGGGGGGGAGGGGGCTACCTCCCATCGCCATCTTGCCAAGCCGAGCGTTTCCCACAGCGATGCCACAGACGACTGCGCTATGGTAGTGCGCATTAACAAGCATTTTACCATCAGTTGCCTGGTTGTCATGGTTGCTTATTCCATATAGAATGGATCTGGCCTGGTCTCTAATTGTTTCACGCCCCGGGGTGTATCCTGTTGCGCAGAACTTCCTATTCGACTTGTCATTTTTGCTTTGCAACATGTTGCTGTTGCTCTGCAACAACGACGAAGCAACTTGTCGCCGCGATAGGCTCACTGCAACAGCAATACAACCCGCAAGACAGACCCCGATGATCCATGGGGTCCAGGCTCTTTGTCCTTCTGTCAGCATACCATGGTGTTCCTGTCGTTGTTGCTGTTGCTCTGCAACAACAACGGCGGCAACATCGATAATGGCGCCATCGTTGTTCGTGACATGATGTTTTCTTTGGTTTCCTGAAGCTCCTTGAGCAGTCGTTCTTGTTTGGCCTTTCGAGCGGCGGCGCCGGCACGATCGGCTGCAACCTTTTTCGGGTCTTAAGGCTTCGTCACTCAATGCGTTACTGGCTCCGCCAGTAACGTTGCAACAAGCTGCGCCAGTACAGGCCGCGCCAGTGGCGTCGCAACGTCCGCCAGCTGAGTTGCAGTGTCCGGCTGTTGATCCTTCCCCGACATCATCGTATTCTCCGCCTGTATGGTGAATTGATGGGGCAGCAATGTTCAAATCTGGCATGCTTGAAAGTGATTGACGTTACGGTGAGCGGAGCTAACCACGTGCCATAGCGGTGATAGAGTTCGCTGGCAGCGCCTTGAAGTGCGATACCTAGAAACGGATAGCTTTCAAGATCGCGAATGGGCCCTTGTTGGTCCGGGATCGGGACGAACCTCTGACCAGTCCCGCATACAGCCCGAGAGCCGCTTTCGAAATCGTCTTTGACATGTCTGCCCCTAATCGGGTGGAGTAACGACCTCAGAGTCACTCAGCTCCTCGACCTGGTCGACGGTCAAGGCCTTTCCGTGAGCCACAATTCCGTATTTCCTGGCCGATCCTCCTGCTACTGTTGCAGCGAGCCTTTCGCGGTATTCTTGCACCCTGTCATCTTTCCGTGGCTCTGGTTGTTGCTTTGCAACATGCGCCTGTTGCGTGTCTGGTGCCGCCGGGTCGTCAAGCATCTGGTCTATCAGTCACAGTCCATTCTTTTGCAACAAAGGCGGACCTGTCTGAAATGGAGTCGCAGGCATGCGCATACATGTGCGGCGAACATCTCGATCACCCGAGAAAGGATAAAAAAGACAGCGAAAATCAGCGCCAGATGCAGGCCAAGTACACCGATTACGGCCGCTACTGAGCACATCATTGTTGTTGTTACTACGCAACTTCTTCGCAACGGCTAAGCAATATTAATCGCGTAGTGATCATTACATGATAATATAATCAGCGGGTTGATCAGTCTTCAACAGAAGCTTAGCGTGTTCTGTCTCGGCTAGCTGCTGCCGCACCAGCTCCCGTCCTCGTGCGGGGATCACGTCATTTTCAGGCAGACAGTCTTCGAACGAGTCGCAATCCTTGCAGTGGAACAAACAGGCCCAGCGCGTCTGCTCACGCAAGTCTTTCAAGACGGAGTTGTTCTTCTGCGTGGAGGCAGACTGCTCCGCGTGGCGGCCCGACAGCATGTCTTTCTTCTTCGTCAAAGCCCTCTTAGCGCTGCAGTCGTCTATGATGTATAGGGTCGGCTCGCCCTGGAACACCCGGTAAAACGCTCGCAAGTAATCGTGCAGGCGCTCACCGGGGTCTAGAACGTAAATCTCAGGATCCGTCCAGATCCAGGGGCGCTGCTGATACGTCCTATTGTACCGTATGGTGGGACATAGAACCACTACGTGCTGAAATAACCCCGGTAGGGACCTTCGAGTAGATCGAGGATAAAAACGTTTTTTCCGCATCCCGTCTGCCTGCTTCTTGTCGCCGAATGGGCCGTGCGCGGTAGGGACTCTTTTAACCATTCCTCAATAAACCGCTGAGACGAACCGGCTATCTTCGAGGTTAAGCTGTGCATCTATGATGACGTAGAGGTAGATGTTCAATGCGCCAGCCGCCTCTGCTCTTTTCGTTATCTGGATGTTCACACCTTCGCAGGCATTCTCTATCCGCCTGCCGGAGCCGTGGAGCCGGTCGTCGTCGCTTGTCCTGAGGTCAAGCCACAGCACGTACCTGCTGGTAAGGTATTCTGCAAGGCTGACGTCGGCTAGGGCCAGGTCTTTCTCGACCGTTGCCACTTCAGGGTGTCGCTTGCGACCGGCTGCAAAGAGCTTCCCCGCTTCATCAAACATCTGGTAAGAGCGCATCCCTTGGCTGAAGAGTTGGTTGGGGACCCCCTCGATGGTGATCTCGACTTTGGCGATTTTCGGGTTATAGAAGGCCTCAGTGTCGCGAGCGAAGGGCAGGTACGGCTTCATCCTCAAAGAGCATCGGGATGCCCTTCATGCTGCGGGCGGGCACGTTGAGATTGATATTCCAGAGGGTGTCGCTCTTGTCTTTGCCGATTTTGCGATGCCGCAGTACCCGGTCATACAGGATCGAAATGCGGCTTAGCAGCAGGGAGGGTGAATTGACATTTTGTTTCAGCCATAAAAGGACCATTTAGCCTTTTATGCCTCCCACTCTATTTTGGCAAAAAGAAACGCTCTTTTTGGCAAATTAAGCCTCCCTGCAGATTTATCAAAAAATTTAATTTACCAAATTAAGCCTTCCACAACACATTTTTTGCGACACATGTCGCCACATCGCAGCACTTGTAGCGCATGTTAACAACCCGGGGGTGAATGGACTTTTTAGCTCACCAGAGCCGAAGGCTCCGGGGGAGCTTATAGGATAGGCAGTTGTCCGTCGTCTGCGTCTGCGTCGTCTGCGTCTTGTGACGTCAACACTTTTAAACGACATCTCCTCTGAAGCCGCTAGGCCGATTGGGCCCAAATTTCATCTGTAGCATCCTTGGGTTGGGAAATTGAAAGTTTGTGTTTTTTATGAAATTCGGCTCATTAATTTGGTTGCTATGGCAACTTAGAGTTTCCATAGACTTATAATGGGGAAAATAGAAAAATGGCATTTGTTGCCAAGCCTCTGCAGATATTTTGACAAAACTTTCATAGAAATGTTCCATAGGCAATCTACTATCTGCCGTATGATTTTAGGCTCATTTTTATTGGTTGCCATGGAAACCAAAATGCAAAAAATAGACAAAAAATACTTGAAAAATCATCTCCTCAGAAACCATATGCTCTAGGAGGCTGAGACTTGATGAAAATATTCACCATAATTGCCTTTACAGGTTTTGTGTTTTTTTATGAAATTTGGCATTTTAGTTTTGTTGCTATGGCAACTTAGAGTTTCCACTGACTTTTAATGGGGAAAACTGAAAAATGGCATTTACTGCCAAGTCATTGCAGATATTTTGACAAAACTTACATAAATATGTTCCTTGAGTAAACTTCTCTCAGTCATATGCTTTTATGTCAACCTGGGGGTCCCCTAGGTTTTGCCGGGGCCATGCCCCGCCCTCCACTTCATAAAATGCCTTTTATCTCAGAAACCTTACGGATCCCAACCCCTAAACCATATATATTCTTGTTCCTTATGATAAGATGCATTAAGTGACATCAACCTGGGGGTCCCCCGGTATGTGCCGGGGGCATGCCCTGTCCCCTCTATTTCATAAAATGTCATTTATCTCAGAAACCATTCAGATCCCCACCCCTAAACTATATATATTCTTGTTCCTTATGCTAAGATGCATTAAATGACACCAACCTGGGGGTCCCCCGGGATGTGCCGCGGACATGCCCCAACCCCTCCACTTCATAAAATGCCATTTATCTCAGAAACCATTGAGATCCCAACCCCTAAACCATATATACTCTTGTTCCTTATGATAAGATGGACTCATTGGTTGCCATGGAAAACAAAATGCAAAAAAACAAACTTAAAAATCATCTCAGAAACAATAATATTATGTTCTAGGAGGCTGAGACTTTATGAAAATATTCATCATATTTGCCTTTACAGGTTTTGTGTTTTTTATGAAATTTGGCCTTTTAGTTTTGTTGCTATGACAACTTAGAGTTTTCAATTGACTTTTAATGGGGAAAACTGAATAATGGCATTTACAGCCCAGTCATTGCAGATATTTTGACAAAACTTACATAGAAATGTTTCTTGAGTAAACCTCTCTTAGCCGTATGCTTTTATGTCACCCTGGGGGTCCCCTAGGTTGTGCTGGGGCCATGCCCCGCCCCCTCCACTTCATAAAATGCCTTATCTCAGAAACCTTACAGATCCCCAACCCTAAACCATATTTATTCTTGTTCCTTATGATAAGATGCAGTAAGTTACACCAACCTGGGGGTCCCCCTGGATATGCCGGGGACATGCCCCGACCCCTCCACTTAATAAAAGGCCATTTATCTCAGAAACCATTCAGATCCCCACCCCTAAACCGAAAATATTCTTGTTCCTTATGATAAGACGCATTAAGTGAAACCAACCTGTGGGCCCCCCGGAATGTGCCGGGGACATACCCCATCCCCTCCACTTCATAAAATGCCATTTATCTCAGAAACCATTGTTATCCCCACCCCTAAACCATATATATTCTCTTTCCTTATGATAAGTTGCATTCAGTGATACCAACTTGGGGGTCCCCCGGGATGTGCCGGGACCATGCCCAACCCCCTCCACTTCATAAAAGGCTAAATATTCCAGAAACCTTACAGATACCCACCCCTAAACCATATGTATTCTTGTTCCTTATGATAAGACACATTCAGTGACACCAACCTAGGGGTCACCCAGGGTGCTCCCGGGCCATGCTTCACCCCTTGACTTCAAAAAAGACCATATATCTGAGAAACTGTTCAGAGCCCCACCACTAAACCATATATTTTCTAGTTCCTTATGATAAGACGCAATCAGTGACACCAGCATGCGGGTCCACCCGGGGTGCTATAGGCCATGCCCAAACCCTTCACTTCATTAAAATCCATATATCTCAGAAACCATACAGATCCCCACCCCTAAACAATATATATTCTTGTTCCTTATGATAAGATGCATTAAGTGGCACCAACCTGGGGGTCCCCCGGGATATGCCAGGGACATGCCCCGGCCCCTCCACTTCATAAAAGGCGATTTATCACAGAAACCATTCAGATCCCCACCTCTAAACCATATACATTCTTGTTCCTTATGATAATACGCATTAAGTGACACCAACCTGTGTGTCCCCCAGGATGTGCCGGGGACATGCCCCTACCCCTCCACTTCATAAAATGCCATTTATCTCAGAAACCATTGGGATACCCACCCTTAAACCATATATATTCTCATTCCTTATGATAAGTTGCATTCAGTGACCCCAACTTGGGGGTCGCCCAGGATGTGCCGGGACCATGCCCAACCCCCTCCACTTCGTAAAAGGCCAATTATTCCAGAAACCTTACAGATACCCACCCCTAAATCATATACATTCTTGTTCCTTATGATAAGACACATTCAGTGACACCAACCTAGGGGTCACCCAGTGTGCGCCCGGGCCATGCTCCACCCCTTTACTTCACAAAAGACCATATATCTGAGAAACTGTTCAGAGCCCCACCCCTAAACCATATATATTCTTGTTACTTATGATAAGATGCAATCAGTGACACTAGCATGCGGGTCCCCCCGGGGTGCCAAAGGCCATGCCCCACCCCTTTTCTTCATTAATATCCATATATCTCAGAAACCGTTCAGATCCCCACCCTTTAACCATATATTCTTGTTCCTTATGATAAGACTCAACTTCATAATAGACCATATATCTCAGAAACCATTCAAATCCCCATCCTATAATCACATATATTCTTGTTCATTGTTATTAGACACATTCAGTCACCCCTGTCTTTTGGGCTCCGCAGGGGCCATTTCGCTCCCTGCCACTTCATAAAAGTGGCTCATATCTCAGAAACCATTCAGATCCCCCCCGTTTAACCATATATAATCTTGGTCCTTATGATAAGACTTATTCATTGACAACAATCTTGGGCTTTTCTGGGATCTGCCATGCCCGAATCCCGCCATTGCTTAAAAGGCCTTACAGCTAAGGAACCATACATATTCCCACTGATAAACCATATATGTCTTTGTTCCTTTTGATAAGGCGCATTTAGTGACACCAACCAGGGCTCCATTGGGTCCATGCCCCGATCTCTCTACTTTATAAAACACCTAATATTTCAGATACAGTCCACATGGGTGCTCATTTGGGTATGGGGTTTGTTTGGAAGACTTTATAATTGGTATAATAAAATCATATCATGTTATAATACATGGCTGCCATTGGGCAGTATCCACCTGAGCTCTGGTTTATGAAATTTGGCTCTAAAATTGGTTTGTTTTCCATGCCAACTTTCCATTGTCCTATAATGGGGAAAATTGAAAAATTACATTAATGTCTGTCAAGATATTTTGTCACACTTTCATAGAAATGGTCCTTTAATAATGGTCTTTTTGGCCTATTTGTTGCCACAGATGGGAAATTGACAATTGTCATCTGTTGTCCTGCAACAACACATTCAAGCGACATCGAATCTAAAGCCACGAGGCTGATCGGGTCCAAATTTTATCTGTAGTATCCTAGGGCACAGGGCTTCCATGGTTAATTAAAATACATTGCTGCCAGTGGGCAGTGGCGCCATGAGCTCTGGTGAGCATTGTGGCCCATGGGCCTCTTGTTATCTGTTATTTTTTTATGCAAATCATCAACACGTAAAGCCAAATTATTATTATCTTTTTTAACACCAAATATACTCATTTTTTATATTTATTTTTTAAATTTAATTAATAGCGAGGCAACAGTATTATCTGTAGTTTTATTAGCCGCCAGACTAATAAAATTAATAACGCTTCCGGCTTCAACTAAAATTGGGGTATCAAAAAGTTTATATGTTCTATTATGTGAGTACCTCAAAGTAATTTCACACCCCCTCAAAACTTTTACACCAACTCGCACACCAACCCCCTACTCACCATCTAAATATCTACTCGACGCGCTCATATCTGTAATATAACCATCTCTCATCATAACATAACCAACTAATGACTCTCTACCCCCATTTCCAAATGAAAACACCTTACCATTAATTAAAGGACCTTTTGATTCAGCAGTTATTGTTATGCTATCACTTAAATCTGCTATTTCTTTTTGTAAAACTAAATTATTATCTGTTATTTTTTTATTCAAAACTAAATTATTATCTGTTATTTTTTTATTCAAAACTAAATTATTATTTGTTATTTTTTTTATTTAAAACCGAATTATTATCTGTTATTTTTAGCTCACCTGGGCCGAAGGCTCCAGGGGAGCTTATAGTATAGTGGGTCCTCCGTCGTCCGTCCGTCGTCCGTCAACACTTTTGAGCAGCTATATCTCTGTATCCTGCAGGCTGATCTCAATCATTTCTCATCTGTAGCATGCCTCTGGTGGGGCATTGATGACATAAACTTTTTTTCGAAATCGCTCTAAAACTTTGGTTCCTATGGCAACCACAAGGTCCCATAGACTTACTATGGGAAAATGCTTGTCATCACCGTAGCGCCTTCAGTTTTGATCAGATCTTCCTGAAACTTATATGTAAGGTGGCTTGGGATAAAAACTCGGATGAGTTCGAAAACCGGCCAAGTCGGCCCATTTATCATAGAGTTACATCCCTTTGATTGCTGAAAATGCCGATTTTTGACCTTGTCATCACGGTAGCGCCTTCAGTTTTGATCGGATCTTTCTGAAACTTATATGTAAGGTGGCTGGGGATAAAATCTCGGATAAGTTCGAAAATTTGGCAAGTCGGCCCATTTATCATAGAGTTACGCCCCTTTAATTGCTGAAAATGCTGATTTTTGACCTTGTTATCACGGTAGCCCCTTCAGTTGTGATCTGATCTTTCTGAAACTTGTATGTAAGGTGGCTGGGGATAAAACCTTGGAAGAGTTCCAAAACTGGCCAAGTCGACCCATTTATCATACAGTTACATCCCTTTGATTGCTGAAAATGGCGATTTTTGACCTTGTCATCACTGTAGCCCCTTCAGTTTTGATCGTATCTTTCTGAAACTTATATGTAAGGTGGCTGGGGATAAAAACTCGGATGAGTTCAAAAACCGGCTAAGTCGGCCCATTTATAATAGAGGTACATCCCTTTGATTGCTGAAAATGCCGATTTTTAGCTCACCTGGGCCGAAGGCTCCAGGGGAGCTTATAGTATAGTGGGTCCTCCGTCGTCCGTCGTCCGTCGTCCGTCGTCCGTCGTCCGTCCGTCGTCCGTCCACACTTTTGAGCAGCTATATCTCTGTATCCTGCAGGCTGATCTCAATCATTTCTCACCTGTAGTATGCCTCTGGTGGGGCATTGATGACATAAACTTTTTTTTGAAATCGCTCTAAAAGTTTGGTTCCTATGGCAACCACAAGGTCCCATAGACTTACTATGGGAAAATGCTTGTCATCACCGTAGCGCCTTCAGTTTTGATCGGATCTTTCTGAAACTTATATGTAAGGTGACTGGGGATAAAAACTCGGATGAGTTCGAAAACCGGCCAAGTCGGCCCATTTATCGTAGAGTTACGTCCCTTTGATGGCTGAAAATGCCCATTTTCGACCTTGTCATCACCGTAGCCCCTTCAGTTTTGATCGGATCTTTCTGAAACTTATATGTTATGTGGCTGGGGATAAAACCTCAGATGAGTTCGAAAACCGGCCTACTCCGCTGGTTTATCATAGAGTTACGTCCCTTTGATTGCTGAAAATGCCGATTTTTGACCTTGTCATCACCGTAGCCCCTTCAGTTTTGATCGGATCTTTCTGAAACTTATATGTAAGGTGGCTGTGGATAAAATCTCGGATGAGTGCGAAAACCGACCAAGTCGGCCCTTTTATCGTAGAGTAACGTCCCTTTGATTGCTGAAAATGCTGATTTTTGACCTTGTCATCACTGTAGCCCTTTCAGATTTGATCGAATCTTTCTAAAACTTATATGTAAAGTGGCTGGGGATAAAATCTCGTATGAGTTCGAAAACCAGCCAAGTTGGTCCATTTATCACAGAGTAACGTCCCTTTGATTGCTGAAAATGCTGATTTTTGATCTTGTCATCACTGTAGCCCTTTGAGTTTTGATCGGATCTTTCTGAAACTTATATGCAAGGTGGCTGGGGATAAAGTCTCGGATGAGTTCGCATACCGGCAAAGGCGGCCTATTTATCATAGAGTTAGGTCCCTTTGATTGCTGAAAATGTTGATTTTTGACCTTGTCAACACTGCAGCCCCTTCAGTTTTCATCGGATCTTTCTGAAACTTATATGTAAGGTGGCTGGGGATACAACCGCGGATGCGTTCGAAAGTTGCCCCATTAACTATATAGTTATGTCCCTTTGAATATATGTAAGGTGACTGGAGATAAAACCTAGGATGAGTTTGAATACCGGCCAAGTTGGCCCATTTATCATTGATTTACGTCCCTTTGATTGCTGAAAATGCTGATTTTTGACCTTGTCATCACCATAGCCCCTTCAGTTTTGATCGGATCTTTCTGAAACTTATATGTAAGGTGGCTGGGGATAAAATCTTGGAGGAGTTCGAAAACAGGCCAAGTCAGCCCATTTATCGTAGAGTTCTGTCCCTTTGATGGCTGAAAATGTTGATTTTTGACCTTATCATTACCCTAGCCCCTTCAGTTTTGATCGGATTTTTCTGAAACTTATATGTAAGGTGGCTGGGGATGAAAACTCGGATGAGTTCAAAAACTGGCCAAGTCGGCTCATTTATTTTAGAGTAACATCCCTTTGATTGCTAAAAATGCCAAATTTTGACCTTGTCATCACCGTAGCCCCTTCAGTTTTGATCAGATCTTTCTGAAACTTATACGTGAGGTGGCTGGGAATAAAATCTTGGATGAGTTTGAATACTGGCCAAGTCTGATCAGATCTTTCTGAAACTTACATGTAAGGTGGCTGGGAATAAAACCTCAGGTGAGTTAGAATACCGGCCAAGTCGGCACATTTATCAAAGAGTGACGTGCCTTTGATTGCTGAAAATGCCTATTTTCGACATTGTTATCACTGCTGCCCCTTTAGTTTTGAACTGATCTTCATGAAACTTACAAACAAGGAAGTCAGGCAGAAAGCTTGGAGGAGTTTGAAAACTCTTGTTTTTGAACTTGTCATCACCATAGCCACTTCAGTTTAGATCGGATCTTCTTAGCAAGTCAGGAATAAAAGCTTTCAAGAATGAGTTTGAAAACCGGTGAGGTCAGCCTGTTTATCATAGAGTTAAATTCTACTTGATTTTCAGAAAATGCTTACCCTGTCATCACCATGTCCTCCCATAAAGCCTTCAGTAAAGGTTGGCACTTCCTTAAACTTTGAATCTGTTAGCTCAGGTGAGCGATACAGGACCAAGCTAGCTTGGTCCTCTTGTTGACCTTGTCATCACGGTAGCGCCTTCAGTTTTGATTGTATCTTTCTGAAACTGATATGTAAGGTGCCTGGGGATAAAACCTCGTATGAGTTCGAAAACCGGCCAAGTCAGCCCATTTTTCATAGACTTACGTCCCTTTGATTGCTGAAAATGCCGATTTTTGACCTTGTCATCACGGTAGCCCCTTCAGTTTTGATCGGATCTTTCTGAAACTTATATGTAAGGTGGCTGGGGATAAAACCTTGGATGAGTTCGAAAACCGGCCAAGTAGGCCCATTTATTATAGAGTTAGTTCCCTTTGATTGCTGAAAATGCCGATTTTTGACCTTGTCATCACTGTAGCCCCTTCGGTTTTGATCGGATCTTTTTGAAACTTATATGTAAGGTGGCTGAGGATAAAAACTCGGATAAGTTTGAATACCGGCCAAGTCGGCCCATTTATCATAGAGTCACGTCCCTTTGATTGCTGAAAAACGCCGACTTTCGACCTTGTCATCACGGTAGCACCTTCAGTTTTGATCGGATCTTTCTGAAACTTATATGTAAGGTAGCTGGGGATAAAACCTCGGACGAGTTCGAAAAATTGGCAAGTCGGCCCATTTATCATAGAGTTACGCCCCTTTAATTGCTGAAAATGCTGATTTTTGACCTTGTTATCACGGTAGCCCCTTCAGTTGTGATCCGATCTTTCTGAAACTTATATGTAAGGTGGCTGGGGATAAAACCTTGGAAGAGTTCCAAAACCGGCCAAGTCGACCCATTTATCATACAGTTACATCCCTTTGATTGCTGAAAATGCCGATTTTTGACCTTGTCATCACTGTAGCCCCTTCAGTTTTGATCGTATCTTTCTGAAACTTATATGTAAGGTGGCTGGGGATAGAACCTCAGATGAGTTCGAATACCAGCCAAGTGGGCACATTTATCATAGAGTGCCTTTGATTGCTGAAAATGCCTATTTTCGACCTTGTCATCACTACTGCCCCTTCAGTTTTGAACGGATCTTCATGAAACTTACAAACAAGAAAGTCAGGCAGAAAGCTTGGTGGAGTTTGAAAACTCTTGTTTTTGAACTTGTCATCACCATAGCCACTTCAGTTTTGATCGGATCTTCTTAGCAAGTCAGGAATAAAAGCTTGAATGAGTTTGAAAACCGGTGAGGTCAGCCTGTTTATCATTGAGTTACATTCTACTTGATTTGCAGAAAATGCTTACCCTGTCATCACCATGTCCTCCCATAAAGCCTTCAGGAAAGGTTGGCACTTCCTTAAACTTTGAATTTGTTAGCTCAGGTGAGCGATACAGGACCACGCTAGCTTGGTCCTCTTGTTTATGCAAATCATCAACACGTAAAGACAAATCTGATGTGTACTTTTTAACACCGAATATACTCATTTTAATTATAAAATTTCTAACACACAACTAATTGGTAAACCATTGTTGTTTATTTTCTGGCCATTCTCATCACAAACGCTTACACTTAATTCTGAAATATCACCATGTGTTTATTGTTTATATTCTGGATTACTAAAATGCGTATGAACAATATCACCAAACGATTTATTCTCAACAGAAACAACACTAAGGATATTACTAGGAGCACCATCCAAGAAATTGTAAACACTATTTATCTGCTTAAGATGAACATATAGTTGTTTATAAGGTGCAAAATTTAACGGTATTTCTCCCTCATATGTTTGATTTGCGTTTAATCGTCTTTTATTTCCGAGGCCTAACATCTTTTTTAATCCTTTGCTTATTTTTAAATCAACGGTCGATGTCAAAAACACTTTACCATTTGTTTCATTTACAGATAATATAATATTATTACTTTGAAATATATCTGCTATTTGTTGGAAACTGTAAAATCCTGAAGCTAAACGTATTGGCCTATCTGTTCCTTTTTGGATAGATTCATCAATCAAATTATACTAACCTATAGTATAAGTAAAACTCTTCAAACCAATTCTCTTAATACCACATTTGTTATCTATATATTGTTGCAAGTGTATTGTCTTATTAATATCAGAAATTGTATGATACATTTTTTATAAATAAAAAATAATACCTAAAGAATTCAAATATAAACCCGAGGCCCACTATCAATCTGGTGGTATTTTTAAAGTCAGAACAGTTGATATTATTAATCAAAATATAATGGTTACCTCAGATGGTAAAAGCTTCAAGGTTTCTTTTCCAACAAAGAAATCTCTACCAGAACCTGTTAAATATCAAACTGTTAAACATCAAACTGTTAAACATCAAACTGTTCAAACAGCTCAAATAAAAGAATCAAAACAACACGAAGACAACAAAACAGCATTAATAGTAGGAAGTATAGTAATAGGTATTATTGCACTCAGGATTTACTAATACACTCTCTTGCAGCTGCATACAATAATCCTACAACAAGGACAAGTAACGCCCAGAGATGATCGCCAAACCAATTAATCACTTTTCCAGTAGTAGACAACAACCAAGACACAATGGCGCCAATAATACCAGGTAGTGCTTCTGCTGCTTTTCCTGCTAGATTAGCTAATAGTTTACCAAGATTACTTAATTGTTTTTTAATCCAATTTTCTATACCATCTTTTGGTGGGATTATAGAGCCGCCACCAGCAGTAGGAATAACAGCCTCAACAATGACACCAATAATCATTTTAAAAGCAGTTAAAACACTAACAATTGTAATTCCTTGTTCTCTGAATAACGTTTTAATTCTCCTGCCAAGTGTTTTGTCTTCTTCTAATACCCTGGTGATTGTTTCTTTTATTCTACTTATCTGACTACGTAATGCTTCTCTGTTTTCGCTAGCAACCTCAAGTCTTACAGCTCTCTCATCTTCAAGGTTTTTCAAACGAGCTGTTATGTCTTTTCTGCTAATTTCATCTTCAGCTTCTTGTAATTTTCGTTTTTCTTTGGCTATGTCATCATCAATGTTTGTCAGCTTTGCTAAGTTATTTGTAAGTTCACCGCGAATAGATTGTAGTCTCTTATCTAGCGCTTCCAGTTCTCTTAATGTTAGATCTTCTGTTTGTGAGCGGGTATTTTTAACTTCTGGCAGCTCTAAATTGCCAAAAAGAGATGTAAGAGTGGTCTCAATATTATTTGCAGTGTCTACTACATTTTGCACATCTTTGGTTGAAGACAAATCTTTTAGTGGTATTTGTTCTTCAGCATTCAGCAAATCATTTCGCGTACTTCCCAGAATATGTTGAGTTATCTTTGTTTTGCTTTGATATTCTGGTAAATTTAAATATTGTCTGATTGCCCGTGTTCCGCCTTTACCTACTACACAGTTGTATTCTTTTGCTAAAGAACCCAAAGAAAGAAATGTTGCTTGGCCTTGCTTTGCAGTAATTCTGATGTCTTTGTCGCCGACAACCCAATATAAGTTTTATCATCGGATAATCTAAACTGATCATAATCTACTTTGTCTGGCGTAATTTGATAGCGCTTGCTTATTTCATCATAAAACGTCTTTACAAGTTTTTCTTTATAGTGTTGAAGAGCAGTCTGTTCGAGCTCTCCTCTTAAGTCATCAATCATATCACCCTGATTTAGAATAATACTCTGATCAATTTCATCAGGGGCCATAGGTAATTTGGAATCTATATCATCATCATCATCATAATCATCTCTGTCAAATGTAGGATTCTCAAAATCAAATCCCCCTTCAGCCATTCTTATTTATTAAAAAAATATCACAGCCATTTTTATTTATTAAAAATATCTTTAAAAAATGTCGACCTATGGCAATAAATTAAACCCTTACAGAAAAATAAGAGAACCACGCGGTGTGAGAGGTATCCGTCAAAGTGTAGTGATAACCAATTATCCTTCAACTATTGACCAAAATCAACAATTGTTAGTGAGATTTCCTAATCTAAGTAGTAATGATGTTATTGTTCCCGGAACAGTCAGATTAGCATTTGAAATTGAACTAACATCTAAAGATGCAAATGCAATTATATTTCCAAACATAGGAAGAGCAATAATTAAGAAAACAACAATTAGAATAAGTGGAAATGAAGTTATGTCCATTGATGATAGTGACATCTATCATTGTTATATTGATTTATGGAAGACTCCTACAGAACGAATAAATATGGCTTATCAAGGCGTTGGCAAAGCAAACATGTTGAAGCATAGAGTGGGTGCAGGAAACGCAGCAGCAGATAAAGAAGATCAAGCCATCGCAAAAGCATATGGAAACAGGTTTTGCATCCCACTTGATTTTGAATTATTGGAAACCCATATGCCATTTTATCAAGCAGGACTTGGTGATAGGCTTGAACATGAGCTTACATTTAACGATTACATGAAAGTTATTAATTCAACCGATGCAACTTCAACTTATACAATCAAAAATATTTGTTTGGAATTTGATATTGTTTCTGATACTGAAATAGCAAGACAAATAAGACAGCAAGTCAGTGACAAAATGGTTATTTTATACGACAGAATACTTAGGCATAGGAAAATAACTAAAAACAAATCTGATACGCTTTGGAATATTAATCTAAATGTTCCAGCTAAAAGTATGAAAGGGATTCTAATGCTGTTTGAAGACCCAGAAAGGACCAGCACGGAAGACTATTACAATCCTGAAATAACAAAAGTAGAAATGACAATAGAAGGAGTCCCAAATCAACTATACAGTCAAGGAATGAAAGTATATCAACAGTGGGATGAGATAAATAATTTTTTTGCTTTGAATTCAAAACGAAATAAAGAAACATATATGATTCTAAAAGATTTATATTTCACTGATACAACATTAGAAAAATATCTAACGACTAATTATGCATTATGGTTAGATTTACGTTCAACGGATGATTACTCACTACACGGTTCGGGAAGAAGAATTGAAAATGCATCAGAAGGCATCACAATACAAATAACGAAAGAAGCAGGAGTAGATGAGCCAATAAATGTTTATCTGTTTGTTATACAAGATGCGCAAATTAATTTTGAAGATGGTAGATTTAAAGAAGTCAATTTTTTAATTAATCATAATGGAACTACCTAAATATCCACACTGTGCAATTATTTGTGGTCAAACTGGCTGTGGAAAAACAGAGTTTGTGCTAGATTTATTAGAATCAGAGTATGCTGGTGCATTTAATCATATTGTTATACTTTGTCCCACAACACATTGGAACAAGGCATATAAAAACAGAAGTTGGATTGGTGATATTCGAAAACCAAAAGACAAAAACATAACAATAGTGAATCCAATAGCATCAGATGGAACAGAAAAGCTTGAAGAACTATTACGGTTGTTTTGTTTTTTAAATATACCAAGAAATCAACATTATATATCATTGATGATTGCAGTGCAACAAAAGAACTAACAAAGAAAAAAGACATGTTGTCTGAACTTGCGGTTTCAGGCAGACACGCAGAACAATCAGTATGGGTTATTTCGCAGAGATACAATTCAGTTTTAAAAGATTTAATAGAACAAACAAAATGGCTATGTATGTTCTACACAAAAGATAGAGATAGTTTTGAAAATTGTTTGAGAGAGAATGATGTTATTCTCACATTAGAAGAACGGCAAAGAATAAAGGAAGAATTAATGAAAAAGAAACATCGTAAATTAATTTTGATAACCGACCAACCTACCGATTATTGGGTGGTTGATTAAGTAATGCTTTAGTATTGCTTTAGTAATGCTTTAGTAGTGCTTTAGTATTGCTTAAAAAATTAACTATATAAAAAGCTATGCTTCTTGAAATACTAACAATTATATCAAACACTGCAGTCGCATCAATAGTTGGATATGTGATATTTAATTATTTGAAAATAAAAAATAAAGTAAAAAATAAACTATATAAAATGGATACCAAAGAGCTACTTAAAGAAAACAATGAAACGTAAAAGATTATCAGCCATTGTTGCTGGTGGAGGAAGTAAACAATATCTTGGCAAAGACTTACAAATGTCAGACATTGATGCAGTGACACCAGAACAAATAAACAAACTATACTGCAGATACGAAGCAAGACTAGGGACAAGTATGACGAAGACATTGGGTAATTCTTTAATTAACTTATATGTTATGGTTGTATCAAAATATTTTAATGTTGTTAATCCACCAAAACTAATACAAGATTTAGAAGAAGATCCATTTATCAATCACGCTTTGACTAGCACTTGTTGTGAATTGTATTATAGATATGAAATGTACATGTATCTTGCTCCTTTTACTGCAATGTTAACAACAACAAAACATCTGGATTTCCAGACTGATAAAAAAGCTATTTATAACCTAAAAAATGACGAGTGAAATAAAAGCTTCCTATGATGACGAAGTCACAAAATATGCCCTTGATGACGAAGTCACGAAAAAGAAAAACCCAAAAAGAGTATATGCAGGTATAAAAGGTGCAGAAGCAAAAAAAAATGAAAGCTGAATTAAAAAGAAAAGAAGCAGAACTTTTGAAGAAAGAAAATATGGAACTAAAAGTTCCAAAGCAAATAACAAAAGATGATGAAGAAGTTCAATATACAAATTATATACCTTTATGTATATCAATTATCGCTGTTGGATTAGGATTATATATGTATAAGTCTAAACAAGTTGCACCTGTAGTGCAAAACCCTGCACCTATGATACGAAAAAAAGAAATCGATCCATTTGAGTTTAATTAAAAAAATTCTTATAAAAATGACAGACGGAAAACAAATAGTAAACATGTTATATCATGCTGGAGTGGAAGCAGTATTAACAGTTGGTTATGCGTAATTAGGAAGAAAACTATTGAAAAGACCACCCCCAAAAGTAGATTTAAATATGGCAGATATTGGTATGTTATCTATTGATTTATTACTCGCAATTGCAACGAGAGATATGTTGGTTAAGCAAAGAATTATTCCAGAAAATATAATGAAATAATTATTTTATAAAATAGCTAGTGCTGTGGCGATGATGCTTGGTGGAGCAGTAGCGAATGCCTTTGCTTTTTCGGGTAGTAATTATTTATTTTCAAATATAGGTAAAAATAAAGATACAGAAAAAGAGAGAAAGACATGATAAGGCAGCGGAACAATTTGGAGCAGAAACAACTGCGTGGAATGAAAAAAGAACACAAAGATTAGATTTTCTTAAAGAACAATTACAAAAAGAACGTCATGCAGAACAAAACTTTGATGATGCTGATCAAGCAATGAAACAATATTAATATGTTACACATAAAAATTTACAGGCATTACCTCCGAAACCTACATTAAGTGATTTTTATACTCCATCAGAAGATCAGAAAAATAGAGAGATTGCATTTGTTGTTGGTGCTATGGTATTAACTGGATTTATTGCATGGAAATTAAATAAAATATAATGAATCAATTACATAAGGTTGTGTATCTACTCCATTATCACATATATATCTTTTATCATCAAAAGGAGATAAAGAAGCTCTGTTTATTTCATTTACAAACATATTATGTTTGTCAGAATTTAAAGTGTACATCTTATTCATTTGTATTTCATTACTAAATAAACAATTTTATAATCATAAAAATTTATATCTTTTTTAATTGTTGTTTTGCCAATACCTTTTAATTTTTTTCTTCACAAAGATCAGTTAATGTAAAAAAATATGCTTTACTTCTCAGAAAAACTATTTCATTCATAATTTTACCTTGTAATTCATCTTTAAACTTCCCTACCTTTTTATTTTCTTTTGAATAAAGATCATGATTTCTGGGTAGTCTGATGTATCTAGTTCATTTTGTATTTGTTTCATATCTTCATAAATATCTTGAGTTTTATGGATAAGAATATACTATCAGTATTGTGGACGATCAAAGGAAACCCACAATTAAAATTTTCAGTTTCTGTAGATAAATCATAAACTATTCTTTTTTATTTACCTAATGGTGTTATCTTTTAACGTTAGCATATTGTTCTCTTTTTTTTTGTTATATTTAATAGAAATATATTCGGTTTATTTTCTCTCGTATAGATATTACTTTTCTATCCTAGAGAAGTTATAAGATAATGTAAACACGAGAATGTAATTTTAGATTTTTTTGTGAAAAAGCGAATGCACAATTTTTTCCTTTTTTATAACCATCTCCTTGATAAAATCCTCTGAAAAAGAATAGTTTATATTTGTAATCTTTATTAAGAATTTTATAAAAGATGTATTTCTCATTTTTTATCAGTATAAAATTTTTCAAATTTGATTGCCATTAACTTAATACTTCCTTTTTGAACAATTCTATAAACTTTAGATGAATTCATACAATCTATTATTTTAAAATCAGTTGTATATAATTCCTTACAGTATTCTAAACATTTATTTAAAAGATTAAGATCTTGGTTATTTAAATTCCAAGAATATTTTACTCTCCTTTTGGTTTGATAAATTCCGCTAGTTCCATCAGCTAAAAAGAAACCTTCAATAAAAGCTCTTTTTTCTTCTAAAGTTGACGGTTCTAATTTTAAGAAGTCTTCTTTTAAAGGAGGAGTATAAGAAATTTTATAATTATCATTGAATAAAAGATTAGTATTTAACGATAAATCTTTAGGTTTAATAATTTCATTATTATCTTTTATTAAAGAATGATCTTCTGTTACATCAACAAATCCTAATGGTGTAACAACTCTAAACATTTCTTTTTCTGTCTCACGTTTAATGATAGTTTTTATTTTATCAAATCCTTTACTCGTCCAAACTTCAATATCTTTTAGTTTATAATAAAATTTATTATTTGAGTATTCATATTCATCAGTAATGTTTTCTATTTTTTCAATAAATACTTTATTTTTATATCTTAAAATAATTGGAGTATCACCCGAAACGGAGTCTGATGCAACCAATTCATTTTTTTGGCCATAATTCATTAACTATATTATAATAAAATTGATACATTAATAACTTGCTATAATCTAATACAGCTTGTCCTAAATAATTAGGTTTATTAAATTTAACAGAAGTAACATTATTTACAATTGCAACAAAGTTTTCATTAAAAATTATTGAATCTTTAAAATTAGGTTTGTTTATGTATTTCTTTGCTTCTTCTTTACTCGTTGTTAATTTAATTTCGCTTCTTCCTCTTATGTTTTCTAATGTTTTTACATAGAAACTGTTATTCATTAATTTTCAGAGGTCTTTTTCAAAATTAGATTAAGATTTTGTTCTTTGTTCAGTATTAAATTTAATATACTTCTTTAGCCAATCACTTTCTTCAAATGATATAGTTCTGTGAACTTTTTTTACTTTCATTCCAAGTTTAATATACTCTTTTAGAATACTATAATGAATAACATATTTCTTTTTATCATAAAGTGTTAATAATAATTTTTCTTCTTTACCTAATGGCTTATCTCCTAATAAGTTTATCTGATAATCTGATAAATCTTTTTCAATTATTTTCATTTTCTCAGGAGCTAATGGATATTTCATTGTTTTAAACTTGCAATTATTGGGATATTCTAAGCAGAAGTAAAACAAAGATCAGGAATTGATACAATTAACTTACTCCACCTAAATCACATTCTATTATACAACCCCTTCCTTTTGGAATATGTAAATAATAGCCTAGATCATTTTCCCATTTGAAATCACTAGTTGGTAGTTTCTGTGACATTGCCCAACCATATTATTTATTTGCATCTAGATATAATAAATATTTTTCTGTAAGATAATCATTTAAATTTTTACCACTTTTTAATGCTTCTAAACATTCTTTCATTTCATTTTCATCTAATATTCTATTTCCATTACCATTGTAATTGGGTGTATATTTATTAAATGCATTTACATGTCTGGGTCCAAGAACGCCAGAAAACCCTCCTCTAATTCCGTTTTCTACCATTAATAACATTTCATAGTCTGTTAATAATTCTAATTCCACTCCTGTATGTTTTAATCCACATTCCCAAGTTAATCCTGGTGCAGAGAAACAATAACATGGATCTATTTCATGATTTGTAAAGAAAAAGGTTCTATACTTATCAAAAGCATCTGCTAAAATTAAAACATCTGTTTTCAAATAAAGTTTATGATAGTCTAAAAGTGATTCACATTCATAAATTTCCCACACTTTTTGTGCATGAGCATATTCTTTTTTTGAAATCGTTTTTTGTGTTAGAGTCGAATAAAATTCATTTAAAGGAGGTAATTGTTTTTCTTTTAATCTTTTAATTGAATCTATATGTTCATATGGATAATAACCCTTTTGTTTTAGTAAAGAAACATCGCAATTAAATTCCTGTTCTAAAATAGGAAAGTCAACCATTGATTCTGCAATACCTGATAAACTTTTTGACATAAACCTATATGAATCTAGAAATCTTAGTTTTTTTATAATTTGAACCGTAATCTATAGAAATATAATTTTCTGAATTTTTAGATAGAAGTTTTACTTTGTTATAATCATCTTCATATTTCATTAATTCCTCTATTAAGAAGTGGAAATCATAGTTTGAGCCATTATGAAAGAAAACAGGTATTAATTTTGTTGTTTTACCTTCTTTTGTATTACATGATTGACAAGCTGCTCCTCTATATTTACCAGAAAGATGGGAAGTAGATAAAGGGATATTATTTGATTCAAAATCTGAATAGATAACAAAAGGTAGTCTATTTTTGAAATGATAGTTTTTAAATTTAAGAATATTATCTTTCTTTGGCATATTAACTTTACAATAGTCATGATCTAGACATATCTCTTTATGTTTTTCTACTGTTTCCTTGTAAACAGTTTCTACATGTGTGTTGTTTATTTCTATTTTTATCACATAGAAAACTATCTAAATCTTTGATTAAACAATTGTGTGTTTTCATTTTCTTCTATATATAAAAGATCAATTATATTTTCACTTTTCATATTTGAAATATAAACTGGGTATAAAGATTGTTTATTTGTTGGATTTTCTAATGCAAAAACATTTATAGTTAAATTATTTTGTTTTTCTAGTTTTGGGATATCTTTTATTAAAACAGGATATTCAATATTGGTCATATTAATTTCATTCTCATAGGGATGATATTTAGTTACTCTCTCTTTATCTCTAATAGCAGGATATAATTTAGATAATATTGACCACAAGAAACATTTGTTATCTTTCGTGTTTTTAACATTGATAATATTACTTGATTTAAACTTTAAAGGTATATAAGATGAAGCTCTCTGATAATTTTATTTATATGTTTTTACTTCTACACTTTTAATATTTCTAAAAACAAAACCAGAACCTCTTTCTTGATACTCATCAATCCATGCTTCAAATTTATCTTTTAGTTTATTATAAAATTCATCTACATTATTATTTGATTGAATAACTTGAACAGGATGAGAGTAATGATAATGGAGTATTAAATTCAGAAGTAATTATTATCTTCACTTTTATGGGAAATGATTGTATTGTAATTTTATCTTTTAATTTATTAATATAATTAGTTATATCATCTTCGTCTATGTCATCAATAATAGTTTCAGTAATAACATTTTTAAATACTTTGGATTTTTTACTTGCCATTTTATTAGAATACAAATTTAATTATGTTCTATCGTAATATTTAAAATAATCAGGATTGCGAGAAATAAAATCTTGATATGCTATTTTATATTTTTCTTTATTACTTTGATAATGTAATTGTTTTCGTTCTCTGTCACAATCTTTACATTTTCCTCTATGTCCATCTGGACACGTTTTCTCTTTTGCAAATAAATTTAAGAACTTAATTTGATGACATGAGTTACACACTTTTCCTTCACTCATTTTTTTAAAAAACAATTTTTGTTATGTTTAAAATGGAGCATCCAAAAATATATTGTTTACGTTGTAAAAAGCATACTGAAAATGATTCAGTGAAACAAGTAACAACAACCAATAATAGAGATATGTTAAAAGGTATATGTTCTGAGTGTGGATCTAACAAAAATATATTTATATCTGATAGAGAAAAAAATAACAAATAAATTAGCAGATGAATTACATCATAGAGTTATAAAATCTTTTCCTAAAAGACGTGTTCATGTTGATTCAATAGATCAAACATGGGCAGTTGATTTGATAGATATGCAACAATATTCAAAACAAAATAAACACTATAAATATTTATTAGCAGTTATAGATGTTTTTAGTAAATATGGTTGGTTAATTCCTTTAAAAAATAAAACAGGAGTAACAGTAAGTGAAGCATTTAAAACATTATTTAAAGAATGGAAACCAATGTATATTTGGTCAGATAAAGGATCTGAATTTTATAATCGACAAGTAAAAGAATTGTTAAAAACAAATGAAATAGAATTGTACTCAACTGAAAATGAAGAAACATCTAGTGTAGTGGAACGCTGGATAGGAACAATGAAACAACATATGTATAAATATTTTACTGCTCATGAAACTTTTAAATATTATGATATATTAGATAAATTAGTTGAAAATTATAATAATACAGTACATTCTTCTATTAAAATGACACCTGTTGAAGCAAGTAAAGTAGAAAATGAATTAACTGTGTATAAAAATTTATATCCAGAAAAAGAAACGAAAACTGAAAAACCTAAATTCAAAGTTGGGGATAGAGTAAGAATAGCAAAAAAGAAAGGTAAATTTGAAAAGGGTTATACTACTCGTTGGACTAGAGAAATATTTGTAATTGAAGAAGTTTTAAATACAAATCCTGTTACTTATAAAATAAATGATTTAAAAGGCGAAGAAATCAAAGGTAGTTTCTATGAACAAGAATTACAGATTAGTGAGTTTTAGATCTTTTTTCGAGGTCACTCTAGTAGGTGTTTTTTTTCTCATTTCACCACCCCATAACCTCCATCGGAGTTGGCCCACTCAGACTGTTTTTTTTTATTTTTACTTGTGTGTGTCAAACACCCCCTTCATTTTTTCTAATTTACACCACCCATAACCTCCATCGGAGTTGGCACACTACGACTGTTTTTTCTTTATGTCTGTTAGACCCCCAACTCAACATTTTCATTTTTAGCTCACCGTCACGTAGTGACGAGGTGAGCTTTTGGGATCACTTTTTGTCCGTCGTCCGTCGTGCGTCCGTCCGTGCGTGCGTGCGTCCGTGCGTCCGTGCGTAAACAATTTCTTCAAACGACATCTCCTCCTAAACCACATATCGGATTTTGACCAAACTTCACAGGAATGATCCTTAGGTGGTCCCCTTTCAAAGTTGTTCAAATGGTTCCGGACCGTTGCACATCTAGGTCACAGGAGCCAAAAATAGATTTTTTCACCAAAAACTTAAAAAATCTTCTTCTCTAAAAACACAAGGCCCAGGTCTTTGATATTTGGTATGAAGCTTCATCTAGTGGACCCTTACCAAGAGTGTTCAAATTATAGTGCTGGGGCCAAAACTGCCCCAGCCCCGGGGCCCTTTGGTTTTACATGGGCTTAATATAGGGAAAATCTTTAAAAATCTTCTTCTCTGAAACCGCAAGGCCCAGGTCTTTGATATTTGGTAGGAAGCTTCGTCTAGTGGAACCCTACCAAGATTGTTCAAATTATAGTGATGGGGCCAAAAATGCCCCCACCCTGGGGCCCTTTGGTTTTACATAGGCTTATATAGGGAAAATCTTGAAAAATCTTCTTCTCTGAAACCACAAGGCCTAGGTCTTTGATATTTGGTACGAATCTTCATCTAGTGGACCCCTACCAAGATTGTTCAAATTATAGTGCTGGGGCCAAAAATGCCCCCGCCCCGGGGCCCTTTGGTTTTACATGGGCTTAATATAGGGAAAATCTTTAAAAATCTTCTTCTCTGAAACCGCAAGGCCCAGGTCTTTGATATTTGGTAGGAAGCTTCATCTAGTGGACCCCTACCAAGATTGTTCAAATTATAGTGCTGGGACCAAAAATGCTCCCGCCCCGGGGCCCTTTGGTTTTACATGGGCTTATATAGGGAAAATATTTAAAAATCTTCTTCTCTGAAACCGCAAGGCCCAGGTCTTTGATATTTGGTATGAAGCTTCATCTAGTGGACCCCTACCAAGATTGTTCAAATTATAGTGATGGGGCAAAAAATGCCCCCGCCCCGGGGCCCTTTGGTTTTACATGGGCTTATATAGGGAAAATCTTTAAAAATCTTCTTCTCTGAAACCACAAGGCCCAGGTCTTTGATATTTGGTAGGAAGCTTCATCTAGTGGACCCCTACCAAGATTGTTCAAATTATAGTGCTGGGGCCAAAAAATGCCCACGCCCCAGGACCCTTTGGTTTTACATGGGCTTATATAGGGAAAATCTTTAAAAATCTTCTACTCTGAAACCCGAAGGCCCAGGTCTTTGCTATTTGGTATGAAGCTTCATCTAGTGGACCCCTACCAAGATTGTTCAAATTATAGTGCTGGAGCCAAAAATGCCCCCGCCCCGGGGCCCTTTGGTATATAGGGAAAATCTTTAAACTTCTTCTCTGAAACCGCAAGGCCCAGGTCTTTGCTATTTGGTATGCTTCATCTAGTGGACCCCTACCAAGATTGTTCAAATTATAGTGCTGGACCCAAAAATGCCCCCGCCCCGGGGCCCTTTGGTTTTACATGGGCTTATATAGGGAAAATCTTTAAAAATCTTCTTCTCTGAAACCGCAAGGCCCAGATCTTTGCTATTTGGTATGAAGCTTCGTCTAGTGGACCCCTACCAAGATTGTTAGCTCACCTGTCACGTAGTGACAAGGTGAGCTTTTGTGATCACATTTTGTCCGTCGTCCGTCGTACGTGCGTGCGTCCGTCCGTGCGTCAGTGCGTCCGTGCGTCCGTAAACAATTTGTTGTCCGCACGATAGCATCTTCATTTATGATATGATTTTGACCAGACTTGCACACAACTTGTACCCCCATGAGATCTAGGTTCCTTTCTTGAACCAGCCATATCCCATCATGTGTTACTGAGTTATGGCCCCTGAAAGGGCAAAAATTGCCTATTTTGGTCTTGTCCGCACGATAGCATCTTCATTTATGATTTGATTTTAACCAGACTTGCACACAACTTGTACCACCATGAGATCTGGGTTGCTTTTTTGAACCAGCCATATCCCATCATGTGCTACAGAGTTACGGCCCCTGAAAGGGCAAAAATTGCCTATTTTGGTCTTGTCCGCAGGATAGCATCTTCATTTATGATTGGATTTTAACCAGACTTGCACACAACTTGTACCCCCATGAGATCTAGGTGCCTTTCTTGAACCAGCCATATCCCATCATGTGTTACTGAGTTACAGCCCCTGAAAGGGCAAAAATTGCCTATTTTGGTATTGTCCGCACGATAGCATTTTCATTTATGATTTGGTTTTAATCAGACTTGCACACAACTTGTACGCCCATGAGATCTGGGTTCCTTTCTTGAATCAGCCATATCCCATCATGTGCTTCGGAGTAACGGCCCCTGAAAGGGCAAAAATTGCCTATTTTGGTCTTGTCCGCACGATAGCATCTTCATTAATGATTGGATTTTAACCAGACTTGCACACAACTTGTACCACCATGGGATCTGGGTTCCTTTCTTGAATCAGCCATATCCCATCATGTGCTTTGGAGTTACGGCCCCTGAAAGGGCAAAAATTGCCTATTTTGGTCTTGTCCGCACGATAGCATCTTCATTAATGATTGGATTTTAACCAGACTTGCACACAACTTGTACCACCATGGGATCTGGGTTCCTTTCTTGAATCAGCCATATCCCATCATGTGCTTTGGAGTTACGGCCCCTGAAAGGGAAAAATTGCCTATTTTGGTCTTGTCCGCACGATAGCATCTTCATTTATGATTTGATTTTAACCAGACTTGCACACAACTTGTACCATCATGGGATCTGGGTTCCTTTCTTGAACCAGCCATACCCCATTATGTGTTACGGAGTTACGGCCCCTGAAAGGGCAAAAATTGTCTATTTTGGTCTTGTCTGCATGATAGCTGTTTCATTTATGATTTGATTTTAACTTAACTTGCACACATTTTGTACCACCACAAAATATCTCGGTCAAGATCGAATATTGGTCATGTTGGGTCAAAAAGTAGGTCAGTAGGTCAAATCAGGAAAAAAAGCTTGTGAAGACACTAGAGGCCACAGTTTTGGTCCGATCATCATCAAACTAGCCCAGAATGATCATCTTGACAATATCTCAGTCAAGTTCGAATATAGGTGTTGTCGGGTCAAAAAGTAGGTCATTAGGTCAAATCATAGAAAAACCTTCTGAACACACTAGAGGCCACAATTTATGTCCAATCATCATCAAACTTGCTCAGAATGATCATCTTGATAATATCATAGTCACGTTCGAATATGAGTCATGTTGGTTCAAAAAGTAGGTCAGTAGGTCAAATCATAGAAAAACCTTGTGAACACACTAGAGGCCACAGTTTTGGTCCAATCATCATCAAACTTGCTCAGAATGATCATCTTGATAATATTTTGGTCACCTTGGAATATGGGTCATGGCAGGTCAGAAAAGTAGGTCAAATAAGAGAAAAACCTTGTGAACACACTAGAGGCCACATTTTTGGTCCAATCATCATCAAACTTGCTCAGAATGATAAGTCTTGACAATATCTCGGTCAAGTTCGAATATAGGTCAAGAAGTAGGTCAGTAGGTCAAATCATAGAAAAACCTTGTGAACACACTAGAGGCCACAGATTAGGTCCGATCATCATCAAACATGCCCAGAATGATCATCTTGACAATATCTGAGTCATGTTCAAATATTGGTCATGTCGGTCCAAAAAGTAGGTCAGTAGATAAAATCATAGAAAAACCCTCTCATATAAAGGTTTGACCTGTGACTTTGACCTGTGACCTACTTTATCATAACTTTTGAACCATATGAGATAGAGCCTTCATATTTGGCATGTGTGTTCCCTGTGACAAAGTTTTCCCAATCATTCAAATTTTTTTAGCCATGACCTTGACCTTTGACCTACTTTGTCATAACTTTTGGAGCATTTAAGATACAGCCTTCATATTTGGCATAAAGGTTCCTTCATAGGAGTGAGTGTTTGAGTTGAAGTCTCACCGAAAGCTAAGGTCATACAGTGATGGGACCTCTGTTTAAAAACCAATATGAAAGTCTGAAGAAGCTTGGGATCGATACTGCTACCCCAAGGCAAGTAACATGACCACAGTACTATGATGGCTTCTAAACTTCATTGGAATGTTGTGTAGATGACCCTCTAGGAAAATAGCATAACGATTAACAAATGGTCACAAGAGCTAAAAATAGAAAAAACATTGTGAATTTGCTTCAAATGCGAACTCCTTCTAAACCTTTGGGCCAATTGGATTTTAAAACTTCACAGGAATGTTGCCTAGGTGACTCCCTACCAAAATAGTTAAACCTTATTCCACTCCAATGAACAAGATGGCTGCCAGAGCTAAAAATAAAAAAAAATCTTCAAATGACAATTCCTACTGTACTCTTGGGCCAATTTCATTCAAACTTTGAAGTAATGTTGCTTAGATGACCCTCTACCAAAAAGGCTAAAACAATCCCGCTCTGATGAAAAAAATGGCCACCGGAGCTAAAAATAGAAAAATATTGTAAATCTGATTCAAACGTGAACCCCTCCTAAACCCTAAGGCCAATTTGATTCAAACTTCACAGGAATGTTACCTAGGTTACTCCCTACCAAATAAGCTAAAATCACTGCTGATGGCCACCATAGCTAAATATAGAATGTACTCGAGACAGTGACAGACAGGTGAGCGAACCAGGGCCCTGTGGGCCCTCTTGTTTTCATTTTACCCTACCCCAGGGGGTCTATATCCTCCGCCAACTCCGGCTGTTTTTATGCCCCCGCCATTCGAAGAATGGTGGAAAGGGCATATAGCGTTGCCCATGTCCGTCCGTCCGTCCGTCTGTCCGTCCGTTCGTCCGTCCGTGCGTCCGTCCGTGCGTCCCGAAACTTAAACGCAGTCAATAACTTCCTTATTTCTTGATGGATTTTAAAATTACTTGGCAGAAATGTTAACCATCATGAGACGACGTGTCACGTGCAAAACCCAGGTCCGTACCTCCAAGGTCAAGGTCATACTTAGAGGTCAAAGGTCAAAAAAAGGGTCCGAAACTTAAACGCAGTCAATAACTTTCTTATTTCTGGATGGATTTTGAAATTACTTTGGAGAAATGTTAACCATCATGAGTCGATGTGTCACGTGCAAAACCCCGGTCCATACCTCCAAGGTCAAGGTCATACTTGGAGGTCAAAGGTAAAAAAAAGGGTCCGAAAACTTAAACGCAGTCAATAACTTTCTTATTTCTGGATGGATTTTGAAATTACTTTGTACAAATGTTAACCATCATGAGTCGATGTGTCACATGCAAAATCCAGGTCGGTACCTCCAAGGTCAAGGTCATACTTGGAGGTCAAAGGTAAAAAAAAATGGTCCGAAACTTAAACCCAGCCAATAACTTACTTATTTTTGGATGGATTTTGAAATTATTTTGAAGAAATGTTAACCATCATGAGACAATGTGTCACGTGCAAACCCAGATCCGTACCTCCAAGGTCATACTTGGAGGTCAAATGGCATAAAATGGGTCCAAAACTTAAACACTGTCAATAACTTTCTATGAATGAATACGAACATAGACATATTTTTGGGCGGGGGCATCCGTGTCCTATGGACGCATTTCTAGTTTCTATTATGTGTTAGACCCCCAACTCCACATTTTATTTTTTCATTTTATCCATACCTAGGGGTCTATATCTTCCGCCAACTCCGACTGTGTTTTTTCTTAGACCTCTACTCCACATTTTATTTTTCATTTTTTACCCTACCTAGGGGGTCTATATCTCCCGCCAACTCCGGCTGTTTTTTTTTTTATGTGTGTGTTAGACCCGCCCCTATCTCTCTCTCCGTGATGTTTTTTTTTTTCGAGGGGTCCCCTATAGTGGGTGTTTTTTTTTATGTGGGGGAGAAGCTAAAATTTTTTTTTAGGGGTGGTCTAGTGAAGCTAAAAAAATATTTTTTTAGGGTGTGGTCTAGAGAAGCTAAAATTTTTTTTAGGGGGTGGTCTGGAGAAGCTAAAAAAAATGTTTTTTAGGCTGTGGTCTGGAGAAGCTAAAAAAAAATTTTTTTTAGTGGGTGGTCTGGAGAAGCTAAAAAAAATTTTTTAGGGGGGTGCGTTAGACTCGTCCAAACCCTATACTACTAAAATTGTCAGTTGTCATCTGTTGTCCTGCAACAACACATTCAAGCGACATCAGACCTCTGAAGCCACTAAGCTGATTGGGTCCAAATTTTATCTGTAGCATCCTTGGGCGCAGGGCTTCCATGGTTAATTAAAATACTTTGCTGCCAGTCGGCAGTGCCCCCTGAGCTCTGGTGAGCATAGTGGCCCATGGGCCTCTTGTTGTTTCAGCCATGAAAGCCCCATTCAACCCATTAAGCTTCCCACTTCATTTTGACCCAAATATATTCTCTTTTTGGTAAATTAAGCCTCCCAACCCAAACATCAATATTTTCCATTTGGCTAATTAAGCCTCCCCACTCTAAAAAAAATCTACCCCAACTGGCTGCGACATACCAAGGGCACTCGGCGAGTGCCTCGTATAGGCAAAACCCCAGAGCCCCAGGGGGCGGCCCACCACCCTCGCCGGCCTTGGGGATCGGGTCCGGGATAAGGAAGTAATCTATGTTCTGCGGCGTCTGATCTGGGCCTGCACTGTTTGCCAGGGTCTACTCTTAAAGGAAAGAATTTGCTCCTCAGTTGTTGCGAATTAGGCCGGGCGACAGGGCTTGAGATGTCATTTCATCGGGTAAAAGTCCGATAAAATGGAAGCAACGTCTCCAAGATGATCTTTACAGTGTAGATGGGACGTTAAACCTCAAATCAAACAAACAAAAGTCTAAAAATGGAATATAAATATGTACCTTCATATGTATGTATGTGTTAATTATCCGAAAATATCCTGACACTGCATTAGACAATCTCGACACCCCGACTGTCCAATAAATAAACACGAATATGCTATCAATTTTCACTAGCGGAAATAATATTACGTCAGCCGACTAAATCTTTTCAATTTCGCAGTTTTTTTTTTTATTTTTAATTATTGCTATACGTATGGAAGTCTTTTGCTAACAGACTCAGTTTTTTATAGATAAAAAAGAAAAGTATCATCAATTTATTTTATGTGTTACGCAATTCGTAAATCAAAGCTTATCATTGTTAAAACGTCATATCGTTAATCGTCCTTTGTTGGGACAACTCGTAAGCTCTAGCGCTAAATTCTCTCTCTGCCCCCCCTCCCCCTTGTTTCCTCTAGTAAGTTATCTAACAACTTTCGAAAAACATCCGCCCAGTTTAGAAACTGAATGTAGGGGAATGCCAAACACCGGCGGTTACGAAAAAAGCATGCGAAACAACCCCCCCCCCCAAAAAAAAAAAAAAATTACCAGGCTCCTGAAGGGGTGTTTTGCTGTTTTTTGGCGTGAGTTCGAATCTTCACTTTTTAGAGAGTTGGTCTGCGCAGTTCTCTATGAGATTAATAAGCCACAAAGCCTGACACACCCATTCCCAGGATAATGAAGGCAATCTCGCGGTATTTCTGGTCGTCACTCGGTTGGTAAAAGTCGGAGAGCTGGGGTTCGGGCCCTAGGTCAGCAAGGCTGACATTTTTCCCGGTGACCTGCGCATACAGGCGCATCGCGTCATCGACGTCTTTGAAGGTTTGAACGGCGTGCCCCTGGCGGCGGAGTTCCTCATTGATGAAATAAATACGCTCGGTCCGTTTTCGAGACCATTCTGCCTCTGCAGCCTGTAATTGTTCAACCGCTTTATCGTGACGCTTGCGCTCTTCGTCGACGCCAGAGCTCTTCAAACTGGAGAACAAGTAGTTCGATCCCGAGAACGTCACCAGGGCACCGCCAACGAGCATAGCAATACTTGCCATTACTTCATGATATCAGCAGATAGCATGTCTTTGGTTGCCATGGCGAGAGCGACGTCAACTATGACCATGCTCACATCGCGGGGTATGAAGTATAGTTTCGGGGGGCTACCCCAATCGCCATCTTGCCAAGCCGGGCGTATCCCGCAGCGATGCCACAGACGACTGCGCTATGGTAGAGCGCGTTGACAAGCATTTTACCATCAGCTGCCGAGATTGTCATAATAATGACATATAGAATGGGTCTGGGCTTGTCTTTAATTTTGGTTGCTGCGAAACAACAAGCCACTTGGGTATCGACGCTGTCGATAAGTCAACGGGGGGCGGTGCCACTTGTGGCGTTTGTACCGCCTGTGTGGCGCGCAAGCGCAGAAGAAACATGAGTGCACTGCCCGTAAGACAAGCCCCAATGATCCATGGGGTCCAGTCGGTTAGTCTATGGTTGTGTGCTGCACCACTGTGTGACGGTTCCTTTGAGACCATTTCCTTTGGAGGAATACTGACATCAGCTGCGCTGACTGGTGGACGAAATACGTCTTTGGCCTTCCGAAGCTGTTCGAGCAGCCGTTCCTGTTTGGCCTTTCTGGCAGCAGCTCCAGCACGCCCAGCCGCCACTTGTTTTCGGATCCTTAACCGTGTTGCTTCGCAAAGGCTTAGGGGTCGTAACTCTGTCTGCCGGACCCTGTGCTGGCTCTCGATTCTCCTCTTGCTCCGCAACAATCTGCTCGTTCTCCGACATCGTTTATATCATAGATGTTAATAGGGCATTGATGTTAAAATCGACAGTGCTTCCATGTAGTAAGCGGCAGTTAGCGGCGCCAAGTACATGCCATAGCGATGGTAGAGCTCGCAGGTAGCACTGCTAAGTGCGTGTCCGACAGACGGGTCGCCCTCGAGGTCAGCAATAAGACCAGGTTGGTTTTCGGCCGGTATCGGGAGAAACATAGATGCCAGCCCCGGATAAAGATGTAGCGCTGTAGACCCCAGCGTCTTCGTCATCGCTGCCCAAAGCCTTGTTTCATAGCGGGCGTAAAGCTTTTCGATTTCGCTATTGTCCAGAGCGTCGATCTGTTTTGCGGTGGGGACCTTCCCATGCACCACTAGTCCATACTGCTTGGCTTGGCCTCCCACTACCAGTGCTGCGAGCCTTTCACGGTATTTTTGCACCCGTTTCTCGAGGAGCGGCTCCTCATGACCGTCTGACGTCGCTGCCGTTCCTTCCAAGGTTGGGGCTTCAGCGTTCTGCCTTTGCTCTGTCGTTCCTATCAGCTCATCGATCAGTACGTCACAGTCCATAGCTATTGCTTTGCGATTCATTGCGAGTTGGCGGACCAGTCTAATATAGTGTCGAAAGCGCTGGCAGAAGCGTGCGTGTGTGTTAACACACATCCGAGTAATGTTAAAATACTGCCTAGCAATAAAGAACAGCAGTACCAGCTGCGCGCCAAGCATTGTGATTAGCAGTCCTTCAGTTACTTCGTACATTACTTAACACCATATAAGCAGCTGGTCGGTCTGTCTTTAATAAAAGCTTAGCATGCTTTGTCTCGAGAACGCTAGCTCTGACAGCATGTCTTTCATTTTCGTCAAAGCCTTCGTGGCCGAGCAGTCATCGATGATATATAAGGTAGGCTCGCCCATAAACACCTGGTAAAACGCTTGCATGTAATCGTGAAGGCGCTCGCCGGGGTCTAGAACGTAGACCTCAGGGTCGGTCCAGATCCAGGGGCGCTGGTATGTTTTATTATACTTTATGGTGGGGCAGAGGACCACGATGTGCCGAAAGAACTCCCTGTAGGGGCCTTCGAGTAGATCGAGGATATAAACGTTTTTTCCGCATCCCGTTTACCCGCATATTGTCGCCGAATGGGCCGTTCGCGGTAGGAGATTTTTTAATCGTTCCTCAGGAACATTAATAGACTGCTGAGACGAACCGGCCATTTTCGATGTTAAGCTGTGCATCCATGATGATGTACAGATAGATGTTCAATGCGCCAGCAGCCTCGGCTCTTTTCGTTATCTGGATGGTCACACCTTCGCTGGCATTCTCTGTCCGCCTGCTGGAGCCGTGGAGCCGATCATCGTTGCTTGTCCTGAGGTCAAGCCACAGCGCGCACTTGCTGGTGAGGTATTCTGCAATGCTGACGTCGGCTAGGGCAAGGTCTTTTTCGACCATTGCCACTTCAGGGTGTCGCTTGCTACCGGCTGCGAAGAGCTTCCTCGCTTCATCAAACATCTGGTAAGAGCGCATCCCTTGGCTGAAGAGTTGGTTGGGGACCCCCTCGATGGTGACCTCGACCTTGGCGATTTTCGGGTTATAGAAGGCCTCTGTGTTGCGAGCGAAGGGTTGTTACGTGGCTTCATCCTCAAAGAGCATCAGGATGCCCTTCATGCTGCGGGCAGGCACGTTGAGATTGATATTCCAGAGAGTGTCGCTCTTGTCTTTACCGACTGTGCGATGCCGCAGTACCCTGTCATACAGGATCGAAATGCGGCTTCTGTACTGGTTGTTGATCGTTTGGGCCAGCTCTTGCAGGGTGACCATGCCATACTCGAGACAGATGTTTCCAATGTCGAAAGAGGCACCTCTGCCTGTGACCTGGATCACACGGTTGTAGTCGTTGAACGTGAGCTCATACTCGACTCGGTCGCCCAGCGAACTCTGGTAGAATGGCATGTGGTTCTCGAGTAGCTCGAAGTCCAGTGGGATGTAGAAACGATTGCCGAAAGCATCGGCGACGGCTTTGTCCGCTAAAACGGACTCCTCTTTGTTCCCAGCATTGATTCGGATCCTCGTCGTATTTTGGTTTTCCGACGTATCAATGCCTTGGTACTGGCCATTTTTCCTCTCTGAAGCCGTCCTACAGAGATCGCGGTAGCAGTGGTACACATCACTGTCGTCGATGCTAAGGACCTCATTTCCCGAAATTTTAATAACGGTCTTTTTCTCGAGGGCACGACCTAGGTTCTGAACCAAGGTCCGATTGGCATCTTTGCTGTGCAGCGTGATCGTGAAGGCCAACCTCGCGGTCCCGGGGACGATGACATCATGTTGGCCGAGGTTGTGGAATCGAACGAGAACCTGCTGGTTTGGGCCGATCGTGCTGGGGTTGTTAGTTATCGACACCGATTGCCTCACCCCTTTCCCCCAAGGGGTTCGCGGAGGCCCCGGTAGGGGTCAAGCTTTCGACCCCTTGGGAAAGCAATCTCGACCCTAGTGCTTGCACTAACCGGCGGCGGGGAGAGTGTACCGGCTCCGGCTCCAAAGCCACCCGGCAAGGGCGGGGTCAAGGAGTTGGTAAAAAAGCACATACAGTCCCTCGGCGTGCCCTGGCCAATTTGGCCGTCAAGGCCGCGGCTGCCCTGCCCGGAATCATCGGGTCCATCGTCTCTTGGCTCTTGAGCACGCTAGGGAAGGCCGCTTCGTGGCTCGCAGATAATTTGTGGGCCTTGGTCATCGGCGTGGGGGCCTTCTTCTCATGGCTGCACGGGACTGGTTATCACGACCGCTCAACCAACCAAAGCACCACTAAGCCAACCCCGATCCCTGCGACTATGAGACCTGTTTTTTAGCTCCACTGGCCGAAGGCCAGCGGGGCTATTGTCATGGCCCTGTGTCCGTCGTGCGTCCGTGCGTCCGTGCGTTAACTTTTTTTCTTTAAACATCTTCTCCTCCTAAACTACTGGGCCAATTGTAACCAAACTTCACAGGAATGTTCCTTACATAGTCCTCTTCTAAATTCCTTCAAAGAATTTTGTTACACCCAGAACTCTGGTTACCATGGCAACAAAACCACAAAAAAATAAAAATCTTTAAAAATCTTCTCCTCCAAAACCACCTGTTGGATTTCATTTTTATTTTGCATGAATGTTCCTTGGGTGGACCTCTTTCAGATTCCTTGAAGAAATTTTGATCCGACAAAAAACATGGCCGCCATGGGCGGGGCTTATTTTCCCTATTTAACATATAGTGTAATGCTAAAACATCTTCTCCTCCTAAACTACTGGGCCAATTGTAACCAAACTTCACAGGAATGTTCCTTACTTAGTCCTCTTCAAAATTCCTTCAAAGAATTTTGTTACACCCAGAACTCTGGTTGCCATGGCAAAAAAAAACAACACAAAAAAATAAAAATCTTTAAAAATCTTCTCCTCCAATCCCACCTGTTGGATTTCATTTTTATGTTGCATGAATGTTCCTTGGGTGGACCTCTTTCAGATTCCTTGAAGAAATTTTGATCCGACAAAAAGACATGGCCGCCATGGGCGGGGCTTATTTTCCCTATTTAACATATAGTGTAATGCTAAAACATCTTCTCCTCCTAAACTACTGGGCCAATTGTAACCAAACTTCACAGGAATGTTCCTTACTTAGTCCTCTTCTTAATTCCTTCAAAGAATTTTGTTATACCCAGAACTCTGGTTGCCATGGCAACAAAACCACACAAAAAATTAAAAATCTTCTGCTCCAAAACCACCTGTTGGATTTCATTTTTATTTTGCATGAATGTTCCTTGGGCGGACCTCTTTCAGATTCCTTGAAGAAATTTTGATCCGACAAAAAACATGGCCGCCATGGGCGGGGCTTATTTTCCCTATTTAACATATAGTGTAATGCTAAAACATCTTCTCCTCCTAAACTACTGGGCCAATTGTAACCAAACTTCACAGGAATGTTCCTTACTTAGTCCTCTTCTAAATTCCTTCGTAGTGACGAGGTGAGCTTATGGGATCACTTTTCGTCCGTCGTCCGTCTTTTGTCCGTGCTTCTGTGCGTCCGTAAACAATTTCTTTAAACGACATCTCCTCCTGAACCACTGATCGGATTTTGACCAAACTTCACAGGAATGATCCTTAGGTGGTCCCCTTTCAGAGTTGTTCAAATGGTTCCGGTCCGTTGCACATCTAGGTCACAGGAGCCAAAAATAGATTTTTTTCACAAAAAACTTAAAAAATCTTCTTCTCTGAAACCACAAGGCCCAGGTCTTTGATATTTGGTATGAAGCTTCATCTAGTGGACCCCTACCAAGATTGTTCAAATTATAGTGCTGGGGCCAAAAATACCCCCGCTCCGGGGCCCTTTGGTTTTACATGGGCTTATATAGGGAAAATCTTTAAAAATCTTCTCTGAAACCGTAAGGCCCAGGTTTTTGATATTTGGTATGAAGCTTCATCTAGTGGACCCCTACCAAGATTGTTCAAATTATGGTGCTGGGGCCAAAAATCCCCCCGCTCCGGGGCCCTTTGGTTTTACATGGGCTTATATAGGGAAAATCTTTAAAAATCTTCTCTGAAACCGTAAGGCCCAGGTCTTTGATATTTGGTATGAAGCTTCATCTAGTGGACCCCTACCAAGATTGTTCAAATTATAGTGCTGGGGCCAAAAATGCCCCGCTCCGGGGCCCCATGGTTTTACATGGGCTTATATAGGGAAAATCTTTAAAAATCTTCTTCTCTGAAACCGCAAGGCCCAGGTCTTTGATATTTGGTATGAAGCTTAATCTAGTGGACCCCTACCAAGATTGTTCAAATTATTGTGCTGGGGCCAAAAATGCCACCGCTCTAGGGCCCTTTGGTTTTACATGGGCTTATATAGGGAAAATCTTTAAAAATCTTCTTCTCTGAAACCTTAAGGCCCAGGTCTTTGATATTTGGTATGAAGCTTCATCAAGTGGACCCCTACCAAGATTGTTCAAATTATAGTGCTGGGGCAAAAAATGCGACCGCCCCGGGGCCCTTTGGTTTTACATAGGCTTATATAGGGAAAATCTTTAAAAGTCTTCTTCTCTGAAACACAAGGCCCAGGACTTTGATATTTGGTATGAAGCTTCATCTAATAGACCTCTACTAAGATTGTTCAAATTAAAGCCCTTGGGCCAAAAATGTCCCCGGTCTGGGGCCCTTTGGTTTTACATAGACTTATGTAGGGAAAATCTTTAAAATTCTTCTTCTCTGAAACCACAAGGCCTAGGTGTTTTATATTTGGTATGAAGTTTCTTCTAAAGGACCCCTACCAAGATTATTCAAATTATAGTGCTGGAGCCAAAATTGCCCCCGCCCCGGACCCCTTTGGTTTTACATAGGCTTATATAGGGATAATCTTTAAAAACCTTCTTTTCTGAAACCGCAAGGCCCAGGACTTTGATATTTGGTATGAAGCTTCATCTAATGGACCTCTACCAAGATTGTTCAAATTATAGCCCTGGGGCCAAAAATGCCCCCGCCCCGGGGCCCTATGGTTTTACATAGACTAATATAGGGAAAATCTTTAAAAGTCTTCTTTTCTGAAACCACAAGGCCTGGGTCTTTGATAGTTGGTATGAAGCTGCATCTAGTGGACCTCTATCAATATTATTCAAATTATAGCACTGAGACCAAAAATGTCCCCGCTCTGGGGCTCTTTGGTTTTACATCGACTTATATTGGGAAATCTTTAAAAATCTTCTTCTCTGAAACTGCAAGGCCCAGGCCTTTAATATTTGGTATGGAGCTTTATCTCGTGGACCTCTACCAAGATTGTTCAAGGTAAAGCCCTGGGGCCACAAATGCCCCCACCCTGGAGCCCTTTGGTTTTACATAGATTTATATAACCCCGGGGCCATTTGGTTTTGCATAGGCTTATGTAGGGAATATCTTTAAAAAAAAAATCTTCTTTTCTGAAACCGCAAGGCCCAGGTCTTTGATATTTGATGTGTAGCTTCATCTAGTGGACCTTTGCCAAGATTGTTCAAATTATAGCCTTTGTTGATGTTTGGTATGAAGCTTCACCTTTAAGACCTCCCTCAACATTACGTACATTAAAGCCCTGGGGCAAATAATGGCCCTCTCTGGGGCCCACTTGTTACACTATGGATCAGGTGAGCGATCCAGGGCCATCATGGCCCTCTTTTTTTACCCATTGCATGCGGGAAAACCCTAAATGGGTACCTTGGCAAACAGTGCTGGCCCAGATCAGACCCCACAGAACACCGTGTCTGATCAGGGCCTGCACTATTTGCTAACAGAATTTTCCATCAAAAATAGAAAAAATACGCCTGACACCCCTTATATGACAAATGGACTGGTCCAACATATAGCAATAGAAGAGTTCACTAGTATACAATTGGTTAATGTAATAAATATGACAATTGTCTGAAGTTGGCCGTTGGAGCGACAGGCCCTCTTGGGCCTCTTGTTCTTCTTCATGGTCGAGACCGGATTCCAAGTCTGCTGGCGGAGCAACCGCGGCAGACGTAGTCGACCCTTCGGGCGGTGGCCCTGCTGGTGAGGCAGTTTTCCTCTGGAATGTCCTATCGACTTTAGAGGCAGGATTGATCAGTGCTACCTTGTTTATTCCTGGGTTGTGGCCGATGGCGGCGTCTGACCCCGCTATTTGGATTTGGTTATTATAGCCTTGGACATTGCGGGGATGGAGTGCCATGTCGCTCTCCCGCAGACGTAATCCAGTGGTGTGGATGCATATTGCAACGTCTTTTGATAGCGATCGATGCTGCTGGGGATATCGACGGGTGATGCGATGGCGTCTTCGAGATTCGCCATATACTGCGTTTGGGCATCGAACCCCGTCCCAAATTGGAGAATGTTGGAACGGGTCTGAGCTTGCGCTCCCAAGATTGCCAAAACGTAAGTCCGAATCGAGTCGTTGAGGCGCTCGACACCCGATTGCGTGAAACCTTCTGATTTACCGAGAATGAACATCGTCCACGCCTTTGAAATATCCACATTATGGCGTATGGCATCCTTCGGGTGCAAGAAGGGGATATCGGAGTTGTGTTCACTGCGCCATTGCTTCCGGAGAAGACTCAAACCATGCCATGAAGAGACTAAAAGGTCCGAGGCCTTGACACCCGTGGTCAAGCTTTTGCCTCCAATCCGTATCAGGTGAAACGGCGAACTCCTCGCAAAGCCGCTTGTAAGCCCTGGAGTCATACTGGTTATTGAACCATGAATCGGACTTGTCCCCAGGGAGGGCGACTTTTAGCTCCTCAAGCAGACGCCTCGTCGTATAATAGACATGAAAGCAATACAGGCTTTAGATATTTAGATGATTTATTAAATATTGATAATACCTATTTTGATGGTTTGATCAGTCAGATTTACCCCCAAGAACTTCAGTTAAATAAAGCAAATTCTTCTGATACCGAGGCCCCGTTTTTGGATTTACATCTATCTATTTGTAGATGCATTTGTTTCGTGCAAAATTTATGATAAACGCGATGACTTTGATTTTGAGATTGTAAATTTTCCTTTTTTTGGATGGTGATGTTCCTCGTGCGCCATCCTATGGCGTTTATAATTCGCAATTAATTCGATTTGCTAGAGTGTTTAGTCATGTAACTGACTTCAACACTCGTAATAAATTATTAACGGCTAAACTCCTTAATCAGGGTTATCAGTACCATAAACTACGCAAAGCCTTTTCAAAATTTTATAGACGCCATTCTGATTTAAATTCAAAATTCAATATTGGACTTAAATCTCTTCTGCAACAAGGTCTAATCGGAACCCGAATTTTATGGTGACTTAGTATATAAATTCAGAAAAATATATAACCGCAATGACTTCAGCACCCAATTTCGTAAAATCATTCTTCGATATAAAAAGATTGGGTACAACATGGATATTATACGACAGACTGCATGCATGGTAGTTAACCCAATCACGGTTGGCAACTTTGCTTCCCTCTTTAATTGCACGCCGGTGGGTCAGGCCTCAGATTCTATGATGGCTCCAACGTAAAGGCTTATTGAAAATTAGAGAGATAGTGTTGGTTGGTGCCTGATGCTCTGTCTCTGGTCGGGCTCATCGGAGTCTAACTGTTGGTTTTCTTTTGCTCCAGCATTTCAGTGGTTTCTTGCTGTCAAGTCCTCACCGTTGTCTCACCTCTGTGGTTCTTTGATTTTTGTGTTCACGGAGATGTTGCACTGATGAGTTAGGAGGCCTTCATGCCGACTGAACACATTATTTGTCTAAATCGCGACGGAAGTAAGGGCGAGGATTGTGGCCACGTAAAATCGATTTAAGCCCCCCAGTGGAAATCTTCCACTGACCGTTCCAAGGCGGCTCTTCTGTGGTGATTTATTTATGTTGTTGTTTGATACTTACTGTGTGTATCACTTGTGTCTTTTGGTTTTGGATGGCCATAAGGCCATTTTGTGGGAAAGTAACTGTCCTTATGGCCTTCCTTTGTTTAGGTTTCAATTATGGTCTGGTCGCTTAATGTTTGTATTGCTTTCCCTTTGGTGTCTTTTATGGGTTGAGTAAGTTAATTGTATCAATTCCTGATCTTTGTTTTACTTCTACTTTGCAAGAAGGGGCTCCGCCACTTGGAGATGGTCCTGGAATGAGACACCACATCCGGCGGTTGCGCACCAAACCGCAAAGTTCAGCTGGCACTGCCACCAGCTGAAGGGGGAGTGCTGCCAGCTCTCCCACGCCTTCTTTGCCATATTGACGTCCCCGGTAAGCGGAGGGTTTTAATAAACGGCGAAGACGTCCGGGTACTTGGAAAGGAACTTACTTCACTTATCGTCGACCATTATGACTAGGACGGGCGCCCCTGCTGCTGACTCTTTATATTTGAAATGGCCGCCTGCCTCATATTTTGCTGAGCTATTCAACGTAAACGCCTTTGTATCCATACCCATTTTGGTGATTATCATGTACATCACACTCACCGACGTTCAAAACGATGTGCCAATCAATTTTGACAGGACCCTGTCTCCGGGTGAGCAAGAGATTGCTCTCTGCGAGTTGACGTATTATCACTGGTGGTACAACATATGCACGGTGAAAAGGAACAATAAGGTCTCAAATAAAAAGACTGAAAAACCAATACCTGACGGGTATTATAACGTCTGTGAGTTGAACGAAAAGGTGTTTCAACGGTTGGGCGCCGAACTCGCTCTAGATGAACCCTCTAGTCTACTGCAATTAACGGTAAAGCCTGGAGAAGTTATTACCATGGATCGCGAATTAGCAATATTTCTTAAGCTTTTCTGACAATACTTTCAAACCCCCTCACGTGGCGCTGATCAATGACAATGGCTATCACTTGGAAGAAGGCAGCACCAAGACGTTCACTGCAAAGAAGCCCCACAAGATTGCCGTCCATCGTGAGGTCTACTTTCATCTTACTGAATTAAGTACTTCAGATAATCTGCATAACGGTCGCCCCTCTACACTGCTTAGATCTGTCCCCGCCGAGAACGAAAAGTGTGGAACTGGAAGAACTGAATCATTTCCCATCTGACAGTACAAAAGGTTGTCGTCAGGGCCTATTTCACAGCTAACCATCTCACTTAGAGATACCAACGGGGAGATGTTACCATTCGAGTATATGAGCGCAACCCTACATATAAGGAATGGTTGACGCAAGCGGCCCCAGTGGGGTCAGAAAATGCCCTGGGGTGGCTTTGGCCGATCTTGGTGACACTGAGGGGTTCGATAAGGACGGGAAGGAAGATGCCTTCCAGCTCTCTGATGAGGTCTACAGAAGAAAAGAGGTATCCGAAGCGGGGTCATTGGCATTCGGTGATCTCAGCGACGTAGATACCTCACATGCCGTTCCAAAGCGGGTTCATACGCTGGCCTTCACTTGGAGCAAGTGGGTTGCTTTTGCAGACCCCTTCCAACAAACAGGGTGGCTTATTGACATTCAAATCTCGTCTCCGTACGTTGTGACTGGAAAGGAGCATAAAAGTTAGGAAGGTAGTGAATAGTGGCACTCGACTGTGCTGGTATATCCCCGGGACGAAGAACATTGTCGTTTCCGAAGGTAACGTGCTAAAGACAAGCAACAACCGGCAGTGAATCCTGAAAATAGTCTTCGAATCCCCCCCCCCAGCGGGAATCATTGGTATCAACTTGCCAACATCATCGATCATCCTTGATCTAATTCTCGGAGATAGACCCGCCGACTTTGTTGATGTGTTACCCGGCTTCAAGCTCAAGTGGAGTCAAGCAAATACTAATAAAGAAGTTGGAATTTATATACAAGTACAAGAATCGCCTCGAGTGCAGTTCACTCTTGAAGTAATCCAACACCAAGTTTATTACCGTCATTTAGACCTACATAATATTTTTATAGGCCCAGTATCTCTCAAAAGGCTGCGATTTACGCCCGGTGCGCTCACAACAGACCAAGCTATAGTCGTTATTAGCCAGTAGTCTATTTAAACCCACCCAGCTCGAGGGGTAGTACACGATGGGCTTGAAAGAACCTAGGACTTGAAACCGGAGACAAACACCGCCTTCAGCACGTGGCCGAGGTCAAAGTCCGTCTCGAAAAAGAGCACGACTTCAGAGCCCTGCTGTACAAGAAATACAGACGCGGGGCTAATGTTGTTGATGGGATTGATACCGCGTTTACTGCGACTAGCGTAGGGCTGGCTGCTTCTGGCGTCGGGCTCTTGTCAACTATCATCGCGACGTCAGTCGCCATTGGCCTTGGAGCTGGGGCGATTGTTTGTGGGTTGCTGGGCGTTGGCGGGAAATGTATTGGACGAAAACTCCAAACAAAGGCCAAAAACACGACGAGATTCGTATCTTGGCTGAGTCGAAGCTGAACTCAATCGCCAACCGCATTTCTATCGCGCTGAACGACGATGATATATCTGAAACAGAATTTCGCCTGATTCTGTGTGAAAAAGACAAGTTCGATCAGATGAAAGAAGAAATTCGTCAGCGCCAGAAAGATACTGTTGGTTTGTCGGAGGAGGAAAAAAAAGAAGTTGTTTCAACGAGGGAGAGACGATGCGTTAATGACGGCCCGTACCAAGCTGTGGGAAGAGTTGGACAAATCTGGTCACAGTGGCACCTGAATATTTCATGCTGGCGAGCTTAAAAGAGTGCAGGCTGCCTAGACAAGCAGTTGTTTCCGTTAGAGACTTAATGCAACAATAAATACTTGGATCGGCGCCTTGCGAATATTTTTTACAGCCCTTAGGGTAACTGGATGGGTCTTGAGGCCATAAAGAAGCTTGCTTCTGCGGCTAAGACCTCAAAAGATGGGGCCCGAGCTTGGTTGAAGAAGCAGGCCATATGGCAGATCTACCTCGCCGCCCCGCAGCACGTTCCACGACCCAAATTCGACATTACCAAGCCGAACGAGGTCCATCAAGCTGACCTGCTCTTTCTGCCACACGACCGTGTTCGCAAGCGCACGTTCAAATACACCCTTACCGTGGTTGATGTAGCCTCACGCTTCAAAGAAGCTGAGCCTCTGGCCACTAAAGAAGCCAAAGGGGTTGCTGAAGTTTTGTCTCGCATCTACAGGCGAGGCCCGTTGAGGTGGCCCAAATTGCTCCAGGTCGACCCTGGTCGCGAGTTCATGGGCTCTGTCAGCCAGCTGTTGGCAAAGCACTCTGTCCGGGTTCGGTGCGGTCGGGTTGACATCCATCGGGACCAAGGGATCGTAGAACGCTGGAACCGGACCCTCGCAGAGCGGCTCTTCGGACACCAATACGCTCAAGAGATGCGCCTTCCTTCAGGTCAAAGGTCGACTGAGTGGGTGGCTCGGCTGCCTGGCGTCGTAGCAGCTCTGAACGGTGAAGTGACAAGGTTGACTGGCAAAAAAACCCTCAGATGCTATCAAGGCCAAGACGCTGCTCCGCAGCACACAAAAACCCTCCTCTGTAGTTTCTGGTCGTTCTGTTGGTCTCGAGGAGACAAAAATCCCCTCCGGCGTCGGCGTTCGCTATTTGTACCAGCCTGGCGAGCTTAAAGGTGACCGTCGACGCGCTACAGACCCTGTGTGGTCTCTTGATGTGTACCGGCTGGGACGCTGGGTGACCAAGTCTGATGAGCCCGTGGTGAATAAATTGCAGGATGGACCTCAGCGCGGCTTTGTGCACGAAGAACTTCTTGTTGCGCCTCGCGACACTCAGATTCCTCCGGATGGGGTTCTCAAACGCTGAGCGCAGCCGCTCCTCTTTTTCGGTTGCACTCGAGACAGGTCAACCTGATGTTGTCGCGGACGTGGCCCCCCGAGTTGTCTAACCAGTCAACGCTGAACTGCTGGGTGTCCTTTGGTTGGTTAGCCCATAGGAGCTCAATATCGCACGCGGCACAGTGATTGTTCTGTGCCTCCTAAAGTTCTAGGATTTGACAAACCTTCAGGTTAAACCGGAGCCCCTTGGCTTGGTCTTTCGCTTGTGGGCCACAAGCTTCTTTACAATAACCTTGCGGAGCTGCTGCTCGGTGAGTATGGGTGACCCCTCAGAACCCTCCTCTGGCGGACAGACTACCAGTTCGAGCTGGTGCATGTACTCCACCCTTGACCCTGCCAAATATGCGAGATTGGACCACTGCAGGAAGTCATCAATAATCCAGACTTTTTGGGGGTCTGCGACGGGCGGTTTGCAAGGAAACATTGACAACGTCGTTCAGAACGAGTCTCGCTCTCCATCCAGCACCAAGGGCCCAGGTGTGGTGACCATTACGTTGTGCTGCCGAGTATCCTTGGGACGATATAGCAGAGGAACGGATAGGTCGGGGAAATACTTCTCATGGCTCTCGAACAGCCGCATCTGGGCCCGGTCACGAACCTTCCGCCTCGAGGTCAGGATCAAGTCCCCCGGCTTCCAAGCTTCCACGAATCTGTCCTATCCAAGACAGGCCGGTAGCGCTTGTCTCATAGCCCGACATTGTTCTCGGTCTGGTTGGAGACGGATCTCTTTTTTTTAGAGCTTTCAGAGCCGGTTCTTTTGCCCTGTGGTCGGTCGGGACCTCTTCATAGTAATCGGCTCTCCGTTGCAACCAGTTGTGCGGCATTTCTCCGGCGATTGGGGGCGGCTGCCCCTGGTCGCCACAACAGATAACCTGGACGCCACGACCATCGAGCCAGTCGAGGAAGGTTTCCAGAGTGGGGCGGGGCACTGTGCAGATCTCGTCCCAGATTATCGCGCGGGGAATGAGCTTCTGTCCCATCCTTTCGGGTGTCCAGTCTGTCTGGCCACTCCAGCGGAAGAAGCTGTGATAGGTCTGGGCCTGGACGCCCCTGGCCCGCATCTCTTTGGCCAGTCGATGGGTCGGGGTGAAGACGAGGGGGTTCTTGCCGCGGAAGAGCTCGATCGCTCGGTTTTGTCTTGCCGTTACCTCCACCACCGTTTAGGTAACTCATCTGGTGTCGGGGCAGGGGATCGTCATAAAGTGGCGCGGACGAATCGGGCAGGTCTTTGATGTTTGCTATATATTCAGGGTCGGGCGCGTAGACCGCGTGCCATTATGGCATGTAGAGTTGTTCACCCTTGTCGCGCCATTGAGCTGGGGCAATCACGTCTCATGGTGGCATCGGTTTCTCCTCCTCGTGGCGGGTGTAACAGATGCGACATTTTCCTTTTGGGTGGGTTTTATGAGTTTGAAAGCCTCAACTACCTCTAGTTTAAAGAGTGCCGCTTTACGGACATAGATAGAATCGGTAGCCACTCGGACAACCTCATCTGGTTCAAACCTTGAAAGCATGGCGATTAGATTGATGCAGGCGTAGGCCAGCATGCTCGCCCCCAGGTGAGCGTACTGTGGTTGGGAGCCATCATAATACGTGAGAATATAGCCTAGAGGACACTTTTCGGGAGCTCCGACCAGAGTACCGCTTTGGCGGGCTCTAGCACGAGAAAGTCGAGTTCTCCCTGGTCAGTCACAAGCCTTCGTGTCAGCCTGTTAACACCAACTTCGTTGGAAGCTCCATTTGCACCTTTGGCGCCCTGGGTGAACTTGCCGATAACACTGCAGCCTTGGTCACGGTCTTCTGGGAGCCACACATCGGTTTGCTTCTTAAAGGTGATAATGGCTTCCCGAACCTTGAGGCTCTTAAGCAAGCCAGACTCTGTGAGGAAGGTAAGGAGCTGTGTTGGGGCCCACCCACCTCTTTCGGAGGCGAAATGCTTCCCGAACAAGGCAGGGGTGACAGGATGGCAGGTTGCATCAAACTCCCATTCTTGAATCACGGCGAAGCCTGTGCCTATGTCTTTGGGGAGAGCGCCATTGATGGCTACACGGACCATCCGGTGTGTTGGGTGTCCGAACCGCTCGAAATAGGGTTTGGCCTTACCCATGCCCTAGCAGGATGCCGGATAGCAGGCCTTCATGTCGATGCTGGCGACTTCCCTCATGACATAATTCATAGAGTTCCAGACGCCGCCGTGACCGTGCTCCACACAGGCCTTCTCGACGTCGGGAAGGAGGATGGCCGGGGTTGGCTTCCAACCGTTCCTTTCCTTTGCCACATTACTGGCCGCGTGATTTTCGCCGAAGGCTCTTTCAGCGAGTTCAGGGTTGCCAAGTTTTGCGCAGATTTCTTGGAGTCGCTCTTGGTCCTCCGGCGTCCTGTAGATGCGGCCGTCCTGGAGCACGAACTGGTCGACTGAGAGCTGTCTGTCTTGGCCGCTAAGGAGCCAGACCGCAATCGGCTCCCCACGGGTTGCTTCCCGAATAGCCTGCCAGACGTCGCCCTCGTAGATGTGGCCCTCTCTACTCTGGGGGAAGTGGAGGTCTTTTGACCAAGCGTGGCCGTTGTGGCAGATGAGTTCTACGGATCTATGGCCGCCATTCCCACCTCTACCATATTTGCCACTGTTGAAAATGTCCTCACCAGCAATGTCCCTCAGGATGATTGCTCTTTTGAGTATCTTTTCCTGTTCGGCCACGTCACGAACAGTCGCTCCACCTCTGTGGACTCTCATCTCCCATTCTTGTATTTTTGGCGACGCGTTGGTGTCAAACCCTGACCCCTCAGGGCGCCTTCAAAGTGCTCAACAACTTTCTGGGCCACACAGTTGAGGTCGCCATCTCTTAGTTGGGCGAGGTTGGCGTCTGTCATGCTGGCATCCACATTCATCCGACAGGGTCTGGCATGCATACCGTCGACCCCGTCGATATCACCGACGTCAAATGGGTCTTCTTCTTCCACCCTCCATGTAGAGAAGACCGCAGCGGCACCATCAACTTCGAACTCTTCTTTGGCGTCGTTAAGAATCTCGACCCACTGGTCGGCTGGAAGCCCCACCGAGTGAAGGACCTGACCATCCAGGTCGGTAAATTGTTGACCCTGTGGGACTGGGTCGGGTATTTCTGCAAGAATCTTATCGATCAGTTCATTCATAGTTGCGGATAGGTATTCTAGTTATGAAATTATTCTCTAATTAAAAATAATTATTCTCTTAATTGGGTATTGGGATAATCACTATTCTCTAAGTGGAAATGTCGATGGCGGCTAGACGCTTAAATTCCTTCTGCACCGCTATGGTTGCCTGGGACTGGGTCGGGCTCTGCAAGGATTTGATTGATCAGTTCTTCCATAGTTGCAGAAAGGTATACCAGTTATCAAATTATTCTCTAATAGGAAATATCGATATCAGACAAACGCTTAAATTCCTTCTTCACCGCTATGGTTGCACGGCTCCACACACTTGCATACCCAGGCGACCAACAAAGTCGGTGTTTGTTTGTGATCCCAGCCCCACAAACCTCGCATGGACGCGTGCAAGAACCCTTGCGGAGACGCATGCGGTGGGTTTTACAGTACTCTTCCATATAATTCTTACCACAGGACTCAACCGAGCCCAAAGTCAACCACTTACAATTGTTGCGTCCCTTAGGCATGATTAAGAATGAACGTTAAAACTGGTATGTCTTTTGCAACTACTTGTCTAAATAGGTTACTTCCTTATCCCGGAGGCCGAAGCCGAACCCGGCCCCAAACTCCTCCGCCAGCCACAGGATCGCATCGAGCCCTGCGCGCTGGGCGTCCGGAAGGGGCTTGAGACCCACCAGCTCAGTCCACCGGGAGTTGACCAGGACCGAAAGATATTTGCGGATAAACCCGAAGGGGGGGAGGGGTCGAAATCTCGAGCCCCCAGAATATTGACCTTCCCACGGTAAAAGATGTTGACCCGAACCTTTTTCGTTTTGGCCTCCAAGGTGGGGCACACGAACTTGAACGAAAGGTTCTGACCGTCCTGTGGGGCCTTGATTTCACGGATCGGGTACGGTCCCTTCCCTTCTTCTTTGGCGCGCCCCAGGTGTTCGACGATGCGCGCCAGGTTGAGGACGACTCGCTCGCTCTGGTAGTTCAGATGGAACTTGAAGTTCACCATGATCGGCCGCGACCCGACCACGGCGACCGGGCTGGTAGGATCTGTCCCCTCCCCCAGCCTCCGCCAAGAAGCGAGCCCACAGGGCCGCAACAAAAAAGCCGTCTGAGAAGTCGGAGCAAACGACCCCTTGGACTTGTACGTGCCCTGTCGTTGGGAAAGATTTGACGGCGTAATACTTTCGGAAATATCTTCGAGGAGGGTTCTCACCAGGGCGGGGGTGCATCTTCGAGGCTGGGGACGATCGTCGTCTCGAGGGCGGAGTTGAAGCAGGTCGCGTCGCCCTGAGGTTTCCGTTGGCGGCCGCTGCTAGCCGGCCGCCGGACGGCCTGGGCTGGGGCCTTCAAGAACTGCTCGAAGTCGGCTTAATTTACCAAAAAGAGAATATATTTGGGTCAAAATGAGGTGGGAAGCTTAATGGGTTGAATGGGGCTTTCATGGCTGAAAGAAAAACTCCATTCACCCATCCCCCCGGGTTGTTAACATGCGCTACTAGTGCTGCGATGTGGCGACATGTGTCGCAAAAAATGTGTTGGGATTGGAAGGCTTAATTTGGTAAATTAAATTTTTTGATAAATCTGCTGGGAGGCTTAATTTGCCAAAAAGAGCGTTTCTTTTTGCCAAAATAGAATGGGAGGCTTAAAAGACTAAATGGACCTTTTATGGCTGAAACAAAAAGTCCATTCACCCTCCCTGCTGCTGGTTTCTGTACTGGTTGTTGATAATTTGCGCCAGCTCTGGCTGGGTGACCATGTCATACTCAAGACAGATGTTTCCATGTCGAAAGCGGCACATCTGCCTGTGGCCTGGATCACACGGTTGTAGTCGTTGAACGTGAGCTCATACTCGAGCCGGTAGCAGCTCGAAGTCTAGTGAGATGTAGAAGCGATTGCCGAAAGCATCGGCGACGGCTTTGTCCTCTAGAACGGACTCGTCTTGGTCCCCAGCATTGATTCGGATCCTCGTCGTATCTCGTTCATTCGACGTATCAATGCCTTGGTACTGAACATTTTACCTCTCTGAAGCCGTCCTCCAGAGATCGCGGTAGCAGTGGTACACGTCACTGTCGTCGATGCTGAGGACCACGTTGCCCGAAATTTTAATGACGGCCTTTTTCACGAGGGCGCGGCCTAGGTTCTGAACCAAGGTCCGATTTGCATCTTCGCTGTGCAGCGTGATGGTGAAGGCGATCATGTTTCCCGAGGTTGGGGAATCGAACCAAAAGCTGCTGGTTAGGGCCGATCGTGCTGGAGTTGTTAGTTATCGTCACCGATTGCCTCACCCCTTTCACCCCAAGGGGTTCGCGGAAGCACCGGTAGGGGTCAAGCTTTCGTCCGTACTTCCTTGATGACATGGTGTCAGCTTTGTTGACACTCGACAAAGTCTGTTTTAAACATGCGCGACAACATTCAAATGTGTTTCACAAAATATGGCTGACTTTAAAAACCCCACGTTCGAAGATTGGTCCGACCCTTATGACGCCGATGATGACCTGCAATCGTTCAACCTGCCAGACGCTGTTATGGACCCACCATCGGACGTCGAGCAAGGGCTACGCGCGGCCGGGGACAATCTTCAGAACCTCCTTGGCGAGTTAAGACGGACAGCACTTTCTGACCAGAAGAGGCGCCTGGTCGATACTTTCTACAAAGAAGTGAGCCGTGCCTATAAGGGATTGCGCCTCGAAGGCAGTATCGACCATGAACAGTTTGGGATTGATGATGATGGTAAAACACTCTACTGGATCCCCGGCGACAAAAAAAAAATGTCTATCACCGTGACAAGGGGAGGATTCCGGTTTCTGGCTCTGTCCACACTGGCCTCGAGATATGGAACAGGGGGTGTAAATGCAATTCTGTAATCACTGGGGCTCATTGACTATAAATCAAATATGCCGCGTCTCAGCAAAGAGGCTATGGAAACACTCCAAAAAGCAGAGGGAACCCTCCCAAAAAATATTGAATCCATCGAGATGACAGAGCTCCCCTGCGTAGCCCACGACGTTATTGGAGATGTCGAGGCCGCATTGAAGACAATTGATGATCAGCCTATCGACACCGCGTGGGTCACCCAGGCCAAAAGAGTGCTTGCTGGGCTTGAAAAGCTCGTGAACAACCTTGCGAAGCTCTCGAAGGTCGAAAGCCAAATAACCGAGGTTGAAAAACACTTGGCCCTGGAACGTCAAAAACTGTCGAAGACGAAAGACCCCGAGATGCAGCAGGAGATTCAAGACCGAATCAGAAAACTGGAGGGCGATCTCTCTGACATCGAACTTGAAAGACAGGCAAGGCTCGAAACCGTCTCTACGAACAGAGAAGCTCTCCGGTCCCAGATCTCCCGAATCCGTGAGACGTTCAGGAAGATGCTCCATGAAGACAAGACACTGGCTGAGCGAATACGGACACTCTTCCGCGAACAGGGGATAACAACCGTGAGCATCGTAACAGCGATTGGTATGGCAATCTCGACCCTAGTGCTTCCGGCGGGGGGGGGGGGGGTCTGCCGGCGCCGGCTCCCAGGCCACCTGACAAAGGTGGGGTCAAGGAGTGGGTAAAAAAGCACCTACAGTCCCTCGGGCGTGCCCTTGCCAATTTGGCCGGCAAGGCCGCGACTGCTCAGCCCGGAATCAGCGGGTCCATCGTCTCTTGGCTCTTGAGCACGATTGGGAAGGCCGCTTCATGGCTCACAGATAATATATGGGCCTTGGTCAACGGCGTGGGGTGCCTTCTTCTCGTGGCTGCAAGGGTCTGGCTAGCGAGACCGCGCATAACACGGGGTGATAAGCCAAAGCACCACTAAGCCAACCCCGATCCCTGCGACTATGAGAGCTGTTTTTAGCTCCACTGGCCGAAGGCAAGCGGGGCTATTGTCATGGCCCTGTGTCCGTCGTGCGTCCGTGCGTTAACTTTTTCTTTAAACATCTTCTCCTTCTAAACTACTGGGCCAATTGTAACCAAACTTCACAGGAATGTTCCTTACATAACATAGTCCTCTTCTAAATTCCTTCAAAGAATTTTGTTACACCCAGAACTCTGGTTGCCATGGCAACAAAACCAAAAAAAAAAAAAAAAAATCTTTAAAAATCTTCTCCTCCAAAACCACCTGTTGGATTTCATTTTTATTTTGCATGACTGTTCCTTGGGTTGACCTCTTTCAGATTCCTTGAAGAAATTTTGATCCGACAAAAAACATGGCCGCCATGGGCGGGGCTTATTTTCCCTATTTAACATATAGTATAATGTTAAAACATCTTCTCCTCCTAAACTATTGGGCCCATTGTAACCAAACTTCACAGGAATGTTCCTTGCTTAGTCCTCTTCTAAATTCCTTCATAGAATTTTGTTGCACCCAGAACTCTGGTTGCCATGGCAACAAAACAACACAAAATATTAAAAATCTTTAAAAATCTTCTCCTCCAAAACCACCTGTTGGATTTCATTTTTATTGTGCATGAATGTTCAGATTCCTTGAAGAAATTTTGATCCGACAAAAAACATGGCCGCCATGGGCGGGACTTATTTTCCCTATTTAACATATAGTGTAATGCTAAAACATCTTCTCCTAAACTACTGGGCCAATTGTAACCAAACTTCACAGGAATGTTCCTTACTTAGTCCTCTTCTAAATTCCTTCAAAGAATTTTGTTACACCCAGAACTCTGGTTGCCATGGCAACAAAACCACACAAAAAATTAAAAATCTTTAAACATCTTCTCCTCAAAACCCACCTGTTGGATTTCATTATCCCCTCGCACAACATAGTTGTGAGGGGGGATATAGCATTTGTCCCTTACGTACGTACGTAAGTACGAACTTTTGTCATCGCTCTAGCGCCACGTACGAACGTACTTTTGTCATCGCTCTAGCGCCACGTACGTACGTACATACTTTTGTCATCGCTCTAGCGCCTACATTTCTTGACCGAGTTTAATATAACTTCACACAAACGTTCCTTACGACAATATCTGGACCAAGATCGACTCTCAAGGTCATGACCTCAAGGTCAAGGTCACTCTGGCTATTTTTTTGAAAAACTTTGTCATGGCTCTAGCGCCTACATTTCTCCCCCAATTTCAATATAACTTCAAATAAATGATCCTTATAAAAATATCTCGAGCAAGTTGGACTTTCAAGGTCATGACCTCAAGGTCAAGGTCACTGTGGCTATTTTTAGAAAAACATTGTCATCGCTCTAGCGCTTACATTTCTTCACCAATTTCAATATAACTTCACACAAATGATCCTTATAAAAATATCTTGAGCGAGTTCCACTTTCAAAGTCATGGCTTCAAGGTCAAGGTCACAGTGGCTATTTTTAGAAAAACTTTGTCATCGCTCTAGCTCCTACATTTCTTCACTGATTTCAATATAACTTCACACAAATGTTCCTTATGACAATATCTTGAGCGAGTTGGACTTTCAAGGTCATGACCTCAAGGTCAAGGTCACTGTGGCTATTTTTAGAAAAACATTTTCATCACTCTAGCGCCTGCATTTCTTCACCAATTTCAATATAACTTCACACAAATGTTCCCTATAAAAATATCTCCAGCGAGTTCGACTTTCCAACTCATGGCCTCAAGGTCAGGGTCACTGTGGCTATTTTAAGAAAAAACTTTGTCATCGCTCTATCGCCTATATTTCTTCACTGATTCCAATATAACTTCACACAAATGTTCCTTATGACAATATCTCAAGCGGGCTCGACTATCAATGTCAAGGCCTCAAGGTCAAGGTCACTGTGGCTATTTTTAGAAAAACTTTGTCATCGCTCTAGCGTTCACATTTCTTCACCAATTTCAATATAACTTCATACAAATGTTCCTTATGGCAATATCTCTAGCGAGTTCCACTTTCAAGGTCAAGGTCACTGTGTCTATTTTTAGAAAAAACTTCGTCATCCCTCTAGCGCTTACATTTCTTCATCGATTTCAATATAACTTCACACAAATGTTCCTTATGACAATATCTCACCATTTCGACTTTCAAGGTCAAGGTCACTATGGCTATTTTTAGAAAACTTTGTTATCGCTCTAGCGCCTACATTTCTTCACTGATTTCAATATAACTTCACACAAATGTTGCTTATGACAATACCTCGAACGAGTTTGACTTTCAAGGTCAAGGTCACTGTGGCTATTTTTAGAAAAACTTTGTTATTGCTCTAGCGCTTACATTTTTTTCACCAATTTCAATATTACTTCACACAAATGTTCCTTATAACAATATATCTAGTGAGTTCCACTTTCAAGGTCAAGGTCACTGTGGCTATTTTTAGAAAAAACTTTGTCATGGCTCTAGCGCTTACATTTCTTCATCCATTTCAATATAACTTCACACAAATGTTCCTTATGACAATACCTCGAGCGAGTTTGACTTTCAAGGTCTATGTCACTGTGGCTATTTTTAGCTCACCTGTCACGTAGTGACAAGGTGAGCTTTTGTGATCACTTTTCGTCCGTCGTCAGTGCGTGCGTGCGTCCGTAAACTTTTCTTCAAACGACATCTCCTCCTAAACCACTGATCTGATTTTGACCAAACTTCACAGGAATGATCCTTAGGTTGTCCCCTTTCAAAGTTGTTCAAATGGTTCCGGTCCGTTGCACATATAGGTCACAGGAGCCAAAAATAGATTTTTTTCACCGATAGCTTAAAAATTCTTCTTCTCTGAAACTGCGAGGCCCAGGTCTTTGATATTTGGTATGAAGCTTCATCTAGTGGACCCCTACCAAGATTGTTCAAATTATAGTGCTGGGGCCAAAAATGCCTCCACCCTGGGGCCCTTTGGTTTTACATTGGCTTATATAGGGAAAATCTTTAAAAATCTTCTTCTCTGAAACTGCAAGGCCCAGGTCTTTGCTATTTTGTATGAAGCTTCATCTAGGGGACCCCTACCAAGAATGTTCAAATTATAGTACTGGGGCCAAAAATTCCCCGCCCCGAGACCCTTTGGTTTTACATAGTCTTATATAGGGAAATCTTTAAAAAAACTTCTCTGAAACTGCAAGGCCATGTCTTTGATATTTGGTATCGAGCTTCCTCTAGTGGACCTCTACCAAGATTGAACAAATTATAGCCCTCGGGCCACAAATGCCCCGCCCCAGGGTCCTTTGGTTTTACATAGACTTATATAGAAATAATCTTTGAAAATCTTCTCTGAAACAGCAAGGCTCAGGTCTTTGATATTTGGTGTGTAGCTTCATCGTGTGGACCTTTGTCAAGATTGTTCAAATTATTGCTTTTGTTGATATTTGGTATGAAGCTTCACCTTTTTAGACCTCCCTCAACATTATGCACATTATAACCCTAGGGTCAATAATGGCCCTCCCCGGGGCCCACTTGTTACTCTATGGATCAGGTGAGCGATCCAGGGCCATCATGGCCCTCTTGTTAGAAAAACTTTGTCATTGCTCTAGTGACTACATTTTTTCACAAATTTCAATATAACTTCACACAAATGTTCCTTATGACAATATCTCGAGCTATTTAGACTTTCAAGGTCAAGGTCACTGTGGCTATTTTTAGAAAAACTTTGTCATCGCTCTAGCGCCTACATTTAATGATGGATTGTAATAGAACTTCACACAAATGTTTCTTATGATAATATCTCGATTTACTTCGACTTTCAAGGTCATGACCTCAAAGTCAAGGTCACTGTGGCTATCTTTAGAAAAACTTTGTCATCGCTCTACCGCCTACATTTATTAACAGATTTTAATATAACTTCACACAAAAGATGCTTATGATAATATCTTGAGCAAGATCTACTTTCGTGGTCATGGCCTCAAGTCAAGGTCACTATGGCTATTTTTAGAGAAACGTCATCACTCTAGAATGTACATTTATTGGAGGATTTTTAAACAAACTTTACACAAATGTTGCATATGATAATATCTCAAGCAAGTTGGAATTTGCCATTTCAGTGTTTTCCACACACGAAGTTGTCTAGTGCGAGGGGATTTGTATCGCATGCGATGCCTTGTTTTTATTTTGCATGAATGTTCCTTGGGTGGACCTCTTTTAGATTCCTTGAAGAAATTTTGATCCGACAAAAAACATGGCCACCATGGGCGGGGCTTATTTGCACTATTTAACATATAACGTAATGCTAAAAAAATCATTTTCTGCAAAAGTACTTGTGGGATTTTATTGTAATTTGCATGAATTGTCCTTGGGTGGACTGTTGGCAGATTCCTTGAAAAAAATTTGATCTTACAAAAAAACATGGCCACCATGGGCGAGGCTTATTTTCACTATATAACATAATATAGTGTAATGCTGAAAATATTTTCTGCAAAAGTTCTTGTTTTATTTCATAGTTATTTGGCATGCATGTTCCTTGGGTGGACCTCTGTCAGATTCCTTGAAGAAATTTTGATCCGACATAAAACATGGCTGCAGTGGGCGGGGTTTATTTTCACTATATAACATGTAGTGTAATGTTAAAAAAGTCTTCTCTTCTTCAAAAGTTCTTGTTTATTTATTTATTTATTTATTTAAAAGTACCTTCCTGTATCTGAATTAATCTCCTCCAATTTTGCTGACTATCACATATCTATAGAGGTCCACCTACAAATTGTCATTCTAAAATTCAAAACATCAGAAATTTCACATGCCCATCACACTGGTGATAGAACTGATGTTTTCAACACAAACTCTATTTATACGACTTGATGTTTCAAAATAAATTCAAAATACTGAGGGAGATTGATTTATTAGACCTAATTATACTACAGTGTCAACAGTTCTTCAGATCCCTGAGGGTTTAAAATAGCTTAGTTGAAAAGGGAGGCATACCGAATCCGACGGAGGAAAGGAAAAAAATAAATAAATAAAGAAATAAAAACATAAATCTGTTCATTTTTTAGCTCCACTGGCCAAAGACCGGCGGGTCTTATGTTATATGTTATGGCCCTGTGTCTGTTGTGCGTCTGTGCGGTTGTGCATCCGTGTGTTAACTTTTTTCTTTAAACATTTCCTCCTTAACTACTTGGTCGATTGTAACCAAACTTCACAGGAATGTTTCTCACATAGTCCTCTTCTGAATTCCTTCAAAGAATTTTGTTACATGCAGAACAAAATGGCATCGAAAGCAAAAAAAAAATTTTTAAAAATCTTCTCCTCCAAAACCGCTCAATGGATTTTATTCTTATTTTGCATGAATGTTCCTTGGGTGGACCTCTGTCAGATTCCTTGAAGAAATTCGGATCAGGCAAAAAACATGGCCACCATGGCCATGCCCCACATGACTGCCATGGCCATGCCCCTTGGCTCATTAGCTTTCAAAGACATATATGGGGAAAAATTTTAAAAACCTTCTCCTCCAATACCGCTCAACGTAATGGATTTCATTCTTACTTTGCATGAATGTTCCTTGGGTGGACCTCTGTCAGATTCCTTGAAGCAATTTTGATCAGACAAAAAACATGGCCGCCATGGACACGCCCATTGGCTAATTAGCTTCCATAGACTCATAAAGGGATCTTTTTTTTTTAATCGCCTCCAAAACCGCTAAATGGATTTCGTTCTTAATTTTCATGAATGTTCCTTGTGTCTACCACTGTCAGATTCATTGAAGAAATTTTGATCAGACAAAAAACATGGCCGCCATGGCCACCACTTTTGGCTCATTAGCTTCCATAGACCAATAAACGGAAAAACTTCTTCTCTGAAACCATAAAGCCTAAAGCTAAGACATTTACAGTAAAACCTGTCTTAGTGGCCACCTCTATTAAGCAAGCAACCTGTCTTAAGCAAGCAGGCATTCAGTTCCCAAGAAAGGCAGATGTGTTAAATTTCGCCTGTATTAAGCAAGAACCTGTCTTAAGCAAGCATATTTTGACTATCCCTTAGGCACTTGCTTAATACAGGTTGAACTGTAGTATGTAGCAAAGTTATGTGGTCACCTACTAAGTCCTGCGAACTATGACTCTTGAGTCCAAATTGGCAACGCCCCGGTGCTTAGTAGCTCCCATAGACTAATAATGACAAAATCTTGAAACTTTTCTCCTCTGAAACCATAAGGCCAAGAGCTTAGTATGTAGCAACTTGAAGTATTCATCTGCATAAATCCTGCCAACTATGACTCTTGAGTCCAAATTGGCCACACCCTGAGGCCCATAAGCTCCCATAGACTTATACTGGGAAAAACTGACAAAAATCTTCTCTGAAACCATCAGTGCCCAGAGCTTAGATATTAAGTATGCAGCAACGTCAAGTGGTCACTCAAATAAATCCTGCCAACAATGCCCCTGGGGTAAAAAATTGGTCACGCCCAGAGGCATATTAGTTCCCATAGACTTATAATTGGAAAAACTTAAAACAAGTCTTCTTCTCTGAAACCATAAGGCCCAGAGCTTTAGATATTTAGAACGGAGCAATGCCAAATGGTCACTCACATAAATCCTGCCAACCATGGCTCTGGGGTCCAAAAAATATAGAATGGACATTCCTTGGGTGGATCACTTGTTTCTTTTTTACCCATTGCATGCGGGAAAACCCTAAATGGGTACCTTGGCAAACAGTGCTGACCCAGATCAGACCCCACAGAACACCATGTCTGATCAGGGCCTGCACTATTTGCTAACAGAATTTTCCATCAAAAATAGAAAAAAATAGGCCTGACACCCCTTATATGACAAATGGACTGGTCCAACATATAGCAATAGAAGAGTCCACTAGTATACCATTGGTTAATGTAATAAATATGAGAATTGTCTGAAGTTAGCCGGTGGACCGACAGGCCCTCTTGGGCCTCTTGTTTCTTCTTCATGGTTGTGACCGAATTTCCAGTCTGCTGGCGCGACTGCCGCGGCAGACGTAGGTGGCGACTCTTCGGGACTGCCGCTCGGTGGCTCTGCGAGTACTCGCGGATCGGTCCGGCTGGTGAGGCAGTTTTCCCCTGGAATGTCCTTGAGCTGCCAGCACTGCTGGCGCCGATCAGTACTGCCTCATTTATTCCTGGGTTGTGGCCTATGACCGCGTCTGACCCTGCTATTTGGATTTGGTTATTATAACCTTGGGCATTGCCGGGATGGAGTGCCATGTCGCTCGGCATCAAGTAGAGCACTCTCCCGCTGGCGGTATTTTACCGAAGGGGTCATGAAGGTACTAAAAGATCCGAGGCCTTGACACCCGTAGACCAGTTTTTGCCTCCAATCCGTATCAGGTGAAACGGCGAACTCATCGCAAAACCGCTTCTATGCCCTGGAGTCATATTGGTTGTCGAACCATGAATTGGACTTGTCCCCAGGGAGGGCGACCTTTAGCTCCTCAAGCAGACGCCTCGTCGTATAATAGACATGAAAGTAATACAGGCTTGGAAGAAGGGGCTCCTCCACTTGGCGATGGTCATGGAATGAAACACCACATCCGGCGGTTGCGCACCAAACCGCAAAGTTCAGCTGACGCTGCCACCAACTGAAGGGGGCGTGCTGCCAGGTGTCCCACGTTTTGTTTGCCATGTTGACGTCCCCGGTAAGCGAATGTTTTGATAATCGGCGAAGACGTCCGGGTACTTGGCAAGGAAGTGACTTCCCTTATCGTCGACCATGATGGCTAGGGTGGGCGCCCCTGCTGCTGACTCTTTATATGTGAATGGCCGCCTGCCTGATATTTTGCCGAGATATTAAACATAAACGCCTTTATATCCATACCCATTTTGGTGTTGTTATGTTACACAAGACAACTGTTCAAGTTAATAATTTTATTATTATGTACTTCACGCTCACTGGCATTCAAAATGGCATGCCAATCAATTTTGCCAGGACCCTATCTGCGGGTGAGCTATTATCACTGTTGGTACAACATATGCATGGCGAAAAGGAACAATAAGGTCTCAAATAAAGAGACTGTAAAAACAATACGAAAAAGTGTTTCAACGGTTGGGCGCCGAATTCACTCTAGATCCCTCTGGTCTACTGCAATTAACAGTAAAGCCCGGAGAAGTTATAACAATGAATCGCGAATTAGCTAATCTCTTAGGCTTTTCCGACAACACTTTCAGATCTCGTCTGACCACGGGACTTGACGATGACCCTTGGTCTTGGCCTTTTAATGAATAAATCCATCTCCCAGACATTCACTGCAGATAAGCCACACAAGCTGGCCGTCCATCGTGAGGTCTACTTTCACCTTGCTGAATTAAGTACTTCAGACAATCTGCATAACGGTCGCCCCTCTACACTGCTTAGATCCATCCCTGTCGAGAACGAAAAGTGTGGATCTGGTAGAACTCAATCATTTCCTGTCTTACAGTACAAGAGTTTGTCGTCAGGGCCTATTTCAGAGCTAACTATCTCACTTAGAGATACCAACGGGGAGATGTTACCATTCGAGTATATCAGCGCAACCCTACATATAAGGAATGGTTGACGCAGGCGGCCTCGGTGGAATCAGAAAATGGCTTTGGCTGATCTTGGTGATACTGAGGGGTTTGATAAGGATGGAAAAGATCAATTGTATGCCTTCCAGCTCTCTGATGGGGTCTACAAAAGAAAAGAGGTCGCCAAGCGGGGTCATAGAAATTCGGTGATCTCAGCGACGTAGATACCTCACATGCCGTTCAAAGAAGGGTCCATACTGGGAGCAAGTGGGTTGCCTTTGCGGACCCCATTCAACAAACTGGGTGGCTTATCGACATCAAGATAGCGTCTCCGTATGTCGTGATTGCAAAACAGCATAAAATCGGAAAAGAAATAAATAGTGGCACTCGACTATGCTCGTATATTCCCGGGACGAAGAACATTGTCGTTTCCGAAGATAACGTGCTAAAGACAAGCAACAACCGACAGGGAATCCTGAAAATAGTCTACGAATTCCCCCAGCGGGACTCATTGGTATGGACTTGCAAACATCATCGATCCTCCTTGATCTAATTTTCGGAGATGGACCTGACGACTTTGTTTATGTGTTACCCGGCTTCAACCTCAAATGGCCACCAACGCATGCTAATAAGGAGGTTGGAGTTCACATATTCACAAAAGGAGGGCTGCTCCTGAAGAGCAGTTCATTCTTGAAGGAATCCAACACCAAGCTGAATACCGTCATTTTGATATACATAATATTTTTATAGGCCAAGTGTCTCTCAAAAGGCTGCGATTTACGCTCGGTGCGCTCACAGCAGACCAAGCTATAGTCATTATTAGCCAGTAGTCTATTTAAACCCACCCAGCTCGAGGGGAAGTACACGATGGGCCTCTACCCAGGACTTGAAACCGGAGATAATCACCGACCTTAGCATGTGACGGAGGTCAGATTCCGTCTCGAGAAGGAGCGAGACTTCAGGGCTTCGCTCTATAAAAAGTACCGGCGTCGATTTAACGTTATAGACCGGGTTGAGACCGCGTTTTCTATGACCGGCGTTGGGCTAGCGACTTCTGGGGTCGGATTGCTCGCAACGATCATCTCGACGCCTGTCGCCCTTTCCCTTCAAGCTGGGGCGGTTGTGTGTCGGCGGAAAATTTAAAGGCCGGAGGCTCCAGGCGAAAGCCAAAAAGCACGATCAGATCCTTGCCCTGGCTTTGTCGAAGCTAAACTCAATCGCAGACCGCATTTCAGTCGCCCTGAACGATGGCCAGATATCCGAAGAGGAGTTTCGCCTGACTCTCACTGAGGTTGACAAGTACAATAAGATGAAAGATGAAATTCGTGGACGTCAGGAACAGGGCGTTGGCTTTTCAGAGGAGGAAACAAAGACGCTATTTCGGCGTGCGAAAGACGAGGCGATGATGACCGCCCGTACGAAGCTGTTAGAAGAACTAAATCAACCTGGGCCGAGTGGCACTGCAATATTTCTTGCTGACGAGCTTAAAAGACCTAAGACCGGTTCCCAATGAGCTGGTCCAACCTCATACCCCTTAATTGTTTTCTAGGGTCTACCTGAAAAGGCTCTTCTTTGTCGTAACATTGCATGTTCAAATCACCCCTTTCTTGGCTGCGTCCCTTTGTTGGTACTTAAATAAAACATTTCTGCAAGAATCTCATCGATCAGTTCATCCATGTTACTGTATTGGTATACATTTTATAATCACAATCTCTAAATGGAAATATCGATGGCGGCCAGACGTTTAAAATCCTTCTGCACCGCTCTGGTTGCACGACCCCACGCATTTGCATATCCACACGACCAACAAAGTTGATGTTTGTTTGTAACCCCCACTCAACAGAGTTGGCATGGCCGCGAGCATGAACCCTTGCGGAGACGCATGAGGTGAATTTTACAGTACTCACCTAAACAACTCTTACCACAGAACGCTATCGAGCCAACAGTCATCCAGTTGCAAGTGTTATGTCCCTGAGGCATGGTTTGAAATAAACGAGGCTAAAACCTGTATATCTATTATAAATATTTGTCTAAATAAGTTACTTCCTTATCCCGAACCCGAGCCCCAGGCCGGCGAAAGTGGTGGGCCGCCCCCTGGGGCTCTGGGTTTTTGCCCGTGTTGTTATACGAGGCACTCGGTGGGTGCCCTTGGTATGTCGCAACCAGTTGGGATGGAATGTTTTTAGGGCTGAGAGGTTTAATTTGCCAAATGAAGGATATTGATGTTTTGGGTTGGGAGGCTTTAATTGTCAAAAAGAGAATATATTTGGGCCAAAATAGTATGGGAGCCTTATTGGGCTAAATGGGGCTTTCATGGCTGGAACAAAAAGTCCATTCAGCCCCCCTCCCCCCTGCTGCTGCATTTGCGCAGTCTGATCAGAAGTCTTCCGGTGCTGCATGAATAAGCCACTGGTTTCCAGCAAAAGTTATGCCTTTAACTAAGTAAAATTTACATCAATATAAACGTCTGATATTGAGAAAAACGACCCCGACTGAAAATGATCGATCAGATCTGAACAGCACGTACTAATCTTTATCTTTATTTTATTTCATCATTATTTTTTCTTTATTTTGCTATGTATTTTAATCATTTCAATGGTGGTAACAATTAACTCGAAAAAGGACCAAATTTTTGTGGTGATAAAATCACGAAAAAATATCAGCTTACTCAGGATATAATGTAGCTTTTAATGCCGACTGAAAAAAGTTTCTATCTGAAGCAATAAGTTTGAAATAGATTATTAAAAAGTAATCTCCTATCTTAATCAATGCATTTTTGTGTATCGGTTGTCCAGGTAATAGAGTGACTCAGTTATCGAAAGTTGGCCATGTTTTGGCTAACTTGAAATTTGAAGTCTCCAATTTATTTCGAACATTCCTCGTATAATGGGGACAATTATAAAATTGCCAAGCATTTGCAGATATTTCGACAAAGCTTTCATAGAAATGTTCCTCAAGCAATCTACTATCTACCACATTTCGAAAACACGCCTATGCAAATGCTTTGCAAAATTTACCGCCGAAAAAAGCACACAAAATTATTAAGATGAAAATTTGTGATATTTTTCTTATTTCTGCTAAAATACATTTAGAGCAGAAAAAAGAAAAATAAGGTTTACTCCTGTAAACCCAAGTTTTTCTATATACAAGTGGGATTGAAGGGGGTCAACATTATATAGGCGTGTTTTCGTGATGCTATGATTTTAGGCCTACTGCTCATTTCTATTGGTTGCCATGGAAACCAAAATGCAAAAAAAAAAAAAAAAAAATAGAAAAAAAAAAAAACTTAAAAAATCATCTCAGAAACCATATGCTCTATGAGGCTGAGACTTAATGAAAATATTCATCGTATTTGCCTCACCAGGTTTTATGTTTTAATGAAATTCGGCTCTTTTGTTTGGTTGCTATGGCATTTACTCATTTACATTGATAATAATGGGAAAAATGAAAAATGGCATCTACTGCCAAGTATTTGCAGATATTTTGACAAAACTTTCATAGAAATATTCTTTAAGCAATCAATCTGCCATATGAGTTTAGGCATACTGCTCACTTTTATTGGTTGCTTGATTGCCATGAAAATAAAAATGTCATAAAAAAAAAAAAAGAAAAAAAAAAATCATTTTCACAAGAACCATATGCTCTATGAGGCTGACACTTTATTGAAATACCCACCATATTTGCCTTAATTTGATTTATGATATGATGAAATTCGTCTCTTTTGTTTGGTTGCTATGGCAACTTCTTTTGTTTGGTTGCTATGGCAACTAAGAGTTTTCATAGACTTGTAATGGGGAAAATTGAAAATTGGCATTTACTGCCAAGTAGAAGTAAAACAAAGATCAGGAATTGATACAATTAACTTACTCCATCCATAAAAGACACCAAAGGGAAAGAAATACAAACATTAAGCGACCAGACCATAATGGAAACCTAAACAAAGGAAGGCCATATGGACAGTTACTTTCCCACAAAATGGCCATATGGCCATCCAAAATTAAAAGACACAAGTGATACACACAGTAAGTAACAAACAACAACATAAATAAATCTCCACAGAAGAGCCGCCTTGGAACGGTCAGTGGAAGACTTCCACTGGGGGGCTTAAATCGATTTTACGTGGCCACAATCCTCGCCCTTACTTCCGTCGCGATTTAGACAAATAATTAGTTCAGTCCGCATGAAGGCCTCCTAACTCATCAGTGCAACATCTCCATGAACACAGAAATCAAAGAACCACAGAGGTGAGACAACGGTGAGGACTCGACAGCAAGAAACCACTGAAATGCTGGAGCAAAAGAAAACCAACAGTTAAACTCCGATGAGCCCGACCAGAGACAGAGCATCAGGCACCAACCAACATTATCTCTTTAATTTTCAATAAGCCTTTACGTTGGAGCCGTCATAGAATCTGAGGCCTGACCCACCGGCGTGCCATTAAAGAGGGAAGCAAAGTTGCCAACCGTGATTGGGTTAACTACCATGCATGCAGTCTGTCGTATAATATCCATGTTGTACCCAATCTTTTTATATCGAAGAATGATTTTACGAAATTGGGTGCTGAAGTCATTGCGGTTATATATTTTTCTGAATTTATATACTAAGTCACCATAAAATTCGGGTTCCGATAGACCTTGTTGCAGAAGAGATTTTAAGTCCAATATTGAATTTTGAAATTAAATCAGAATGGCGTCTATAAAATTTTGAAAAGGCTTTGCGTAGTTTATGGTACCGATAACCCTGATTAAGGAGTTTAGCCGTTAATAATTTATTACGAGTGTTGAAGTCAGTTACATGACTACACACTCTAGCAAATAGAATTAATTGCGAAATATAAACGCCATAGGATGGCGCACGAGGAACATCACCATCCAAAAAAGGAAAATTTACAATCTCAAAATCAAAGTCATCGCGTTTATCATTTTTGCACGAAACAAATCCATCTACAATAGATAGATGTAAATCCAAAAACGGGGCCTCGGTATCAGAAGAATTTGCTTTATTTAACTGAAGTTCTAGGGGGTAAATCTGACTGATCAAACCATCAAAATAGGTATTATCAATATTTAATAAATCATCTAAATATCTAGAAGTAGAGCTAAAAGCTTCAATAATTTCAGATTGGTTATCAATGGAAAGCGACAAAATGAAGTCTCTTTCATAACAATACAAGAACAGATCAGCCACAAGAGGTGCGCAATTAGTACCCATCGGAATACCCACAATTTGTCTAAATAACTTAGTACCGAATCTAATATAAATATTGTCAAGTAGAAAGGTGAGGGCATCACACACTTTCTGACATGACCAAAGTGTATAATTCTTATGCTCTTTAGAAGTGAAAAATGCATTTCTGACATTACATGCAAGATAGAGAGAATCTTCTCTGTGAAAAGCCCATTCAATTAAATCATTAAGCTTTTCTTTTATAAGATTATGAGGAAGTGTAGTGTAAAGAGTAGAAAAATCGTAGGTAGACAGACTAGAAGCACGAAACTGTCTAGATTTCAATTTATTTAAAACCTCAATCGAATTTTGTATAGACCAAAACAGATTTCTTCCTGATCTTTCAAAGACTTTATCACAATATTTAATTACATGCGTTTTAATAGCAGTAAGACAGGAAGTTAATAATTTAGAAAGTTCAGTGGTAGTGCAAGAACTAGAATTTGCAATAAACCGTGCTTTGTAAGGTTTTTTATGAAGTTTTGGTAACCAGTATAGCGTAGGAAGCTTGTCTTGGCCTTCGTTAACACACACAGCAAACTTGGTGGCTGAAAGACAAACATGTTTATCTACTATAGCTCTCTCTTCAGCAAAAGGCTGAAGTTCATAGGCCTTAGTACCACCAAGCTCCTGCTTAAGCGTGTTAACATAGTGGAGCCGTCACACAACGACGACGTTGTTAGCGGCCTTGTCTGCAGGGGCCAAAACAAACTTCTTATGAAATTCTTGAATACTTAGTTTAAGATGACGTAAAGACGTCTTGGACTTAGGAGGTAATAAGTTAGTATTTTGAGAATAGAAAGAAATGCGTTTATTCACTAGTTTTAAAATGCTAAGTTTCCAGTCCTTAAGGGCTTTATGCTCAACATACTCTCGCTTACACCATCGATTACCGAATTCATTCAAGGAAGCAGCGATTTCATCTCTACATTTACTGAAATCAATTTTAGAAGGAAACCGATATTTCGGTCCTTTAGAAATTATATTCCTTATCCTAGAATCAGGAATAATTTTCAAATTGCCAGTAATTACATGACCAGCAGCAGGATAGCAATACTTTGAGTTTTTACAATCACATGAATCAGGAGTATTAGTATCAATATCAAGATCTGAAACACGTTTTTTGAAATTAAAAATAATAGATCTAACAGGTTTGTTATATTTATAGCAAATTATAGGTGTTTCAGTATTTTGAAAATAAACAGGAATGGAAGAAAGCACCGATCTCTCACGGAAGATACTGGGCAAATCTATAAAATCCATACCCTTATTAATGAAGGATATTTTGAAGAAATGACGTTTATGATTAATTTCAGAATCAATGTAAGGACGGAGAGTATGCTGAGTATAGCCTCTAGTTAAGAGAGCCGCATCATATAACTGATGAGAACTATCGTAGAATTTATTCGCCTCGGTGTCCAGAAGACGTAAAACAGAAACGGGTAATGAACTTAAAAATGAAAGCATAGAGTGGCGTCCATGATTTAATAATATAATTGACAGTCACTTCAGTCTAGTATTGTTTCGTTTAAACGCACGTGATTTACGTTTAAAGAATATTTTTCCTGGTGCCGTGAGATCTAGTTCTGCGTTTTCGACATTCCAGGAGTGAGAAAATATCAAAGTCCGGCATTCTGGAAATATTACCCTCATGATAAATGTTGTCATTAAATCCCAGTGGAAAAGGGGTCTGTAAAAATTTAATCCATTTCAGTTCAGCTTCATGTCTTTTGATTATTTTGAATCTAGATGTAGAATTTGCATCGTAATAAAGTTTTTCCACTGGTTGTATGATAATGTTATTTACAGAATGACCTGTACGTCGAAAGTGACGGTACAAGAAAGTGTCAGTTTTCTTAGGCTTAATCATTCTACGATAATGCTCGTTCAATCTAGTTTTAAGCATGCGGTTAGTTTGACCGACGTACTGCATATTACAGTTTGCAGCACGTCAAGTAATTAGATAAATTAAATCTGTAGACTGTCATGTCAAATCAGACATGTTAACTACAGAGAAGCGTCTACCGTTTACAGATGAAGTAACGGTAGACGCAGTGCTTAAATGCGAACAACATCTGCACCTCTTGGCATTGCTCTTAGAAATACTAGGATACATTCCACTTCTTTTCCACGGATTAGTATATTTTCGAAGGATGGGTGATTTGAGAGGAGATAGTCTTATACGAAGACTACTCCCAAAAACATTGGTATTGCCTGCTCCTTTGAGATTAACTGAAGTTACAGAAGACAAATTTAAGGGTCTAACCAATACCGAAGGCAACATAGTATTAAAGTTCTTAATAGAATGGGGAATCCGTACAGAAGAAGCAGAGTGTAACCTAAGGGGTGATATTGATATTTTAAATGTATTTGTAATACTCATTCAAGCCTTAGCGGATAATTTTGCTCAACTTATATAGAAATATCCTTTAAATAATAATAAATAATAATAATAATAGACTTTATATTACGAGGGTAACACAATTAGTACAATAACTAAACTCCCTTGTGACCCTTGTGACTTTAAGCAGTCTTCTGTCTGCCATATGATTTTTGCCCACTGCTCAGCGACATAAGACCTCTGAAGCTACTGTACTGATTGTGTCCAAATTTTATCTGTAGCGTCCTTGTGTTCAGGGCTTCCGTGGTTTATTAAAATGCATGGCTGTCATTTGGCAGTGCCTCCTGAGCTCGGGTGAGCATAGTGGCAAATGGGCCTCTTGTTTTGAGTATATTTTGAAAAGTTTATGAGCCTGAATCTTAAAATTGTGTATACAAGTAAAGCGCCTTGGCAGTAATTGTTTGAGGAAAATCCAGCTTCAGTCTGTCAAATTCCCTTGTGTTTGTCCCTTTTTCTTTCTATTATAGAGATAAATGTTGGCTAAATAAGTAAATATCATTCGAGTTACTCTTGGCAACAACAAAAGATGAACTCTTAAAGATCTGTGCATGGGCAGTATATGTCATAAGTCTTACAGTACCAATTTTGTTTTCTCCCCTGACGGTATAGATTGCTTATTTATTTCTTCATTCAATTTTTCTTTCCCTCCATAGAAGTCCCATTACAAAAATTCTCCAAAGATTTCTTAGAAACTATAAAAGCTAGAGGCATAAAACTTGGTATGCAATGCAATATCGATGACTTATATCGGGTTAAGAGACAATGGGCTTTCTAGACTTATTTGTTCATCTGTCCTTTAGTTTATACTAATTTATTTTAGTTCGATTGCGATGAAAGCTTTTAGCTTATTGAATCGCTCTCGAACACTCATTCCGGGTGTTTTCACGCGCGCGCGAGAGAGAGGCAGTGGCTTTTTTTTAAGACCACTGCTACCCATTTACACCTGGGTGGAGTGGGGCAGTGTCATTACGTCTGTCCTTTCATTCTTCTTTGTCTCCATAAAGGCCAATGTTAATTTTTTCGTTAAAGATTTCTCAGGAACTATAAAAGCCAGAAGCCTGAAACTGAGTATGCAATGCAATAATGGGGAAACATGTCGTGTAAGAGACAATTGGCTTTCTTGGCTTATTTGTTCATTTGATCTTCTCTCCATTTTGGTCAATGTCAACGGTTTCTCAGAAACTATAAAAGCTGGAAGCCTCAAGCAATAATGATGACGTACATCGTGTAAGAGACAATGGGCTTTTAAGCTCACCTGACCTAAGGTCATGGTGAGCTTTTGTGACTGTGAGATGTCCGGCGTCGTCGGCCGTCGTGGGTGCGTAATCTTTTCTTGTTAACACTCTAGAGGCCACAGTTTTGATCCAACTATCATCAAACTTGGTCAGAATGATCATCATGACAATATCTCAGTCAAATTCGAATATGGGTCATGTCAGGTCAAATCAAAGGAAACCTTGTTAACACTCTTAGAGGCCACAGTTTCGGTCCAGGCATCCTCAAACTTGGCAAGAATGATTATCATTACAATATCTAGGTCAAGTTCGAATATGGGTCATGTCGGGACAAAAATTTGGTCAGTAGGTCAAACCATAGAAAAACCTTGTTAACACTAGAGGCCCCAGTTTTGGTCCAATCATCCTCATACTTGCTCAGAATGATCATCCTGACAATATCTCGGTCAAGTTCGAATATGGGTCATGTCGGGTCAAATATAGGTCAGTAGGTCAAATCATAGAAAAGCCTTGTTAACACTCTAGAGGCGTCTGTATTACCTCTCTTATTAATAGAAGTAAAGCAATGATCAGTTTACTCGCAACCTCTGTGGTATAATTGACGGAGCTTAACACTCTGATTTGAAGGGTTGTGCGTTCATACCCCAGCCGAGGAACATTTGTTTTTATGCCCCTGTAGGAGGGCATAAAGGTTTTGCACTGTCTGTCCGTTTGTGGGTTTGTGCCTTAGTCCGCATTTTTTTGTGATGCGAACTACTGCCACATTTCTTCACTGATTGAGCTGAAACTGTGCACATGCTTTCCCAGTGAGGTGAAGGGATGCCTAACACAATTTTCACGTTGGTCATATCATTTTCGAAGGAGTTACGGCCCTTTTTCTCAAATTGGCTCCCACGGGGGGCATTGCTCACTTACAGTGACAGCTCTTGTTTCTTTCTATTTTTTATGTCCCCGGTAGCGATAGTGGGGACATATTGTTTTTTCCCTGTCTGTTTGTTTGTTGGTTTGTTTGTTTGTTTGTTGGTTGGTTTGTACGTGGACAACTTTAACGTTGGTCATAACTTTTGAACCATTTGAGGTAAAACATTCAGATTTGGCATGAAAGTTCCTTGTGACAAGAGCTTCACATTCATGCAAAACAATTGACCTGTGATCTTGACCTTTGAACTACTTAAAAGAAAAAATAACATTGGTCATAACTTTTGAACCGCTTGAGATACAGCCTTGATATTTGGCATGTATGTTCCTTGTGACAAAAGCTTTATATTCGTGCAAAACAATTTGAGCTGTGACCTTTACCTTTGACCTACTTAAAATAAAAAATAACATTTTGGTCATAACTTTTGAGCCGTTTGAGATAGAGCCTTCATATTTTACATGTAGGTTCCTTGTGACAAGAGCTTTTCATTTACACAAAAAATGTTAACCTGTGACCTTGATCTTGACCTTGACCTACTTAAAAGTAAAAATAAAATTATTCATAACTTTTGAACCGTTTAAGATAGAGCCTTCATATTTGGCATGAAGGTTCCTTGTGACAAGAGCTTTACAGTCATGCAAAATTTTTTGACCTGTAACCTTGACCTATGACCTACTTTAAAGAAAAAAATATTATTGTTCATAACTTTTGAACCATTTAAGACAGAGCCTTCATATTTGGCATGTAAGTTCCTTGTGTCAAGGGCTTCCCACCTGTGACCTTCACGTTGAACTGTGACCAATTTTGAAAAAAATGACCATGCCCGGAGACATGTTCGTGTTTCACAAACACATCTTGTTTCTGTTTAAAACGCATAAACAAATCATATCCCACCACCCACAAAAAGTTTTTAGTGGGTGGGGATATTGCATTTTTGTTCTGTACATACATACATACATACATACACACACACATACATACATACATACATACATACATACATACATACATACATACATACATACACACACACACACACACACACACACACACACACACACACACATACATACATACATACATACATACATACATACATACATACTCATGCATGCATGCACACACATCCATACATGCACACACTCAGGCATGCATACGCACATGCATGTATTCACACACCCATGCATACATGCACATATGCATGATGCGTGCATAAATGCACTAACTCATGCATGCATGCATGCATGCATGTGCACATACATGTATTCACACTCATGCATGCATGCATGCACACTCACACACATATGCATAAGACATTTGCATGGATACATGCATGCAATCATACATGCATGCATGCACCCACACATGCAATCACACATGCATGCATGCAAGCACACATGCAATTACACATGCATGCAGGCACCCACACACGCACGCATGCATGCATGGACACACAATTTCACACAGTCATGCATGCACATACCCATGCATGCATGCATGCATGCATGCATGCATGCATACATACATACATACATACATACATACATACATACATACATACATACATACATACATACATTCATGCGCACACTCAAGTATGCATGCACACATGCACTCACACATGCATGCATGCACACAGTCTATAATTATTCGACTGAAAGGTTCATCAAAAGCAGGTATAGGCTGCAAATGAACCTTAGGTATAGTCTGATTGGGTTTTCCTACCATTTGGCATGTATGGCAGGACCTACAATGCTGAGAAACATCTGATTTTAACCCAGGCCAGTAAAAATGATTAAGAATCCTGTGGTAGGTTTTATTTACACCTAAATGTCCTGACATGGGAGTTTCATGTGCCAAGTTAAATATTTCGGTTCGATAAACCCGTAGAATCACTACCTGATGGTTGACAGTCCACTCGTCTTCTGCTGAGACGTCTGGTGGACGCCTTTTTCTCTCATAAGAATGTCATCTTTGACATAATAACATACTGGGACCTGAGATACTGCCTGCTCATCTAAAGCCCTTTCAAACAAAGGCGAAATTTCAGGATCCTTATGCTGTTCTATAGCGAGTTGAGACCCGGACATTTTGTCATGGCCTAGATCGAAATATGAGTTATTCTCATGAAAATCTGTCTGCTTATCAGGCAGGCTTGAAGACAAGGACCTTGTTATCTCGTCAAAAAGGTGTCAGTTAAATCAAAATCCTGTTTCCCATCAATTAGCTTGGCCTTACGTGCCATAGCCCTTGTGACGGCACAAGAGAGATAAAGATCAGGACTTTCCTGCTCATTGGGATCATGGGTCTTTGCAAGGATTAGAAGTCAAAAGTGGGATTACCACAACCTTATCTCCAGCTAAGTCATTGCCTAGCAATACATGAACACCTTTAAAAGGTAAAGATGGTCTAATACCAACAGCCACTGAACCGGATACCAAGTCTGATGACAAATAAACGTTATGAAGCGGAACATTAACAAATCCACATTCCACACCCTGAATAAGGACACTTTGGCCCAAAGAAGTCTTCTCAGATAAAGGCAGAGTATCTGCTAGAATAAGAGATTGAGAAGCTCCAGTATCTCGTAAGATTTTAATAGGGGTAGGATGGACATAACTCACCATTTAGTGACACAAAACCATCTGATAAGAATGGTTCATAAATCTCCATAACTGAATCAGTCTCAGATAATTTGGTATCAGAAATAGGTTCCTCCCTTTCACAAAACTGTGGTTTTGGCCTAATAGAAGTCAAGCCTGTAGGCTTATGTTCCTCTTGTCTTTCTTTTTCTTTTCTTGCTTTAATTTTAAACACTCGGGGATCAAATGACCTGTATTTTTGCAAGAGTTACAAACAACTTGAGATTGAGATAAGGGATTCTGGTCTTTGTTTTCACCAGAAGGTTTGGAAAAATTCTGGCTTCTATTTTCACCAGAAGGTTTGGAAGGCTTCAGGCTTTTATTTTCGCCAGCAAGTTTGGGCATAGTAATGGATGTATGGCTATAACTGCCAGATAGATTACTAGGATAGAATCTTGGACCTGTCTGTGGATTGTAAGGTTTTCTAGGATAAGGCCTGCTCACAAATGAGACTGTATGAGTCAAAGCATAATCATCTGCCAATCGAGAAGCTTCCTCCAAAGTTTCCACCTGTCTCTCATCGAGAAAAGACATAATGTCTGAATTTATGCACCATTTGAACTCTTCAACAAGGACAAGCTGTCTAAGTTTTTCATGATTAGAGCCTACATTTTTAGAAGAAAAACCACCTATCAAATAACTGTTCTTTGGTTCCAGCAAATTCTATATGGGTCTGCGAAATTTCTTTTTTACAATTCCTAAATTTCTGCCTGTAAGCCTCAGGGACCAACTCATATGCCTTAAGAATAAGATCTTTAAACAAATCATAGTCTGAGCTTTGTTCGACAGTCAGCTGAGTGTAAATGTCTCGAGCCTTTCCGACAACAATGCTTTGCAAAAGTAAGGTCCAATGCTTTTTTGGCTATTTTAAAACTTTTTCAAAATGCAAAAAATACTTATCTACCTCTTTTTCCTGAAATGGTGGAACTAATCTGACGTGCTTTGTGGCAGCAAAGTAACTACCAGAGTCAAAAACAGGGGTAGGTTTTACCCTATCTTGACCCTGGAGTTCCAATTCCTTTAGCCTAAATTGAAATTGCCTTTCCCTTTCTTTTTCTTCAATACTTTATTTCATTTTTTCCTTTTCTAACTCAATCCGTTCCTCCATTTCTCTTTTGTTTTTCCCTTTCTCTTCCATTTCTCTTTGTTTTTCCCTCTCTCTTTCTTCCATTTCTAATCTTTCCATCTGCATTTGTCTCTGCATTTCTCTTCCTTTTTCTTCCTTTTTATTTTTTTTTCTTTCTGTATGCGTTCTTCCATCTCTAATCTTAATTTGTCTAATTAAATTTGCCTTCCGATTTCAGTTTGTCTCATTTGTAATTCAGTATGTGAAACCATAATTAGAGACAAAGCAGATGGATCAAAAAGTTCTTCGTCAACCAAAAACTGTACCAAAATATTCTTGATTTCATGTTTTTTCATGCTTGTTTTGACAGCAGTGACCCCATAATTGGAAGCAATATATTGGCCAGTTTAAACAACTCCTGGGTAGGCTGAGCCAAAAAGCTTCTCAAATCAAACGACATGTTTGCTTTTTGGTTGTTTTATCATGTAATTATGGTAATACAGATTGAGGTAAATTTGACAAGTTTTTTTTTAAATGGCAAGCCCAACTAGAAATTTCACATGAAATGACAAGTACTATTTCACATGAAATGACAATCCCCTATATGCCAATGGGGAAATACCAATCTTTTAAAGCAACTGCCAAGTCTATATTTGATAAGAAATGACAATTACTTGCCTACAAATGAACTGCTAGTCCTAAAATGCTCAAAATGTTTTTATCCCGGACGAGTCCCCAATTTCTGTTACGAGCCAGGCGTAGCAGAAAGAAGAAAACAAACAAGCCTTTTAGAAAAAATTAACAAAATTTATTTGCAAAGTATATTCAACCTGTAGAAGTAAAAAAAATAAAATAAATGTACTTAGCTCTGTTATGAAATATCCTTAAAGAATCTATTTTCCTTGATCCCACAGAATTCACAGTCCGAAATGAAATATAATATCCTTTAACAATCCAACACAGAATTTAGAAATAACTTTTCTTAAAAGCCCAAACTTCAATCTCCAAAGCCTGACTCAAAGAGAAAATTCAAGCTCTTTTATAGATCTTAAGATTTCTCTAGAACGTTCCAGAGGGCTGTGGAATAAGATTAGGTAATTTTCTAAAAATAATGCAATCCCGAACTTTCTGGAAGATTCCAAAGAACTTTTCCTTGTAAACAATTTGTTTGCAAAAATGAAATTAATCTGTGACTAATTTTTCCAGAAAATCATAATATCACTATTAGGAACCCAGTGGGGTGAAAGTGAGAATCAGAAAAATAAATTCTTATGCATAACAACACACACATTCAGGCATGTTCAACCTAGGCCCCTTTAGACGAGCACTGTTGCACTATGGCATCAGTACATATTGCTATTTTAAGAATAAAACCAAATGCCCCCCCCCCCCCGCACGACCCCTTGTCACCACGATTCATTGATAATTAGTCTGAGCCTGTTCACACACAACCTTTGTCCCCCGCCCACACATACACAACTCCTTGTCACCATGAGTCATTGATAGTTAGACTCATCCTGTTCACACATTCACACACAACCTCTTGTCACCCGCTCACCCCCCCCCCCCCCCCCCGACCTCCCCCACCCACACCCTTACCTCACACACAACTCCAGGTCTCCATGAGTCGTTGATAGTTAAACTGAGCTTGTTCATCTTCTGATGCGCTAGAACCTGACCCTTGGTGTCAAAGGGATCATCGCACCTACCATTCCAGTTGTGCAATAAGGAGCAAGTGTGCGATCCAGGGTCATCATGACCCTCTTGTTTTTATTTGATGACAGACAATGACCTTTCTAGGCTTATTTGTTCATTTGTTTTGTTTTGTTTTTTTTTTCATTCTTTTTTCTCTCCATAAGGGCCAATGTTAAATCTTTCGTCAAAGAATTCTCATGAACTTTAAAAGCTAGAAGCCTCAAACTTAGTATGCAATGTAATAATGTTGAAATATATCGTGTAAAAGACAATGGGCTTTCTCAGCTTATTTGTTCATTTGGTCTTTCATTCTTTCTTCTTTCGGGTCAATGTTAAAAGTTTCGCCAAAAATTTCTCAGATACTATAAAAGTTAGAAGCCTCAAACTCAATGCACTAATGTCGACATACATCGTGTAAGAGACAATGGGCTTTCTTTGATTATTTTGGCCATCTCTTTTTTCATTCTTCTTTCTCTCCTTGTAGGTCGATGTTAAAATTTTCGTCGAAGATTTCTCAGAAACTACTAAAGCTAGGAGACTCAAACTTGGTATGCAATACAATAATGCTAAAATATACCGTGTAAGAGACAATGGGTTTTATTGGCTTGTTCGTTAAAGCTAGAAGCCTCAAACTTGGTATGCAATGCAATAATGCTGAAATATATCGTGTAAGAGACAATGGGCTTTCTCGACATATTTGTTCTTTCCTTCTTCCATCTCTCCATACAGGTCAAGGCTCAAACCTCGTTTACAATGCAATACTGATGACTTAAATCGTGTAAGCGGCAGTGGGCTTTATTAGCTTACCTGAGCACGAAATCCTCATGGTGTGGTATTGTGATCAGTTTATGTCCGTCGTCGGTCGTGTGTCATCCGTCGTGCGTTGTCAACAATTTGCTTTAAATGAGAACTCCTCCTATTCTTTGGGCCTATTTGATTCAAACTTCACAGGAATGATGCCTAGGTGGCTCTCTACCAAAATAGCTCAAATCGTTCCTCCAGTTTTATTCAAACTTCATAGAAATGTTGCTAAGGTGAATCTCAACCAAAAGAGCTAAAACGGTATCGCTCCGATGAGCCATTTTGGCCGTCATAGCTAAAAATAGAAAAACATCGTAAATTTGCCTCAAACACGAACTCCTCCTAAACCCTTGGGCCAATTTGATTCAAACTTCACAGGAATGTTGCCTAGGTGACTCCCGACCAAAATAGCTAAACTCGTTCCTCTCTGACAACAAGATGGCAGGCAAAGCTAAAAATGGAAAACATCTTCAAGCGACAACTCCTCCTGTACCCTTGGCCCAATTTCATCAAACTTCACAGGAATGTTGTCTAGGTGACTCCCTACCAAAATAGTTAAAATCTTTCCGCTCTCATGAACAAGATGGCCGCCAGAGCTAAACATAAGAAAAAAACTTTAAACAACTCCTCGTGTACCCTTGGCCGAATTTCACTTAAGTTTCATTGGAATGTTGCTTGGGTAACTCTCTACCTAAATAGCTAAAACGATCCAGCTCCGATGAACAAAATGGCCGCCAGAGCTAAAAATAGAAAAACATCGTTAATTTGCTTCAGACGCGAACTCCTCCTCAAGCCTTTGACCAATATGATTCAGACTTTACAGGAATGTTGACTAGGTGACTCCCTACCAAAATAGCTAAAATTGTTCTGCTGTATCAAACAAGATGGCCACCAGAGCTAAAAAAATAAAAAAAAAATGTTGAAACGACAACTCTTTCTGTAGACTTGGGCCAATTTCATTCCACTTGCATAGGAATAATTCTTAGATGGCCTTCTGTCGTAATAGCTGAAACGATTTTTTCATAAGTTTGATTCAAACGTGAACTCCTAATCCCTTGGGCCAATTGGATACAAACTTCACAGGAATGTTGCCTTGGTGACTCACTACCATAATAGCTAAAATCGTTTTGCTCTGACAAACAAAATGGCTGCCAGAGCTAAATACAGAAACAATTCTTCAAACGACTAACCCCTCCTGTACCCTTGGGCCAATTTCATACAAACTTCGTAGGAATATAGATGACACTCTACTAAAATAGCTTAAATGAGTCCGCTTCGGTGAACAAAATGGCCACCAGAGCTGAAAATAGAAAAAAAAAAAACATGGCAAATTTGCTTCAAACGCGAACTCCTCATAAACCCTTGGGCAATTTGATTCAAACTTCGCAGGAATGTTGCCAAGGTGACTCCCTTCCAGAATAGCTAAAATCGTTCCGCTCTGGCTAACAAGATGGCCACCAGAGCCAAAAATAGAATGTACGAGAGACAGTGACACTCAGGTGAGCGAATTAGGGCCCTCTGGGCCCACTTGTTGGCCTTCTTCTTTCTGTCCTTATAGGCTAAAGGGCTTGCTTGGCTTGTTTGTTCATTTGATCTTCTCTCCATGTAAGCCATGCAATGCACTAATGATGATATACCGATTGTAAGAGACAATGGGATTTCTAAGCTTTGTTGAGTTGTTTTGCTGTTCAGCTTTGCTGAGTTGTTCTTTCGTTTTTCTTTCTCCCCATAGGGCAATATTAAATTGTTCCATTACGGAAACACGCCAGTAAACAACCGAAAATTTTAAGATGAAAAAATCTGCTATTTTCAGCTCACCTGACCGAAGGTCATGGTAAGCTTTTGTGACTGTGAGATGTCCGGCGTCGTCGTTCGCCGTGCGTCGTGTGTGCGTAAACTTTTCTTGTTAACACTCTAGAGACCACAGTTTTGATACACTCATCATCAAACTTGGTCAGAATTATCATCATGACAATGCCTCGGTCATTGTCGAATATGGGTCATGTCGGGTCAAAAAGTAGGTCAGGAGGTCAAAGCAAAGGAAAACCTTGTTAACACTCTAGAGGCCACAGGTTTGATCCAATCATCCTCAAACTTGCCCAGTATGATAATCATGACAATATCTTGGTCATGTTCGAATATGGGTCGTAGGGTCAAAAATGAGGTCAGTAGGTCAAACCATAGAAAAACCTTGTTGACACTCTACAGACCACAGTTTTTGTCCAATCATCTTCAAACTTGTTCAGAATGAGCATCCTGGTAATATCTCGATCAAGTTCGAATATGGGTTATGTCAGGTCAAAAAGTAGGTCAGTAGGGCAAATCATAGAAAAACCTTGTTAACACTCTAGAGGCCATAGATTTGGTCTAATCATCCTCAAACTTGCTCAGAATGATATTTCTTAACAGCCAGTGGAAAAAAAGTTTTTATGATATAAATTCTACAGCTAGGTTTAAAATTATTAAACGACATGAAACTGAATTAAAATGGATTAAATTATTACAGACACCTTTTCCATTGGGTAATATATCGTAAATGCCCGACTTTGATATTTTCTCGCTTCTGGACTGTCCAAAGCGTAAAACTAGATCCCACGGCACCAGAAATATGGTAGTTATAAACGTAAATTACGTGCTTTTAAAAGAAACAATTACAGACTAAAGTGACTGTCCATAATATTATTGAATCATGGACGCCACGCAATGCTTGCTTTTCTAAGTTCATTACCCATTTCTGTATTACAGATTCTGGATAACGAGGCGAATAAATTCTACGATGGTTCTAATCAGCTATACGACGCTGCTCTTTTAACTAGAGTTTATACTCAACATGCTCTTCGCCCTTTCATCGATTCTGAAATTAATCACAAACGTAATTACATCAAAATATCCTTCATTAATAAGGGTTTGGACTTTAAAGATTTACCTAGTATCTTCCGGGGCAGTTCGGTTATTTCATCCATTCCTGCTTATTTTCAAAATACTGAAACACCTATAATTTGCTATAAATACAATAAACCTGTTAACCTGTCATTTTTAATTTCAATAAACTCGTTTCTGATCTTGATGTTGACACTAACACTCCTGATACATGTGATTGTAAAAATTCAGTGTATTGCTATCCTCCTGCTGGTCATATTATTACTGGCAATTTAAAAATTATTCCTGGTTCTAGGATACGTAATATAATTTCTAAAGGATCGAAATATCGATTACCTTCTAAAAGTTATTTCAATAAATGTAGAGATGAAATCGCTGCTGCCTTGAATGAATTTGGTAATCGATGGTGTAAACGAGAGTATGTTGAGCATAAAGCTCTGAAAGAATTGACACTTAGCATTCTGAAATTAGTGAACAAACGCATTTCTTTTTATACGCAAAATACGAACTTATTACCTCCTAATCCTAAGACGTCTTTACATCACCTTAAACTAGGTATTCAAGAATTTCATAGGAAGTTTGTTTTTGCTCCAGCTGATAATGCCGCTAACAATGTGGTCGCTGTTTGACGGCTTCACTATGTTAACACTCTTCAGCAAGAACTTGGTGGTACTGAGGCCTATGAACTTCAGCCTTTAGCTGTAGAGAGGGCTTGAGTTGATGACCAGATTTGTCATTCAGCTGCAAAGTTTGCTGTCTGTGTTACAGAAGGCCAAGGCAAGCTTCCTAAATTATATTGGGTACCTAAACTTCATAAAAGACCATACAAAGCACGGTTTATTGCAGATTCAAGCTCTTGTACCACCACTGAACTCTCTAAATTGTTAACTTCATGTTTTACTGCCATCAATAAACATGTGATAAAACATTGCGACAAAGTATTCGAAAGATAAGGTAGAAATCTGTTTTGGTCAATAAAAAAATCTAATGAAGTTTTAAATAAATTGAAATCCAGGCGTTTTCGTGCTTCTAGTCTGTCTACTTATGATTATTCCATCCTTTACACTACACTTCCTCATAATCTTATAAAAGAAAAACTTAATGATTTAATTGAATGAACATTTCTTTGCGGAAGACTCCCTCCATCTTGCATGTAATGTAAGAAATACGTTTTTCACTTCTGAAGAGCATAACAACTATACTTTTTGGTCATGCCAGAAGGTGTGTGAAGCTCTCACCTTTCTATTTGACAATATTTACATAAGATTTGGTACTAAGTTATTTAGACAAGTTGTGGGTATTCCGATGGGTACTAATTGCGCACCACTTGCGGCTGATCTGTTTTTGTTTTGTTATGAGAGAGACTTCATGATGCCCCTTTCTGCTGATAACCAGTCGTAAATCATTGAAGCTTTTAGCTCCACTTCTAGATATTTGGATGAATTATTAAATATTGATAATACCTATTTCGATGGTTTGATCAGTCAAATTTACCCCCCAGAACTTCAGTTAAATAAAGCAAATTCGTCTGATACCGAAGCCCCGTTTTTGGAAATACATCTATCTATTGTGGACGGGTTTGTTTCTTGCAAAATTTATGAAAAACGCGATGATTTTGATTTTGAGATTGTAAATATCCCTTTTTTGGTTGGTGATGTTCCACGTGCGCCATCCTATGGCGTTTATATTTCACAATTAATTTGATTTGCCTGAGTGTGTAGTCATGTAACTGACTTCAACACTCGTAATAAAGTGTTAATGGCTAAACTTCTTAATCGGGTTTATCGGTACCATAAACTTCGCAAAGCTTTTTCAAACTTTTATAGACGTCATTCCGATTTAATTTCAAAATTCAAAAACTGGACTTAAATCTCTTCTGCAACAAGGTCTATCGGAATCCGAATTTAATGGTGACTTAGTATATAAGTTTAGAAAAATTTATAACCGTTCATTCTTCGATATAGAAAGATTTGGTACTACTTAAATGTTATACGACAGACTGCATGCGTGGTAGTCAACGCAATCACGGTTGACAACTTTGCTTCCCTCTTTAATTGGCCGCCGGTTGGTCAGGCCTCAGATTCTATGACGGTTCCAACGTAAAGACTTATGTTGGTTGGTACCTGATGGTCTGTCTCTGGTCGGGCCCATCGGAGTCTTAACTCTTGGTTTTCTTTTGCTCCGGCATTTCCGTTGTTTCTCGCCGTCGAGTTCTCAACGTTGTTTCATCTCTGTGGTTGTTTGATTTTTGTGTTCACGGAGATGTTGCTCGGATGAGAAGGCCTTCATGCGGACTGAACAAATTATTCGTCTTAATCGCGACGGAAGTAACGGCGAGGATTGTGGCCACGTAAAATCGATTTAAGCCCCCCCCCCCAGCCCCAGTGGAATTCGTTTCCGCTGACCGTTCCAAGGCGGATCTTCTGTCGCGGTTAATTTTTGTTATGGTTTGTCTTTGTGTGTTTGTGTCGCTTCTATTATTTTATTTTGGATAGCCTTTTTGTCATTTTGTGGGAAAGTAACTGTCCTATTGGCTTTCCGCAGTTTGTGTTTCCGTTGGGGTCTGTTGCTTCATGTTTGTATTTCTTTCCCTTTGGTGTCTCTGATTGGAGCTGTGGGTTAATTGTATCGATTCCTGATAATTGCCTCTACTTCTATTTTGCGTATTAGAGCTGTTTTTGTGCCGTGTGGTGGCTGTGAAAGGTCTCCCCGTACATGCATTTAATGCTCTTATTTTTTCCAATCCTCATGGATTGCCTTTACCACTGCTTTGCATCGTTCCTTAATTTGACATCCTTTTGATACCTGTTGAAGGTCTTGATTGTGCCGATGTTTGTATCTCATTGTAAAACAATTGCTTGTTTGGGTTTCTATGGGCTATTTACAGACATAGCTGTTTTGTGGGCTTTTGTTATACTCGCCTTCTATTTGAAGGATTTACAGTTCTTCCGTTTACTGTCTACTTTAATGACCGGTATAAATATCGCTTTAGTTTGGACGGTATCTCCCCCTTTAAACTAATATGAGTATCACAAATAAATTTGAATTTACAAGATCTCCCCTTAGTATCACCGGTATGAATATCGCTTTAGTTTGGACGGTATCGCCCCCTTTAAACTAATACGAGTATCACAAATAAATTTAAATTTACAAGATCTCCCCTTAGTATCACAAATAAATTTAAACCTACCATATCTCCCCTTAGGTTACACTCTGCTTCTTCTGTACGGATTCCCCATTCTGTTACTAATTTTAGTGCTATGTTGCCGTCGGTATTGGTGAGGCCCATAAATATGTTTTCTGTCGCTTCCGTTAATTTAAGTGGAGCTGGTAGAACCAATTTATTTAAAAATAATCTGAGAGTTAGATTATCTCCTATCTAACCACCCATTCTTCGGAAATATACCAATCCGTTCCAAAAAAGTGGAATATATCCTAGTATTTCCAAGTGCAATGCTAAGAGGTGTAGATGCTGTTCACATTTATGTCTTGGTCTACCGTTTCTTCGTCTGTAAACGGTAGACGTTTTTCTGTAGTTAACATGACCGATTTGACATGTAAGTCTACGGATTTGCTATATGTGATAACCTGACATGCTGCAAATTGTAAAATGCAGTATGTCTGGCAAACTAATCGCATGTTAAAAACACATTTTAACGAGCACTATCGTAGAATGAGTAAGCCCAAAAATCTGACACTTTCGTGTACCGTCATTTCAGACGAACAGGTCATTCTATAAAAGATATTTCTATACCGCCAGTGGTAAATTTATTATGATGTAAATTCTACAGCTATGTTTAAAATTATTGAACGACATGAAACTGAATTAAAATGGACTAAATTATTACAGACACATTTTCAATTGGGCTTTAATGACAACATTTATCATGAGGGTAATATATCGGAAATGCCCGACTTTGATTTTCTCTCGCTTCTGGACTGTCGAAAGCGTAAAACTAGATCGCACGGCACCAGAAAAATGGTAATTATAAACGAAAATTACGTGCTTTTAAAAGAAACAATATCAGACTGAAGTGACTGTCCATAATATTATTGAATCATGGACGCCACGCTATGCTTGCTTTTCTAGTTCATTACCCATTTCTGTATAACGGATTCTGGATAACGAGGCGAATACATTCTACGATAGTTCTTATCAGTTATACGACGCTTCTCTTTTAACTGGAGTTTATACTCAGCATGCTCTTCGTCCTTTCATCGATTCTGAAATTAATCACAAATGTCATTACATCAAAATATCCTTCATTAATAAGGGTTTGGATTTTATAGATTTACCTAGTATCTTCCGGGACAGTTCGGTTATTACATCAATTCCTGCTTATTTTCAAAATACTGAAGCACCCATTATTTGTTATAAATACAATAAACTTGTTAGATCTATCATTTTTAATTTCAATAAATTCGTTTCTAATCTTGATATTGACACTTACACTCCTGATACATGTGATTGTAAAAATTCAGTGTATTGCTATCCTCCTGCTGGTCATATTATTACTGGCAATTTTAAAAGTATTCCTGATTCTAGGATACGTAATATAATTTTTGAAGGACCGAAATATCCTTCCTTCTAAAATTGATTTCAATAAATGTAGAGATGAAATCGCTGCTGCCTTGAATTAATTTGGTAATCGATGGTGTAAACGAGAGTATGTTGAGCATAAAGCTCTGAAAGAATGAAACTTAACGTGCTGAAATAAGTGAACAAACGCATTTCTTTTTACTCGCAAAATACGAACTTATTACCTCCTAAACCTAAGACGTCTTTACATCACCTTAACTAGGTATTCAAGAATTTCATAGCAAGTTTATTTTGGCTCCAGCTGATAAGGCCGCTAACAATGTGTTCGTTGTTTGACGGCTTCACTATGTTAACACTCTTCAGCAAGAACTTGATGGTACCAAGGCCTATGAACTTCAGCCTTTGGCTGTAGAGAGGGTTTTAGTTGATGACCACATTTGACGTTCAGCCACCAAGTTTGCTGTCTGTGTTACAGAAGGCCAAGACAAGCTTCCTACATTATATTGGTTATCTAAACTTCATAAAAGACCATACAAAGCACGGTTTAATGCAAATTCAAGCTCTTTCACCACCACTGAGCTATCTAAATTGTTAACTTCATGTTTTACTGCCATCAATAAACATGTGATAAAATATTGCGACCAAGTATTCGAAAGATCAGGTAGAAATCTGTTTTGGTCAAAAAAAAAATTCTAATGAAGTTTTAAATAAATTAAAATCCAGGCGTTTTCGTGTTTCTAGTCTGTCTACTTATGATTTTTCCACCCCTACACTACACTTCCTCATAATCTTATAAAAGAAAAACTTAATGATTTAATTGAATGGACATTTCATAGGGAAGACTCCCTTCATCTTGCATGTAATGTAAGAAATACGTTTTTCACTTCTGAAGCGCATAACAACTTTACTTTATGGTCATGTCAGAAGGTGTGTGAAGCTGTCACCTTTTTACTTGACAATATTTATATAAGATTTGGTACTAAGTTATTTAGACAAGTTGTGGGTATTCCGATGGGTACTAATTGCACACCACTTGTGGCTGATCTGTTTTTGTTTTGTTATGAGAGAGACTTCATGATGCCCCTTTCTGCTGATAACCAGTCGTAAATCACTGAAGCTTTTAGCTCCACTTCTAGATATTTGGATGATTTATTAAATATTTATAATACCTATTTCGATGGTTTGATCAGTCAAATTTACCCCCCAGAACTTCAGATAAATAAAGCAAATTCGTCTGATACCGAAGCCTCGTTTTTGGATTTACATCTATCTGTTGTGGATGGGTTTGATTCTTGCAAAATTTATGATAAACGCGATGATTTTGAGATTGTAAATTTTCCTTTTTTTCGATGGTGATGTTCCACGTGCGCCATCCTATGGCGTTTATATTTCACAATTAATTCGATTTGCCAGAGTGTGTATTCATGTAACTGACTTCAACATTCGTAATAAATTGTTATCGGCTAAACTTCTTAATCAGGGTTATCGGTACCATAAACTAAGAAAAGCCTTTTCAAAATTTTATAGACATCATTCTGATTTAATTTCAAAATTTAATACTGGACTTAAATCTCTTCTGCAACAAGGTCTATCGGAACCCGAATTTTATGGTGACTTAGTATATAAATTTAGAAAAATTATAACCGCAATGACTTGAACACCCAATTCCGTAAAATCATTCTTAGATATAAAAAGATTGGGTGCAAGATAAATGTTATACGACAGACTGCATGCATGGTAGTTAACCTAATCACGGTTGACAACTTTGCTTCCCTCTTTAATTGCACGCCGGTTGGTCAGGCCTCAGATCCTATGACGGTTCCAACGTAAAGACTTATGTTGGTTGGTACCTGATGCTCTGTTTCTGGTCAGGCCCATCGGAGTCTTACTGTTGGTTTTCTTTTGCTCCAGCATTTCCGTTGTTTCTTGCTGTAGAGTTCTCGCCGTTGTTTCATCTCTGTGGTTGTTTGATTTTTGTGTTCACGGAGATGTTGCACTGATGAGTTTGGAGGCCTTCATGCGGACTGAGCAAATTAATTATTTGTCGTGATCGCGATGGAAGTAAGGGCGAGGATTGTGGCCACGTAAAATCGATTTAAGCCCCCCCCCCCCAGGTGGAATTCGTTTCCGCTGACCGTTCCAATGCGGTTCTTCTGTCGCGGTTTATTTTTTGTTATGGTTTGTCTTTGGGTGTTTGTGTCGCTTTTATTATTTTATTTTGGATAGCCTTTTGGCCATTTTGTGGGAAAGTAACTGTCCTATTGGCTTTCCGCTGTCGGTGTTTCCGTTGGGGTCTGTTGCTTCATGTTTGTTTTTCTTTCCATTTGGTGTCTCTGATGGGAGCTGTGGGTTAATTGTATCGATTCCTGATCATTGTCTCTACTTCTGTTTTTCATATTTGGCATGTATATTCCTTGTGACAATGGCTTCACATCCAAACAAAAACTTTGACCTGTGACCTTGACATTGACCTTTGACCTACTTTATCATAACTTTTGAACCATTTGAGACAGAGCCTTCATATTAAGCATGTATTTTCCTTCTGACAAGGCACCTTGCTGTATTACCTACCATTTCATTACTACAGCGCGAATCAGGTGAACGATCCAGGGCCATCATGGCCCTCTTGTTCTTATTTCTGCTCAAAATATAGATTGTCAGTACTCGTTAGTACCGCTTCATCGAGGCGGTTCACGCGAGTACCCATAATCTATATTATAGAGCAGAAATAAGAAAATATTAGGTTTACCCCTCTAAACCCCAGTTTTACTATATTAAGATCAGCGTGAATATTCTAACAAGTCAGAAATAAATTATTGGTTTAGACTCATATTCTAGACAGGTTTTTAATTATTTGGACCCCATTTTGATTTATATCAGTCTTTGAATCGACTGCCTATTCGAAATTCGTAAACTTGCAGTATGTTTCCTCTGGCTTTCTTTGCCAGATCATTACAGGGTCACTGATGAGGCTTTATTAGCCGAAACTACGTAGTATGACCCATCTTCTTTCTTATGAATGTTTTTATTGCTCTTAAAGGAACTCATTTTTGATTTTTATTCAAGGGGATCAAAATTATATAGGTTTATTAACGTGATGGTCAAAGATTTGCCAGAAACTTCAAAAGCTAGAAGCCTCAAACTTTGTATGCCATGCAGTATAAATGATGACTTATATCGTGTAAGGGACAGTGGATCTTATTGGCTTCTTTCCATAAAGGCCAATGTTAAATTTTTTGCAAAGATTTCTCAGAAACTATAAAAGCATCAAGCCTCAAAATTTGTATGCAATAATGATGCATTATATCGTGTAAGAGACAATGGACTTTCTGGGCTAGTTTGTTCACCTATTCTTTCATACTTCTTTCTCTCCATATTGGCCAATATTGGATTCGTTGTCAAAGATTTCGCAGACACTATAAAAGCTAGAAACCTCAAACTTCAGGCCATTCCGCCAATGTTAAAATTTTTTTTGTCAAAGATTTCTCATGAACGGTAAAAGTTACAGGTCTTAAAACTTGGTATGCAATGATGATGACATATATTATGTAAGAGCCACCGGCTTTGTTAGCTTATTTGTTCATTTTAGCTCATTAGAGCCGAAGGTTCCGGGGAGCTTATTGTATAGGCAGATGTCCGTCGGCGACGTATGTCGTCTGTCATCGTCTGTGTGGTGTCAACACTTTCGAACGACATCTCCTCTGAAGCCACTGGGCTGATTAGGCCCAAATTTCATCTGAAGAATCCTTGGGCTGGGGATTGAAAGTTTATGTTTTTAGCTCACCTGTCACGTAGTGACGAGGTGAGCTTTTGGGATCACTTTTTGTCCGTCGTCCGTCGTGCGTGCGTCCGTGCGTCCGTCCGTAAACAATTTCAAATAAGTATATCTCCAATACCCCATGGCCAATCTTGATCAAATTTCATGTGAATCATCATCAGGTAGGGGGAAAGGCTGCATAAGGTTTTTGGGCTGATCAGATTGGAATTCTGGTTGCCATGGCAACATATAGTTCCCATAGACTTATAATGGGAAAACATTTAAAAATCTTCTTCTCTGAAACCACAGGGCCCAGAGCTTAGATATTAAGTATTTAGCAAGGGCAAGTGGTCAACTACATAATTCCTGCCAATCATGCCCCTCGGTGCCAAATGAGCCACGCCCTAGGGCCCCTTCGCTCCCATAGACTAATAATGAAAAAAGAAAAGCTTCAAAAATCTTCTTCTCTGAAACCACAGGGCCCAGAGCTTAGATATTTAGCATGTAGCAATGGCAAGTGGTCACCAACATAATTCCTGCCAATCATGCCCCTGGGTTCAAAAATGCCCACGCCCCGGTGCCCCTTTGCTCCCATAGACTCATAATGGAAAAAAAGCTTCAAAAATCTTCTTCTCTGAAACCACAGGGCCCAGAGCTTAGATATTTAGCATGTAGCAATGGCAGGTGGTCACCTACATAATTCCTGCCAATCATGCCCCTGGGTTCCAAATGGGCCACGCCCCGGGGCCCCTTCGCTCCCATAGACTCATAATGGAAAAAAAAGCTTCAAAAATCTTCTTCTCTGAAACCACAGGGCCCAGAGCTTATATATTTAGCATGTAGCAATGGCAGGTGGTCACCTACATTATTCCTGCCAATCATGCCCCTGGGTTCCAAATGGGCCACGTCCCGGGGCCCCTTCGCTCCCATAGACTCATAATGGTAAAAAAGCTTCAAAAATCTTCTTCTCTGAAACCACAGGGCCCAGAGCTGATATAATTAGCATGTAGTAACAGCAAGTGGTCACCTACATAATTCCTGCCAATCATGCCCCTGGTGTCCAAACGGACCACGCCCCGGGGCCCATTAGCTCCTATAGACTCATAATGGAGAAAAAGCTTCAAAAATCTTCTTCTCTTAAACCATAGGGCCCAGAGCTTAGATATTTAGCATGTAGGAAGGGCAAGTGGTCAACTACATAATTCCTGCCAATCATGCCCCTGGGTTCCAAATGGTCCACACCCCGGGGCCCCTTTGCTCCCATAGACTCATAATGGAAAAAAGCTTCAAAAATCTTCTTCTCTGAAACCACAGGGCCCAGAGCTTAGATATTTAGCATGTAGCAATGGCAAGTGGTAACCTATATAATTCCTGCCAATCATGCCCCTGGGGTCGAAACTGGCCACACCCCCTGGCCACTTAGCTCCTATATACTCATAATGGAAAAAAAAGGTTCAAAAATCTTCTTCTCTGAAACCACAGGGCCCAGAGCTTAGATATTTAGCATGTAGCAACGGGAAGTGGTCACCAACATAATTCCTGCCAATCATGCCCCTGGGTTCCAAATGGGCCAAGCCCCCGGGCCCCTTCGCGCCCATAGACTCAAAATGGAAAAAAGCTTCAAAAATCTTCTCCTCTGAAACCGTAGGGCCCAGAGCTTAGGTAATTAGCATGTAGCAATGGCAAGTGGTCACCTACATAAGTCCTGCCAATCATGCTCCTGGGGTCCAAATTGGCCTGGCCCGCGGGCCCCTTAGCTCCCATTGACTCATAATAGAAAAAAGCTTCAAAAATCTTCTTCTCTGAAACCACAGGGCCCAGAGCTTAGATATTTAGCATGTAGCAACAGCAAGTGGTCACCTACATAATTCATGCCAATCATGCCCCTGTGGTCAAAACGAGCCACGCCCTGGGGCCCCTTAGCTCCTATAGATTCATAATGGAAAAAATGCTTCAAAAATCTTTTTCTCTGAAACCACAGGGCCCAGAGCTTAGATATTAGCATGTGGCAATGGCAAGTGGGCACCTGCATAGATCCTGCCAATCATGCCCCTGGGGTCCAAATGGGCCACGCCCCGGGGCCCCTTAGCTCCCCTAGACTCATAATGGGAAAAAGCTTCAAAATCTTCTTCTCTGAAACCACAGGGCCCAGAGCTCAGATATTTAGCATGTGGCAATGACAAGTGGTCACCCACATAAATCCTGCCAATCATGCCCCTCGGGTCCAAATGGGCCACACCCTGGGACCCCCTTAGCTCCCATAGACTCAAAATGGAGAAAAGCCTCAAAAATCTTCTTCCCTGAAACCATAGGGCCCAGAGCTTAGATATTTAGCATGTAGCAACGGCAAGTGATCACCTACATATTTCCTGCTAATCATGCCCCTGTGGCCCCTTAACTCCAACAAACTTATAATGGAAAAATGCTTCAAACATCTTCTTTGAAACCATGAAATACAGACCTTAGATATTTAGTATATAGCAACACAAAATGATCACCTACATAAATCCTGCCAACCATGCCCTTTGGGTCAAAATTGGCCAAGCCCCAGGGCTCATTAGGTTCTATAGACTTCTACTGAAAAAAAAACTTAAAAAAAAAATCTTCTTTTCCAAAACCAAAAGGCACAGATTTTGTTTGATTTGAGGTTTTACATCCCTGTCAACACTGTATAGGTCATTTTGGAGATGTCTCTTCCAATTTTGTGGGACTTTTTACCCGACATTGAGATGAAATTACATCTAAATCCCTGTCGCCCAATGAAACCAATAGGGTATATACGCATGGACACCGCTTTGCCTGAGCTTAGATATTTAGTATGTAGCAATGTCAAGTGGTCTCCTACACTAATGATTTTCTGGTACACAGGTGAGCGATATAGGGCCATTGGGCCCTCTTGTTTATGAAAATGGGGAGAATTGAAAAATGAAATTTACTGCAAATACTACCGAATCTTCTTGTGAACTTAGCGAATTTGACATATACTGACATCTGTCTATCTATCTTCGTATACTGCTTATGCCCTCGAGGGCATTTTTGCAGGGTCTGCTCGTCGTGCTTTGAAAAAGAAAAAGTAAAAGCATGACAGGGAGATGGTAGGTTAAAAAATAGATCGACAATAGATAGAGACATAAAAATGAATGACTTGGACGGTTCAACCTTAAAAGGGCTGAAGTATGCAGCCGGGCTTAAAAGGATAAAACAGTTTAAAAACAGACATACCTGAATAGCTCCGCCCTGTCAACCTTATCTGCGACTACTGTACTTGCATATTTTTCAGGTAGTGTATTCAAAGAGAACCAACAACAGCAGAACAGTACGTTCTATGCCGACCTTGGAAATTATCCAGAATCTGATCATAGAAGTTTGGGTGCATCAACAAATAGTCTCAGTTTTGTATCAGATAACAGTGCAGAAATGACCAAATTATCTCAGATAAATGAGGACAGTCCAAACAGTAATGCGGTTAATTATCTGTTAGCTGCAGATCAAGACAGTTCAAGAACGTCTAAGTCAAATACAGGAAGCTGGACTTTAATTGATGCCACAGAGTATTATGACAGACATGTTTCTGAAAAGACTCAAACTGGGAATTTAAAGGATCAGGAACAAATGTTTCAGAACCAAAGCCAAGCTTCACAAGTGACAGAAACTGATATCAGACGTCAAGGATATAATGTAATGAAGAATAGAAATGACTGTGATAGTAAACAAGGGAAACTTATGTCAACTTTCACTAATTTGAAGAAAATTAAGTTTGGAAAGCGACAACCTTCAGAATCTGGTCTGAACACGGCGCTTCAGGACAGTAGAGTACACTGCAGCAGATGCAAGATGGTGAGTGTGACTTAACAAACATTAATTTCGATTGTCACAAAATAAAAGAATTATTGTTTCCTTTATAAAGAAGCCTGAACATTTGATCTGTGTCATTATAAATTACTATCTATTTTTTTTAGGTGACCTGAACACAAAGTGCTCAAGGTGATCTATTGTGAACGCTTTGTGTCTGTCCGTCTGTCTGTCCATCAGCCAACAATTCCTTTTAATGACACCTCTTAAGCCACGTAGCCAATTTCCAAATAATTTCACCCAGATTTACCTCTTATGGTCCTGCATCAACATTGCTAAAATGGTTCCACTAAATTGAACAACATGGCCACCCGAGTTAAAAATAATTAAAAAAAAGCAAACAAAAACTTTAAACGACATCTCCTCAATGGCCGATGGCCCGATATCAAAATAATATCACAGAAATGTTCCATATATGACCCGCTAACAAAATGGCTAAACTGGTTCAACTCCACCAGATCTTAAAATGGAAAAAAAAACTTTAAACTACTTCTCAGAAAGAGAAGTTCCCAGACAATTGAACCAGTTTCAAAAGAATTTCATAGAGATGTTCCTTCTGTGATCTTCTACCAAACTTGCTTAATTGGCGGAACTTGCTGAACCATTAGGTCGCCACAGCTAAACATAGAAAAAATGTCAGGCAACTTCTCCACCTAGTCCAATTACCCAATTTCAAAAGAATCGAACAGAAATCATCTTTGGGTGACTCTCTACCAAAATGGCTCAAATGGTATTGCTCCGCTGAACAAAATTGCCACCAATGCAACATAGGAAACCCTCAGACCACATCTCCTCCTATGTCGGTGGCCCGATTTCAAAACGAATTCAGAGAAATGCTCCTTGGGTGACCTTCTTCCAAAACTTCTAAAATGGTTTTGCTCCACTGACCAAAATGGCTGCTTAAGCTAAAAATAGAAAAACCTTTCACAGGCCATCCGTCTGATTTCAAAATAATGTTACAGAAATGTTCTTCTTATTCCCCTTAACCACAGTTGTTAAAATGGTTCCAACCTGCTTAACAGAATGGCCACCAGAGCTAAAAGTAGAAAAACCTTTAAATGGTGTCTCCTCCTGTCTCTGGTCGGGTCCATCGGAGTCTAACTGTTGGTTTTCTTTTGCTCCAGCATTTCATTGGTTTCTTGCTGTCGAGTCCTCACCGTTGTCTCACCTCTGATGAGGTAGGAGGCCTTCATGCGGACTGAACAAATTATTTGTCTAAATCGCGACGGAAGTAAGGGTGAGGATTGTGGCCACGTAAAATCGATTTAAGCCTCCCAGTGGAAATCTTTCCACTGACCGTTACAAGGCGGTTCTTCTGTGGCGGTTTATTTATGTTGTTGTTGTTACTTACTGTGAATATCACTTGTGTCTTTTTATTTTGGATGACCATATGGCCATTTTGTGGGAAAGTAACTGTCCTTATGGCCTTCCTTTGTTTAGGTTTCCATTATGATCTGGTCGCTTAATGTTTGTGTTTCTTTCCCCTTGGTGTCTTTGATGGGTGGAGTAAGTTAATTGTATCGATTCCTGATCTTTGTTTTACTTCTACTTTAGGTCATTTTACAGAAGTGTTCCTCATTTAACCCTCTACCAAAATCGCTAAAATAGTACCACTTCGCTGAGCAAAATGTCTACAAGGGCTAAAAAAGAAAGGACATCTTCTCATAGGCCAACAACTTATTTTCAAAGTGTTCCTCTTATGCCTCCTTTCCAAAATTGCTAAAATGGTTCTACCCGGATGAAATCAAAGCATTGAAAGTACTGGTGGGTCGAAATGTCTCTGAGTGTAAGCTGGTAAAATAGTCCTGAACTTAGACTTTTTGTTCACCCTTAAATTACAGTATTTTAAGCTCGGGCCTGATCAGACGCCGCGTTATGTTGCCTTTTATGGCGTCTGTTTATGTATCTAATTACGGTTCGCTAATTCACTAGTCTGGAGCCGATGTTACACTGATAGCATTTTTGAGGTACTCCAGTTTATTTATCTTTTATTATCCCCTCGCACAACATAGTTGTGAGGGGGGAAATAGCATTTGTCCCGTACGTACGTACTTTTGTCATCGCTCTAGCGCCTACATTTCTTGACCGATTTTAATATAACTTCACACGAACGTTCCTTATGACAATATCTCAAGCGAGTTCGACTTTCAAGGTCATGACCTCAAGGTCAAGGCACTGTGGCTATTTTTAGAAAAACTTTGTCATCGCTCTAGCGCATACATTTCTTCACCAATTTCAATATAACTTCACACAAATGATCCTTACAAAAATATCTCGAGCGAGTTCGACTTTCAAGGTCATGTCCTCAAGGTCACTGTGGCTATTTTTAGAAAAAACTTTGTCATCGCTCTAGCGCCTACATTTCTTCACCAATTTCAATATAAATTCACACAAATGTTCCTTTTAAAAATATCTCAAGCGAGTTCGACTTTCAAGGTCATGGCCTCAAGGTCAAGGTCACTGTGGCTATTTTTAGAAAAACTTTGTCGTCGCTCTAGCGCCTATATTTCTTCACCGATTTCAATATAACTTCACACAAATGTTCCTTATGACAATATCTCGAGCGAGTTCGACTTTCAAGGTCATGACCTCTGCAGGTCACTGTGGCTAGTTTTAAAAAAACTTTGTTATCGCCTTAGCGCCTACATTTCTTCACCAATTTCAAAATAACTTCACACAAATGTTCCTTATAAAAATATCTCGAGCGTGTTCGACTTTCAAAGTCAAGGCCTCAAGGTCAATGTCACTGTGGCTATTTTTAGAATAACTTTGTTATCGCTCTAGCGCTTACATTTCTTCACCAATTTCAATATAACTTCACACAAATGTTCCTTATGACAATATCTCTAGCGAGTTCCACTTTCAAGGTCAAGGTCACTGTGGCTATTTTTAGAAAAACTTTGTCATCCCTCTAGCGCTTACATTTCTTCACCGATTTCAATATAACTTCACACAAATGTTCCAGCTTCCTTATGACAATATCTGGAGCCATTTCGACTTTCAAGGTCAAGGTCACTATGGCTATTTTTAGAAAAAAATTTTGTCATCGCTCTAGCGCCTACATTTTTTCACTGATTTCAATATAACTTCACACAAATGTTCCTTATGACAATACCTCGAACGAGTTTGACTTTCAAGGTCAAGGTCTTTGTGGCTATTTTTAGAAAAACTTTGTCATTGCTCTAGCGCATACATTTTTTTACCAATTTCAATATAACTTCACACAAATGTTCCTTATGACAATGTCTTGAGCTCTTTCGACTTTCAAGGTCAAGGTCACTGTGGCTATTTTTAGAAAAACTTTTTCATCGCTATAGCGCCTACATTTATTGATGGATTTTAATGGAACTTCACACAAATGTTTCTTATGATAATATCTCGAATAGCGTTGACTTTCAAGGTCATGACCTCAGGGTCAAGGTCACTGTGGCTACTTTTAGAAAAACTTTGTCATCACTCTACCGCCTACATTTATTAACAGATTTTAATATAACTTCACACAAAAGATGCTTATGATAATATCTTGAGCAAGATCTACTTTCGTGGTCATGGCCTCAAGTCAAGGTCACTATGGCTATTTTTAGAGAAACATTATCATCACTCTAGAATGTACATTTATTGATCGCGCTGTGTGTGGCCGTGCATTGTCCTGTTGGAAAATCGCGTTTGGATTGGCGTTCACATGCGGAATGACCACGTTTGCCAGTATTTGATCTCTGTAACGTTGGGCGTTTAGATTTCCATTGATAATGACCAAGTTTGTTTTCATGTTGTTGTTTATGCCAGCCCACACCATAATCGATCCTCCACGGAATCTGTCAGTCTGTTTAACACAAGCGTCAGTGTAGCGTTCACCGGAACGACGGTAGACGCGAACACGTCCATCTGATCCCTCTAGGGTGAACCTGGACTCATCAGAGAACAGAACCTGGTTCCATTGACCTGCTTGCCACCGAACATGTGCTCTGGACCACTGTAGCCTAGCTCGCCTGTGTCGTTGCAGTAGCTGTGGGACATCGTAAAGGCGGCGTGGGCGTATTCCATGAGCTCTCAGTCGATTGTTAACAGTCTGAGCACTGATAGGTCGACCATGGTTCCCAATCGTTGTCGCAGAGGTCCTCGTCGCTGGCCGATATCTGTCGCGAAGGTGTTGGGTTCTTACTCGATTATCTTGGGCGCGGCTCGTCACACGGCTTCTGGGAGCTCTGGGCCGATCTTTGACATGACCTGAAATGGAAAAAATTCGTTGTGTCAAGCGTTGTGGGTGGAGAGGGGGTAGGGGTCGAATATGGCACAAAAGGGTTATCAAAACGAAAACAAAAACACAAAGCAAAAAGGTCTAAATGATATTGCTGAAAATGACTTACCGGTCTGTTGAAATTTCACCCAGAGTCGGGATATTGACGACCTCGAGCAGCGCAGTATACGGGATACCGTGCTTTGGCTGCGACCAGCTCTGAGCATCCCGATGGCTTGTCCGCGCTCTTCTGTGCTAAGCCTCGCTATTGAAACAATGTTGTTTGTCTTATCTCATCGGGCGATCATGTAGCTCTATGCAGGTAGAACCGGTTTTAAAAAAAACTCAACTCGTGCTGCACGCGCAGCACCAAAATAAGGTTTTGTACCCTGGACTCCGTGCTCAACGAATAGCAACCAACCATAACATTTGCGCATGCTGACTTAAACGTCATTGTGCAGAAACAAAAGTTACGGAGTTTCATGATCATAGCTTTTCTAATAAAAAAGATACAACAGAAAGTCTTGTAGCGTTAGCAGTTTGGGCTAGTATATTAAGTCGGGGATTTGAAATTCGTAGCACCCGTATTTAAAGGGGCTCTTACACTGTCACGACTTTGACCACGATTCTCCACGACTGTCCACGACCAATTGGGACCATGAAAATCGTGGCAAATCGGGGCATACACCGTTCCGATTCCACTACCCTACGAATACTCACGACATTGCTACGAACAATCACGATTGCTGTACGATAATGGAGCCGATCTACAACGATCCTCTACGATCGACTACGATGTCTTACGATCCTCTAGGATTCTTCTACGACTGCACCACGATTGCTTCAAGATATCAGACGATCATACACGATTTCTCACGATCCCTGCAAGACTGCTCTACGACCAAGGCACGATGATCAAAGACTCAGTACGATCATGGAGGATTCGATACGATTTACTCACGATTAACCAAGACTTCTCCCGATTCGTCAGGATTTATAACGATCTGGGTATATAAAAGTGATCATCAAATGTACAGTGTCATTCAGTTTCAACCATTTCTGTAGAGAGCATCTGACGAAAATGTTTTTGCAGCCAGGTCAAAGGCTTCTGTATCTTCAAAATTTAGTTCAGCTCGAACAAGACATGATCGAAAATGACATTGCAATGGCTGAACAACTGGAGGTGCAGAGGGACAGGAGGGACAGGTGACAGTTGACCATAGATGCTTGGGTAATTATATGTACAAAGTTACGTGGAGAAAGTAGTGCGTTCGACGTAGCGTCGGGATAAATCGTGCTAGCGTCGTCATCAATCGTAGTGCATTCCTGGTGAATCTTGCATTGTCGTGAGCAATCGTCATGATATCGTAGTAGATCGTACAGCAGTCGCAACGGAATCGTAGAGGCATCGTAGATGATCTTGTCTATTCGTAGCACAATCGTGGTACAATTCAGTCACGATTATTCACGATTGGCCACGATTACCATGACGACGGCTCACAACTGACCTACGATTTCTCTACGACCGCTCTACGATTTGAAAAATGATGCCGACTCGTCACGAATGTTTTGAACATGTCCAAAACAGTCGTGGTCACTCCCGAACTATCACGATCAACCACAATTCCTCAAGATCTCTGCCGACTTCTCTACGACGTTGTTCACGATTTACCACGATTTAAAAAATCGTGGTGAGTCGTGGCCAAAATCGTGACAGTGTAAAAGCCCCTTAAGGAGTTTAATGCACCTTATTTTCTCACATTTAACTATGATATGAATTTATTGAGAGGTCTCTCAGCAACTTGAAAATGGAGTTAGAAAATCAAAAAAGGTGGGAAAAAGACATAAATAGGGCAGATAAATGTATCTACCCTCTTTTCTCATTTGAACATCAAAACAAATCCAAACGACATCTACTCTGAAACTACAATTCCAATTGGAACCAAATTACATGTGATGCCGCCAAGGGGTGGAAGAACAAACATATATTCTGAATGTCTGGGTCACATGACCAAAATGTCCACTATGCCCATATATGGTAAAAACCTTTAAAATTGCCCATTCTCAGGAACCAATCGACCGATGACCTTGAAACTTGATATACAATATTGAGGACCCGGTTTCTTTCACATTTGTTCAAATGATGACATTTGGTTGACCTTGACCTTTCTTACGTCAAGGTCACATATGGTCACTTAGGGTTTTGTATGTCAAAGACAGGATTTTCTGGTTCTGTTGCAGCTTATGACATCAGAGTTGATATTTGCAGCCAGCTAAATGATCCTGGGGCCACGATTACATATTTCTATTTTTTTCCAAAATACTGTGCGAACTGATACCAAATTACATATACTGCATTAGTGTGGTCGAGAAGTCAAAGTTTGTTTGAGGGATCTGTGTGATTGTCACACCAATATATGGCCAAAGTGATTTTGAATTCTGCATCTCAGGAAATACAAGACCTTGGTATGCAACATTTTTGTTCAAAGCTGACCATACCGTATGCAACGGTGACATAACCCAATGGTTGATTTAAAAATAATTTGGTTCTGCGATTGGCTCTACTTAACCATTATGTTCAATTAAAATAAATGGCCACCAAGAGTGGGATAAATTTTGAGCTCTGGTGAGCGTAGTTTCCCATGGGCTGCTTGTTTATAACTTTGTGTTCAGGTGGCAAGCGTAAACCATATTTAATTGGCGTTCGCCATGATACAACAACAGTTTTCTGCTTTACTAATTGGGCTTGTTTGGTTATCTTTTATTGCTTAGCTGCATTTTCCAGCCTTCATAAACCATTTATTCGATAACCAGTGGCAGTTTGGTATGAATTTTCCATGACAGCAATACCTCTGAAAGACGACAATGTTCAGTGAATTTAACGACGCGACCCTGTTTCAGTCTTTTTTCAAAGGGTTGGCAGAATTTCGTCCAGTTTTTCATAATTGAAGGAAAGACCTTCATTTAATCAGTACGCCTCTGAACAATCCAGCCTCCTTTTGACTGAACGTCTGCGAATTTGTCTGCCAACAAAAAGGCAACAGTATATAGTATTTGCATGGTAGAACGACGATTTTACATAAATTTTTTATAGATTTGTTATGGTTTTTACAATTGATTTGCTGCAGAAAAAGATACTCTACTAAATTTAAATATCAGCATCTAATTCTCTATCTGCGGATTTGATATACTTCAGCTTATTTGCTGATTGAGTGACTCTGGTTTTGGTTGATCTTTTTGGCAAACATGCGCAAATTGTTGTTACCAAGTTACAGGAAGATGCAGAAAAGGTCAGTCCAGAGACTGTGTTGAACCCAATGTTCCCACCCTTATTGACAAAGGTGTAGAAGAAGAAGCTTGATTTACATAGGAATCGTTACATTTATTATGCCAAACATCGTCCCTGTTCAAAATAACTGACATATTGGGTTTCAACCTCAAGTAAGTTAACCTTTCATTCAGTTCCTTTCATAAGTACGAATGCATTTCCGCCAAACGCCTGAAGGTAGGTGCCTGATGCTCTGTCTCTGGTAGGGCTAATCGGAGCCTAACTATGGGTTTCCTTTCCTGCAGCATTCTAGCTAATCCATGCTGTTGAGTCCTCGTCGTTGTCTCATCTCCTTATTCGTGTGATTTTATGTTGCATTGGTGAGCTAGAAATCCATCATGCAGACTGAACAACTAATGGGTTTTAACCAAGACAACCAAGGGTGAGGATTGAGGCCACCTCAACTCAATTAATGTATCCACCCTAAACCCCAACATCCGTAAAACTTCTCACTGACCCCATTCCAACGCGGTCCTTCTGTTGTGGTTTCTTATTAGGGCCCCGCACTGAAAGTGTGGGTGCCCTATAGTAATCACTCTATCCGTCCGTCTGTCTGTCTGTCTGTCTGTCTGTCCGTCCACAAATTTTTTTATCCTCCATAACTTTCTTATTCCTGGATGGATTTAAATATTACTTGTCAGAAATGTTAACCATAATGTGATGGAGTGTTGCGCGCAAGACTCAGGTCCGTACCTCAAAGGTCAAGGTCATACTTAGAGGTTAAAGGTCAAAAAAGGGTCTTTCCTGTGTCCAATTAATAACTTTGTTATTATTCCTGGATGGATTTAAATATTACTTGGCAGAAATGTTAACCATAATGTGGCCCCGCACTGAAAGTGTGGGTGCCCTATAGTAATCACTCTGTCCGTCCGTCTGTCTGTCTGTCCGTCTACAAATTTTTTTATCCTCCATAACTTTCTTATTCCTGGATAGATTTAAATATTACTTGGCAGAAATGTTAACCATAATGTGATGGAGTGTTGCGCGCAAGACTCAGGTCCGTACCTCAAAGGTCAAGGTCATACTTAGAGGTTAAAGGTCAAAAAAGGGTCTTTCCTGTGTCCAATTAATAACTTTGTTATTATAAGGGCCCCGCACTGAAAGTGTGGGTGCCCTATAGTAATCACTCTGTCCGTCCGTCTGTCCGTCCACAAATTTTCCTACTCCTGTGATAGCGCTGCCGGGGCCCAAGTCAGTTTCACTGACAGCTCTAGTTTTTATAGTTGGTCTTTAAGATGTATGTATTGCTAATGCATTTTTAGAAGGTGATGACCTTTCAGGTCTCACCTTCTTATGGCAACACTCAGAGAATTCCCTTGATACCGCATCACTCCATTTTCAAGAAAAATAGGTCCTCATAAATCAGTGAAGAGATGCGCTTGGATTATTTGATATGTGAAAATAATATGCAGATTGAAGTAAAAACTGTGGATGCAAAATACACAAATTATGAACTTCAGAGTTAAATGTCATAAAATTGATCTGGATTTGAAATTGGTCTCGTTTCGCAGCTGACCTGGCCTAGTTATTAAGAGCGAGTTCGGTTGACTTTCTAGAGTTAACTATAGTTACACCAAAACACGGGGGTTATGGCTCGTGCCGCACTACTAGAGTTAACTTGAATTCAATCAAGCTTGCTTTGGGATTTGGGAGTTCTGTCTAGCAAGAACAAAACCACGACGGCAGGGGGATAATCGTAGGTTAATTAAATGAATATAAACTTATAAGAAGGTGATGACCTTTCAGGTCTCACCTTCTTATGTCAATCGACACTGGAGCACGGGGGTTATGGCTCGTGCCGCACTACTAGAGTTAACTTGAGTTCAATCAAGCTTGCTTTGGGATTTGGGAGTTCTGTCTAGCAAGAACAAAACCACGACGGCAGGGGGATAATCGTAGGTTAATTAAATGAATATAAACTTATTAGAAGATGATGACACTGGAGCCCCCCCCCCTCGATAACGAATAACTCCTATGCTTCAAGAAAAATAAGTCTCCATATATTTATCAATAGTCGCGCATGTATCATTTTATAAGTGAAAATGATGCTGATTGTCAAATTGAGGAAGCCAATTACACAAACAACTAACTTCAGAGTAAAATGCCATAAAATTAACCCTATGGTTCAAATTGGTCCCGATTCGCAGCTTTGTCATGACCTAGTTTGCTTTGAGCGAGTTCAGTTGACCAACTAAAGTTAACTCAAGAAAAGTAGGGGAGACAGTAGGCTTACTCTTGTACAAAATTGTATAATGACTGTATCACCCCACGCCCCACTTTTCGATCCCACAATTAGGAGCGACAGGAAGCATCAAATGCGTCAAAATTTCATTTGATGCGTCACCAGTAACGATTCTCTACTGACGTCAAAAAATGTCATCGTTTGCCCTCGAGTAAATCGAAAGTATAAAAATGTTTTCAAGTTGGACGTGATTTTTCCAACACCTGGCCAAAATTTCAAAAAGTTGGAAATAATCGATTTTCGGATTGCATTTAACTTATAATTTTCCACCTTCCACCGTATTCGTTGTTACTAGGCAAGGCTTCCATCTCTCATACCAAGCTAACTCTCGCAGTCGCAATATTCCTACATGGCGCGTTTTGGAGCGAGTCAACTCTTGTTAACTCTGGTACGTCAACTGAACTCGCTCAAAATCTAGATCGCGGATTAATAATTCAATGAATGAGTTGACAGTATGAATGGAATACTACGACTTGCTATACTACAGATAGAGTGAAGTTTTGTTTGTTTGTTTGATTTGAGGTTTAACGTCCCCGTCAACACTAAAAAGGTCATTTTGGACACGTTGCTTCCAATTTTGTGGGACTTTTACCCGACATTGAGATGAAATGACCTCTCAAGCCCTCTCGCCCAATGAAACCAATAGGGTTTATTAGCATGGAGGGTCTGCCTCGCACCGCGGTTCCTGGACAGGCTTAGATCCTCTAAGCGGTTTACCGGTACTAGTGTGCGGGCCGGATTCAGCTCTGCGTGGAAGCATCATGCAGCCCATATATTTCTTCAAGCCCCCATCGGCGTGGGCGGATAAAGCGAAGTTACCTTCACTGTTGCATTTATCTGATTTGAGCTTTAATGTCCCAATCAACACTGTAAATGTCATTTTGGAGACGTTGCTTCCAATTTTGTGGGACTTTTACCCGACATTGAGATGAAATGACATCTCCAGGCCTTTCGCCCAATGAAACCAATAGGGTTTATAAGCATGGACGGTCAGACTCGCACATACCGCTTTGCCTGGGCAGGCTTAGATCCTCTTCAGAAGCGTTTTACAAGTACTCGTGTGCGGGTCGGATTCAGCCCTGTGTGGAAGCATCATGCAGCCCATATATTTCTCCGAGCCCCGATGGGAGTGGGGGGTGGGGGCGATTCACTGTTGCATGGATATATTTGTGAACCATCGGGAAAATATAACTTTATAACTTAAACTCCTTTATCTTAATGTTTAAAGTACGGGATAATACACATTTATTCCGGGCGGTGAGTGCTTGTTTTTTTTTTTTTTTTTTTTTTTTTTTTGAGCCGAGGTCAGAAAATATCAGATTTTGTTTCCCCTTCTTCTGTATCTGAATATTTCCCTTTTTTTACTGAGGTGTATTTGATTTGTTTGATTTGACGCTTAACGTCCCCGGCAAGACTGTATAACGACCCCGCCCACCGGGGCTTGAGGAAACAGATTGGGCTGCATTATGCTTCCACGCAGAGCTGAAATCGACCGAACACGAGTACTGGTAGACACCTTAAAGGTTCAGATTCTAAGCCTGTCCAGGAAAAGTGGTGCGTGTTGGACCACCCATGCATATAAGCTCTATTGGTTGCATTGTGCGGCAGAGGCTGAGTTGCCATTTCATTACAATGTCGGGCAAAAGGCCGACAAAATTGGAAGCGATGTCTCCAAAATGACCTATAAAGTGTGACGGGGCGTTAAACCTCAAATCAAACAAACAAAACTGTATAGACGTGCTTCGAATTTCGTTGAACTCTTACCTAACATTGTGATGAAATGGCATTTAAAGCCTTGCCACACTATGAGCGAGTCCAATGGACTTTCCGACTTCAAATTATAGCCCTGGGGCCAAAAATGCCCCCCCCCCCCCCGCCCCAGGGCCCTTTGGTTTTATACTGACTTATACAGGGAAACCCTTTGAAAATCTTCTTGTCAGAAACCAGGAGGCTGAGGTGTTTGATATTTGATATGAAGCTGCGTCTAGTGGACCTCTATCAAGATTGTTCAAATTATAGCCCTTGGGTCAAAAATGGCCCTGCCCTGGGGCCCACTGGGTTTATGTTGACTTATATATGGAAAACCTTTAAAAAGCTTCTTATCTGAAACTAGAAGGCCCAGGTCTTTGATATTTGGTATAATGCTTCATCTGGTTGTCCTCTACTATGCTGTGTAAATTATAGCCCTTGGACCAAAGGTTGCCCCGCCTCAGGCCCCACCGGTTTTACATAGCCATATATGGAAAACCTTTAAAATGTTCTTCTAAAAAAACCCAAGGCCCAAGTCTTTGATACTTGGCTTGAAGTTTCATGCGGATGACCTCTACCAAGATTATTCAAATCAAAGCCCTGGAGTCAAAAATGGCCCCGCCCCAGGGCCCACTGGTTTCACAGCCTTACGCACTGAAAACCTTTAAATACCTTCTCGTCTGAAACCAGAAGGTCCAAGTCTTTGATATTTGGAATGAAACTTCTTCTAGTTGCCCTCTACCAAGATTTCCAAACTATAACCCCAGCGGGTCAAAACTGGACCTGTCTGGAGCCCCACTGGTTTTATATAGGGTTAAGACTGAGACGATTAATCTCCTTCTGCTGCACTAAGACCTGACCCTCAATGTCAACAAAGTGTCTAGACAGTGACATACAAGTCAGCTCTGTATTGTCAAAGGGAACCACTGACACATAACCATCCTCCCTTAGTCACCATGTGACAGTATTAGTAAAACTTATTCATTTCCCTCTGTTGCACTAGGACCTGACTCTCGATGCCCACAATGTCCACAATATGTCCAGATAGTGACATACAAGTTAGCTCTGTATTGTCAAAGGGAACCAATGAATGTCATTTTACGACAATTCTTGCCCCCGCCCCCGTCCCCCACCCCCGCCAATTGTCACAGCGAGGCATTGTAAGTTAGACCATTACGATAACTCACCCGTGTGACAGAGCATTTTTCACATCTCCAAAACGGCTAGTTTTCTGATGAAAAACCTTGATATTTTGTATACTAATGTTCAAAATATAGGTTGAGGGTACTCGTTAGAACCGCCTCAGTAAGGCGTTTCTAACGAGTATCCACAACCTATGTCTTGGAGCAGAAATAAGAAAAACAATGTATACCCTCGTAAACCCCAGTTTTCTCCATACAAAGGGGGGGGGGTCATTTTACGGACTTGTTCACGTGATGCTGAGCAAATTCATCTCTATTCACTAGGAAATGACCCTCAATGTCCGGAAAATGTCCAGGTAGTAACATATAAGTCAGCTCTTTAGAAGGGAACTTTGAAAAGACTCTATCCTCATGCAGAAAGAAAATAATTTTGGAAGGAATGTTCAATGGGTGACCCTCTGACAAAGTTGCTCATAATAGTTTCGCTCCACTGAACATAAAAGCCACCAAACGAAACAATAAGACTTCTATTTACGATAACACACCCTTGCGAAATAGTGCATTTTTAACATCCCCAAAATGGCTACTTTTCTGATGAAAAGCCGTGATATTTTTCTTAACAATGATCAAAACATACGTTGTGAGTGCTTGTTAGAACCGCCTTAATAAGGCGGTTCTAACGAGTGCCCACAACCTATGTCTTTGAACAGAATTATGAAAAATAATGTATAAACCCCCACCCCCTTACCCGAGTTTGCTCTATATGAAGTGGGGTTTAGAGGGTTCTTCATTTCACGGACTTGTTCATGTGATGTAGTACTAAATAGGTAGACTAATTTTAAAATAATTTCACAGGAATGTTCCTTTGGTCACTCTCAACCAAAATGGCTCAAATCATCCACTCCATCTTATTTTACCTACCACTTTATCTGTACAATAAGGATTAGGTGAGCGTTCCAGGGCCAATATGCCCCTCTTGTTTAATCCAGGTTTCACTGGGTCGACGGACGTCTTTCAAACACTCAACAAAACATAGCAACCAACAAACTTTTAAACTTGTGATCGAAGCCTCACATAAAAACTAGTCTGCGTCCCGGAATATTGATGTTAGAAAGCCATTTGCTAGAACGTATAGTGTTGAGAAAATTATTATCCCCTCGTTTTTTTTCGAAGAAAAAGTGGGGATATTGTTATCGCCTCCGTCAGTCTGTCCGTCCGGCTATCTCCTCCTAAACCACTGGTCGGAATGTAACCAAATTTGGTACATAGCTTCCTTACACGATGAGGGCGTGCAACGTCACATTTATTTTTGGCCCCGCCCCCAGGGGCCTTGGGGAGGGGTCAAAAGGTCATATATCAATTAAATTCAATTTCAAAGTCAATTTTATAGATTTTGAAACCAAACTTTGCATAAGTAATGATTAATGATATATGTAACACATATTGGACGAGATTTTGGCTGCGACCCCTGGGTCATGCCCAAGGGGTCGGACTGGGGGGTGGGTCAGGGGGTCGAAATTCAAATTTTACCGAATATAGTCATATAGAATATCAAATTGAAGGGGGTGATTAGTAGAATACAATACAAGTAGGGTCAGATTGGGGCCCTGGGGAGGGGTCAAAGGGTCAAAATTTAAGTTTTTTGGAACATAGTCATGTGGCATATCAAATTGAAGGGCATGATTAGTTGTAATATTTTGACCCTGGGGTCAAATTAGGGCCCAGGGTGAAGGTTTTTGGTACTTGGCCCCTTTGTAGAAAGAAAGGGGATTTGCGATGGCGCGCCATCGAGAGTATTCTAGTCTTGTTTGCTAGAGTCTATGTATGTAATTGTCTCCAGAACTATTCTCATTGACACAAGAAGGGATTCACAACATGTAGCGTTCGATCCTCAATTTGTTTTTTGACATTTCATTTGTCTGCTCCTCGCGTTACTTTATAAAACCATGACTGTTTTAAAAATTAAAAAAGGTAATGAAATGAAATGGCCCAGTGTAAAAACTAACAGTTTTCTACCATCACCTTCTATTAGTACTTTCAGTACTTTGATTTATTTTGGATAGCTGTTTGGCCATGTGGGGGGATAACTGTCCTTCTGGCTTTCCATTCGTGACGTTTTCATTTTGGTGTTTTGAATGGGAGGTGCGATGTATTTTGTATAGGTTCCTGATCATTGCCTACACTCTATTTGTCAAATCATGATAGCTCATGATGGCTTGACACAGAAGGCCTTTTTGGCAAATCTGTATGGGACAATTGGGGTGGTTGGGTTAGGCAAAGGTGATGTTTACGTTTACCTTGCGTCAATAGGGCGTCCAACTGATATTGGCTTACAGCTGGACAAGACCTGCTGTTCTTGCAGCAGATAATGGTAGAATGGGAATACTGTTATTTTTTCTATTTCTGCACTTATATTTAGCTCCACTGGCCGAAGGCCAGCGGGGCTATTGTCATGGCCCTGTGTCCGTCGTGCGTCCGTGCGTTAATTTTTTCTTTAAACATCTTCTCCTCCTAAACTACTGGGCCAATTGCAACTAAACTTCACAGGAATTTTTCTTACATAGTCCTCTTCTAAATTCCTTCAAAGAATTTTGTTACACCCAGAACTCTGGTTGCCATGGCAACAAAACCACAAAAAAATTAAAAATCTTTAAAAATCTTCTCCTCTAAAACCACCTGTTGGATTTCATTTTTATTTTGCATGACTGTTCCTTGGGTTGACCTCTTTCAGATTCCTTGAAGAAATTTTGATCCGACAAAAAACATGGCCGCCATGGGTGGGGCTTATTTTCCCTATTTAACATATAGTGTAATGCTAAAACATCTCCTCCTAAACTATTGGGCCCATTGTAACCAAACTTCACAGGAATGTTCCTTACTTAGTCTTCTTCTAAATTCCTTCAAAGAATTTTGTTACACCCAGAACTATGGTTGCCATGGCAACAAAACAACACAAAAAATTATAAATCTTTAAAAATCTTCTCCTCCAAAACCACCTGTTGGATTTCATTTTTATTTTGCATGAATGATCCTTGGGTGGACCTCTTTCAGATTCCTTGAAGAAATTTTGATCCGACAAAAAACATGGCCGCCATGGGTGGGGCTTATTTTCCGTATTTAACATATAGTGTAATGCTAAAACATCTTCTCCTCCTAAACTACTGGGCCAATTGTAACCAAACTTCACAGGAATGTTCCTTACTTAGTCCGCTTCTAAATTCCTTCAAAGATTTTTGTTACACCCAGAACTCTGGTTGCCATGGCAACAAAACCACACAAAAAATAGAAGTCTTTACAAATCTTCTCCTCCAAACCCACCTGTTTGATTTCATTATCCCCTCGCACAACATAGTTGTGAGGGGGGATATAGCATTTGTCCCGTACGTACGTACGTACTTTTGTCATCGCTCTAGCGCCACGTACGCACGTACTTTTGTCACCGCTCTAGCGCCACGTACGTACTTTTGTCATCGCTCTAGCGCCTACATTGCTTGACCGATTTTAATATAACTTCACGCGAACGTTCCTTACGACAATATCTGGAGCAAGATCGACTTTCAAGGTCATGACCTTAAGGTCAAGGTCACTCTGGCTATTTTTGGAAAAACTTTGTCATGGCTCTAGCGCCTACATTTCTCCCCCAATTTCAATATAACTTTAAACAAATGATCCTTATAAAAATATCTCGAGCGAATTTGACTTTCAAGGTCATGACCTCAAGGTCAAGGTCACTGAGGCTATTTTTAGAAAAACATTGTCATCGCTCTAGCGCTTACCTTTCTTCACCAATTTCAATATAACTTCACACAAATGATCCTTATAAAAATATCTCGAGCGAGTTCCACTTTCAAGGTCATGGCTTAAAGGTCAAGGTCACAGTGGCTATTTTTAGAAAAACTTTGTCATCGCTCTAGCTCCTACATTTCTTCACTGATTTCAATATTACTTCACACAAATGTTCCTTATGACAATATCTTGAGCGAGTTGGACTTTCAAGGTCATGACCTCAAGGTCAAGGTCACTGTGGCTATTTTTAGAAAAACTTTTTCATCGCTCTAGCGCCTACATTTCTTCACCAATTTCAATATAACTTCACACAAATGTTCCTTATAAAAATATTTCCAGCGAGTCCGACTTTCCAACTCATGGCCTCAAGGTCAAGGTCACTGTGGCTATTTTTAGAAAAAACTTTGTCATCGCTCTATCGCCTATATTTCTCCACTGATCTCAATATAACTTCACACAATTGTTCCTTATGACAATATCCCAAGCGGGTTTGACTATCAAGGTCAAGGCCTCAAGGTCAAGGTCACTGTGGCTTTTTATAGAAAAACTTTGTCATCGCTCTAGCGCTTACATTTCTTCACCAATTTCAATATAACTTCATACAAATGTTCCTTATGACAATATCTCTAGCGAGTTCCACTTTCAAGGTCAAGGTCACTGAGTCTATTTTTAGAAAAACTTCGTCATCCGTCTAGCGCTTATATTTCTTCATTTATTTCAATATAACTTCACACAAATGTTCTTTATGACAATATCTCGCCATTTCGACTTTCAAGGTCAAGGTCACTATGGCTATTTTTACAAAACTTTGACATCGCTCTTATGCCTACATTTCTTCACTGATTTCAATATAACTTCACACAAATGTTGCTTATGACAATACCTCGAATGAGTTCGACTTTCAAGGTCAAGGTCACTGTGGCTATTTTTAGAAAAACTTTGTCATTGCTGTAGCGCTTACATTTTTTTCACCAATTTCAATATTACTTCACACAAATGTTCCTTATAACAATATCTATAGTGAGTTCCACTTTCAATGTCAAGGTCACTGTGGCTATTTTTAGAAAAACTTTGTCATGGCTCTAGCGCTTACATTTCTTCACCCATTTCAATATAAAACTTCACACAAATGTTCCTTATGACAATACCTCGAGCAAGTTTGACTTTCAAGGTCAAGGTCACTGTGGCTATTTTTAGAAAAACTTTGTCATTGCTCTAGTGCTTACATTTTTTCACCAATTTCAATATAACTTCACACAAATGTTCCTTATGACAATATCTCGAGCTATTTAGAATGTCAAGGTCAAGGTCACTGTGGCTATTTTTAGAAAAACTTTGTCATCGCTCTAGCGCCTACATTTAATGATGGATTGTAATAGAACTTCACACAAATGTTTCTTATGATAATATCTCGACTTACTTCGACTTTCAAGGTCATGACCTCAAATTCAAGGTCACTGTGGCTATCTTTAGAAAAACTTTGTCATCGCTCTACCGCCTTCATTTATTAACAGATTTTAATATAACTTCACACAAAAGATGCTTATGATAATATCTTGAGCAAGATCTACTTTCGTGGTCATGGCCTCAAGTCAATGTCACTATGGCTATTTTTAGAGAAACGTCATCACTCTAGAATGTACATTAATTGGAGGATTTTTAAACAAACTTTACACAAATGTTGCATATGATAATTTCTCAAGCAAGTTGGACTTTTGCCATTTCATTGTTTTCCACACACGAAGTTGTCTAGTGCGAGGGGATTTGTATCGCATGCGATGCCTTGTTTTTATTTTGCATGAATGTTCCTTGGGTGGACCTCTTTTAGATTCCTTGAAGAAATTTTGATCCGACAAAAAACATGGCCGCCATGGGCGGGGCTTGTTTTCACTATTTAACATATAATGTAATGCTAAAAAATCTTCTTCTGCAAAAGTACTTGTGGGATTTAATTGTAATTTGCATGAATTGTCCTTGGGTGGACTGTTGTCAGATTCCTTGAAAAAAATTTGATCTTACAAAAAAACATGGCCGCCATGGGCGAGGCTTATTTTCACTATATAGCATATAGTGTAATGCTGAAAATATTTTCTGCAAAAGTTCTTGTTTTATTTCATAGTTATTTGGCATGCATGTTCCTTGGGTGGACCTTTGTCAGATTCATTGAAGAAATTTTGATCCGATAAAAAACATGGCTGCAGTGGGCGGGGATTATTTTCACTATATAACATGTAGTGTAATGTTAAAAAAGTCTTCTCTTCTTCAAAAGTTCTTGTTTATTTATTTATTGATTTATTTATTTATTTAAAAGTACCTTCCTGTATCTGAATTAATCTCCTCCAATTTTGCTGACTATCACATATCTATAGAGGTCCACCTACAAATTGTCATTCTAAAATTCAAAACATCAGAAATTTCACTTGCCCATCACACTGGTGATAGAACTGATGTTTTCAACACATACTCTATTTATACGACTTGATGTTTCAAAATAAATTCAAAATACTGAGGGAGATTGATTTATTAGACCTAATTATACTACAGTGTCAACAGTTCTCCAGATCCCTGAGGGTTAAAATGGCTTAGTTGAAAAGGGAGGCATACCGAATCTGACGGAGGAAAGGAAAAAGTAAATAAATAAAGAAATAAAAACATAAATCTGTTCTTTTTTAGCTCCACTGGCCAAAGACCGGCGGGTCTTATGTTATATATTATGGCCCTGTGTCTGTTGTGCGTCTGTGTGGTTGTGCATCAGTGCGTCAACTTTTTTCTTTAAACATTTCCTCCTTAACTACTTGGTCGATTGTAACCAAACTTCACAGGACTGTTTCTCACATAGTCCTCTTCTGAATTCCTTCAAAGAATTTTGTTACATGCAGAACAAAATAGCATCGAAACCAAAAAAAAATATTTAAAAATCTTCTCCTCCAAAACCGCTCAATGGATTTTATTCTTATTTTGCATGAATGTTCCTTGGGTGGACCTCTGTCAGATTCCTTGAAGAAATTCGGATCAGACAAAAAACATGGCCACCATGGCCATGCCCCACATGATTGCCATGGCCATGCCCCTTGGCTCATTAGCTTTCAAAGAAAAGTTTTAAAAACCTTCTCCTCCAAAACCGCTCAACTTAATGGATTTCATTCTTACTTTGCATGAATGTTCCTTGGGTGGACCTCTGTCAGATTCCTTGAAGCAATTTTGATCAGACAAAAAACATGGCCGCCATGGACACGCCCATTGGCTAATTAGCTTCCATAGACTCATAAAGGGATCTTTTTATTTTTTTAATCTTCTCCTCCAAAACCACTAAATGGGTTTCGTTCTTAATTTTTATGAATGTTCCTTGTGTCTACCATTGTCAGATTCATTGAAGAAATTTTGATCAGACAAAAAACATGGCCGCCATGGCCACCACCTTTGGCTCATTACCTTCCATAGACCAATAAACGGAAAAACTTCTTCTCTGAAACCATAAAGCCTAAAGCTAAGACATTTACAGTAAAACCTGTCTTAGTGGCCACCTCTATTAAGCAAGCAACCTGTCTTTTAAAAAAGCAAGCAGGCATTCAGTTCCCAAGAAAGGCAGATGTGTTAAGTTTTACCTGTATTAAGCAAGAACCTGTCTTAAGCAAGCATATTTTGACTATCCCTTAGGTTCTTGCTTAATACAGGTTGAACTGTAGTATGTAGCAAAGTTATGTGGTCACCTACTAAGTCCTGCGAACTATGACTCTTGAGTCCAAATTGGCAACGCCCCGGTGCTTAGTAGCTCCCATAGACTAATAATGACAAAATCTTGAAACTTTTCTCCTCCGAAACCATAAGGCCAAGAGCTAAGTATGTAGCAACTTGAAGTATTCAACTGCATAAATCCTGCCAACTATGCCCCTGGGGTCCAAATTGGCCACACCCTGAGGCCCATAAGCTCCCATAGACTTATACTGGGAAAAACTGACAAAAATCTTCTCTGAAACCATCGCTGCCCAGAGCTTAGATATTAAGTATGCAGCAACGTCAAGTGGTCACTCAAATAAATCCTGCCAACAATGTCCCTGGGGTAAAAAAATTGGTCACGCCCAGAGGCATATTAGTTCCCATAGACTTATAATAGGAAAAAATTAAAAAAAGTCTTTTTCTCTGAAACCATAAGGCCCAGAGCTTTAGATATTTAGAACGGAGCAATGCCAAATGGTCCCTCACATAAATCCTGCCAACCATGGCTCCGGGGTCCAAAAAATATAGAATGGACATTCCTTGGGTGGATCACTTGTTTCTTTTTTACCCAGTGCATGCGGGAAAACCCTAAATGGGTACCTTGGCAAACAGTGCTGGCCCAGATCAGACCCCACAGAACACCATGTCTGATCAGGGCCTGCACTATTTGCTAACAGAATTTTCCATCAAAAATAGAAAAAAATAAGCCTGACACCCCTTATATGACAAATGGACTGGTCCAACATATAGCAATAGAAGAGTCCACTAGTATACAATTGGTTAATGTAATAAATATGACAATTGTCTGAAGTTAGCCGGTGGAGCGACAGGCCCTCTTGGGCCTCTTGTTATTTTCCTCTTTCTCCTCTGTCCCTCACTTTCTTCTGCTCAAGAATCTCTTCTATCGCTTTTATCTGGGAGAGGACACAAAATGACAAACAAGGGTGGACTTGCCTTTAAACCCCAAACAATCATTATATGGGACAGATATCAGTAAAAGGAAGCAGTAAAAGAGTAGATGAAGAACAGGTCAATCAGTGCATCACATGAACAAGTCCGTGAAATGAAGACCCTTAACCCAACTTTATATAGAAAAAACTGGGGTTTACAGGGTAAACATTATTTTTCTTCTTTCTGTTCCAAGACATAGGTTCTGGATACTCGTTAGAACCGCCTGATGCGGTAATAACGAGCACCCTCAACCTATGTTTTGAACATTTATAAGAAACATATCAAAGATTTTCATCGTAATGGTACCATTTTGGAGATGTGAAAAATGCACATTGTCGCACGGGTGAGTTACGTAATGCGTGACAAGAGACACAGATAATTAAGAGCTAATAGCGAATAGAGGGACAAGGTTATTGAAGGCAGGTTGTCCAATGAAAAGATTGAAAGTAAGTGGAGGTGACATCTTAAGATGCACTTTTACAGGTTATATCATTATTCTGGGAAAAGGGAAGAACGAAGAATGTTTAAGGGGTGGCTTTACATTATATAAAAGTTCGGTTACTATTTATTTTTAATTGTGCGAATTAACAGAAAATAAGGTACCAAGTAAGATTTCAATAGAGACCATGTAGTGGCCAGTAACATTTAAGTGTTTAAAATATAATAATGTCGATGTTAGTTTGGGAGCTTTCAGCACAAACTGGAAACTTTGGATAATGAATCTTGAAATATACAATGTATTTATTAAATGTTGATAGATTCAAGTCAACAGTGTAGTAAATCACTTTATAGTTCATCGCTGACAAATATGCTTGGTGATGTATATTCATCTCACTAAATAAAAAACCAGAAGGAACTGATCATCAGTAATTGTTCAAAAATATATCTGTTGGCCCCTGTTATGATACATTTGTGACCAGCCAGTAAAATAATTTATTTTATGTCTGTTTTGATACGGATTTTTATCACGATGTGTGACACAGCAGGAAAAACCAGCAAAAGGGTCCATAGGTATCTGAGTCCCTTGTTCATGCCCAGATTGACACAGAGTCGTCAAGTTTCACATGCATGTGCATAAATATAACCGTCCTGCATACTGACGAAAATGAAATTGTTTCCAAAAATACTAAAAATCATTTAGCGCAAAAATAGTGTAAAATTTACCAAATTTCTGGGGGTAAAATTTCAATGGTCAAAATTTATGGTAACACCGGATGTAGTTACGTCATATGAATTTTGGTATCTTCGAATACATGTATTGACAAATATTTTGGCTGATGCAATAAATCAACATTCAGTTGTAAGCGCAAGCTACACATGACTAAACTTAATCCAACCATTCCATTCGCATGGGGGTGGGTGTAAACTCATAGAGTTTTCAACCCCTTTTCCCCACCAGATTTGCTAAATAATCACATGTCACATAGGTTAGGCTTCTATCTCAATGAAACAGCACAAACAAAGCGTGAGAATTTTGGGTGCATTAATTTTTTCGAAATCTGGTCTCAAATCCCAGACTATTACGAGTACATATTGCAAACCTTTATATAGGAAACTATTAGATATGTTTAGAAATCACATTGTGTGTAGATGCAAGATATTTATGTATTTAATAGTTATGTAACTGAATGTTTTGTTTCATGCTTGTAATATGTTTATGCATATACTTTCAGAAATGAATATTAAATGATAAAAAAAAAATGTAAAGGTCATTTTGGAGACGTTGCTTCCAATTTTGTGGGACTTTTTCCCGACATTGAGATGAAATGACATCTCAAACCCTGTTGCCCAATGAAACCAATAGGGTTTATAAGCATGGACGGTCCGACTCACTGCTTTGCCTGGGCAGGCTTAGAGCCTCTAAGCAGTTTACCAGTACTCGTGCGCTGCCGGTTTCAGCTCTGCATTGAAGCTTCATGCAGTCCATCTTTTTCTTCAAGCCCCGATGGGCGGGGGCGAGTAGTCTTTGAAAGACCAGGGAGAAATCTGTTTTGGTCTTTAAAAATTCTAATGCAATTTTTAAATTTAAGTTTTAAATAAATTGAAATCCAGACGTCTTCGTGCTTCAAGTCTGTCTACTTATGATTTCTCCACCCTTTACACTACACTTCCTCATAATCTTATAAAACAAAAACTTAATGATTTAATTGAATGGACAGTTCATAGGGTAGACTCCCTCTATCTTGCTTGTAATGTGAGAAATGCTTTTTTTCATTTCTGAAGAGCATAAAAATAATACTTTATGGTCATGTCAGAAAGTGTGTGAAGCTCTCACCTTTCTACTTGCCAATATTTACATAAGATTTGGTACTAAGTTATTAAGAAAAGTTGTGGGATTCCGATGGGTACAAATTGCGCTCCTCTTGTGGCTGGTTTGTTCTTGTTTTGTTATGAAAGAGATTTCATGATGTCCCGTTCCGTTGAAAACCAGTCTGAAATCATTGAAACCTTTAGTTCGACGTCGAGATATTTGGATGATTTATTAAATATTGAAGCTATGCTCAGCATTTTCTAAATTTTATAGGCGTCATTCCGATTTAGTTTCAAAATTCAATGTTGGACTGAAATCTCTCAACAAGGTCTATCGGAACCCGAATTTTATCGGGACTTAATATATAAGTTCAGAAAAATATATAATTGCAATGACTTCAGTACCCGATTTCGTAAAAGCCTTCTTCGATATAAAATTGCTTCCAGAATTGCTTAAGTGGTTCCGCTCCGCTGTACAAAAATGGCCACCAGAGCTAATAATAGAAATACATTTAATCGACATCTCCTAGGCTTACGATCCGATTTCAAAATAATTTCCCAGGAATGTTCCTTTGGTGACCCTCTACCAGAATTGCTAAAATGGTTCAACTCGGCTGAACAAACTGACCGCCAGAGCTAAAAATAGAAAAAATAACGTCATCTCATCCTAGGCTAAATTAATGGTCGGGTTTCAAAATAATTTCGCAGGAAAGGCTCAATATCTCAGAAACCGTTCAGATTCCCACCCCTAAACCATATAAATTCTTGTTCCTTATAAGACGCATTCAGTGATACCAACCTAAGGGTCTCCCGGCCCCATGGGGGCTATGCCCCACCCCTCCACTTCATAAAAGGGGATATATCTCGGAAACAATTCAGATCCCCACCCCCAAACCATATATTTTCTTGTTTCGTATGATAAGATGCATTTATTGACACCAACCTGGGGGTCACATGGGATGTGCCCGGGCCATGCCCAACCCCCTCCACTTCGTAAAAGGCTCAATATCTCAGAAACCCACCCCTAAACCATATATATTCCTGTTCCTTATGATGAGACACATTCAGTGATACCAACCTAGGGGTCTCTGGAGGTGTGCTATGGCTATGCCCCACCTTTCCACTTCATAAAATGTCATATATCTCGGAAACTGTTCAGATCCCCACCCTTAAATATGTATATTTGTGTTTCCTATAACAAGACTCATTCACTCACATCAACCTGGGGTCTCTATGTGCTAGGGCAACATGCTGATGCCATGGCCCGCCCCTCCACTTCAGTCACCATTAAGATCCCCGCCTCATAATCATATATATTCTGGTTCCTTATGATTAGACACATTCAGTCACACTAACTTGGTGGTCCACAGGGGCCATTCCTCTTCACTTCATTTCATAAGAGGGCCTCATTTCTTGGAAACTGTTCAGATCCGTACCACTAAACAATATATTTTGTTGGTCCTTATGATAAGACACATTCAGCGACAACAATCTTGGCTTTCCTGGGGTCTGCCAGGGCCATGCTCCAACCCCGCCACAGCTTAAAAGGCCTTATATCTCAGGAACTGTACACATCCCCCACCCCTTAACCATATATATTCTTGTTTCTTATGATAAGATGGATTCAGTGATACCAACCTGGGCTGTTAGGTGCATGTCTCATCCCTCCTCCACATAAAAGGCCTTATATTTCAGATACAGAGTCCACAAGGGTGCTCATTTGGAAATGGGGGAATGGGGGTTTGTTTGGGAGACTTTATAATCAATAAACTAAATAAAAATCAAAAATGAGTTGCTTTAAGAGCAATGAAAACATTCATAAGAAAGAAGATGGGTCATACTACGTAGTTTCGGCTAATAAAGCTTCATCAGTGACCCTGTAATGATCCGGCAACGAAAGCCAGAGGAAACATACTGTAATTTTGCGAATTTCGAATAGGCAGTCGATTCAAAGACTGATATAAATCAAAATGGGGTCCAATAATTAAAAACCTGTCTAGAATATGAGTCTAAACCAATAATTTATTTCTGATTTCTCAGAATATTTACGCTGATCTCAAAGGACCAAAAGTAAAATATAAACTGCACTATGGTTGATGTACGGGGAGACGTTTTACGGCCGCCACACGGCACAACACCAGCTGCAGTTAAGGCAAATAAAAATCAAAAATGAGTTCCTTTAAGAGCAATGAAAACATTCATAAGAAAGAAGATGGGTCATACTACGTAGTTTCGGCTAATAAAGCCTCATCAGTGACCATGAAGCCATACATGGCTGTCAGTGGGCAGTGTCCGCCTGAGCTGGGGTGAGCATTGTGTCCCATGGGCCTCTTGTTTAAGAAACGCATAAACAATTAATGTCCCCCAGTAACAAAGTTGTTACGGGGTGGGGGTATAGCATGTGTTCATTTGTACATACGGCCCCCGCCCATCGGTGCTTCAAGAAATAGATGGGCTGCATGATGCTTCCACGCAGAGATGAAACCGACTCGCATACGAGTACTTGTAAACTGCTTAGAGGATCTAAGCCTGCCCAGGCAAAGCGGTGCGAATCGGAACGCCCATGCTTAAAAACCTATTGGTTTAATTGGGCGGAAAGGCTTGAGATGTTATTTCATCTCAATGTGGGGTAAAAGTCCCACAAATTTGGAAGCAACGTCTCCAAAATGACCTTTACAGTGTTGACGGGGACGTTAAACCTCAAATCAAATAAAACAAACATGCATACATACATGCATAAAACGCATGCACGAACGAATGCATACACACATTCACTCACACATGCATACACACACATGCATACATTCATGCACTAGACATGCATGTATGCACACTTGCATGCATCACACATGCATGCACACATGCATGCATGCATACATGCACTCACTCATGCAAACACAGACTCATACTTGCACATGTGCATCACACATGCATAGATGCAGGCACACACACACATCCATGCATGGGCACACGTCTAATACATGCAAGTAGTCACACTCATGAATGCATGCGTGACACATGCAAGCAGTGAAGCATACTAAAATGCATTCTTGCATACATACACTCACTTAAGCACACACTGATACACGCTTGCATGCATGTACATGTAAGCTCATGTACTCACACTTGCATGCACCCACACATGCATGCATGTTTGCTTGCATGCTCTCACACACACACACACACTAACGCACGCACACACACACATACAATTTCACACAGGCATGCATGCGACTACCAATGCATGCATGCACATACTCACACATGCATGCACACTCACATGCAGACATGCACACACTCAGGCGTGAATACACAACACATGCACCCACAAATGCTGCATTCATAAATGCACACACTCATGCATGCATTTGCACAGTTACTACATTCACACACTCATGCATGCATGCGCACACACATGATGCGTGCAAGCATATCCATGTATGGGCACACGTGTAATACATTCAAGTAGGCACACTCATGAATGCATGCATGACACACGCAAGCACACACAAATGCATTCTCGCAAACATGCATGCACACATGCACTCACTCAAGCACACACTGACACATGCATGCATGCACACAATCTCATGCATGCATGCACCCGCACATGCAAACATGCATGCATGCTTTCTTGCATGCAGACATGCATGCATAGTCACGCATAAAAACAAAACACACGCGGGCGCACGCACGCAGGCAATTTCACATGATTGCACAATACATGCACCCACAAATGATGCATGCATACATGCATTTGCACAAAGATGCTGCATTCACATACTCATGCATGCATGCACACACATGATGTGTGCCTCAACAGACTCAGGCATGATTGCATGTGTGTGCATGCATGCACATATGTACTCACGCATGCACAGACTTGTGCATGCACATGTGCAACACACATGCATACATGCAAGCACACACACACACACAGACATCCATGCATGGACATGCATACATGCACACATGCATGCATTCACCCAAAGATGCACACATGCAAGCATGCATGCTTGCATGCACACATGCATGCATGTTCATGTAAGCATGCATGCAAACACAATTTCACACAGCCATGCATAAACATACCCACATCTGAATGTATGCACACACATGCACACACCCACTAATGCATGAACAAACACATTCATACATGCACGCACTCAGGCACGCATGTGTACATCCATGCATTCACACACTCATGCATACATGCATTCACACATGCATGCATATGTGAATGCATGCATGGACTCTCTCAGGCCTGCATGCACACATGCATGCATACACACACACTTATATGCATGCATGCATGCACACACTCATACATGATCACTCACATGCACCCCCACACATCGCAAGAATCTGCATACACAGGCTCATGCATGCATGCAACCACTAATTCGTGCATGCAAGCATGCATATGTGCATACATGCACACTCTAATGCATGTATGCACACAAGTATGCACACACTGCGTGCATGCACAGACTCATGCATTTACGCACATATGCATGCACACATCCCACCCCTACACACACACTCTCAAATGCATGTACACACTCAGGTATGCATGCATGTACACAAACACATACAATGCACACATCACCCCACACACACTCTCAAATGCATGTATGCATGCACACACTCAGGTATGCATGCACGCACACAAACACACTCATGCATATGCATGCATTCATACATAACTTGCTCAACTTAGGCCCCTTTAGGCGAGCCCCCCCCCCCTCCCCACACACACACACAACCCCTTGTCTTGATTTTTAGACTGTCGGTTCATCTTCTGGTGCACCAGGACCTCACCCACAATGTCAAAGGGATCGCCTCCCCCACCATTTCATTTGTGCATAAAGGATCAGTTGAGCGATCCATGGTCATCATGACCCTCTTGTCTATAAAAAGGGGCCATACCACCACCCTATACTACTCGTGACCTCCTTTACACCAGCCAGACGCCACTGAGTCAAAATTCAGTCGCCTAGGGACACTCCAAACTATCTGCTTAAAGGAGCTGGCTATTTAGCAGAGGAAAATATCTGAGCTGATTTATGGCATGATACAGACAGATCAGAATAGAAGGGGCGGTAATGATCAGGAATCGATACAATCAACCCACATCTCCCATCAGAGACACCAAAGGATGCATGATGCTTCCACGTAGAGATGAAACGAACCGCACGATCTAAGCCTGCCCAGGCAAAGCGATGCGAGTCGGGCCGTTCATGCTTATAAACCGTATTGGTTTCATTGGTCGGCAGGGCTTGAGATGTCATTTCAAATGAATGTCTGGTAAAAATCCCACAGAATTGGAAGCAACGTCTCCAAAATGACATTTACAGTGTTGACGGGGACATTAAACCTCAATTCAAACAAACAAACAGATCAAAATGGGTGATAGCTGTAGACTGCATAAACAGTACTGTTGTTTTCAAAATCTATTGAAATGCCTTCAATTTTCAGCCGGTTTCTGTCACAAGTTCTGCTAGAGTGAGCTTTCTTTCCGAAAATGTCTCCGGTAAAGATGTCAGCGATTTTGAAGACGAACTTAATGCCAACAGAGAAATAGTTTCCCATCTACAGATACAACTAGATGATCTTACCAGGGAACTTGAATCCAGGTTTGATGATTTTTTCAGTTACATTGGTCCAGCGTCCAGTAGCGAGAGTTGTATAGACATATAGAGTTTAAAACCACCAAAGAGTTAATTTTTATAACACAAGTAAGACCAGGACCTTAAACCTCAACATACTTCCTTCTTAAATTAGAAATTAACCATTGATTTAACGTCTGGAATAGTTCAATAGTAATAGTTTTATATGTAGCTCACTTGAGCACAGTCAATGTTTGTCGCGTCGCGCGTTGTCCATATGCCTATTAGATGCTCTACCAATATTACAGTTCCTCTACATTGAAAACGATTTTCGCCAGGCATAGAAATAGATTTTTAGCTTACCAGAGCCAAAGACTCCGGGGGAGCTTAGTAGATAGGCAGCGGTCCGGCGTCTGTCGTCGTCGTTTCGTCGTCAACGACATCTCATCGAACTAAATGCCATCGAACTAAATGCCAACATTTGCTAGGGCAAATGAAACCAAATAACATGCGTAGCCTGCATAGGTTGGAGGGAAAAGTTTGTTCATGGGGACTTGGTCACATGATCAAGATGATATGGTAAAACCTTTTAAAATCTTCTCAAGAACCGAAGAATCTTCAAGAATCTTCTCATTTTGACCGATGACCTTGAAATTTGGTATGTGGCATCGCGTACTCGGGGCGCTAACAAAATTGTTCAAATGATGACATTCTGTTGACCTTGACCTATTTTACATCATTGGCAAACTTGGTCACTTAGATATTGGTATGTGAAAAAAAGGCAAAACGAAGGGGTTTTCTGATTCTGTGGTAGCCTGTGGCATCAGAATCGATATTTGCAATTAGCTGAATGGAAGTTTAGTAATTCCAAAGGTAAGGTCATTTGCTCACCTTTGTCTTGGATGGCTCAGATGCAGTATTTTTTATGTCCCTGGTAGCGATAGCGGGGACATATTGTTTTTGCCCTGTCTGTTTGTTTGTTGGTTTGTTTGTTGGTTTGTACGTGGACAACTTTAACGTTGGTCATAACTTTTGAACCGTTGGAGGTAGAGTATTCATATTTGGCATGAAAGTTCCTTGTGACAAGAGCTTCACATTTATGAAAAAAAAACATTGACCTGTGACCTTGACCTTTTACCTACTTAAAAGAAAAAATAACATTGGCGATAACTTTTGAACCGCTTGAGATACCGCTTTCATATTTGACATGTATGTTTCTAGTGACAAAAGCTTTACATTCATGCAAAAAGTTTGATCTGTGATCTTGACCATTTACCTAATTAAAATAAATAAATAACATTTTGGTCATAACTTTTGAACCATTTGAGTTACAGCCTTCATATTTTGCATGTAGGTTCCTTGTGACAAGAGCTTTACATGCACACAAAAAATTTGACCTGTGACCTTGACCTTTGACCTACATTAAAGAAAAAGTTAACATTGGTCATAACTTTTGAACTGTTAGAGATACAGCCTTCATATTTGGCATGTAGGTTCCTTGTAACAAGAGCTTTACATTCATGCAAAAATTTTGACCTGTGACCTTGACCTTTGACCTACTTAAAAGAAAAAAATAACATTTTGGTCATAATTTTCGAACCGTTTGGGATAGTGCCTTCATATTTGGCATCTAGGTTCCTTGTGAAAAGTGCTTTACATTCATGAAATTTTTTTTGACCATGACCTTTGACCTACTTAAAAGAACAAATAAAATTTTTCATAACTTTTGAATCTTTTAAGATAAAGCCTTCATATTTGGCATGCAGATTCCTTGTTATAAGAGCTTTACATTCATGCAAATTGTTTTGACCTGTGATCTTGACCTATGACCTACTTTAAAGAAAATTATTGTTGTTCATAACTTGCGAACCGTTTAAGATAGAGCTTTCATATTTTGCATGTAAGTTCCTTTTGCCAAGGGCTTCCCACTGGAACCAAAAATCTTGACCTGTGACCTTGACTTTGAACTGTGATCAACTTTTAAAAAAATGGCCACAAAACAAGATTTTTATACGCCCGTTTGAAAAACGGTCGTATTATGTTATGCCCCCGCGTCCGTCCGTCTGTCTGTCTGTCCGTCTGTAAACTTTTCGTTTCCGGATAACTTCTCCTACAGTTTACATCCGATCAAGCTGAAACTTCATACATAGTTAGACCATGATGTTGGGCAGCGCATATTGTTTCGAGGTTACGGTCCACCAAATAATAGTAGAGTTATGCTCCTTTGAATTTTTAGCTCACCTGGGCCGAAGGCTCCAGGGGAGCTTATAGTATAGTGGGTCCTCCGTCGTCCGTCGTCCGTCGTCCGTCGTCCGTCCGTCGTCCGTCCACACTTTTGAGCAGCTATATCTCTGTATCCTGCAGGCTGATCTCAATCATTTCTCACCTGTAGTATGCCTCTGGTGGGGCATTGATGACATAAACTTTTTTTTGAAATCGCTCTAAAACTTTGGTTCCTATGGCAACCACAAGGTCCCATAGACTTACTATTGGAAAATGCTTGTCATCACCGTAGCGCCTTCAGTTTTGATCGGATCTTTCTGAAACTTATATGTAAGGTGACTGGGGATAAAAACTCGGATGAGTTCGAAAACCGGCCAAGTCGGCCCATTTATCATAGAGTTACGTCCCTTTGATTGCTGAAAATGCCCATTTTCGACCTTGTCATCACCGTTGCCCCTTCAGTTTTGATCGGATCTTTCTGAAACTTATATGTTATGTGGCTGGGGATAAAACCTCGGATGAGTTCGAAAACCGGCCTAGTCCGCTGGTTTATCATAGAGTTACGTCCCTTTGATTGCTGAAAATGCCGATTTTTGACCTTGTCATCACCGTAGCCCCTTCAGTTTTGATCGGATCTTTCTGAAACTTATATGTAAGGTGGCTGTGGATAAAATCTCGGATGAGTTCGAAAACTGACAAAGTCGGCCCTTTTATCGTAGAGTAACGTCCCTTTGATTGCTGAAAATGCTGATTTTTGACCTTGTCATCACTGTAGCCCTTTCAGTTTTGATCGAATCTTTCTGAAACTTATATGTAAAGTGGCTGGGGATAAAATCTCGGATGAGTTCGAAAACCAGCCAAGTTGGTCCATTTATCACAGAGTAACGTCCCTTTGATTGCTGAAAATGCCGAATTTTGATCTTGTCATCACCGTAGCCCTTTGAGTTTTGATCGGATCTTTCTGAAACTTATATGAAAGATGGCTGGGGATAAAGCCTCAGATGAGTTCGCATACCGGCAAAGGTGGCCTATTTATCATAGAGTTAGGTCCCATTGATTGCTGAAAATGTTGATTTTTGACCTTGTCAACACTGTAGCCCCTTCAGTTTTGATTGGATCTTTCTGAAACTTATATGTAAGGTGGCTGAGGATAAAACCTCGGATGCGTTCGAAAACCGGCCAAGTTGCCCCATTAAATATATAGTTATGTCCCTTTGATTGCTGAAAATGCTGATATTTTACCTTGTCATCACCGTAGCCCCTTCAGTTTTGATCAAATCTTTCTGAAACCTATATGTAAGGTGACTGGAGATAAAACCTAGGATGAGTTTGAATACCGGCCAAGTTGGCCCATTTATCATTGATTTACGTCCCTTTGATTGCTGAAAATGCCGATTTTTGACCTTGTCATCACCATAGCCCCTTCAGTTTTGATCGGATCTTTCTGAAACTTATATGTAAGGTGGCTGGGGATAAAATCTTGGATGAGTTCGAAAACAGGCCAAGTCAGCCCATTTATCGTAGAGTTCTGTCCCTTTGATGGCTGAAAATGTTGATTTTTGACCTTGTCATTACCGTAGCCCCTTCAGTTTTGATCGGATTTTTCTGAAACTTATATGTAAGGTCGCTGGGGATGAAACCTCGGATAAGTTCGAAAACTGGCCAAGTTGGCTCATTTATTTTAGAGTAACATCCCTTTGATTGCTAAAAATGCCAAATTTTGACCTTGACATCACCGTAGCCCCTTCAGTTTTGATCGGATCTTTCTGAAACTTATACGTGAGGTGGCTGGGAATAAAATCTTCGATGAGTTTGAATACTGGCCAAGTCTGATCGGATCTTTCTGAAACTTACATGTAAGGTGGCCGGGAATAAAACCTCAGGTGAGTTCGAATACCGGCCAAGTCGGCACATTTATCATAGAGTGACGTGCCTTTGATTGCTGAAAATGCCTATTTTCGACATTTTCATCACTGCTGCCCCTTTAGTTTTGAACGGATCTTCATGAAACTTACAAACAAGGAAGTCTGGCAGAAAGCTTGGAGGAGTTTGAAAACTCTTGTTTTTGAACTTGTCATCACCATAGCTACTTCAGTTTAGATCGGATCTTCTTAGCAAGTCAGGAATAAAAGCTTGAATGAGTTTGAAAACCGGTGAGGTCAGCCTGTTTATCATAGAGTTACATTCTACTTGATTTTCAGAAAATGCTTACCCTGTCATCACCATGTCCTCCCATAAAGCCTTCAGTAAAGGTTGGCACTTCCTTAAACTTTGAATCTGTTAGCTCAGGTGAGCGATACAGGACCAAGCTAGCTTGGTCCTCTTGTTTGTAAACTTTTCGTTTCCGGATAACTCCTCCTTCAATTTACATCCGATCAAGCTTGACTTTCATACATAGTTAGACCATGATGATGGGCAGCGCATATTGTTTCGAGGTTACTATCCATCAAACTAATAGAGTTATGTCCCTTTGAAATCTTTTGTAAACTTTTCGTTTCCTGATAACTCCTCCTACAATTTACATCCGATCAAGCTTGACTTTCATACATAGTTAGACCATGATGTTGGGCAGCGCATATTGGTTCGAGGGAATGGTCCACCAAATAATAGTAGAGTTATGCCCCTTTGATTTTTTTGTAAACTTGATTTTAGGCATTCTGCTCATTTTTATTGGTTTCCATGGAAACCAATATGCAAAAAATAGAAAAAAAATACTTAAAAAATCATCTCCTCAGAAACTATATGCTCTACGAGGCTGAGACTTTATGAAAATATTCACCATATTTGCCTTTACAGGTTTTGTGTTTTTTTTTTTGTTTTTTGTTTATAAAATTTGGCCTTCTAGTTTTGTTGCAATGGCAACTTAGAGTTTCCATTGACTTATAATTGGGAAAATGGAAAAATGGCATTTACTGCCAAGTCATTGCAGATATTTTGACAAAACTTACATTGACATGTTCCTTGAGTAAACTTCTCTCAGCCATATGCTTTTATGTCAACCTGGGGGTCCCCTAGGTTGTGCCGGGGCCATGCCCCGCCCCCTCCACTTCATAAAATGCCTTACATATCAGAAACCTTACAGATCCCAACCCCTAAACCATATATATTCTTGTTCCTTATGATAAGATGCATTAAGTGACACCGACCTTGGGTCCCCCGGGATGTGCCGGGGACATGCCCTGCCCCTCTATTTCATAAAATGCCATTTATCTCAGAAACCATTCAGATCCCCAAACCTAAACTGTATATTTTCTTGTTCCTTATGCTAAGTTGCATTAAGTGACACCAACCTGGGGGTCCCCCGGGATGTGCCGGGAACATGCCCAACCCCCTCCACTTCATAAAATGCCATTTATCTCAAAAACCATTGAGATCCCCACCCCTAAACTATATATACTTTTGTTCCTTATGATAAGATGGACTCGGTGACACCAACCTTGGGGTCCCCTGGGATGTGTCGGGGCCATGCCCCACTCCATCAACTTCATAAAAGGCCCAATATCCCAGTAACCATACAGATCCCAACCCCTAAACCATATATATTCTCCTTCCTTATGATAAGTCACATTCAGTGACACCAACTTGGGGGTCCCCCGGGATGTGCGGGGGCCATGCCCAACCCCCTCCACTTCATAAAAGGCTAAATATTCCAGAAACATTACAGACCCCCACCCCAAAACCATATATATTCTTGTTCCTTATGATAAGACACATTCAGTGACACCAACCTAGGGGTCACCCAGGGTGTGCCCGGGCCACACTCCACCCCTCGACTTCATAAAAGACTATATATCTGAGAAACTGTTCAGAGCCCACCCCCTTAACCATATATATTCTTGTTCCTTATGATAAGACGCAAACAGTGACATCAGCATGGGGTCCCCCAGGGGTGCCACGGGCCATGCCCCACCCTTTTACTTCATTAAAATCCATATATCTCAGAAACCATTCAGATCCCCACCCCTAAACCATATATATTTTTGTTCCTGATGATAAGACTCCACTTAATAATAGGCCATATATCTCAGAAACCATTCAAATCTCCATCCTATAATCACATATATTCTTGTTCATTGTTATTAGACACATTCAGTCCATCCTGTCTTGGGGGTCAGCAGGGGTCATATCTCTCCCTTTCACTTCATAAAAGGGCCTCATATCTCAGAAACCATTCAGATCCCCACCATTTAACCATATATATTCTTGATCTTTATGATAAGACATATTCAGTGACAACAATCTTTGGCTTTTCTGGGATATGCCATGCCCGAATCCCTCCATTGCTTAAAAGGCCTTACGTCTCAGGAACCATACATATCCCCACCGCTAAACCATATATGTCTCTGTTCCTTTTTATAAGACCCATATAGTGACACCGATCAGGGCTCCATTGGGCAGTGTCCACCTGAGCTCTGGTTTATGAAATTTGGCTCTTTGGTCTGTTTGCTATAATGGCAAGTTAAGAGTTTCCATTGACTTATAATGGGGAAAAGTGAAAAATGACATTACTGCCTCTCAAGATATTTTGTCAAACTTTCATAGAAATGTTCCTTTAATAATGTTATTTTTGGCCCATTGCCACAGATGGGAAATTGCACGCCCACAGAAATTTTCGAACTGCTTCTCCTCGGAAACCGTTGGGCCGATTGAAGTCAAATTTCATATGGAGCCTCTATGGGATGGGGGGAACCAAAATTTGCTCATGGGGTCTAGGTCACATGACCAAAATGAACGCCAAGCCATATATGGTAAAACCCCTTCAAAAATAGTCTTCTCCAGAACCACTGGGTAGATTTCCACAAAACTTGATGAATAGCATCTGGGACGTAGGCCCATCATAAATTGCTAAAATGGTGACCCTGGGTTGACCTTGACCTTTGTGCCTAGGTCAAACTTTGACACATATGCTTTTGTATCGGAAAAGTGAGAATGCATTTTATCCTGCAAACGATTCAGAATACAGTACTAAAGTATAAGATATATTTCTGCTCCATACGATAAGGCACATTTATTGGGGGGACCGTTTTAGGTCCAGGTCACATGACCAAAATGGCCGCCATACCCATATATGGTAACACTCATAAAGCTAAGAGCATCCGGCGGGTCGTGCACTTCAGCTGAAGCACTGGTTGTCACTTGTCATCTGTTGTCTTCAAGCGACATCAGACCTCTGAAGCCACTAGTCTGATTGGGTCGACATTTTATCTGTAGCAGTCTTTGGAGCAGGGCTTCCATGGTTGATTAAAATACATTGCTGCCAGTAGGCAGTGGCCCCCTGAGCTCTGGTGAGCATTGTGGCCCATTGGGCCTCTTGTTTATCTTGTGACCATGGCCTACTTTTTTAAGACTTGAATATTGGTCATACCTTTCGATTGCTTAGTGATACTGCTTTCATATTTAACATGCGCTGTCCGGGGCCATCAGTGTTTCGCAAACACATCTTGTTTTGTAAATTTTTCGTTTCCGGATGACTCCTCCTACATTTTACATTCTATTTAGATGAAACTTCATATATAATTAGACCATTATGTGGGGCAGCGCATATTGTTTGGAGGTCATGGACTACCAAATAATAATAGAGTTATGCCCTTTTGAAAAATTCTGTTTCTGGATAACTCCTCTTACATTTTACATCTGATGAAGCTGAAACTTTACATATAGTAAGACCATGATGTGGAACAGTGCATATTATTTTGAGGTTACAGTCTTCCAAATATTACCATATTACCAGAGTTATTCCCATTGTCACATATTTTTCTAAGCATATTTTGTTTCCGGATAATGCCTACCACATTTTACATCTGATGAAGCTGAAACTTTACATATAGTTAGACTATGATATGGAGCAGCGCATATTATTTCACAGTCCACCACTTATTGCCAGAACTGGCCTATATTATTAGCTCACCTGAGCCGAAGGCTCATGTGAGGTATTAGTATACCACGAGCCGGCGTCCGTCGCCCGTCGTCGTCGTCGTCGTCCACACTTTCATAGAAGTATATCTCCGGAACCAGTGGGCCAATCTTGATCAAATTTCATGTGAAGCATTATCAGGTAGGGGGAAAGGCTGCATACTGTTTTCGGGCAGATCGGATTGGAACTCTGGTTGCCATGGCAACAAATAGCTCCCATAGACTTAACATAGGAAAAAGTTTGTCATCACTCTAGCTCCGTCAATTTTTTTCTGATTGTCTTCATTCTTGCAGATAACGAGGACAAGCATGAAATCTCGATCAAGTTCGATTTTGGGCTGAATCGGATTATTCACTCAGGAGTTACGTGCCCTTGAGCGTTGAAAAAATTGCCTATTGACTTAACATGGGGAGAATGTTGTCATCACCGTAGCTGCTTCAATTATTTTCAGATTGGCTTTATTCTTGCAGATAACCAGCACAGCCATGAAATCTCGGTCAAGTTCGATGACTGGCAGAATCGGATCATTCACTTAGGAGTTACCTGCCCTTGTGTGTTTTTGCATTAGGGTTAATGGGAATTAGGAAAAAGCTTGTCATCACTCTAGCTCCGTCAATTTTTTTCTGATCGACTTCATTCTTGCAGATAACGAGGACAGGCATGATATCTCGATCAAGTTCGATTTTGGGCTGAATCGGATTATTCACTCAGGAGTTACGTGCCCTTGAGCGTTGAAAAAATTGCCTATTGACTTAACATGGGGAGAATGTTGTCATCACCGTAGGTTCTTCAATTATTTTCAGATTGGCTTTATTCTTGCAGATAACCAGCACAGCCATGAAATCTCGGTCAAGTTCGATAACTGGCAGAATCGGATCATTCACTTAGGAGTTACCTGCCCTTGTGTGTTTTTGCATTAGGGTTAATGGGAATTTCAAAAATGTATATCTTAAAGACTACTTGGCCAACTTTGATCAAATTTCATGTGTCGCATTATTGGGCAAGTGGAAAAGCTTCATTAGGTTTTCAGGCAGATCTGAGTGGAACTCTGGTTGCCATGGCAACATCTAGCTCCCATAGACTTCACATAGGAAAAAGCTTGTCATCACTCTAGCTCCGTCAATTTTTTTCTGATCGACTTCATTCTTGCAGATAACCAGTACAGGCATACAATCTCGGTCAAGTTCGATTTTGGGCCGAATCGGATTATTTGCCTTGGAGTTACCTGCCCTTGAGCAAGAAAAAATACGTTGTGACCACGATAGCAACTTTATTTTTATTCAGATCAGCTTCAAACTTGCAGGTAACATGGACAGGCATAAAATCTCAGTTAAGTTCGAATCAGAATATTGACCTCGGAGTTACATGACCTTGAGCGACAAAAAATTTGCCCATAGACTTTACATAGGGAAAATGTTGTGACTACGATAGCGACTTGAATTTTTAGCTCACCTGAGCCGAAGGCTCATGTGAGGTATTAGTATACCACGAGCCGGCGTCCGTCGTCCGTCGTCCGTCGTCGTCGTCCGTCGTCCACACTTTCAAAGAAGTATATCTCCGGAACCAGTGGGCCAATCTTGATCAAATTTCATGTGAAGCATTATCAGGTAGGGGGAAAGGCTGCATACTGTTTTCGGGCAGATCGGATTGGAACTCTGGTTGCCATGGCAACAAATAGCTCCCATAGACTTAACATAGGAAAAAGTTTGTCATCACTCTAGCTCCGTCAATTTTTTTCTGATCGACTTCATTCTTGCAGATAACGAGGACAGGCATGAAATCTCGATCAAGTTCGATTTTGGGCTGAATCGGATTATTCACTCAGGAGTAACGTGCCCTTGAGCATTCTTAACATAGGAAAAAGCTTGTCATCACTCTAGCTCCGTCAATTTTTTTCTGATCGACTTCATTCTTGCAGATAACGAGGACAGGCATGAAATCTCGATCAAGTTCGATTTTGGGCTGAATCGGATTATTCACTCAGGAGTTACGTGCCCTTGAGCGTTGAAAAAATTGCCTATTGACTTAACATGGGGAGAATGTTGTCATCACAGTAGCTGCTTCAATAATTTTCAGATTGGCTTTATTCTTGCAGATAACCAGCACAGCCATGAAATCTCGGTCAAGTTCGATAACTGGCAGAATCGGATCATTCACTTAGGAGTTACCTGCCCTTGTGTGTTTTTGCATTAGGGTTAATGGGAATTTCAAAAATGTATATCTTAAAGACTACTTGGCCAACTTTGATCAAATTTCATGTGTCGCATTATTAGCTCACCTGAGCCGAAGGCTCATGTGAGGTATTAGTATACCACGAGCGGGCGTCCGTCGTCGTCGTCCGTCGTCCACACTTTCAAAGAAGTATATCTCCGGAACCAGTGGGCCAATCTTGATCAAATTTCATGTGAAGCATTATCAGGTAGGGGGAAAGGCTGCATACTGTTTTCGGGCAGATCGGATTGGAACTCTGGTTGCCATGGCAACAAATAGCTCCCATAGACTTAACATAGGAAAAAGTTTGTCATCACTCTAGCTCCGTCAATTTTTTTCTGATCGACTTCATTCTTGCAGATAACGAGGACAGGCATGAAATCTCGATCAAGTTCGATTTTGGGCTGAATCGGATTATTCACTCAGGAGTTACGTGCCCTTGAGCATTCTTAACATAGGAAAAAGCTTGTCATCACTCTAGCTCCGTCAATTTTTTTCTGATCGACTTCATTCTTGCAGATAACGAGGACAGGCATGAAATCTCGATCAAGTTCGATTTTGGGCTGAATCGGATTATTCACTCAGGAGTTACGTGCCCTTGAGCGTTGAAAAAATTGCCTATTGACTTAACATGGGGAGAATGTTGTCATCACAGTAGCTGCTTCAATTATTTTCAGATTGGCTTTATTCTTGCAGATAAATAGCTCCCATAGACTTAACATAGGAAAAAGTTTGTCATCACTCTAGCTCCGTCAATTTTTTTCTGATCGACTTCATTCTTGCAGATAACGAGGACAGGCATGAAATCTCGATCAAGTTCGATTTTGGGCTGAATCGGATTATTCACTCAGGAGTAACGTGCCCTTGAGCATTCTTAACATAGGAAAAAGCTTGTCATCACTCTAGCTCCGTCAATTTTTTTCTGATCGACTTCATTCTTGCAGATAACGAGGACAGGCATGAAATCTCGATCAAGTTCGATTTTGGGCTGAATCGGATTATTCACTCAGGAGTTACGTGCCCTTGAGCGTTGAAAAAATTGCCTATTGACTTAACATGGGGAGAATGTTGTCATCACAGTAGCTGCTTCAATAATTTTCAGATTGGCTTTATTCTTGCAGATAACCAGCACAGCCATGAAATCTCGGTCAAGTTCGATAACTGGCAGAATCGGATCATTCACTTAGGAGTTACCTGCCCTTGTGTGTTTTTGCATTAGGGTTAATGGGAATTTCAAAAATGTATATCTTAAAGACTACTTGGCCAACTTTGATCAAATTTCATGTGTCGCATTATTAGCTCACCTGAGCCGAAGGCTCATGTGAGGTATTAGTATACCACGAGCGGGCGTCCGTCGTCGTCGTCCGTCGTCCACACTTTCAAAGAAGTATATCTCCGGAACCAGTGGGCCAATCTTGATCAAATTTCATGTGAAGCATTATCAGGTAGGGGGAAAGGCTGCATACTGTTTTCGGGCAGATCGGATTGGAACTCTGGTTGCCATGGCAACAAATAGCTCCCATAGACTTAACATAGGAAAAAGTTTGTCATCACTCTAGCTCCGTCAATTTTTTTCTGATCGACTTCATTCTTGCAGATAACGAGGACAGGCATGAAATCTCGATCAAGTTCGATTTTGGGCTGAATCGGATTATTCACTCAGGAGTTACGTGCCCTTGAGCATTCTTAACATAGGAAAAAGCTTGTCATCACTCTAGCTCCGTCAATTTTTTTCTGATCGACTTCATTCTTGCAGATAACGAGGACAGGCATGAAATCTCGATCAAGTTCGATTTTGGGCTGAATCGGATTATTCACTCAGGAGTTACGTGCCCTTGAGCGTTGAAAAAATTGCCTATTGACTTAACATGGGGAGAATGTTGTCATCACAGTAGCTGCTTCAATTATTTTCAGATTGGCTTTATTCTTGCAGATAACCAGCACAGCCATGAAATCTCGGTCAAGTTCGATAACTGGCAGAATCGGATCATTCACTTAGGAGTTACCTGCCCTTGTGTTTTTTTGCATTAGGGTTAATGGGAACTTCAAAAATGTATATCTTAAAGACTACTTGGCCAACTTTGATCAAATTTCATGTGTCGCATTATTAGCTCACCTGAGCCGAAGGCTCATGTGAGGTATTAGTATACCACGAGCGGGCGTCCTACGTCCGTCGTCCACACTTTCAAAGAAGTATATCTCCGGAACCAGTGGGCCAATCTTGATCAAATTTCTTGTGAAGCATTATCAGGTAGGGGGAAAGGCTGCATACTGTTTTCGGGCAGATCGGATTGGAACTCTGGTTGCCATGGCAACAAATAGCTCCCATAGACTTAACATAGGAAAAAGTTTGTCCTCACTCTAGCTCCGTCAATTTTTTTCTGATCGTCTTCATTCTTGCAGATAACGAGGACAGGTATGAAATCTCGATCAAGTTCTATTTTGGGCTGAATCGGAGTATTCACTCAGGAGTTACGTGCCCTTGAGCGTTAGGAAAAAGATTGTCATCACTCTAGCTCCGTTAATTTTTTTCTGATCGACTTCATTCTTGCAGGTAACGAGGACAGGCATGAAATCTCGATCAGGTTCGATTTTGGGCTGAATCGGATTATTCACTCAGGAGTTACGTGCCCTTGAGCGTTGAAAAAATTGCCTATTGACTTAACATGGGGAAAATGTTGTCATCACCGTAGCTGCTTCAATTATTTTCAGATTGGCTTTATTCTTGCAGATAACCAGCACAGCCATGAAATCTTGGTCAAGTTCGATAACTGGCAGAATCGGATCATTCACTTAGGAGTTACCTGCCCTTGTGTGTTTTTGCATTAGGGTTAATGGGAATTTCAAAAATGTATATCTTAAAGACTACTTGGCCAACTTTGATCAAATTTCATGTGTCGCATTATTGGGCAAGTGGAAAGGCTTCATTAGGTTTTCAGGCAGATCTGAGTGGAACTCTGGTTGCCATGGCAACATCTAGCTCCCATAGACTTCACATAGGAAAAAGCTTGTCATCACTCTAGCTCCGTCAATTTTTTCTGATCGACTTCATTCTTGCAGATAACCAGTACAGGCATAAAATCTCGGTCAAGTTCGATTTTGGGCCGAATCAGATAATTCACTCAAGAGTTACGTCCCCTTGAGCGCCCGAAAAATTGCTTATCGACTTAACATGGGGAAAATGTTGTCATCACTCTAGCTAGTAACGAGGACAGGCATAAAATCTCGGTTAAGTTCGATTTTGGGCAGAATCGGAATATTGACCTCGGAGTTACGTGCCCTTGAGCGACAAAAAATTTGCCCATAGACTTAACATAGGGAAAATGTTGTGACTACGATAGCGACTTGAATTTTTAGCTCACCTGAGCCGAAGGCTCATGTGAGGTATTAGTATACCACGAGCCGGCGTCCGTCGTCCGTTGTCGTCCGTCGTCGTCCGTCGTCGTCCACACTTTCAAGAAGTATATCTCCGGAACCTGTGGGCCAATCTTGATCAAATTTCATGTGAAGCATTATCAGGTAGGGGGAAAGGCTGCATACTGTTTTCGGGCAGATCGGATTGGAACTCTGGTTGCCATGGCAACAAATAGCTCCCATAGGCTTAACATAGGAAAAAGTTTGTCATCACTCTAGCTCCGTCAATTTTTTTCTGATCGACTTCATTCTTGCAGATAACGAGGACAGGCATGAAATCTCGATCAAGTTCGATTTCGGGCTGAATCGGATTATTCACTCAGGAGTTACGTGCCCTTGAGCGTTCTTAACATAGGAAAAAGCTTGTCATCACTCTAGCTCCGTCAATTTTTTTCTGATCGACTTCATTCTTGCAGATAACGAGGACAGGCATGAAATCTCGATCAAGTTCGATTTTGGGCTGAATCAGATTATTCACTCAGGAGTTACGTGCCCTTGAGCGTTGAAAAAATTGCCTATTGACTTAACATGGGGAGAATGTTGTGATCACCGTAGCTGCTTCAATTATTTTCAGATTGGCTTTATTCTTGCAGATAACCAGCACAGCCATGAAATCTCGGTCAAGTTCGATAACTGGCAGAATCGGATCATTCACTTAGGAGTTACCTGCCCTTGTGTGTTTTTGCATTAGGGTTAATGGGAATTTCAAAAATGTATATCTTAAAGACTACTTGGCCAACTTTGATCAAATTTCATGTGTCACATTATTGGGCAAGTGGAAAGGCTTCATTAGGTTTTCAGGCAGATCTGAGTGGAACTCTGGTTGCCATGGCAACATCTAGCTCCCATAGACTTCACATAGGAAAAAGCTTGTCATCACTCTAGCTCCGTCAATTTTTTTCTGATCGACTTCATTCTTGCAGATAACCAGTACAGGCATAAAATCTCGGTCAAGTTCGATTTTGGGCCGAATCAGATAATTTACTCAAGAGTTACGTCCCCTTGAGCGCCCGAAAAATTGCCTATCAACTTAACATGGGGAAAATGTTGTCATCACTGTAGCTGCTTCAATTTTGTTCGGATTGGCTTCATTCTTACAGATAACCAGCACAGCCATGAAATCTCGGTCAAGTTCGATAATTGGCAGAATCGGATCATACACTTAGGAGTTACCTGCCCTTGTGCATTTTTGCATAAGGGTTAATGTGAATTTCAAAAATGTATATCTTGAAGACTACTTGGCCGACTTTGATCAAATTTCATGTGTAACATTATTGGGCAAGTGAAAAGACTGCATAAGGTTTTCATGCAGATCTGAGTGGAACTCTGGTTACCATGGCAACATATAGCTCCCATAGACTTAACATAGGAAAAAGCTTGTCATCACTCTAGCTTCGTCAATTTTTTTCTGATCGACTTCATTCTTGCAGATAATAAGGACAGGCATAAAATCTCGGTTAAGTTCGATTTTGGGCAGAATCGGAATATTGACCTCGGAGTTACGTGACCTTGAGCGACAAAAAATTTGCCCATAGACTTAACATAGGGAAAATGTTGTGACTACGATAGCGACTTGAATTTTTTTCAGATCAGCTTCAAACTTGCAGGTAACGATGACAGACATAAAATCACGGTTAAGTTCGATTTTGGGCCGAATCGTATTATTTGCCTTGGAGTTACCTGCCCTTGAGCATGAAAAAATACGTTGTGACCACGATAGCAACTTTATTTTTATTCAGATCAGCTTCAAACTTGCAGGTAACGAGGACAGGCATAAAATCCCGGTTAAGTTCGATTTTGGGCCGAATTAGAATATTGACCTCAGAGTTACGTGACCTTGAGCGACAAAAAATTTGCCCACAGACTTAACATAGGGAAAATGTTGTGACTACGATAGCGACTTGAATTTTTTTCAGATCAGCTTCAAACTTGCAGGTAACGAGGACAGACATAAAATCTCGGTTAAGTTAGATTTTGGGCCGAATCGGATTATTTGCCTTTGAGTTACCTGCCCTTGAGCATAAAAAAATACGTTGTGACCACGATAGCAACTTTATTTTTATTCAGATCAGCTTCAAACTTGCAGGTAACGTGGACAGGCATAAAATCTCAGTTAAGTTCGAATCGGAATATTGACCTCGGAGTTACATGTCCTTGAGCGACAAAAAATTTGCCCATAGACTTTACATAGGGAAAATGTTGTGACTACGATAGCGACTTGAATTTTTTTCAGATCAGCTTCAAACTTGCAGGTAATGAGGACAGACATAAAATCTCGGTTAAGTTCGATTTTGGGCCGAATCGGATTACTTGCCTTGGAGTGACCTGCCCTTGAGCATAAAAAAATACGTTGTGACCACGAAAGCAACTTTATTTTTATTCATATCAGCTTCAAACTTGCAGGTAACGAGGACAGGCATAAAATCTCGGTTAAGTTCAATTTTGGGCCGAATCGGAATATTGACCTCGGAGTTACGTGACCTTGAGCGACAAAAAATTTGCCCATAGACTTAATTAGGGAAAATGTTGCGACTACGATAGCGACTTGAATTTTTTTCAGATCAGCTTCAAACTTGCAGGTAACGAGGACAGACATAAAATCTCGGTTAAGTTCGATTTTGGGCCGAATCGGAATATTTGCCTTGGAGTTACCTGCCCTTGAGCATAAAAAAATACGTTGTGACCACGATAGCAACTTTATTTTTATTATAGCCCCGCTTTGAAAAAGTGGGGCTATATTGGATTTGCCATGTCCTTCTGTCATTCCGTGATTCCGTTAATTTGTGTTGGCTCCATAACTTTGTATCTGCTTAACATATTTTCATGAAACTTCACACAAATGTTAAACACCATAAGACAATGTTTCAAATCAGCTTCAAACTTGCAGGTAACGAGGACAGGCATAAAATCTTGGTTAAGTTCGATTTTGGGCCGAATCGGAATATTGACCTCGGAGTTACGTGACCTTGAGAGACAAAAAAATTTGCCCATAGACTTAATGTAGGGAAAATGTTGTGACAGAAATAGCGACTTGAATTTTTAGCTCACCTGAGCCAAAAGCTCCAGTGAGCTGATAGTATACTAAGGCTCCGGAGTCCGTCGTCCGTCCATCCGTCGTCCACACTTTCAATGAAGCATATCTCAGAAGGCAGTCTACCAATCTTGTTTAAATTTTATGTGTAGCACCATTGGGCAAGGGGAAAGGCTGCATTAGGTTTTGGAGCTAGTCTGGTTCATTTGTTCCTTCATTCTTCTTTCTCTCCATATAGAGATAATAGACCAATGTTAAATTTTTAATCAAAGATTTCTCAGGAACTATAAAAGCTAGAAGCATCAAATTTGGTATTCAATAGAATAATGATGACTTATTTTGTGTAAGAGACATTGGGCTTTCTCAGCTTATTTGTTCATCTGTTCTTTCATTCTTCTTTCTCTCCATTTTGACCAATGTTAAATTTTCGTCAAAGATTTCTCAGGAACTATAGAAGCTAGAAGTCTCAAACTTGGAATGCAATGCAATAATGATGACTTATATCCTGTAAGGGTCAATGGGCTGGATTCTATTAGCAGATTTAGTAGTCAAGTCTGTGAATTGTTAAAACTTAAGTTCCTCAGGTGAGCGGTTTAGGCTCATTGAGCCTCTTGTTTTCAGATCAGCTTCAAACTTGCAGGTAACGAGGACAGACATAAAATCTCGGTTAAGTTCGATTTTGGGCCGAATCGGATTATTTGCCTTGGAGATACCTGCCCTTGAGCATAAAAAAATACGTTGTGACTACGATAGCAACTTTATTTTTATTCATATCAGCTTCAAACTTGCAGGTAACAAGGACAGGCATAAAATCTCGGTTAAGTTTAATTTTTGGCCGAATCGGAATATTGACCTCGGAGTTACGTGACCTTGAGCGACAAAAAATTTGCCCATAGACTTAATTAAACCAGGAAGGGCTTACAGTCTACGTCGAGTTCGAATTTGGGCTGCACGCGACAAACATCTTTGGAGTTACCTGCCTTTGAGCATAAATATAAGTGAAAAATGGTCTCTCCAGCTTTTCTCAGATTTGATCTTTTTAGCTCACCTGAGCCGAAGGCTCACAAGGTGATCTTATAGTATAGGTAGGCATCTGGCGTCCGTCTGTCGTCCGTCATCCGTCCGTCGTCCGTACGTCGTCCACACTTTGAACTTGAATATCTAAGTGACTAGCCGGCCAATCCCAATCAAATTTTATGTGCAGCATCACTGGGTTAGGGGATTGACTGTATTAGGTTTTGGACTAGTTTTGATCAGAACTGTGGTTGCCATGGAAACAAAAAGGTTCCATAGACTTATAATGGGGAAAACGACGTCTCCACTTTTTCTCGGCCATTTCTGATCCGATCTTCATCAAACTTGCAGATAACCAGGATGAGCTTACAGTCTACGTCGAGTTCGAGTTTGGGCTGCACGGGAGAAACAGCTTTTGAGTTACCTGCCCTTTTAGCATAAATATAAGTGAAAAATGGCGTCTCCAGCTTTTCTCAGCCGTGTATGATCTGGTTCTTTTTGTAACTTTTCATAAACGGAAACAAGCATAAAATCTTGGACGAGTTCGAATTTGGCTTGAATCTGACGAGCGTTTTTTCAGTAACATCCTCTTGAGGGTGAAAAAATTTTTCTCATTGACGACGTCTCCACTTTTTCTCCCCCATTTCTGATCCGATCTTCATCAAACTTGCAGATAACCAGGAGGGGCTTACAGTCTACGTTGGGTTCAAATTTGGGTTGCACGGAACAAACAGTTTTTGAGTTACCGGCCCATGAGCATAAATGTAAGTGAAAAATGGTGTCTGCAGCTTTTCTCAGCCGTTTTTTATTAGCCCACCGGTCACGTAGTGACAAGGTGAGCTTTTGTGATCACTTTTCGTCCGTCGTCAGTGCGTGCGTTTGTGCGTGCGTGCGTGCGTGCGTGTGTGCGTAAACTTTTTCTTCAAATGACATCTATTCCTAAACCACTGATCGGATTTTGACCAAACTTCACAGGAATGATCCTTAGGTGGTCCCCTTTCAAAGTTGTTCAAATGGTTCCGGTCCATTGCACATCTAGGTCACAGGAGCTAAAAATAGATTTTTTAAACAAAAACTTTAAAAATCTTCTTCTCTGAAACCGCAAGACCCAGGTCTTCGATATTTGGTATGAAGCTTCATCTAGTAGACTTCTACCAAGATTGTTCAAATTATAGCCCTAGGGGCCAAAATGCCCCCGCCCCGGGGGCCTTTGGTTTTACATGGGCTTATATAGGGAAAATAATTAAATATCTTCTTCTCTGAAACCACAAGGCCCAGGTCTTTAATATTTGGTGTGAAGCTTAACCTGGTAAACCTCTACTAAGATTGTTCAACATATAGCCTTGGGGCAAAAAATGCCCCCGCCCCGGGGGCCTTTGGTTTTACATGGGCTTATATAGGGAAAATAATTAAATATCTTCTTCTCTGAAACCACAAGGCCCAGGTCTTTAATATTTGGTGTGAAGCTTTACCTGGTAAACCTCTACTAAGATTGTTCAACATATAGCCTTTGGGCCAAAAAAGGCCCCCGCCCCGGGGGCCTTTGTTTTTCACAGGCTTATACAGGGAAAATCTTTAAAAATCTTCTTCTCTTAAACCTCAAGGCCAAGATCTTTGATATTTGGTGTAAGCTTCATCTAGTGGACCCCTTTAAGATTGTTCAAATTATAGCCATGAGGGCCAAAATGCTCCCGCCCTTTGGGCCTATGGTTTTACATAGGCTTATATAGGGAAAAATCATTAAAAAATCTTCTTCTCTGAAACCACAAGGCCCAGGTCTTTAATATTTGGTGTGAAGCTTTACCCGGTGGACCTCTGCTAAGATTGTTCAAATTATAGCCTTTTGGTCAAAAATGCCCCCGCCCCGGGGCCTTTGGTTTAACATAGGCTTATACAAGGAAAATCTTTAAAAATCTTCTTCTCTGAAACCACAAGGCCCAGATCTTTGATATTTGGTGTGAAGCTTCATCTAGTGGACCTCTACCAAGATTGTTCAAATTATAGCACTGGGGGCTAAAATGCCCGCCGCCCCGGGGGCCTATGGTTTTATATAGGCTTATATAGGGAAAATCATTAAAAAAATCTTCATCTCTGAAAACACAAGGCCCACGTCTTTAATATTTTGTGTGAAGCTTTACCTGGTGGACTTCTACTAAGATTGTTCAAATTATAGCCTTGGGGCCAAAAATGCCCCACGCCCCGGGGGCCTTTGGTTTTACATAGGCTTATACAGGGAAAATCTTTAAAAATCTTCTACTCTGAAGCCGCTAGGCCCAGATCTTTGCTATTTGGTGTGAAGCTTCATCTAGTGGACCTCTATCAAGATTGTTCAAATTATAGCCCTTGGGGCCAAAATGCCCCCGCCCCGGGGGCCTATGGTTTTTGTTATGCATAAGAATTTATATTTCTGATTCCCACTTTCATCCCACTGTTGACCTAATAGTGCTATAAATATCTTGTTAATCTTCTTACAGAAGATTCTAGAAAACTGAGTCACAGATTAATTTCATTTATGTAAACAACATGTTTACAAGGAAAAGTACTTCAGAAACTTCTAGAGAGTTCAGGTTTGCATTATTTTTAAAAAATTACATCATCTTATTCCACAGCCCTGTGGAACATTCTAGAGAAATCTTAGGGTCTATAAAAGAGCTTGATTTTTCTCATTGAGTCAGACTTTGGAGTTTCAAGTTTGGGCTTAAAAGAAAAGTTATTTCTAAATTCTGTGTTGGATTGTTATAGGATATTACTTTTAATTTCGGACTGTGAATTCTGTGGGATAAAGAAAAATAGATTCATTCAGGATATTTCATAACAGAGATAAGTACATTTAATTTTCTTACTTCTACTAGTTAGAGTTAACTTGGAAAAAAAAAACTTACTTAAATTTTTCCAAAAGGCTTGTTTGCTTTTTCTTTCTGCTACGCCTGGCCAGTAACATTTTACATAGGCTTATATCGGGAAAAATCATTAAAAATATTCTACTCTGAAACCACAAGGCCCAGGTCTTTAATATTTGTTGTGAAGCTTCACCTGGTAGACCTTTACTAATATTGTTAAAATTATAGCCTTGCGGCCAAAAATGACCCCGCCGCGGGGGCCTTTGGTTTTACATAGGCTTATACAGGGAAAATTTTTTAAAAATCTTCTTCTCTGAAACCGCAAGGCCCAGATCTTTGATATTTGGTGTGAAGCTTTATCTAGTGGACCTCTACCAAGATTGTTCAAATTATAGCCCTAGGGGCCAAAATGCCCCCGCCCAGGGGGGCCTATGATTTTACATAGGCTTATATAGGGAAAATCATTAAAAAATATTCTTCTCTGAAACCACAAGGCCCAGGTCTTTAATATTTGCTGTTAACCTTTACCTGGTGGACCTTTACTAAGATTGTTCAAATTATAGCCTTGGGGCCAAAAATCCCCACGCCCCGGGGGCCTTTGGTTTTACATAGGCTTTAAAAATCCTCTTCTCTCAAACGACATCTCCTAAACCACTGATCGGATTTTGATCAAACTTCACAGGAATGATCCTTAGGTGGACCCCTTTCAAAGTTGTTCCAATGGTACCGGTCCGTTGCACATATAGGTCACAGGAGCCAAAAATATTAAAAATCTTCTTCCCTGAAAGCTCAAGGCCTGGGTCCTTGATATATGGTATGAAACTTCATCTAGTGGACCTCTACCAAGATTGTTCAAATTATAGTGCTGGGGCCAAACATTCCCCCGCCCCGGGGCCCTTTGGTTTTACCTGGGCTTATATAGGGAAAATCTATAAAAATCTTCTTCTCTGAAACTGCAAGGCCCATGTCTTTGATATTTGGTATGAAGCTTCATCTAGTGGACCCCTACAAAGATTGTTCAAATTATAGTGCTGGGGCCAAAAATGCCCTCGCCCGGGGCCCTTTTTTACCTGGGTTTGCGTAGGGAAAATCTTCTTCTCTGAAACAGCAAGGCCCAGGTCTTTGATATTTGGTATGAAGCTTCATCTAGTGGACCCCTACCAAGATTGTTCAAATTATAGTGCTGGGGCCAAAAATTCCCCCACCCCGCGGCCCTTTGGTTTTACAACGACTTATATAGGGAAAATCTTTAAAATCTTCAATGAAACCACAAGGCCTAGGTCTTTGATATTTGGTATGAAATTTCATCTAGTGGACCTCTATCAAGATTGTTCAAATTATAGCCCTGGGGCCAAAAATGCCCCCGCTCCGAGACCCTTTGGTTTTACATTGACTTATATAGGGAAATGTTCTCTGAAACTGCAAGGCCATGTCTTTGATATTTGGTAAAGAGCTTCATGTAGTTGACCTCTACCAAGATTGAACAAATTATAGCCCTCGGGCCACAAATGCCCCCGCCTGGGGCCCTTATGTTTTACATAGACTTATATAGAGATAATCTTTGAAAATCTTATTCTCTGAAACAGCAAGGCCCAGGTCTCTGATTTTTGGTGTGAAGCTTCATGTAGTGGACCTTTATCAAGATTGTTTAAATTATAGCCCTGAGGCCAAAAATGCCCCCCACCCCGGGGCCATTTGGTTTTACATAGGCTTATGTAGGGAAAATCTTCTCTCTAAAACCGCAAGGCACAGGTCTTTGATATTTGGTGTGTAGCTTCATCTAGTGGACCTTTGCCAATATTGTTCAAATTATTGCCTTTGTTGATTTTTGGTATGAAGCTTAACCTTTTTAGACCTCCCTCAACATTATGCACATTATAACTCTAGGGTCAATAATGGCACTCCCTGTGGCCGACTTGTTGTTCTTTGGATCAGGTGAGCGATCCAGGGCCATCATGGCCCTCTTGTCTTTTATATAAGGATCACTTTTTTTTGTCTGTCATCCGTGCGTAAACAATTTCTTCAAACGACATCTCCTCCTAAACGGATCGGATTTTGACCAAACTTCACAGGAATAATCCTTAGTTTCAAAGTTGTTTAAATGGTATCGGGCCATTGCACATAAAGGTCACAGGAGCCAAAAATAGATTTTTTTTCATCGAACACTTAAAACATCTTCTTCTCTAAAACCGCAAGGCCCAGGTCTTTGATATTTGGTATGAAGCTTCATCTATTGGACCCATACCAAGATTGTTCAAATTATAGTGCTGGGGCAAAAAGTACCCCCGCCCCCGGGGCCCTTTGGTTTTACATGGGCTTATATTGGGAAAATCTTTAAAAATCTTCTTCTCTAAAACTGCAAGGCACAGGTCTTTGCTATTTGGTATGAAGCTTCATCTAGTGGACCGCTACCAAGATTGTTCAAATTATAGTGCTAGAGCAAAAAAAATGCCCCCGCCCTGGGGCCCTTTGGTTTTACATAGGCTTATATAGGGAAAATCTTTAAAAATCTTCTTCTCTGAGTGAGTGCGTGAGTTTTAGTTTTACGTCCCACCAACAGCTAAGGTCATACGGAGACGGGACCTCGGTTAAAAGACTCATCCGAAAGTCTGGAGAAGCCCGGGATCGATCCTGCGATCCCTGGTTCACAAGGCGAGTAGCGTAACCACTGCACCACCGAGGCTTCTACCTTCTTCTCTGAAACTGTAAGGCCCAGGTACGAAGCTTCATCTTGTGGATCTCTACCAAGATTGTTCAAATTATAGCCCTGGGGCCAAAAATGTCCCCGCTCCGGGGCCCTTTGTTTATAGGGAAAATCTTGAAAAATCTTCTTCTCTGAAACCACAAGGCCTAGGTCTTTGATATTTGGTATGAAGCTTCAGCTAGTGGACCTCTTCTAAGATTGTTCAAATTATAGCCCTGAGACCAAAAATGCCCCCGTCTCGGGGCCCTTTGGTTTTACATAGACTTATAAAGGGAAAATCTTTAAAAATCTTCTTCTATGAAACCACAAGGTCTAGGTCTTTGATATTAGGTGAGAAATTTCATCTTCTCTGAAACTGCAAGGCCCATGTCTTTGATATTTGGTATGAAGCTTCATCTAGTGGACCCCTACCAAGATTGTTCAAATTATAGTGCTGGGGCCAAAAATGCCCCGGGGCCCTTTGGTTTTACATGGGCTTATATAGGGAAAATCTTTTAAAATCTTCTTCTCTGAAACAGCAAGATCCATGTCTTTGATATTTGGTGTGAAGCTTCATCTAGCGGACCTCTATCAAGATTGTTCAAATTATTGCCCTCGGGCCACAAATGCCCCCCGCCCCGGGGCCCTTTGGTTTTACATAGACTTATACATGTATAGAGATAGTCTCTGAAAATCTTCTTCCCTGAAACAGCAAGGCCCAGGTCTTTGATATTCGGTATGAAGCTTCATCTAATGGACCTCTATCAAGATTGTTTAAATTATAGCCCTGAGGCCAAAAATGCCATGCCCATATTTGGTTTGAAGCTTCATCTAGTGGACCTTTGCCAAGCTTGTTCAAATTATAGCCTTTGTTGATATTTGGTATGAAGCTTCACCTTTTCAGACCTCCCACAACATTATGCACATTATAACCCTGGGGTCAATAATGGCCCTCCCCGGGGCCCACTTGTTACTCTATGGATCAGGTGAGGGATCCAGGACCATCATGGCCCTCTTTTGTGTTATATTAGGATCATTTATTGTCTATCATCCGTGCTTAAACAATTTCTTCAAACGACATCTCCTCCTTAAACACTGATCGGATTTTGTCCAAACTTCACAGGAATGATCCATAGGTGGTCCCCTTTCAACGTTGTTCAAATGGTTCCGGTCCATTGCACATATAGGTCACAGGAGCCAAGAATAGATTTTTTGCACCGAAAACTTAAAAATCTTCTTCTCTGAAACCGCAAGGCCCAGATCTTTGATATTTGGTACGAGGCTTCATCTTGAAGACCCCTAACAAGGCCCCGGGCCCTTTGATTTTACATGGGCTTATATAGGAAAATCCTCAAAAATGTTCTTCTCTGAAACCACAATGACCAGGTCTTTGATTTTCGGTATGGAGCTTCATCTAGTGGAGCCCTACCAAGATTGTTCAAATTATAGTGCTCGGACCAAAAATGCCCCCACCCCGGGCCCTTTGGTTTTACATGGGCTTATATAGGGAAAATCTGTAAAAATCTTCTTCTCTGAAACCGCAAGGCCCATTTCTTTGATATTTGATATGAAACTTCATCTAGTGAACTCCTACCAAGATTGTTCAAATTATAGTGCTGGGGCCAAAGATGCCCCCGCCCCAGGGCCCTTTGGTTTTACATGGGCTTATATTTGGAAAATCTTTAAAACTCTTCTCCTCTGAAACGGCAAGGTCCAGATCTTTGATATTTGGTACGAAGCTTCATCTAGTAGACTCCTTCCAAGATTGTTCAAATTATAGTGCTGGGATTAAAAATGCCCCCGCCCCGGGCCCTTTGGTTTTACATGGGCTTATATAGGAAAATCTTCAAAAATGTTCTTCTCTGAAACCACAAGGCCCAGGTCTTTGATTTTTGGTATGAAACTTCATCTAGTGGAGCCCTACCCAGATTGTTCAAATTATAGTGCTACGGCCAAAAATGCTTCCGCCCCGGGGCCCTTTGGCTTTACATTGGCTTATATAGGGAAAATCTTTAAAAATCTTCTTCTGAAACTGCAAGGCCCAGGTCTTTGCTTTTTGCTGTGAAGCTTCATCTTGTGGACCTCTATCAAGATTGTTCAAATTATAGCCCTGGGGCCAAAAATGCCCCCCCCCCTCCAAGGCCCTTTGGTTTAACATAGACTTATATGGGGAAAATCTTGAATAATCTTCGTCTCTGAAGCCACAAGGCCTAGGTCTTTGATATTTGGTATGAAGCTTCAGCTTGTACCTCTACCAAGCTTGTTCAAATTATAGCCCTGAGGCCAAAAATGCCCCCGCCTCGGGGCCCTTTGGTTTAACACAGACTTATATAGGGAAAATCTTAAAAAAAAAAATCTTCTGTGAAACCACAAGGCCTAGGTCTTTGATATTTGGTGTGGAATTTCATCTAGTGGACCTCTATCAAGATTGTTCAAATTATAGCCCTGGGGCCAAAAATGCCCCCGCCTGAGACCCATTGGTTTTACATAGACTTATATAGGGAAATCTTTAAAAATCTTCTTCTCTTAAACTACAAGGCCCATGTCTTTGATATTTGGTAGACAATTATAGCCTTGGTTGATATTTGGTATGAAGCTTCACTTTTTTAGACCTCCTCCAACATTATGCACATTATAACCTTGGGATCAATAATTGCCCTCCCCCGGGCCCATTTGTTACTCTATGGATCAGGTGAGCGATCCAGGGCCATCATGGCCCTTTTGTGTTTTATATTAGGATCAACTTTTTGTCTGTCATCTGTGCATAAACAATTTCTTCCAACGTTATCTCCTCCTAAACCACTGATCGGATTTTGACCAAACTTCACAGAAATGATCCTTAGGTGGTCCCCTTTCAAAGTTGTTCAAATGGTTCCGGTCCATTGCACATCTAGGTCACAGGAGCCAAAAATAGATTTTTTCACCGAAAACTTCAAACAATCTTCTTCTCTGAAACCATAAGGCCCAGGTCTTTGATATTTGGTATGAAGCTTCATCTAGTGGGCCCCTACCAAGGTTGTTCAAATTATATTGATGTGGCCAAAAATGCCCCCACACCAAGACCCTTTGGTTTTACATAGGATTATATAGGGAAAATCTTCTAAAATCTTCTTCTCTGAAACCATAAGGCCTAGGTCTTTTATATTTGGTAGTCATCTAGTGGACCCCTACCAAGAGTATTCAAATTAAAGTGCATGAGCCAAAAATGCCCCCCACCCCCGGGCCGTTTGGTTTTACATGGGCATAAATAGTGAAAATCTTTAAAAATCTTCTTCTCAGAAACCCCAAGACCATGGTCTTTGCTATTTTGTATGAAGCTTCACCTAAATGACCCCTACGGGCCATTGTTCAAATCATAGTGATTGGGCCAAAAATGCCCCCGCTCCGGGGCCTTTTGGTTTACATAAACTTATATAGGGAAAATCTTTAAAAAATCTTCTTCTCTGAAACCGCTAATAAAGGGAAAAACTTGAAAAATCTTTTTCTCTGAGACTGTCAGGCCCATGTCTTTATTATTTGGTATAGAGCTTTATCTGGTGGACCTCTACAAAGATTGTTCAAATTATAGCCCTCGGGGCACAAATGCTCCCGCCCGGGGCCCTTTGGTTTTGCATAGACTTATATAGAGATAATATTTGAAAATCTTTTTCTCTGAAACAGCAAGGCCCAGGTCTTCGATATTTGGTGTGAAGCTTCATCAAGTGGACCTCTATCAAGATTCTTTAAGCCCTGTGGCCAAAAACACCCTAGCCCCGGGGCCATTTGGTTTTCCATAGGCTTATGTAGGGAATATCTTTAAAAAAATCTTCTCGGAAACCGCAAGCCCCAGGTCTTTGATATTTTGTGTTAAGCTTCATCTAGTGGACCTTTGTCAAGATTGTTCCAATTATAGCCTTTGTTGATATTTGGTTTGAAGCTTCACCTATTTAGACCTCCCTCAACATCATGCACATTATAGCCCCGGGTCAATAATGGCCCTCCCCAGGGCCCCCTTGTTACTCTATGGATCGGGTGAGCGATCCAGGGTCATCATGGCCCTCTTGTGTTTTATATAAGGAACACTTTTTGTCATGTTATCCGTGCGTAAACAATTTCTTCAAAACACATCTCCTCCTAAACCACTGATCGGACCAAACTTCACAGGAATGACCCTTAGGTGGACCCCTTTCAAAGTTGTTCAAATTGTTCTGGTCTGCTGCACATCAAGGTCACACGGGTCAAAAATAGATTTTTTAATGAAAACCATAAGGCCCAGGTCTTTGATATTTGGTACGAAGTTTCATCTAGTGGATCCCTACCAAGATTTTTCAAATTATAGTGCTGGGGCCAAAAATGCCCCCTCCATGGGTCCCTTTGATTTAGCATAGGATTATTTAGAGAAAATCTTTAAATCTCTTATTCTCTGAAACCGTAAGGCACAGGTCTTTGATATTTGGTATGAAGCTTCATCTATTGGACCCCTACCAAGATTATTCAAATTATAGCCCTGGAGCCAAAAATCCCCCCGCCTCGAGAAACTTTGGTTTTACATAGACTTACATAGGGAAAACTTTAAAAATCATCATCTCGGTAACTGCAAGGCCCAGGTCTTCGCTATTTGGTATGAAGCTACATCTAGTGGACCCCTACCAAGATTGTTCAAATTATAGCCCTGGGTCCAAAAATGCCCCGCCCCGGGTCCCTTTGGTTTTACGTAGACTTATATGGGGAAAATCTTTAAAAAAAAACTTCTTCCCTGAAACTGCAAGGCCCAGGTCTTTGATATTTGGTATGAAGCATCATCTTGTGGACCGCTACCAAGACAGTTCAAATTATAGCCCTGCGGCCAAAAATGCCCCCGACGGGCCCTTTTGTTTTACATAGACTCATATAGGGAAAATCTATAAAAAATCTTCTGTGAAACCACAAAACCTAGGTCTTTGATATTTGGTATGAAATTTCATCTAGTGGACCTCTATCAAGATTGTTCAAATTATAGCCCCGGGGCGAAAAAATGCCCCGCCCCGAGACCCTTTGGTTTTACATAAACTAATATAGGGAAATCTTTAAAAAAGTTCTTCTCTGAAACTGCAAGGCCCATGTCTTTGAATATTGGTATGGAGCTTTTTTTAGTGTACCTCTACCAAGATTATTCAAATTATAGCCATCGGGCCACAAATGTCCCCACCCCAGGGCCCTTTGTTTTTACATAGACTTTTACTCTGTCTCTGGTCGGGCTCATCGGAGTCTAACTGTTGGTTTTCTTTTGTTCCAGCATTTCAGTGGTTTCTTGCTGTCGAGTCCTCACCGTTGTCTCACCTCTGTGGTTCTTTGATGTTTGTGTTCACGGAGATGTTGCACTGATGAGTTAGGAGGCCTTCATGCGGACTGAACAAACTATTTGTCTAAATCGCGACGGAAGTAAGGGCGAGGATTGTGGCCACGTAAAATCGATTTAAGCCCCCCAGTGGAAATCTTCCACTGACCGTTCCAAGGCGGCTCTTCTGTGGCGATTTATTTATGTTGTTGTTTGTTACTTACTGTGTGTATCACATCTGTCTTTTGGTTTTGGATGGCCATATGGCCATTTTGTGGGAAAGTAACTGTCCTTATGGCCTTCCTTTGTTTAGGTTTCCATTATGGTCTGGTCGCTTATTGTTTGTATTTCTTTCCCTTTGGTGTCTTTTATGGGTGGAGTAAGTTAATTGTATCAATTCCTGATCTTTGTTTTACTTCTACTTTACATAGAGACAATCTTTGAAAATCTTATTCTCTGAAACAGCAAGGCCCAGGTCTTTGATATTTGGTGTGAAGCTTCGTCTAGTGGACCTCTATAAAGAGATTGTTTAAATTATAGCCCTGAGGCCAAAAATGTCCCCGCCCCGGGGCCATTTGGTTTTTCATAGGCTTATGTAGGGAATATCTTTAAAAAAATCTTCTTCTCTGAAACTACAAGTCCCAGGTCTTTGATATTTGGTGTATAGCTTCATCTATTGAACCTTGTTCATATTATAGCCTTTGTTGATATTTGGTATGAAGCCTCACCTTTTAAGACCTGTCTCAACATTATGCACATTGTAGCCCTGGGGTCAGTAATGGCCCTCCCCGGGGCCCACTTGTTACTCTATGGATAAGGTGAGCGATCCAGGGCCATCATGGCCCTCTTGTTGGATCATTTTGTAACCTTTGGTAAAGAGGACAAGCATAAAATCTCGAGCGAGTTCGAAGTTGACTTGATTCTGACCTGTGGTGTTCCAGTTACATCTCATTGAGTGTGAAACATTTTCCCATAGACTTACAATGGGAAAACGACGTCTCCAGCTTTTCTTGACCATTTCAAATCAGATCTTCATCAAACTTGCAGTTAACAGGGGCATACAGTCTATGTTTAGTTTGAATTTGGGCCACGCAGGTCAAATGACTTCTGAGGTATATGCCCTTGAGCATTAATGTTAGCGAAAAATGGTGTATCCAGCTTTCCGCAACCGTTTTTGATCTGATCTTTTTGTTACTTTTGGTAAACGAGGATAAGCATAAAATCTCTAATGAGTTCGATTTTGGGCTTGAATCTGACCACCGGATTTCCGGTGTACATCCCCTTGAGGGTGAAAAATTTTCCATAGACTTACAATGGGAAAATGATGTCTCCAACTTCGCTTGGCTATTTCTAACGTGGCCTTCATCAAACTTCCAGATAACCAGAAGGAGCTTACAGTCTATGTTTAGTTCGAATTTGGGCCGCATGAGACAAAAGTCTTTCGAATTACATGCCCTTGAGCATAAATATTAGGGCAAAATAGTGTATACACCTTTTCTCAGCCGTTTCTAAACTGATCTTTTTGAAACTTTCAGTAAACGAGAACAAGCATTAAACCTCAGATGAGTTTGAATTTTGCTTGAATCTGACATTCGGTTTTGCAGTTACAGCCCTTAGAGCGCAAACACTGGAAAAACGACGTTACCAACTTTTCTCCGCCATTTCTGATCTGATCTTCATCAAACTTGCAGATAACCAGGGGGGACATACAGTCTACACAGAGTTCGAATTTCGGCTGCATGAGACAAACAACTTTGGAGTTACCTGCCCTTGTTTATTGATTCGAGGTTTAACATACCTGTCAGCACAGTGTATGTCATTTTAGAGACGTTGCTTCCAGTTTTGTGGGACTTTTGCCCTACATTGAGATGAAATTAAAACCTTAAGCCCTTTCCACCCAATTATGCATGGACGGTCCAACTGGCACCACTTTTCCTTGGCAGGCTTAGAACCAGTTTACCAGTACTCATGTGTAGTCGGTTCCAGCTCTGCATAGAAACACCATGTAGCCCAGTCTATTTCTTCAAGCCCTGATGGACATTCTTAAAACATCATTAATGATTTTCTGGTACACAGGTGAGCAATATAGGGCCATTTGGCCCTCTTGTTAATGAAATCCAGCTGTTAAGTTAGGTTGCTATGGTAACTTAGATTCCATAGACTTTTAATGGGGAAAATTGAAAAATGGCAGTAACTGCCGAGCCTTTGCAGATATTTTGACAAAAATTTCATGGAAATGTTTCTTAAGCAATCTGGTATCTGCCATATGATATAAGGCTTGTTGCTCATTTTAATACGCCCGTTTGAAAACTTTTCGTTTCCGGATAACTCCTCCTGCAGTTTACATCCAATCAAGCTGAAACTTCATACATAGTTAGACCATGATGTTGGGCAGCGCATATTGTTTCGAGGTTAAGGTCCACCAAATAATAATAGTCCTCACCGTTGTCTCACCTCTGTGGTTCTTTGATTTTTGTGTTCACGGAGATGTTGCACTGATGAGTTAGGGGGCCTTCATGCGGACTGAACAAATTGTTTGTCTAAATCGCGACAGAAGTGGGGGCGAGGATTGTGGCCACGTGAAATCGATTTAAGCCCCCCGGTGGAAATCTTCCACTGATCGTTCCAAGGCGGCTCTTCTGTGGCGATTTATTTATGTTGTTGTTTGTTGCCTGCTGTGTGTATCGCTTGTGTCTTTTAATTTTGGATGGCCATATGGCCATTTTGTGGGAAAGTAACTGTCCTTATGGCCTTCCTTTGTTTAGGTTTCCATTATGGTCTGGTCGCTTAATGTTTGTATTTCTTTCCCTTTGGTGTCTTTTATGGGTGGATTAAGTTAATTGTATCAATTCCTGATCTTTGTTTTACTTCTTTTATGCCCCTTTGAAATTTTTGTAAACTTTTTGTTTCCGGATAACTCCTACAGTTTACATCCGATTCAGCTGAAACTTAAAATATAATTAGACCATGATGTGGGGCAGCGCATATTGTTTCGAGGTAACGGTCCACCAAATATTAAAAAAAAGTTATGCTCGTTTGAATTTTTTAGTATTTTTTTTTTTTGCTTCCGAATAACTCCTACAGTTTACATCCGATCAAGCTGAAACTTCATACCTAGTTAGACCATGATGTGGGACAGGGCATATTATTTCGCGGTTATGACCCATCAAATATTTAAGAGTTATGCCCCTTTGTATTTTTTTTGAAATTTTTTGTTTCCGGATGACTCATCCTACAGTTTACATCCGATCAAGCTGAAACTTCATCCATAGTTAGACCATGACGTGGGGCAGTGCATATTGTTTCGAGATTATGGTCCACCAAATAATAATAGAGTTATTCCCCGTTGATTTTTTTTTTTTGTAAACTGTTCGTTTCCTGAGGACTCCTCCCACATTTTACATCCGATTTAGCTGAAACTTCATATATATTACGACCATGATGTGGGACAGCGCATATTATTTCGAGGCTATTGTCCACAAACAATAAAATAGTTATTCGAAAAATGTGAAAAAATCTGTGAACATTTTGTTTCCGGATAACTTCTCCTACATTTTAGATCCGATGATGCTGAAACTTTACATACAGTAAGACCACGAGATGGAACAGTGCATATTATTTTGAGGTTACTGTCTGCCAAATATATCCAGAGTTATACCCCTTTCACAGATTTTTCTAAACTTTCCGTTTGCGGATAAAGTTTTACATCTGATGAAGCTGAAACTTTACATATTGTAAGACCATGATGTGGAACAGTGCATATTATTTTGAGGTTACAGGCCGCCAAATATCACCAAAGTTATTCCCCTTTCACAAATTTTCCTAAACATATTTTTCCGGATAATGCCGCCCACTTTTTACATCTGATGAAGCTGAAACTTTACGTATAGTTAGACTATGATCTGGAGCAGTGCATATTATTTCAAGGTTACAGTCCACCACTTATTGTCAGAGTTATGCCCATATAATTATACCCCCGGCATACGAAGAATGTCAGGGGGTATATAGTTTTCGTCTTTCCGTCTGTTCGTTCGTTAGTTCGTTTCTTCGTCCGTTCGTCAACCTTTACGTCAAAGTTTTGCGTTAGACCTTTTTGATTGCTCATATCTCTGTAACCACATGCTAGATTCTCTTCATATTTAATAAAGGATATCTCTATAGCATTACCTTTCATTTGGAATATCGAAGCTCCTGGGTCAAGCCCCTGGGTGGGCTGTCCGTCTGGTCATCAACATTTAAGTCAGATTTTTTTTTTAAACCTTTCTGATTGCTCATTTCTCTGTAACCACATGTTAGATTCTCTTAATATTTGGTAAAGGATATCTGTATACCATTACCTTTCATATAGAATATCTAAGCCCCTGGGAGGGCTGTCTGTCCGTTTGTCAACTTTGACGTCAAAGTTTTGTGTTGAATCTTTTTGATTGCTAATATCTCTGTAACCACATGTCAGATTCTCTTCATATTTGGTAAAGGATATCTCTATAGCATTACCTTTCAGATGGAATATCTAAGCCCCTGGGTCAAGCCCCTGGTAGGGCTGTCCGTCTGTTTGTCAACTTTTACATCAAAGTTTTGTGTTTTGATTGTTCATGTCTCTGTAAGCACATGTTGGATTCTCTTCATATTTGGTACAGGATATCTCTATAGCATTACCTTTCATTTAGAATATCCAAGCTCCTGGGTCAAGCCACTGGGTGGGCTTTCCGTTTGTCTGTTAACGTTTACGTCAAATTTTGCTTTAAATCTTTTTGATTGCTCATATCTCTGTAACCTCATGTTAGATTCTCTTCATATTTGAATACAGAATAGCGCTATATTATTAACTTTCACATTGTATATCAAAGCTCCTGGGTCAAGCCCCTGGGTTGGGCTCGGGGTCAATAATTAAGACTTAGGCATTTTGAGTACGCCACAGTTTTGAGTTAACTGTTTTTATTATACTCCTGGCATGCAACGTATATAAAAGGTTATAGTTTTTAGCTCACTTTCACGTAGTTCAAGGTGAGCTTTTGGGATCATTTTTGTCCGTCATGCGTGCGTGCGTCCGTGCGTAAACAATTTCTTCAAACGACATCTCTTCCTAAACCACTGATCAGATTTTGACCAAACTTCACAGGAATGATCCTTAGGTGGTCCCTTTCAAAGTTGTTCAAATGGTTCCGGTCCGTTGCACATCTAGGTCACAGCCAAAAATTTTTTTTTTCACCGAAAACTTAAAAATTCTTCTTCTCTGAAACTACAAGGCCCAGGTCTTTGATATTTGGTATGAAGCTTCATCTAGTGGACCCCTACCAAGATTATTCAAATTATAGCCCTGGGGCCAAAAATGCACCCGCCCCGGGACCCTTTGGTTTAACATAGGCTTATATAGGGAAAATCTTTAAAAATCTTCTTCTTCATCAAGTGGACCCCCACCAAGATTGTTCAAATTATAGTGCTGGGGGCAAAAATGCCCCCCGCCCCGGGGCCCTTTGCTTTTAAATGGGCTTATATAGGGAAAATCTTTAAAAATCTTCTTCTCTGAAACCGCAAGGCCCAGGTCTTCGATATTTGGTATGACGCTTCATCTAGTTTACCCCTACGAAGATTGTTCGAATTAAAGTGCTGGGGCCAAAAATGCACCCGCCCCAGGGCCCTTTGGTTTTACAAGGGCTTATATAGGGAAAATCTTTAAAAATCTTTTTCTCTGAAACCGCAAGGCCCAGTTCTTTGACATTTGGTATGTAGCTTCATCTTGTGGACCCCTACCAAGAATATTCAAATTATAGCCCTGGGGCCAAAAATGCACCCGCCCCGGGACCCTTTGGTTTAACACAGGCTTATATAGGGAAAATCTTTAAAAATCTTCTTCTCTGAAACCGCAAGGCCCAGGTCTTCGATATTTGGTATGAAGCTTCATCTAGTGGACCCCTTACGAAGGTTGTTCGAATTATAGTGCGTGGGCAAAAAATGCCCCCGGCCCAGGGCCCTTTGGTTTAACATGGGCTTATATAGGGAAAATCTTTAAACATCTTCTCTGAAACCGCAAGGCCCAGGTCTTTGCTATTTGGAATGAAGCTTCCAAGAACTGACCTTTCCAATGCGGTTCTTCTGTGGCGGTTTATTTATGTTTTTGTTTGTTACTACTTACTGTGTGTATCACTTGTGTCTTTTCATTCTTGATGGCCATTTGGCCATTTTGTGGGAAAGTAACTGTCCTATGGCCATCCTTTGTTTAGGTTTCGATTATGGTCTGGTCGCTTCATGTTTGTGTTTCTTTCCCTTTGGTGTATGGAGTAAGTTAATTGTATCGATTCCTGATCTCCGTTTTACTTCTACTTTTCATCTAGTGGGCCCCTACCAAGATTGTTCAAATTATAGTGCTGGGGCCAATATTGCCCCCGCCCCGGGACCCTTTGGTTTTACATAGGCTTATATAGGGAAAATCTTTAAACATCTTCTCTGAAACCGCAAGGCCCAGGTCTTTGCTATTTGGAATGAAGCTTCCAAGAACTGACCTTTCCAATGCGGTTCTTCTGTGGCGGTTTATTTATGTTGTTGTTTGTTACTTCTTACTGTGTGTATCACTTGTGTCTTTTCATTTTGGATGGCCATTTGGCCATTTTGTGGGAAAGTAACTGTCCTATGGCCATCCTTTGTTTAGGTTTCGATTATGGTCTGGTCGCTTCATGTTTGTGTTTCTTTCCCTTTGGTGTCTTTGGTGTATAGAGTAAGTTAATTGTATCGATGCCTGATCTTTGTTTTACTTCTACTTTTCATCTAGTGGGCCCCTACCAAGATTGTTCAATTTATAGTGCTGGGGCCAATATTGCTCCCGCCCCGGGACCCTTTGGTTTTACATAGGCTTATATAGGGAAAATCTTCTTCTCTGAAACCGCAAGTCCCAGGTCTTCAATATTTGGTATGACGCTTCATCTACTGGACCCATACCAAGATTTTTCGATTTATAGTGCTGGGGCAAAAAATGCCCCCGCCCCAGTGCCCTTTGGTTTTACATGGGCTTATATAGGGAAAATATTGAAAATCTTTTTTTTTCTCTGAAACCGCAAGGCCCAGTTCTTTATATTTGATATGAATCTTCATCTTGTGGACCCCTACCAAGATTATTCAAATTATAGCCCTTGGGCCAAAAATTCACCCGCTCTAGGGCCCTTTGGTTTAACATAGACTTGTATTGGGAAAATCTTGAAAAATCCTCTTCTCTGAAACCGCAAGGCCCTTGTCTTCGATATTTGGTATGAAGCTTCATCTACTTGACCCCTACCAAGATTGTTCGAATTATAGTGCTGGGGCCAAAAATGCCCCCGCCCCAGGCCCCTTCGGTTTAACATGGGATTATATAGGGAAAATCATTAAAACTCTTTTTCTCTGATACCGCAAGGCACAGGTCTTTGATATTTGGTATGAAGCTTCATCTTGTAGACCCCTACCAAGATTATTCAAATTATAGCCCTGGGGCCAAAATGAACCCGCTCTGGGGCCCTTTTGTTTTACATTGACTTGTATAAGGAAAATCTTGAAAAGTCTTCTTCTCTGAAACCACAAGGCCTAGGTCTTTGATATTTGGTATGAAGCTTCATCTGGTGGACCTCTACAAAGATTGTTCAAATTAAAGCCCTGAGACCAAAATTTCCCCCGCCTCGGGGGCCCTTTGGTTTTGCATAGACTTATATAGGGAAAATCTTTAAAAAAAACTTCTTATGTGAAACCACAAGGCCTAGGTCTTTGATATTTGGTGTGAAATTTCATCTAGTGGACCTCTATCACGATTGTTCAAATTGTAGCCCTTGGGCCAAAAATGCCCCCCCGCCCTGAGACCCTTTGGTTTTACATAAACTTATATAGGTGATATTAAAAATCTTCTTCTCTGAAACTGCAAGGCCCATATTTGGTACGGAGCTTCATCTAGTGGACCTCTACCAAGATTGTTCAAATTATAGCCCTCGGGCCACAAATGCTCCTGTCCCGAGGCCCTTTGGTTTGACATAGACTTATATAGAGATAATCTTTGAAAAAATCTTCTTCTCTGAAACAGCAAGGCCCAGGTCTTGGATAAATGGGCCACGCCCCGGGGCCCCTTAGCTCCCATAGAGTCCTAATGGAAAAAAAAAATCTTCAAAAATCTTCTTCTCTGAAACCACAGGGCCCAGGGCTTAGATAATTAGCATGAAGTAACGGTAAGTGGTCACCTTCATAAATCCTGCCAAGCATACCCCTGGGGTCCAAATGGGCCACGCCCCGGGGCCCCTTAGCTCCAATAGTCTCCTAATGGAAAAAAAGCTTCAAAAATCTTCTTCTCTGAAACCACAGGGCCCAGAGCTTAGATATTTAGCATGTAGCAACGGCAAGTGGTCACCTACATAATCCTGCCAATCATGCCCTTGGGGTCAAAATGGACCACGCCCCGGACTCCTTAGCTCCCATAGACTCCTAATGGAAAAAAAAGCTTCACAAATCTTCTTCTCTGAAACCACAGGGCCCAGAGCTTAGATAAATAGCATGTAGCAACGGCAAGTGGTCACCCAAAGCTTAGATATTTAGCATGTTGCAACAGCAAGTGGTCACCTACATAAATCCTGCCAATCATGCCCCTGGGGTCCGAATAGGCCACGCCCCGTGGCCCCTTAGCTCCCATAGACTCCTATTGAAAAAAAAAATAAAAAATCTTCTTCTCTGAAATCACAGGGCCCCGAGCTTAGATATTTAGCATGTAGCAACGGCAAGTGGTCACCTATATAAATCCTGCCAATTATGTCCCTGGGGTCCACATGGGCCATGCCCCGGACCCCTTAGCTCCCATAGACTAGTAATGGAAAATAACTTCAAAAATCTTCTTTTCTGAAACCACAGGGCCCAGAGCTTAGATATTTAGCATGTTGCAACAGCAAGTGGTCAACTACATAAATCCTGCGAATCATGCCCCTGGGGTCCAAAGAGGCCACGCCCCGGGGCCCCTTAGCCCCCCTAGCATCCTGATGGAAAAAAGCTTCACAAATCTTCTTCTCTGAAACCACATGGCCCAGAGCTTAGATATTTAGCATGTAGCAACGACAAGTTGTCACCTACATAAATCATGCCAATCATGTCCCTGGGGTCAAAATGGGCCACGCCCCGGACCCCTTAGCTCCCATAGACTCCTAATGAAAAAAAAGCTTCAAAAAGCTTCTTCTCTGAAACCAAAGGGTCCAGATATTAGATATATAGCATGTAGCAACGGCAAGTGGTCATCTACATAAATCCTGCCAATCATGCCCCTTGGGTCCAAATGGGGCCACGTCATGGACCCCTTAGCTCCCATAGACTCCTAATGGAAAAAAGCTTTAAAATCTACTCCTCTGTAACCACATGGCCCAGAACTTAGATATTTAGCATGTAGCAACGGCAAGTCGTCATCTACATAAATCCTGCCAAACATGCCCCTGGGGTCCCAAGAGGCCATGCCCCGGGGCCCCTTAGCTCCCATAGACTCCTAATTGAAAAAAAAAGCTTCAAAAATCTTCTTCTTTGAAACCACAGGGCCCAGAGCTTAGATATTTAGCATAAAGTTACGGCAAGTGGTCACCTACATAAATCCTGTCAATCATGCCCCTGGGGTCCAAATGGGTCACGTCCCGGGGCCCTTAAGCTCCCATAGACTCCTAATGGAAAAAAGCCTCAAGACTATTCTTCTCTGAAACCACAGGGCCCAGCGCTCAGATATTTAGCATGTAGCAAAGGCAGGTGGTCACCTACATAAATCCTGCCAATCATGCCCTGGGGTCCAAATTGACCTCGCCCCGGACCCCTTAGCTCACATAGACTCCAATGGAAAAAAGCTTCAAAAATCTTCTTCTCTGAAACCTCAAGGCCCAGAGCTTAGATATATAGCATGTAGCAACGGCAAGTGGTTACCTACATCAATCCTGCCAATCATGCCCCTGGGATCCAAATGGGCCACGCCCCGGACTCCTTAGCTCCCATAGACTCCTAATGGAAAAAAAGCTTCAAAACTCTTCTTCTATGAAATCACAGGGTCCAGAGCTTAGATATTTAGCATGTAGCAACGGCAAGTGGTCACCTACATAAATTCTGTCAATCATGCCACTGGGGTCCAAAAGGGACCATGCCCCGGACCCCTAAGCGCCCATAGACTCATAATGGAAAAAAGCTTCAAAAGTCTTCTTCTCTGAAACCACAGGGCCCAGAGCTTAGATATTTAGCATGTTGCAACGGCAAGTGGTCACCTACATAAATCCTGCCAATCATGCCCCTGGGGTCCCAATGAGCCATGCCCCGGACCCCTTAGCTCCCATAGACCCCTAATGGAAAAAAGCTTCAAAAATCTTCTTGTCTGAAACCACAGGGCCCAGAGCTTAGATATTTAGCATGTTGCAACAGCAAATGGTCACCTGCATAAATCCTACTTATCATGCTCCTGGGCTCCAAATGGGCAACGCCCCGGGGCCTCTTAGCCCCATGGACTCCGAATAGAAAAAAAGCTTAAAAACTATTCTTCTCTGAAACCACATGGCCCAGAGCTTAGATAATTAGCATGTAGCAACGGCAAATTCTCACCTACATAAATCCTGCCAATCTTGCCTCTGGGGTCCAAATGGGCCACGCCCGGACCCCTTAGCTCCCATAGACTCCTTATGGGAAAAAGCTTCAAAAATCTTCTTCTCTGAATCAACAGGGCACAGAGCTTAGATATATAGCATGTAGCAACGGCAAGTGGTCACCTTCATAAATCCTGCCAATTTATGCCCCTGTGGTCCAAATGGGTCACACCCCGGGGCCCCTTAGCTCCAAAAGACTTCTATTGGAAAAAAAAGCTTCAAAAATCTTCTTCTCTGAAACCACAGGGCCCAGATCTTAAATATTTAGCATGGAGCAACGGCAAGTGGTCACCTACAAAAATCCTGCCAATCATGCCCCTTGGGTCCAAATGGGCCATGTGCGGACCCTTTAGCTCCCATAGACTCCTAATGGAAAAAAGCTTCAGTAATCTTCTTCTCTGAAACCACAGGGCCCAGAGCTTAGATATTTAGCATGTAGCAACGGCAAGTCGTCATCTACATAAATCCTGCCAATCATGCCCCTGGGGTCCAAAGAGGCCATGCCCCGGGGCCCCTTAGCTCCCATACACTCCAAATGGAAAACAAAAGCTTCAAAAATCTTCTTCTTTGAAACCACAGGGCCCAGATCTTAGCTATTTAGCATAAAGTTACGGCAAGTGGTCACCTACATAAATCCTGTCAATCATGCCCCTGCGGTCCAAATGGGCCACGCCCCGGGACCCCTAAGCTCCCATAGACTCCTAATGGAAAAAAGCCTCAAGAATATTCTTCTCTGAAACCACAGGGCCCAGCGCTCAGATATTTAGCATGTAGCAAAGGCAGGTGGTCACCTACATAAATCCTGCCAATCATGCCCCTGGGGTACAAATTGACCACGCCCCGGACCCCTTAGCTCCCACAGGCTCTAATGGAAAAAAGCTTCAAAAATCTTCTTCTCTGAAACCTCAAGGCCCAGAGCTTAGATATATAGCATGTAGCAACGGCAAGTGGTTACCTACATCAATCCTTCCAATCATGCCCCTGGGATCCAAATGGGCCACGCCCCGGACTCCTTAACTCCCATAGACTCCTAATGGAAAAAAAAAGCTTCAAAAATCTTCTTCTCTGAAACCACAGGGTCCAGAGCTTAGATATTTAGCATGTAGCAACGGCAAGTGGTCACCTACATAAATTCTGTCAATCATGCCACTGGGGTCCAAAAGGGGCCATGCCCCGGACCCCTAAGCTCCCATAGACTCATAATGGAAAAAAGCTTCAAAAGTCTTCTTCTCTGAAACCGCAGGGCCCAGAGCTTCGATATTTAGAAGTTGCAACGGCAAGTGGTCACCTACATAAATCCTGCCAATCATGCCCCTGGGGTCCCAATGAGCCATGCCCCGGACCCCTTAGCTCCCATAGACTCCTAATGGAAAAAAGCTTCAAAAATCTTCTTCTCTGAAACCACAGGGCCCAGAGCTTAGATATTTAGCATGTTGCAACAGCAAATGGTCTCCTACATAAATCCTACCAATCATGCTCCTGGGCTCCAAATGGGCAACGCCCCGGGGCCTCTTAGCCCCCATGGACTCCGAATGGAAAAAAAAGCTTAAAAACTATTCTTCTCTGAAACCACATTGCCCAGAGCTTAGGTAATTAGCATGTAGCAACGGCAAATTCTCACCTACATAAATCCTGCCAATCTTGCCTCTGGGGTCCAAATGGGCCACGCCCGGACCCCTTAACTCCCATAGACTCCTAATGGGAAAAAGTTTCAAAAATCTTCTTCTCTGAATCCACAGGGCACAGAGCTTAGATATATAGCATGTAGCAACGGCAAGTGGTCACCTACATAAATCCTGCCAATCATGCCCCTGGGGTCCAAATGGGTCACACCCCGGGGCCCCTTAGCTCCAACAGACTTCTAATGGAAAAAAGCTTCAAAAATCTTCTTCTCTGAAACCACAGGGCCCAGATCTTAACTATTTAGCATGGAGCAACGGCAAGTGGTCACCTACAAAAATCCTGCCAATCATGCCCCTTGGGTCCAAATGGGCCATGCCCCGGACCCTTTAGCTCCCATAGACTCCTAATGGAAAAAAGCTTCAAAAATCTTCTTCTCTGAAACCACAGGGCCCAGAGCTTAGATATTTAGCATGTAGCAACGGCAAGTCGTCATCTACATAAATCCTGCCAATCATGCCCCTGGGGTCCAAAGAGGCCATGCCCCGGGGCCCCTTAGCTCCCATACACTCCAAATGGAAAACAAAAGCTTCAAAAATCTTCTTCTTTGAAACCACAGGGCCCAGATCTTAGCTATTTAGCATAAAGTTACGGCAAGTGGTCACCTACATAAATCCTGTCAATCATGCCCCTGGGGTCCAAATGGGCCACGCCCCGGGACCCCTAAGCTCCCATAGACTCCTAATGGAAAAAAGCCTCAAGAATATTCTTCTCAGAAAACCACAGGGCCCAGCGCTCAGATATTTAGCATGTAGCAAAGGCAGGTGGTCACCTACATAAATCCTGCCAATCATGCCCCTGGGGTCCAAATTGACCACGCCCCGGACCCCTTAGCTCCCACAGACTCTAATGGAAAAAAGCTTCAAAAATCTTCTTCTCTGAAACCTCAAGGCCCAGAGCTTAGATATATAGCATGTAGCAACGGCAAGTGGTTACCTACATCAATCCTTCCAATCATGCCCCTGGGATCCAAATGGGCCACGCCCCGGACTCCTTAACTCCCATAGACTCCTAATGGAAAAAAAGCTTCAAAAATCTTCTTCTCTGAAACCACAGGGTCCAGAGCTTAGATATTTAGCATGTAGCAACGGCAAGTGGTCACCTACATAAATTCTGTCAATCATGCCACTGGGGTCCAAAAGGGGCCATGCCCCGGACCCCTAAGCTCCCATAGACTCATAATGGAAAAAAGCTTCAAAAGTCTTCTTCTCTGAAACCGCAGGGCCCAGAGCTTCGATATTTAGAAGTTGCAACGGCAAGTGGTCACCTACATAAAACCTGCCAATCATGCCCCTGGGGTCCCAATGAGCCATGCCCCGGACCCCGTAGCTCCCATAGACTCCTAATGGAAAAAAGCTTCAAAAATCTTCTTCTCTGAAACCACAGGGCCCAGAGCTTAGATATTTAGCATGTTGCAACAGCAAATGGTCTCCTACATAAATCCTACCAATCATGCACCTGGGCTCCAAATGGGCAACGCCCCGGGGCCTCTTAGCCCCCATGGACTCCGAATGGAAAAAAAGCTTAAAAACTATTCTTCTCTGAAACCACATGGCCCAGAGCTTAGATAATTAGCATGTAGCAACGGCAAATTCTCACCTACATAAATCCTGCCAATCTTGCCTCTGGGGTCCAAATGGGCCACGCCCGGACCCCTTAACTCCCATAGACTCCTAATGGGAAAAAGCTTCAAAAATCTTCTTCTCTGAATCCACAGGGCACAGAGCTTAGATATATAGCATGTAGCAACGGCAAGTGGTCACCTACATAAATCCTGCCAATCATGCCCCTGGGGTCCAAATGGGTCACACCCCGGGGCCCCTTAGCTCCAACAGACTTCTAATGGAAAAAAGCTTCAAAAATCTTCTTCTCTGAAACCACAGGGCCCAGATCTTAACTATTTAGCATGGAGCAACGGCAAGTGGTCACCTACAAAAATCCTGCCAATCATGCCCCTTGGGTCCAAATGGGCCATGCCCCGGACCCTTTAGCTCCCATAGACTTCTAATGGAAAAAAAGCTTCAAAAATCTTCTTCTCTGAAACCACAGGGCCCAGAGCTTAGATATTTAGCATGTTGCAACAGCAATTTCACCTCCATAAATCCTGCTAATCATGCCCCTGGGGTCCAAATAGACCACGCCCCTGGCCCCTTAGCTCCAATAGACTCCTAATGGAAAAAAAAAACCTTAAAAAATATTCTCTGAAACCACAGGGCCCAAAGCCTAGATATTTAGCATATAGCAACGGCAAGTCGTCACCTACATCAATCCTGCCAATCATGCCCCTGGGGTCAAAATGGGCCACGTCCCGGACCCCTTAGCTCCCATAGTATCCTAATGGAAAAAGCTTAAAAAATCTTCTTCTCTGAAACAACAGGGCCCAGAGCTTAGATATATAGCATGTAGCAATAGTAAGTGGTCACCTTCATAAATCCTGCCAATCATGCCCCTGGGATCCAAATGGGCCACGGCCGGAGTCCTTAGCTCCCATAGACTCTTTATGGAAAAAAAAGCTTCAAAAATCTTCTTTCTGAAACCACAGGGCCCAGAGCTAGATATTTAGCATGTAGCAACGGCAAGTGGTCACCTACATAAATCCTGCCAATCATGCCCCTGGGGTCCATATGGACCTTGCCCCGGACCCCTTAAATCCCATAGACTCCTAATGGAAAAAAAGCTTCAAAATCTTCTTCTCTGAAACCACATGGCCCAGAGCTTAGATATTTAGCATGTTGCAACAGCAAATGGTCACCTACAGAAATCCTGCCAATCATGCCCCTGGGGTCCAAATGGGCCACGCCCCGGAGCCCCTTAGCTCCCATAGACTCCTATTGGAAAAAAAAGCTTAAAAAATATTCTACTCTGAAACCACAGGGCCCAGAGCTTAGATATTTAGCATGTAGCAACGGCAAGTGGTCACCTACATAAATATTGCCAATCTTGGCCCTGGGGTCCAAATGGGCCACGCCCGGACATCTTAGCTCCCATAGACTCCTAATGGAAAAAAAAACTTCAAAATTCTTCTTCTCTGAAACCACAGGGCCCAGAGCTTAGATATATAGCATGTAGCAACGACAAGTGGTCACCTACATAAATCCTGCCTCTGGGGTCCAAATGGGCCACGCCCCGGGGCCCCAATTACTCCCATAGACTCCTAATGGAAAAAAGCTTAAAAAATCATCTTCTCTGAAACCACAGGGCCCAGAGCTTAGATATTTAGCATGTAGCAACAGCAAGTGGTCATCTACATTTATCCTGCCAATCATGCCCCTTGGGCCAGAATTGGCTCCCTTAGCTACCATAGACTCCCAATGGAAAAAAAGGTTCAAAAATCTTCTTGTCTGAAACCACAGGGCCCAGAGCTTAGATATTTAGCATGTAGCAACGGCAAGTGGTCACCTACACAAATCCTGCCAATCATGCCCCTGGGGTCCAAATGGGCCACGCCCCGGGGCCCCTTAACTCCCATAGACTCCTAATGGAAAAAAGCTTAAAAAATCATCTTCTCTGAAACCACAGGGCCCAGAGCTTAGATATTTAGCATGTAGCAACAGCAAGTGGTCATCTACATTAATCCTGCCAATCATGCCCCTTGGGCCAGAATTGGCCACGCCCATGGCCCATTAGCTGCCATGGGTGGACTTAAAATGGAAAAAACTTAAAATGGAAAAAATAAACTTCACAAATATTCTCCTCTGAAACCAGAAGGCCCAGAGCTTAGGTATTTAGCATGTAGCAACTTGGAGTGGTTGCCTACATGAATCCTTCCTGAGTCTTGCCCCTGAGGTTCGGCTTGGTCATATCCTGTGGCTTCTTAACTCCAATAAACTTATAATGGAAAAAAGCTTCAGAAATCTTCTTCTCTGAAACCTTGAAGTACGACCCTTAGATATTTAGTGTATAGTAACATAAAATGGTCGCCTACATAAATCCTGCCAACCATGCCCTTTGGGTCAAAAGTGACCAATGGACTTATACTTGAAAAAAAAAATCAGAAATCTTCTTCTTCAAAGCCATAAGGCCCAGAGCTCAGATATTTAGTATATAGCAATGTCAAGTGGTCTCCTACACTTATGATTTTCTGGTACACAGGTGAGCGATTTAGGGCCATTTGGCCCTCTTCTTTAATTTTTATGCCCCCGTAGGAGGGCATATAGTTTTTGCACTGTCTGTTTGTTTGTTGGTTTGTGTGTGGGTTTGTGGGTTAGTCCGCACTTTTTTTTCCTCAAATTGGCTCCCACGGGGGCGTTGCTTACTTATAGTGACAGCTCTTGTTAAGCACTGTTCTTGCTTGCTTTGTTGTTCATTAATAATTACCGGTACATTTCTGTGCAATGTATCTCACAGCTTAGAAAGAGCATTGCAGTGTTCGGACAGAAAAAAGCATCACAGTATATTAACTGAAAATAATTTAAAATCTTATGAGTAATGAGATAACTACTCACGGATTGATAAATATTATCACGAGTTTAAATGCTTCTTGATATCTTACATATGTGCTTTGTACTTACTGCAACAAGTGCTGAGATAAATGAGTAAACCCTTCTTTTTAAATGGACAGTTAAGGTTAAACAAACAAACAAACAACATTTAGACTAATTTATTTCGAGTAGGATAACAAATCTCACAAAATCTGAAGCAACATCTAAAATGACTGGTATGTTGTTGATTTGAATGTTAAATCTAAACACCACCTTAGCACCAAATTAGACAAGACAGTCAGAAAGAAAACTATGCATATGATTTCATGGGTGCGTTTGATGACGCTTGTCATCAAAACCTTTTCGGTATAGTTCTGTAGACAAAATACTTTGCTTTTGCCATGGCGTTCAATAGGGGGCAAATTTACCGAACTGGATGTTTTGAAATAGTAAGTAATGCTATGAAATACTTTCACAAACCATACTATACTATAACCATGTAAATTGAAAGCAATAGTAAAGTATTATTAAACAGTATGACCGAAACGTGATAATCATATAATTTCACATTTTGTTGAATCAGGACTGTCAGTATTCAGTCTGTTAAACACAATGTTACCGGTCCTCAATTTCCATCAAATTTCATCTACATATTCCTAAGATATATGGATAGTTTTTCTACTAAAATGGTATCTTGACAGAAATTGGAACATAGTAAAATTGCATATACAAGTTTAATGAATACAAAACTTGGAGCTGAAATATTGGGACACCATCAGAGGAAACTGAATGACCAGCCACTATTACTTGACATATGAGGCCATTCATAATATCAACTAACTTATCAATTATGGCTTTTATTCATAAAACATTGCAGCATTAGATATATGAAACTCTGAATACTGTAGACAGACTTATATCAGAATACTCTCTGCTGTGATAGAGACTTCATAAAAAAGGTAATATATTTAATACTGAAATAACTTTTAAAACTGAATGCATCGTAATTATAATGGTATATCCAAGGCAATTAGTGTGCATAAGTTCATCAAATTCCAAGCGTGGGCAGAAACCAATCTAAACCCTGAAATACCCCCTTTAAGAAAAGTTTAGGCAAATCTTATTTTTCGGAAAAATTCAAAAAGTCTATAATTCGTCATAAAAAGGTTGGGTACAGTTTGGAAATCATGCGACAGACCGCACGTATCGTTGTCGACTGAATCACGGTAGATAACTATGCTGGACTCTTTAATTGCACGGCGGCGGGTCAGGCTTCAGACTCAATGACGGATTCGCCGGCCCCCGTCCATCGGGGCTTGAAGAAATAGATGGGCTGCATGTTGCTTCCACGCAGAGCTGAAACCGACCGCACACGAGTACTGGTAAACCGCTTGAGAGGATCTAAGCCTGCCCAGGCAAAGCGGTGCGAGTCGGACCGTCCATGTTTATAAGCTCTATTGGTTTCATTGGTTTGAGATGTAGTTTCATGTCAGTTTCGGCTAAAAGTCCATAAAAATTGGAAGCAACGTCTCCAAAATTGATGAGGACGTTAAACCTTAAATCAAGCAAACAAACAAAACAATGACGGCTTCGGAATAAATCTTTGTTAAAAAAGGGCTACGGTCTGATGTTACGTCTGTTGCTGGTCGCATCGTGGTTTAACTAATCATTAGCTCACCAGAGCCGAAAGCAGTTGTCCGTCATCGTCCGTCGTCGTCGTCTGACGTCGTGTGACGTCAACACTTTCAAACGACATCTCCTCTTAACCCGCTGGGCCTTTTGGGCCAAAATTTCATCTGTAGCATCCTTGGGTTGGGAGATTGAAAGTTTGTGTTTTTTATGAAATTCGGCTCATTAGTTTGGACTTATAATGGGGAAAATTGGAAAATGGCATTTACTGCCAAGCTTTTGCAGATATTTTGACAAAACTTCTATTGAAATATTTCTTGAGTAAGATTTTCTCAGCCATACGCTTTTATGGCAACCTGAGGGTTCCGGGGTTGTGCCGGGGTCCTGCCCCACCCCTTTCACTTCATAAAAGGCCATATATCAAAGAAGCCATTCAGATCCCCACCCCTTAACCATATATATTCTTGTTCCTTACTATAAGAGGCATTCAGTGACACCAACCTTGGGCCACCCGGATGTGCCGGGGCCTTGCCCCACCCCCTCCACTTCATAAAAGGCCAAATATCCGGGAAACCTTACACATCCTCACCCCTCAACCATATATATTCTTGTTCCTTATGATAAGACACATTCAGTGACACCAACCTGGGCCCCCCACTGGGATGCGCCGGGGCCCTGTCCCACCCCCTCCACTTCAGAAAAGGCCATATGTCTAAGAAACCATTAAGATCCCAAACCCATAACCATATATATTTTTGTTGCTTATGATATGACGCACTCAGTGACCTGGGGACCCCTGGGATGCGCGGGGGCATTGCCCCACCCCCTTCACTTCATAAAAAGGCCAAAAACATTGGAAACCTTAAAGATCCCCACCCCTAAACCATATAATATAATATTCTTGTTCCATATGATTAGGGTCATTCAGTGACACCAACCTGCAGGCCCCCGGGATGGGCAAGGGCCTTGCCTCACCCCCTCCACTATATAAAATGCCCAATATCTCGGAAACATTGCAGATCCCTACCCCAAACCCATATTATATTCTTGTTCCTTATGTTAAGACGCATTCAGTGACACCAACCTGTGGGCTTCCTGGAATGCGCCGGGGCGCTGCCCTGGCCCCTCCACTTCATAAAAGGCTATATATCTCTGAAACCATTAAGATCCCCAACCTCAACCATATATGTTCTTGTTCCTTATGATAAGACGCATTCAGTCAATTTCAGTGACACCAGCCTGGGGGCCCCGGGATGTGCCGGGGCATTGCCTCACCCCATCCACTTCATACAAAGGCCAAATATATCTCAGAAACCTTACACCCCTAAACCATATATACTCTTGTTCATTATGATAAGACACATTCAGTGACACCAACCTCTCGGCGTCTGCTTGGGTCGCTGGGGCAATGTCCCATCCCTCAACTTCACAAAAGGTCATATATCCGACAAACTATTCAGAGTCACACCCCTAAACCATATATATTCATGTTCCTTATGAATAGGGACATTCCTTGACGCACACATGGGGTCCCCTTGGGTTCCCTGGGTCACGTCCCACCCTTCCACTTCATAAATGGCCCAATATCTTGGAAACCTTACTGATCCCTGCCCTAAACCATATATATATTCTTGTTCTGTTCCTTATGATAAGACAAATTCAGTGACACCAAGCTTGGGTCCCCCGGGGATGCGCTATGACCATGCCCCCACCCCCTCCACTTCATAAAATAGCATATATCTCAGAAACCAGTCAGATCCCCACCCCTAAACCATATATATTCTTGTTCCTTATGGTAAGAGGCATTCAGTGACACCAACCTTGGGGCCCCGGGATGCGTCGGGGCCTTGCCCCACCCCCTCCACTTCATAAAAGGCCCAATATCTTGGAAACCTTACAGATCCCCACCCCTAAACCATATTTATTCTTGTTCCTTATGATAAGACACATTCAGTTACACTAACCTGGGGGTGGGGGGTGGCGGGATGCCCCCGCCCCGGGGCCCTTTGGTTTAACATAGGCTTAATAGGGAAAATCTTTAAAAGTCTTCTACTCTGAAACTGCAAGGCCTAGGTCTTTGATATTTGGTATGAAGCTTCATCTAGTGGACCTCTGCCAAGATTATTCAAATTATAGCCCTGGGGCCAAAAATGCCCCCGCCTAGAGATCCTATAGTTTTACACAGACTTATATAGGGAAGATCTTTAAAAATCTTCTCTGAAACCACACGGCCTAGGTCTTTGATATTTGGTATGAAGCTTTATCTAGTGGACCTCTACCAAGATTGTTCAAATTATAGCTCTGAGACAAAAATGCCCCGCTCCGGGGCCCTTTGGTTTTACATAGACTTGTATAGGGAAAATCTTTAAAAATCTTCTTCTGTGAAACCACAGGCTTAGGTCTTTGATATTTGGTGTGAAATTTCATCTAGTGGACCTCTATCAAGACTGTTCAAATTATAACCCTAGGACCAAAAATGCCCCCGCCCAGAGACCCTTTGATTTTACATAGACGTATATAGGGAAATCTTTAAAAATATTCTTCTTTGAAACTGTAAGGCCCAGGTCTTTGATATTTGGTATGGCGCTTCATCTAGTGGACCAAGTGCCAAGATTGTTCAAATTATGGCCCTCGGGCTACAAATGCCCCCTCTCCGGGGCCCTTTGGTTTTACATAGACTTATATAGAGATAATTTTTGAAAATATAGAGATAATTTTTGAAACTCTTCTTCTCTGAAACAGCAAGGCCCAGGTCTTTGATATATGTTGCGAAGCTTCATCTAGAAGACCTCTATCAAGATTGTTTAAATTTTAGCCCTGGAGCCAAATATGCCCCCTCCCAGGGGCCATTTGGTTTTTCATAGGCTTATGTGGGGAGTATCTAAAAAATCTTCTTCTCTGAAACTGCAAGGCCCAGGTCTTTGATATTTGGTGTGTAGCTTCATCTAGTGGACCTTTGCCGAGATTGTTCAAATTATAGCCTTTGTTGATGTTTGGTATAAAGCTTCACTTTTAAGCTCACCAGAGCCGAAGGCTCCGGGGGAGCTTATAGGATAGGCAGTTGTCCGGCGTCGTCGTCGTTGTCGTCGTCATCATCGTCGTCTGTCGTCGTCTGACGTCAACACTTTCAAACATCTTCTTCTCTGAAGCCACTGGACCGATTCAGCCCAAATTTTATCTGTAGCATCCTTGGGCTGGGGGATTGAAAGTTTGTGTTTTTTATGAAAATCGGCTTATTAGTTTGGTTGCTATGGCAACTTAGAGTTTCCATAGACTTATAATGGGGAAAATTGAAAAATGGCATTTACTGCTAAGCCGCTGCAGATATTTTGACAAAACTTTCATAGAAATATTCCTTAGGCAATCTACTATCTGCCATATGATTTTAGGCCTACTGCTCATTTGTATTGGTTGCCATGGAAACCAAAATGAAAAAAATAGAAAAAAAATACTTAAAAAATCATCTCCTCAGAAACCGTATGCTCTATGAGGCTGAGAGTTTATGGAAATATTCACCATATTTGCCTTTACAGGTTTTGTGTTTTTTATGAAATTCGGCTCTTTAGTTTGGTTGCTATGGCAACTTAGATTTTCCATAGACTTATAATGGGGAAAATTGAAAAATGGCATTAACTACAAAGCCTTTGCAGATATTTTGACAAAACTTTCATAGAAATGTTCCTTTAGCAAACTTCTCTCAGCCATATGCTTTTATGTCAACCTGGGGGTCCAGTAGGTTGTGCCGGGGCCATGCGCCGCCCCCCAGTACTTCATAAAATGCCTTATATCTCAGAAACCTTACAGATCCCCACCCCTTAACCATATATATTCTTGTTTCTATTGATAAGACGCATTCATTGACACCAACCTGGAGGTCCTCCGGGATGCGCCGAGGCCATGCCCCACCCCCTCCACTTCATAAAAGGCCCAATATCTCGGAAACCATTCAGATCCCCACCCCTGAACCCTATATACTCTTGTTCCTTATGATAAAACCCATTCAGTGACATCAAACTGGGGGTCCCCCGGGATTCGCCGGGGCCATGTCCCGCCCCTCCATTTCATAAAAGGCCCAATATCTCGGAAACCTTACAGATCCCCACCCCTTAACCATATATATTCTTGCTCCTTATGATAAGACACATTCATTGACCCCAAATTGGGGGTCTTCCGGGGTGCGCCGGAGCCATGCCCCACCCCTTCACTTCACAAGAGGCCATATATCTCAGAAACTGTTCAGATCCCTACCCCTAAACCATATATTTTCTTGTTCATTATGATGAGACACATTCAATGACACCAACCTGGGGGTCCCCAGGGATGTGCTGGGGCCATGCCCCACCCCATCCATTTCATAATATCACAATATCTTGGAAACCTTACAGATCTCCACCCCTAAACCATGTATATTCTTGTACCTTATGATAAGACACATTCATTGCCTTATAGCTCAGAAACCTTACAGATCCCCACCCCTAAACCATATATATTCTTGTTTCTATTGATAAGACGCATTCATTGACACCAACCTGGAGGTCCTCCGGGATGCGCCGAGGCCATGCCCCACCCCCTCCACTTCATAAAAGGCCCAATATCTCGGAAACCATTCAGATCCCCACCCCTGAACCCCATATACTCTTGTTCCTTATGATAAGACCCATTCAGTGACATCAAACTGGGGGTCCCCCGGGATTCGCCGGGGCCATGTCCCGCCCCTCCATTTCATAAAAGGCCCAATATCTCGGAAACCTTACAGATCCCCACCCCTAAACCATCTATATTCTTGCTCCTTATGATAAGACACATTCATTGACCCCAAATTGGGGGTCTTCCGGGGAGCGCCGGAGCCATGCCCCACCCCTTCACTTCACAAGAGGCCATATATCTCAGAAACTGTTCAGATCCCTACCCCTAAACCATATATGTTCTTGTTCATTATGATGAGACACATTCAGTGACACCAACCTGGGGGTCCCCAGGGATGTGCTGGGGCCATGCCCCACCCCCTCCATTTCATAATATCACAATATCTTGAAACCCTACAGATGGCCACCCCTAAACCATATATATTCTTGTACCTTATGATAAGACACATTCATTGACAACAACCTGGGGGTCTCCCTGGGCCTTGCCCCACCCCTGCACTTCACAAAATGCCTTTTATCTCAGAAACTGTTCAGAGCCCCACCCATAAACCATATATATTCATCTTCCTTATGATAAGGCACATTCATTAACACCAGCTTGTGAGTCCCCGGGGCATGCCCGGGCCTTGCTCCACCGCTTGACTTCATTAAAAGCCACATATCTCAGAAATAGTTCAGATCCCCACCCCTAAACCATATATATTCTTGTTCCTTATGGTAAGACTCATTCAGTCACACCAACTTGGGGGTCTCTTTTTGCTGAGGCAATGTGCCCCGCCCTTCCACTTCATAAAAGGCCATATATTTCAGAAACCATTCAAATCCCCACCCCATATTCATATATGTTCTTGTTCCTTATTATTAGCACACCTACTGTAGGGGTGTCCGCAGGGGCCAGTCCTCTCCTTTCCACTTCATGAAAGGATATCTTGGATACCTTTCAGATTCCCACCCCTAAACCATATATATACTTGGTCCTTATGATAAGACACATTTAGGGACAACAATCTTGGGCTTTCCTGGGAACGACAGGACATGCTCCAACCCCTCCACTTATATCTCCAGCCATGCAGATCCCCACTGCTAAACCATTTATATTCTTGTTCTTTGTGATAAGACACATTTAGTGACACCAACCAGGGCTCCATTGGGTCCATGCCCCATACCCTGTACTTCATAAAAGGCCTAATGTTCCATATACTGAGTCCACATGGGTGCTCATTTGGATATGGGGGGTTCATTTGGCAGATTAAAATGATATCATGTTAAAATACATGGCTGCAATTGGGCAGTGCCCACCTGAGCTCTGGTGAGCATAGTGGCCCATGGGCCTCTTGTTTAGACCTCCTTCAACATTATGCACATTATAGCCTTGGGGCCAATAATGGCCCTCCCCGCGGCCCGCTTGTTACTCTATGGATCAGGTGAGCGATCCAGGGCCATAATGGCCCTCTTGTTTTTTTTTTTTTTGTTGTTGTTGTTTTGTTGTTTTTTTAGCTTATGTCACGTAGTGACGATGTGAGCTTTTGGGATCACTTTTCGTCCGTCGTGTGTCCGTGCGTGCGTCCGTGCGTAAACAATTTCTTCAAACGACATCTCCTCCTAAACCACTGATCGGATTTTGACAAACCTTCACAGGAATGATTCTTAGGTGGTCCCCTTTAAAAGTTGTTCAAATGGGCCACAGGAGCCCCCAAAAATTTTTTTTTCACCGAAAACTTAAAAAATCTTCTTCTCTGAAACCGCAAGGCCTAGGACTTTGATATTTGGTATGAAGCTTCATCTTGTGGACCCCTACCAAGATTGTTCAAATTATAGTGCTGGGGCCAAAAATGCCCCCGCCCCGGGGCCCTTTGGTTTTACATGGGCTCATATAGGGAAAATCTTTAAAAATCTTCTACTTCTGAAACCGCAAGGCCCAGGTCTTTGATATTTGGTATGGAGCTTCATCTAGTGGACCCCTACCAAGATTGTTCAAATTATAGTGCTGGGGCAAAAAATGCCCCCACCCCAGGGCCCTTTGGTTTTACATGGGCTTATATAGGAAAATCTTTAAAAATCTTCTTCTCTGAAACCGCAAGGCCCAGAACTTTGATTTTTGGCATGAAGCTTCATCTAGTGGACCCCTACCAAGATTGTTCAAATTATAGTGCTGGGGCCAAAAATGTCCCCGCAGCGGGGTCATTTGGTTTTACATGGGCTTATATAGGGAACATCTTCAAAAATCTTCTTCTCTGAAACCACAAGGCCCAGGTCTTTGATATTTGGTATGAATCTTCATCTAGTGGACCCCTACCAAGATTGTTCAAATGATATTGCTGGGGCCAAAAATGCCCCCGGCCGGGGTCCCTTTTGTTTCACATGGGCTTATATAGGGAATTTCTTTAAAAATCTTCTTCTATGAAACTGTAAGGCCTAGGCAGGCTTTCAAGTAGTCCTACTTTTTCATACTTTTCCTACTTTTTTGTTCTCTTCCTACTTTGTTCCTACTTTTTTCAGAAAAACTCCTATTTCTCCTTAGCCCCCGCCCATAGGAGCTTGAAGAAATATATGGGCTGCATGATGCTTCCACGCAGAGCTGAATTTGGCCCGCACACTAGTACTGGTAAACCGCTTAGAGGATCTAAGCCTGTCCAGGAACCGCGGTGCGAGGCGGACCGTCCATGCTAATAAACCCTATTGGTTACATTGGGCGACAGGGCTTGAGATGTCATTTCATCTCAATGTCGGGTAAAAGTCCCACAATATTGGAAGCAACGTCTCCAAAATGACCTTTACAGTGTTGACGGGGACGTTAAACCTCAAATCAAACAAACAAATCCTACTTCTCCTACTTTTTTGATTTGTTCAAAAACTAAGATCACAAATAAATAAATTAACAAATAAAGCATTTTAAAGTATAACATATATCTCAGCCTATTTGTAGAATGCATCTTGTTGCATGCCATATGGACTGATGAGCCTCAACATTAATCTGTAAACCTCTTATGAATGCTAGATTGATTGCTTGTTTTGGGTTTAAAGACACGTCAACCCTTGTGGGTCATTTCGTGTCATCTCCCCAAGAAAGGGACCTATGAATGCTAGAACTTAAGTAGAAGCTGTTCACTGGTAATCACTACTGAGTATAATGCATAGTTCGCTTCAATGTTGGCTCACAATGGATAACATAAGAAACATTTTAACAGGTGTCAGTTACAAGGTGTGATTGTAGAGCTCTGTAGAACTCTTTGTTTTTACAGGGATAAGTAACTATTTAACAGATATGATAGATTTATTTGGGTTTGGGTATCCATATGTATGTACTTGTTCACGATACATGACTGAAATATTTTAAAGTGCTTTGTGTATTGGATTGACTTTCCACAATCATTTCAGAGTGTATTTTAATCAATCTGTGCAATCAAAAACTGCAGTCACAGTTCAGTAGGTACAAGTTGCAGTGACCACACTCAATATTTTCAAAGTATAATTTCAAAGACTCTGGTTAATGTTTGTTTTTAGCTGTACCACTAATTGGAATATGTGTTGATGTAAAGCAAACATGCAATGACCATCTACAATTTTGTCTTGTTGAGCATGAAAATTTTTTGCAGTTGTGTAGTGATGCTGTAACTGGAGCTTTGTCTTGTTGAACATGGTAGAAAATTCAGTACTGCAATACTTGATGTTCTAACTGCAGTGACAAACTGTTCTGTCTTGTTTAGCAATACAGAAATTCGTGATGCCTTAACTACAGTGACCAGCTATAGCTCTGTCTTATAGCATAACAAAAATTCACTTCAGCAGTGAAGTGATGCCTTAACTGCAGTAACCAGCTTGAGCTTTGTCTTTCTTGTTTAGCATGACAAAAATTCATTGCAGCAATGCTTTGATGCCTCAACTGCATTGCCCAGCTAGATCTCTGTCTTGTTAAGCATGGCAGGAGTCAAGGAGTGTGATGAGCTCTTGCAGGAGTTCATAGCAGCAATGCTTTGGTTTCTTAACTGCAGTGATCAGCCAGAGCTATGTTTTGTTAAGCATGCCAGGGATTCATTGCAGCAGTGCTTTGAGGCCTTAACTGGCCAACAGTTCGTAGCAGCAATGCTTTGATAACATGCCTTTGACGCCTTACTAGATCTCTGTCTTGTTTAGCATAACTGGAGTTAATTGCAACAATGCTTCGACACCCAACTAGATCCGCAGGGATGATAAAGTTCAGGATTAATCCTGATTTCAGGATTTAGAGCTTTGGCATGATGCATATAAATTGTCATTTATTATTTTCCATTTGAAGTTTTAACATGTCACAATTAAATGGTTAGCTACAACTAAGCATGAAGCAACTTATCTCAATTGATATTGGAAGGGTAAACCCATTTATTTTTTATTTCAAGATAATAAGTGTCACTTCAAGATTTAAATAGCAGATTTTCAGGATTGAGATATTTGGACTGCTCTCATCCCTGGATCTGTCTTTAGCACAAGAGGAATCCATTGAAGCAGTGCTGTGTCTTTAGCACAAGAGGAGTTCATTGCAGCAGTGCTGTGATGTCTTAACTGCAGTGACACACAAGAGTTCTGTCTTTAGCTTGATGGAAATTCATTGAAGCAGCTGTACTGTGATGCCTTAACACGGTGACTTTCTAGAGCTATGTCTTGATGAGCATGACAGAAATACATTGCAGCAATGCTCTGATGACAAAACTGCAGTGACCCACTGGAGCTCAGTCTTGTTGATGCCTTGACTGCAGTGACCAACTAGATATCTGTCTTGAGCATGAAAGGGATACACTGCAGCAGTACTGTGATGCCTTAACTGCAGTGACCCACTAGGGTTCTGTCTTGTTGAGCATGGCAGGAATTCTTTATGTTGATGATGATTGCAGCACTTCTGTGATGCCTCAACTGTAGTGACCAGCTAGAAGCTCTGATTTTTAGCATGACAGAAATCCATTGCAGCAGTGCTGCTTAAATTTGCCTTAAATGCAGTGACAAACTAGAACTCTTGTCTTGTTAAGTATGAAAGTAATTCATTGTTGCTATGCTTTGATGCCGTAACTGCAATGACCATTTAGAGTTCTCTCTTGTTGAGCATGACAGGAATTCATTGCAGCAGTGCTGTGTTGCCTTAATTGAAGTGACCAACTAGAGTTATGCCTTGTTTAACATGAAAGAAATCCATTGCAGCAGGGCTGTGTTGCCTTAATTGAGGTGACCAACTAGAGTTCTGTCTTGTTTAGCATTACTGAAAACTATTGAAGCAGTGCAGTGAAAAATTAGAGATCTGTCTTATGGAGGATGGCAGGAATTCAAACCAACAGTGTATTGTCTTAACTGCAGTGATGGACCTACAGATCTTTCTTGTCTAGCATGACAGAAATTCATTGCAGCAGTGCTGTGATGACTGAAGTGACCAACTACAGCTCTATCTTGTTTAGTATGACAGAAATTCATTGCAGCAATACAAATGTACTTTAATGCCTTGATTTCAGTGAGCAACTAAAATGCTGTCTTGTTTTGCATATTTTGCATGACAGGAATTCATTGTAGCAGTGCTATGGTGCCTTCACCTGGCCATCTTATAGCTGATGCTTCACACAAATGTAAATTTAAAAAAAATGTAAATTCATTTGTAATAATATTTTGACATCTGTCAATATCTGGGTACATATATCTGCCCATGCAAAAATCTTGACAAAAGCATTGGAATTTCAAGCTGCAGTACTAGATGGGTTAGCCACTAATATTTTACAGGTGCCAGCTAACTTAGATGTAAAAACATAAAACTCAAATAAAACTGCCCAAAATGAAAAACTGATAAATGTGAGACATAATTATGGTGGTATGATCGTGTCCATTAGCTCCTACTTTTTATATCAGGTTCCTACTTTTTTCCTACTTTCTCCTACTTTTTAATATCTCAGGCTCCTACTTTTCTCCTACTTTTTCACCAGGAGTCACTTGTAAGCCTGCCTAGGTCTTTGCTATTTGGTATGAAGCTTCAACTAGTGGACCCATACCAAGATTGTTCAAATTATAGTGCTGGGGCCAAAAATGCCCCCGCCCCGGGGCCTTTCGGTTTTACATAGGCTTATATAGGGAAAAGCTTTAAAACTCTTCTTCTCTGAAACTACAAGGCCCAAGTCTTTGATATTTGGTATGAAGCTTCATCTTGTGGACCTCTACCAAGATTGCTCAAATTATAGCCCTGGGGCCAAAAAATGCCCCGCTCCTGGACCCTTTGGTTTTACACAGACTTATATAGGGACAATCTTTAAAAATCTTCTTCTCTGAAACCACAAGGCCCAGGTCTTGGATATTTGGTTTGTTGCTTCATCTAGTAGACCTTTGCCAAGATTGTTCAAGTTATAGCCTTTGTTGATATTTGGTATGAAGCTTCACCTTTTTAGACCTCGCTCAACATTATGCACATTATAACCCTTGGGTCAATAATGGCCCTCCTGGGAGCCCACTTGTTTCTCTATGGATCAGTTGAGCCATCCAGGGCCATCATGGCCCTCTTGTTTATGAAAGAGATTTCATGATTTCAGGTTGGTGTCACTGATGTCTCTTTCCGTTGAAAACCAATCTGACATCATTGAAGTCTATAGCTAGATTTTAGATATTTGGATAATTTATTAAATATTGACAATACCTATATCGATGGTTTGATCAGTCAACTTTACCCCCCCCCCCCCACCCCCACCGCCAAGAACTTCAGTTAAATAAAGCTAATTCTTCTGTTACCGAGGCACCGTTTTTGGATTTACATCTGTTTATTGTAGATAGGTTAGTTTCCTGCAAAATTTATGATAAACGCGATGATTTTGATTTTGAGATTGTAATTTTTCCTTTCTTGGATCGTGATGTTCACCGTGCGGCATCCTATGGCGTTAATATTTCGCAACTGGTTCGATTTGCCAATGTGTCTAGTCATGTAACCCAATTCAACACTCATAATGACTGCTACACTTCTTATTCAGGGATATCGGTATCATAAACTACGCAAAGCCTTTTCAAAATTTTATTGACGTCATTCCGTCAAAATTCAATGTTGGACAATGTTCTCTTCTGCAAAAAGGTCTATCGGAACCCGCATTTTATGCAGACTTAGTATATAAATTCAGAAAAATATATAATTGCAATGATTTCAGCACCCAATTTCGTAAAATCATTCTTCGACATAAAATATTGGGTACAACATAAATGTTATACGACAAGACTGCATGCATTGGTAGTTAACCAAATCACGGTTAACAATTTGCTTCCCTTTTTAATTGCACGCCTTTTGGTCAGGCCTCAGATACTCTGACGGTTCCAGCGTAAAAGGCTTTTTGATAATTAGAGAGAATTTAATTAATGTAGTGTTAGTTTGTGGCTGATGCTCTGTCTCTGGTCGGGCCCTTTGGAGTCTAACTGTTGGTTTTCTTTTGCTCCGGTTTCTAGCTGTCCAGTCCTCACCGTTGTTTCATCTCTGTGAATGTCTGATTATTGTGTTCTCGGAGATGTTGCACTGATGTGTGATGAGGCCTTCATGCGGACTGAACAGATTATTTGTCTACATCGCGACGGAAGTAAGGGCGTAAAATCAATTGAGACCCCCCCCCCCCGCCCCTCCCCCACACCCAATGGAATTCGTTTCACTGACAGTTCCAAGGCGGTTCTCCTGTCGCGGTTTATTAGCTCACTTGTCAAGTAGTGACAAGGTGAGCTTTTGTGATCACTTTTGTCCGTCATCCGTCGTGCGTGCGTCCGTAAACTTCTTCTTCAAACGACATCTCCTCCTAAACCACTGACCGGATTTTGACCAAACTTCACAGGAATGTTCCTTAGGTGGTCCCCTTTCAAAGTTGTTCAAATAGTTCCGGTCCATCCGGTCCGTTGCACATCTAGGTCACAGTAGCTAAAATAGATATTGTGTTTTACTTAAAACTTAAAAAAAAATCTTCTTCTCTGAAACCGCAAGGCCCAGGTCTTCGATATTTGGTATGAAGCTTCATCTAGTGGACCTCTACCAAGATTTTCAAATTATAGCCCTGGGGTCAAAAATGCCCCGGTGCCGGGACTCTTTGCTTTAACATAGACTTACATAGGAAAAGCTTCAAAAATCTTCTTGTCTGAAACCAGAAGGCTCAGGTGTTTGATATATGGTATGAAGCTACGTCTCTTTCAAGATTGTTCAAATTATACACCTGGGACCAAAAATGCCCTCGCCCCGGGCCCTTTGGTTTTACATTGACATATATAGGAAAAATCTTAAATAATCTTCTTCTCTGAAACCGTAAGGCCCAGATCCTTGATATTTCGTGTGTAGCTTCATCTAGTGGACCTCTACCAAGATTGTTCAAATTATAGCCTGGGGCCAGAATGCCCCCGCCCCGAGCCCTTTGTTTTTACATAGACTTACATAGGGAAAACCTTTAAAAACCTTCTTGCCTGAGACCAAAAGGCTAAGGTGTTTGATATTTGGTATGAAGCTTCGTCTTGCGGACCTATATCATATTTGTTCAAAGAATAGCCCCGGGGCCCAAAACGCTACCGCCCCGGGGCCCTTTGGTTTTATATTGAGTTATATAGGAAAACTCTTCTTCTCTGAAACCGCAAGGTCTGGGTCTTTGCTATTTGGTATGAAGCTTCTTCTAGTGGACCTCTTTCATGATTGTTCAAATTACAGCCATGGGGTCAAAAATGTTCCTGGCCCAGGGCCCTTTATTTTTACATACACTTACATAGGGAAACCCTGTCTGAGACCAGAAGGCTCAGGTGTTTGATATTGATATGAAACTCTGTCCTGTGGACCTTTATCATGATTGTTCAAATTATAGTCCTGGGACCAATAATGCCCCCGCCCCGGGGCCCTTTGGTTAATTTACATTGACTTTTATATGAAAAACCTTTAAAAATCTTCTTGTCTGAAACCCGAAAGTCCAGGTGTTTGTAATTTGGTATGAAGCTTCGTCTTGTTAACCTCTATCAAGACTGTTCAAATTATACCCCACGGGCCAAAAATGCCCCAGCCCGGGGGCCCTTCGGTTTTACATAGCCTTTATAGGGAAAATCTTTAAAATAAAAACCGTCTTGTCTGAAACCAGAAGGCTCAGTTCCTTGATATGTGGTATAAAATTTTGGCTAGTGGACCTCGACCAAGGTTGTTAAAATTATAGCCTTGGGGCTAAAAATGGCTCAACCCCGGGGCCCCCAGGCCGTAAAAAGTCTCCCCGTACATCAACCATAGTGCAGATTATATTTTACTTTTGGTCCTTTGAGATCAGTGTGAATATTCTGAGAAATCAGAAATAAATTGTTGGTTTAGACTCATATTCTAGACAGGGTTTTAATTATTTGGACCCCCTTTTGATTTATATCAGTCTTTGAATCGACTGCCTATTTGAAATTCGCAAAATTGCAGTATGTTTCCTCTGGCTTTCTTTGCCGGATCATTGCAGGGTTACTGATGAGGCTTTATTAGCCGAAACTACATAGAATGACCCATCTTCTTTCTTATGAATGTTTTCATTGCTCTTAAAGGAACTTATTTTTTATTTTTATTTGCCTTCACTGCAGCTGGTGTTGTGCCGTGTGGCGGCCGTAAAAAGTCTCCCCGTACATCAACCATAGTGCAGATTATATTTTACTTTTGGTCCTTTGAGATCAGCGTGAATATTCTGAGAAGTCAGAAATAAATTGTTGGTTTAGACTCATATTCTAGACAGGTTTTTAATTATTTGGACCCCCTTTTGATTTATATCAGTCTTTGAATCGACTGCCTATTTGAAATTCGCAAAATTGCAGTATGTTTCCTCTGGCTTTCTTTGCCGGATCATTGCAGGGTTACTGATGAGGCTTTATTAGCCGAAACTACGTAGTATGACCCATCTTCTTTCTTATGAATGTTTTCATTGCTCTTAAAGGAAATCATTTTTGATTTTTATTTGCCTTCACTGCAGCTGGTGTTGTGCCGTGTGGCGGCCGTAAAAGTCTCCCCGTACATCAACCATAGTGCATATTATATTTTATATCAGTCTTTGAATCGACTGCCTATTTGAAATTCGCAAAATTGCAGTATGTTTCCTCTGGAATTCTTTGCCGGATCATTGCAGGGTTACTGATGAGGCTTTATTAGCCGAAACTACGTAGTATGACCCATTTTCTTTCTTATGAATGTTTTCATTGCTCTTAAAGGAACTCATTTTTAGCTCCACTGGCCGAAGGCCAGCGGGGCTATTGTCATGGCCCTGTGTCCGTCGTGCGTCCGTGCGTTCGTGCGTCCGTGCGTTACCTTTTTCTTTAAACAGCTTCTCCTCCTAAACTACTGGGCCAATTGTAACCAAACTTCACAGGAATGTTCCTTACATAGTCCTCTTCTAAATTCCTTCAAAGAATTTTGTTACACCCAGAACTCTGGTTGCCATGGCAACAAAACCACAAAAAATTAAAAATCTTTAAAAATCTTCTCCTCCAAAACCACCTGTTGGATTTCATTTTTATTTTGCATGACTGTTCCTTGGGTTGACCTCTTTCAGTTTCTTTGAAGAAATTTTGATCCGACAAAAACATGGCCGCCATGGGCGGGGCTTATTTTCCCTATTTAACATATAGTGTAATGCTAAAACATCTTCTCCTCCTAAACTATTGGGCCCATTGTAACCAAACTTCACAGGAATGTTAATACTTAGTCCTCTTCTAAATTCCTTCAAAGAATTTTGTTACACCCAGAACTCTGGTTGCCATGGCAACAAAACAACACAAAAAAAATAAAAATCTTCTCCTCCAAAACCACCTGTTGGATTTCATTTTTATTTTGCATGAATATTCCTTGGGTGGACCTCTTTCAGATTCCTTGAAGAAATTTTGATCCGACAAAAACATGGCCGCCATGGGTGGGGCTTATTTTCCCTATTTGACGTATAGTGTAATGCTAAAACATCTTCTCCTCCTAAACTACTGGGCCAATTGTAACCAAACTTCACAGGAATGTTCCTTACTTAGTCCTCTTCTAAATTCCTTCAAAGAATTTTGTTACACCCAGAACTCTGGTTGCCATGGCAACAAAACCACACAAAAAATAAAAATCTTCTCCTCCAAACCCACCTGTTGGATTTCATTATCCCCTCGCACAAAATAGTTGTGAGGGGGGATATAGCATTTGTCCCGTACGTATGTACGTACTTTTGTCATCGCTCTACCGCCACGTACGTTCGTACTTTTGTCATCGCTCTACCGCCACGTGCGCAAGTACGTACTTTTGTCATCGCTCTAGCGCCTACATTGCTTGACCGATTTTAATATAACTTCACACGAATGTTCCTTACGACAATATCTGGAGCAAGATCGACTTTCGAGCTCATGACCTCAAGGTCAAGGTCACTCTGGCTATTTTTTGAAAAACTTTGTCATGGCTCTAGCGCCTACATTTCTCCCCCAATTTCAATATATCTTCAAACAAATGATCCTTATAAACATATCTCGAGCGAGTTTGACTTTCAAGGTCATGACCTCAAGGTCAAGGTCACTCTGGCTATTTTTATAAAAACATTGTCATCGCTCTAGCGCTTACATTTCTTCACCAATTTCAATATAACTTCACACAAATGATCTTTATAAAAATATCTCGAGCGAGTTCCACTTTCAAGGTCATGGCTTCAAGGTCAAGGTCACAGTGGCTATTTTACAGAAAATCTTTGTCATCGCTCTAGCTCCTACATTTCTTCACTGATTTCAATATAACTTCACACATATGTTCCTTATGACAATATCTTGAGCGAGTTGGACTTTCAAGGTCATGACCTCAAGGTCAAGGTCACTGTGGCTATTTTTAGAAAAACTTTTTCATCGCTCTAGCGCCTACATTTCTTCACCAATTTCAATATAACTTCACACAAATGTTCCTTATAAAAATATCTCCAGCGAGTTCGACTTTCCAACACATGGCCTCAAGGTCAAGGTCACAGTGGCAATTTTTAAAAAAAAACTTTGTCATCGCTCTATCGCCTATATTTCTTCACTGATTTCAATATAACTTCACACAAATGTTCCTTATGACAATATCTCAAGCGGGTTCGACTATCAAGGTCAAGGCCTCAAGGTCAAGGTCACTGGCTATTTTTTTAGAAAAACTTTGTCATCGCTCTAGCGCTTACATTTCTTCACCAATTTCAGTATAACTTCATACAAATGTTCCTTATGACAATATCTCTAGCGAGTTCCACTTTCAAGGTCAAGGTCACTGTGTCTATTTTTAGAAAAACTTCGTCATCCCTCTAGCGCTTACATTTCTTCATCAATTATAATATAACTTCACACAAATGTTCCTTATGACAATATCTCGCCATTTCGACTTTCAAGGTCAAGGTCACTATGGCTATTTATAGAAATCTTTGTCATCGCTCTAGCGCCTACATTTCTTCACTGATTATGCCCCCAACTTCGAAGAAGTTGTGGGGGCATATTGGTTTTGCCCTGTTCGTCCGTCCGTCCTTCGTTCTTCCGTCCTTACGTCCGTCCCACTTTTTACTGCATAGCATAACTTTAGAACCATGGGTGCTAGGTTTTTGAAATTTCATATATGGATTCCTCATGAAAAAATAATTGACCCGTGTTTTTTTTCTCGTCAGGATTATGCCCCTTTTTTGAGTTATGCCCCTTTGCAAAAAATACTATGAAATCTTGTAAGCAAGATATCTCAAAAACTGTTTGAGCTATTGCCCTGAAACTTTACATGCTGGTTGGGGATGATGAGTAGATGAACTGATTAACTTTTGAAAAAAATCCGAAATTTTTTTCTTGAGATATGGCCCTTTGAAATTTTTCGCGTTTTAAGTTTGTAAGCAAGATATCTAAAAAAACTATTTGAGGTTTTTCCCCGAAACTTCACAGACTTGTCGGGGATGATGAGTAGATGAACTGATCAACTTTTGAAAAAAATCCGATTTTTTTTCTTGAGTTATGGCCCTTAGATTTTTTTCGTGTTTTCAGCTTGTAAGCAAGATATCTCAATAATTGTTTGAGCGATTGCCCTGCAACTTTACAAGCTGGTTTGGGATGATGTGTAGATGAACTGATTAACTGTTGAAAAAAAATCCTATATTTTTTTCTTGAGTTATGGCCCTTTGAAATTTTTCGCGTTTTAAGTTTGTAAGCAAGATATCTCAAAAACTATATGAGGTTTTTCCCCAAAACTTCACAGACTGGTTGGGTATGATGAGTAGATGAACTGATTAACTTTTGAAAAAAATCCAATTTTTTTTCTTGAGTTATGGCCCTTTGATTTTTTTCGTGTTTTCAGCTTGTAAGCAAGATATCTCAAAAATTGTTTGAGCTATTGCCCTGAAACTTTACAGGCTGGTTGGGGATGATGAGTAGATGAACTGATTAACTTTTGAAAAAAATCCAAAATTTTTTTCTTGAGTTATGGCCCTTTGAAATTTTTCGCGTTTTGGCGTCCTTCCGTCCTTCCGTCCTTACGTCCGTCCCACTTTTTACTGCATAGCATAACTTTAGAACCATGGGTGCTAGGTTTTTGAAATTTCATATATGGATTCCTCATGAAAAAATAATTGACCCGTGTTTTTTTTCTCGTCAGGATTATGCCCCTTTTTTGAGTTATGCCCCTTTGCAAAAAATACTATGAAATCTTGTAAGCAAGATATCTCAAAAACTGTTTGAGCTATTGCCCTGAAACTTTACATGCTGGTTGGGGATGATGAGTAGATGAACTGATTAACTTTTGAAAAAAATCCGAATTTTTTTTCTTGAGTTATGGCCCTTTGAAATTTTTCGCGTTTTAAGTTTGTAAGCAAGATATCTAAAAAAACTATTTGAGGTTTTTCCCCGAAACTTCACAGACTTGTCGGGGATGATGAGTAGATGAACTGATCAACTTTTGAAAAAAATCCGATTTTTTTTTCTTGAGTTATGGCCCTTAGATTTTTTTCGTGTTTTCAGCTTGTAAGCAAGATATCTCAATAATTGTTTGAGCGATTGCCCTGCAACTTTACAAGCTGGTTTGGGATGATGTGTAGATGAACTGATTAACTGTTGAAAAAAATCCTATATTTTTTTCTTGAGTTATGGCCCTTTGAAATTTTTCGCGTTTTAAGTTTGTAAGCAAGATATCTCAAAAACTATATGAGGTTTTTCCCCAAAACTTCACAGACTGGTTGGGTATGATGAGTAGATGAACTGATTAACTTTTGAAAAAAATCCAATTTTTTTTTCTTGAGTTATGGCCCTTTGATTTTTTTCGTGTTTTCAGCTTGTAAGCAAGATATCTCAAAAATTGTTTGAGCTATTGCCCTGAAACTTTACAGGCTGGTTGGGGATGATGAGTAGATGAACTGATTAACTTTTGAAAAAAATCCGAAATTTTTTTCTTGAGTTATGGCCCTTCGAAATTTTTCGCGTTTTGGCATATTGGTTTTGCCCTGTTCGTCCGTCCGTCCTTCCGTCCTTACGTCCGTCCCACTTTTTACTGCATAGCATAACTTTAGAACCATGGGTGCTAGGTTTTTTGAAATTTCATATATGGATTCCTCATGAAAAAATAATTGACCCGTGTTTTTTTTTCTCGTCAGGATTATGCCCCTTTTTTGAGTTATGCCCCTTTGCAAAAAATACTATGAAATCTTGTAAGCAAGATATCTCAAAAACTGTTTGAGCTATTGCCCTGAAACTTTACATGCTGGTTGGGGATGATGAGTAGATGAACTGATTAACTTTTGAAAAAAATCCGAAATTTTTTTCTTGCGTTATGGCCCTTTGAAATTTTTCGCGTTTTAAGTTTGTAAGCAAGATATCTAAAAAACTATTTGAGGTTTTTCCCCGAAACTTCACAGACTTGTCGGGGATGATGAGTAGATGAACTGATCAACTTTTGAAAAAAATCCGATTTTTTTTCTTGAGTTATGGCCCTTAGATTTTTTTCGTGTTTTCAGCTTGTAAGCAAGATATCTCAATAATTGTTTGCGCGATTGCCCTGCAACTTTACAAGCTGGTTTGGGATGATGTGTAGATGAACTGATTAACTGTTGAAAAAAAATCCTATATTTTTTTCTTGAGTTATGGCCCTTTGAAATTTTTCGCGTTTTAAGTTTGTAAGCAAGATATCTCAAAAACTATATGAGGTTTTTCCCCAAAACTTCACAGACTGGTTGGGTATGATGAGTAGATGAACTGATTAACTTTTGAAAAAAATCCAATTTTTTTTTCTTGAGTTATGGCCCTTTGATTTTTTTCGTGTTTTCAGCTTGTAAGCAAGATATCTCAAAAATTGTTTGAGCTATTGCCCTGAAACTTTACAGGCTGGTTGGGGATGATGAGTAGATGAACTGATTAACTTTTGAAAAAAATCCGAAATTTTTTTCTTGAGTTATGGCCCTTTGAAATTTTTCGCGTTTTAAGTTTGTAAGCAAGATATCTAAAAAACTATTTTAGGTTTTTCCCCGAAACTTCACAGACTGGTCAGGGATGATGAGTAGATGATTAACTACAGCTTTTCTTGTGTAATTTCAGCATTACAGCCACATAAAAACAAGATATCTCAATTACTGTTAGGGACAAGCAGTGTTAGGGTCAAGCAGTTGGGTGCATTGTGTTTCATAAACACTGGCTCTAGTTTTAATTTAACTTCACACAAATGTTGCTTATGACAATACCTCGAACGAGTTCGACTTTCAAGGTCAATGTCACTGTGGCTATTTTTAGAAAAACTTTGTCATAGCCGTAGCGCTTACATTTTTTTCACCAATTTCAATATTACTTCACACAAATGTTCCTTATAACAATATCTCTACTGAGTTCCACTTTCAAGGTCAAGGTCACTGTGGCTATTTTTAGAAAAACTTTGTCATGGCTCTAGCGCTTACATTTCTTCATCCATTTCAATATAACTTCACACAAATGTTCCTTATGACAATACCTCGAGCGAGTTTGACTTTCAAGGTCAAGGTCACTGTGGCTATTTCAGAAAAACTTTGTCATTGCTCTAGTGCTTACATTTTTCACCAATTTCAATATAACTTCACACAAATGTTCCTTATGACAATATCTCGAGCTATTTAGACTTTCAAGGTCAAGGTCACTATGGCTGTTTTTAGAAAAACTTTGTCATCGCTCTAGCGCCTACATTTAATGATGGATTGTAATAGAACTTCACACAAATTTTCCTTATGATAATATCTCGACTTACTTCGACTTTCAAGGTCATGACCTCAAAGTCAAGGTCACTGTGGCTATCTTTAGAAAAACTTTGTCATCGCTCTACCGCCTACATTTATTAACAGATTTTAATATAACTTCACACAAAAGATGCTTATGATAATATCTTGAGCAAGATCTACTTTCGTGGCCATGGCCTCAAGTCAAATCCACTATGGCTATTTTAAGAGAAACGTCATCACTCTAGAATGTACATTTATTGGAGGATTTTTAAACAAACTTTACACAAATGTTGCATATGATAATATCTCAAGCAAGTTAGACTTTTGCCATTTCAGTGTTTTCCACGCACGAAGTTGTCTAGTACGAGGGGGATTTGTATCGCATGCGATGCCTTGTTTTTATTTTGCATGAATGTTCCTTGGGTGGACCTCTTTTAGATTCCTTGAAGAAATTTTGATCCGACAAAAAACATGGCCGCCATGGGCGGGGCTTATTTTCACCATTTAACATATAATGTAATGCTAAAAAATCTTCTTCTGCAAAAGTACTTGTGGGATTTCATTGTAATTTGCATGAATTGTCCTTGGGTGGACTGTTGTCAGATTCCTTGAAAAATAATTGATCTTACAAAAACACATGGTCGCCATGGGCGAGGCTTATTTTCACTATATAACCTATAGTGTAATGCTGAAAATATTTTCTGCAAAAGTTCTTGTTTTATTTCATAGTTATTTGGCATGCATGTTCCTTGGGTGGACCTCTGTCAGATTCCTTGAAGAAATTTTGATCCGACAAAAAATATGGCTGCAGTGGGCGGGGTTTATTTTCACTATATAACATGTCTCTTCTTCAAAAGTTCTTGTTTATTTATTTAAAAGTACCTTCCTGTATCTGAATTAATCTCCTCCAATTTTGCTGACTATAACATATCTATAGAGGTCCACCTACAAATTGTCATTCTAAAATTCAAAACATCAGAAATTTCACTTGCCCATCACACTGGTGATAGAACTGATGTTTTCAACACAAACTCTTTTTATACGACTTGATGTTTCAAAATAAATTCAGAATACTGAGGGAGATGGATTTATTAGACCTAATTATACTACAGTGTCAACAGTTCTCCAGATCCCTGAGGGTTAAAATGGCTTATTTGAAAAGGGAGGCGTACCGAATCCGACGGAGGAAAGAAAAAATAAATAAATAAAGAAATAAATAAAAACATAAATCTGTTCATTTTTTAGCTCCACTGGCCAAAGACCGGCGGGTCTTTTGTTATATGTTATGGCCCTGTGTCTGTTGTGCGTCTGTGCGGTTGTGCATCCGTGCGTTAACTTTTTTCTTTAAACATTTCCTCCTTAACTACTTGGTCGATTGTAACCAAACTTCACAGGAATGTTTCTCACATAGTCCTCTTCTGAACTCCTTCAAAGAATTTTGTTACATGCAGAACAAAATGGCATCGAAACCAAAAAAAAAAAATATTTAAAAATCTTCTCCTCCAAAACCGCTCAATGGATTTTATTCTTATTTTGCATGAATGTTCCTTGGGTGGACCTCTGTCAGACTCCTGGAAGAAATTCGGATCAGACAAAAAACATGGCCACCATGGCCATGCCCCACATGACTGCCATGGCCATGCCCCTTGGCTCATTAGCTTTTAAAGACCTATAAGGGGAAAAGTTTTAAAAACCTTCTCCTCCAAAACCGCTCAACTTAATGGATTTCATTCTTACTTTGCATGAATGTTCCTTGGGTGGCCCTCTGTCAGATTCCTTGAAGCAATTTTGATCAGACAAAAATATGGCCGCCATGGACACGCCCATTGGCTAATTAGCTTCCATAAACTCATAAAGGGATATATTTTTTTAATCTTCTCCTCCAAAACCGCTAAATGGATTTCGTTCTTAATTTTCATCAATGTTCCTTGTGTCTACCGTTGTCAGATTCATTGAAGAAATTTTGATCAGTCAAAAAACATGGCCGCCATGGCCACCACCTTTGGCTCATTAGTTTCCATAGACCAATAAACGGAAAAACTTCTTCTCTGAAACCATAAAGCCTAAAGCTAAGACATTTACAGTAAAACCTGTCCTAGTGGCCACCTCTATTAAGCAAGCAACCTGTCTTAAGCAAGCAGGCATTCAGTTCCCAAGAAAGGCAGATGTGTTAAATTTCACCTGTATTAAGCAAGAACCTGTCTTAAGCAAGCATATTTTGACTATCCCTTAGGCACTTGCTTAATACAGGTTGAACTGTAGTATGTAGCAAAGTTATGTGGTCACCTACTAAGTCCTGCGAACTATGACTCTTGAGTCCAAATTGGCAACGTCCCGGTGCTTAGTAGCTCCCATAGACTAATAATGACAAAATCTTGAAACTTTTCTCCTCTGAAACCATAAGGCCAAGAGCTTAGTATGTAGCAACTTGAAGTATTCAACTGCATAAATCCTGCCAACTATGCCCCTGGGGTCCAAATTGGCCACACCCTGAGGCCCATAAGCTCCCATAGGCTTTTACTGGGAAAAACTGACAAAAAGCTTCTCTGAAACCATCAGTGCCCAGAGCTTAGATATTAAGTATGCAGAAACGTCAAGTGGTCACTCAAATAAATCCTGCCAACAATGCCCCTGGGGTACAAAATTGGTCACGCCCACAGGCATATTAGTTCCCATAGACTTATAATAGGAAAAACTTAAAAAAAAGTCTTCTTCTCTGAAACCATAAGGCCCAGAGCTTTAGATATTTAGAACGGAGCAATGCCAAATGGTCACTCACATAAATCCTGCCAACCATGGCTCTGGGGTCCAAAAAATATAGAATGGACATTCCTTGGGTGGATCACTTGTTTCTTTTTTACCCATTGCATGCGGGAAAACCCTAAATGGGTACCTTGGCAAACAGTGCTGGCCCAGATCAGACCCCACAGAACACCATGTCTGATCAGGGCCTGCACTATTTGCTAACAGAATTGTCCATCAAAAATAGAAAAAAATAGGCCTGACACCCCTTATATGACAAATGGACTGGTCCAACCTATAGCAATAGAAGAGTCCACTAGTATACAATTGGTTAATGTAATAAATATGACAATTGTCTGAAGTTAGCCGGTGGAGCGACAGGCCCTCTTGGGCCTCTTGTTTATTTTTAATTAACATAGGAAAAAACTGTAAAAATCTTCTTGCCCAAAACCAGAAGGCTCAGGTATTTGATATTTGGTATGAAGCTTCATCTATTGGACCTCTACCAAAATTGTTCAAATTATAGCCCTTGGGCTAAAAATGGACCCATCCCGGAGCCCACTTGTTCTACATTGTATATTGGGAAAACCTTTGAAAATGTTCTTGTCTGAAACCAGAAGGCCATTGTCTTTGATATTTGGTATGAAGCTTCGTCTAGTGGACCTCTACCAAAATTGTTCAAATTCTTGCCCTTGGGCAAAAAGTGGGCACATCCCGCGGCCCACTTGTTTAACATAGACTTTTATTAGGAAAACCTTTGAAAATCTTCTTGTCTGAGACCAGAAGGCGTCGGTCTTTGATATTTAGTATGAAGCTTCGTCTTGTGGATTTCTACCAAGATTGTTCAAATTATAGCCCTGGGTGCAAAAATGGCCCCGCCCCGGGGCCCACAGGTTTTGTGTATACTTATCTAAGGAAATTCTTTAAAATATCTTCTTGTTTGAAACCAGAAGGCTCCCGTCTTTGACATTTGGTATGAAGCTTCGCCTTTTAGACCTACCTCAAGATTATGCAAATTATAGCCCTGTGCCAATAATGGCCCTCCCCGGGGCCCACTTGTTACACTATGGATCACATGAGCGACCCAGGGCCATCATGGCCCTCTTATTACTTTTAACATTTGTATCTCAGAAACTGTTCAGTTCCCCACCCCTAAACCATATATATATTCTTGTTCCTTGTAAGACACATGAAACTTTTTAGAGCCCCACCCCTCAACCATATATATTCATGTTCCTTATGATAAGACACAGTCAGTTGAGTACCTCAGGGGTGCCCGGGTCATTCCCCACCCCTCAACTTCATAAAAAAAACATATATGTATCCCAGAAACCACTCAGATTCCCACCCTTGAACCATATATATTCTTAGTCCTTATGATAAGACACAATCAGTGACAGCAATCTTGTGCTGTCCTGAGATCTGCTGTGGCCATGCATCAGCCCCTCTACTGCTTCAAAGGCCTTACATCTCAGATCCCCACCCCTAAACCATAAATATTCTTGTTCCTTATGATATGATGCATTCAGTGATAGCAACCAGTCCATGCTCAACCTCCTCCACTTCATAAAGTGCCTAATATTTCAGATACAGTCCATATGGTTGCTCATTTGAGACGGGGGTTTGTTGGAGAGTCTTTGTAATCTCGGTATATGTTAAAGTACATATACATGGCTGCAAGTTGGCAGTTCCCAACTGAGCTCTTGTGAGCATAGTGGCATCTTGTTTCTGATTGCATGGTAGCCTGTGGCATCAGAAATGATATTTTCAACCAGCTGAATGGAAGTCTATCGATTCCAGAGGTCAAGGTCATTAACTGACCTTTGTCCTGAGTGGCTCAGATTCAGTATTTTTATCTTTTTTCCACTTAAACTGCTGGGTTGATTGAAACCAAATTACATTTAATGCCTCTGTGGGAAAGAAAGTTCGATCGTAAGGACTCGGCCACATGAAAAAATATGGCCGCCATGCCCATTTACGATAAAAACTAAAAATATTCTCTTCCGGAACCCAGTGACCTTCAGATTTGGGTTCCACCAAGTTTGTTCAAATATACCTTGACCTGTTTTACGTCAATGTCAAATTCGGTCACTGAGACATTTGTTTGGAAAAAGGCAAAATGTGGCATCAGAATTGATATTTGCAATCAGCTGAATATATAAGTTTATCAATTCCAAAGGTCAAGGTAATTTGCTGACCTTTTCCCTGGATGACGTGCAAAACACCAAATAGGTTTCGTGCGTAAGACACACAAGGCTACGTTAGAAATCATATTTATATGCCCGTTTTGTAAAAACTGTCGTATTAGGGTATGGGATCGGCGTCTGTCCGTCTGTAAACATCTTTTCCGGATAACTCCTACAGTTTTCATCCGATCAAGCTGAAACTTGGTAGATAGTAAGACCATGACCGGATGTAACGTATATTGTTTCGAGATAATGGTCCACCAAATATTTATAGAGTTATGCCCCTTTGAAAAATTTTGTTAACTTTTTTCGTTTCCGGATAAAAGATTCTACAGTTTTAATCCGATCAAGCTGTAACTTTGTAGATAGTAAGACCATGGCCTGATGTAGCGCATATTGTTTCGAGGTTACAGTCCACCAAATATTTACTGAGTTATGCCGCTTTTAACATTTTTGTAAACTTTTGTTTCCGGATACATCTTCCTACAGTTTTCATCCGATCAAGCTGAAACTTGGTAGATAGTTAGACCATGACCTGATGCATATCATGTCGAGGTTACGGTCCACCAAATATTTACATAGTAATCCCCTTTGAATTTTTTTGTAATTTGTAAACCTTTTCGTTTCCGGATAACTCCTCCTACAGTTTTTGTCTGATCAAGCTGAAACTTAGGAGGTAGTAAGACCATGACCTGATGTAGCGCATATTCTTTCGAGGTTGTAGTCCACCAAATATTTACAGAGTTATGCCCCTGTGAGTATTTCTGTAAATATTTCATTCCGGATAACTCCCCCTACAATTAACATTCTACCAAGCTGAAACTTGATAAACAGTTAGACCATGATGTGGAGCAGTGCATATTGTTAGGGCCTCACACTGGCTTCAGCTGTATTGCTGTTGTCCGTGTGTTTGTAAAGCCTAAAACAAAAAACATTACGTCCGTCATAACTTCAAAAGGATTTGCCCTACTCTTAGGAAACTTCACACACATACTCACCATTACAAGACCTATATTCTGACAAGAGACCATACCTGTTGCTTTTGTCCGTGTGTTTTTCTTGCCTTTACCAAAAAAATAACCTCCAACAAATAAAAACAAAGTAATGCCACTTTGAAAGTTTCTGTAAGCAGTTTTGCCTGCAATTTAAAACCGATCAAGCTGAAACTTGATACATAGTAAGACCAAGATATGGAGCAGCGCATATTATTTCAAGGTTACAGTCCAGCAAATATTTATAGAGTTATGCCCCTTGGAAAATTCCTGCGAACAGTTTGTTTATGGCTAATAATCAAGCTGAAAATTGATATATAGTTTGACCACAATGTGGAGCAGCGCATATTGTATCGAGGTTATGGCTTACCAGATATAAATAAAGTTGAGCCCCTTTGCAGATTTCTGTAAGTATTTTGTCTGTGGCTAACTTCTACAATTAATATCCGATGAAGCTGAAACTTCGTATATAGTCAGACCATTATGTGACGCAGTGTATATTGTTTAGAGGTTTCGGTCCACCAAAAATGAATCGATTTATGCCCCTTTGAAAATTTCTGTAGACATTTTGTTTGTGGCTAACTTTTCCTGAAGGTATTCGTTTGTTTGATTTGAAGTTTAACGTCCCCGTCAACACTGTAAAGGTCATTTTGGAGACGTTGCTTCCAATTTTGTGGGACTTTCACCCGACATTGAGATGAAATGACATCTCAAGCCCTGTCGCCCAATGAAACCAAACGAGTTTATAAGCATGTACGGGCCGACTCGCACCGCGTTGCCTGGGTAGGCTTAGATCCTCTTAGTGGTTTACCAGTACTCCTGTGCGTGTCGGTTTCACCTCTGCGTGGAAGAATCATGCAGCCCATCTATTTCTTCCTGCAGGTAACAATTGATCTAACAAAATCTTGATATTAAGTTTGACTATGATGTGAAGCAGTGCATATGGTTCAGAGAGGATGGTCCACCAAATATTTATATAAGTATAACACTTCGAAAATATCTGTAGACATTTTCATTTCCGGCTAACTCCTCCTACAATTTAGATCCGTTTAAGCTGAAACGTGATATGTTGTAAAACCATGATATGGCGCAATTCTTATTGTTTAAAGGTTTCAGTCCAACAAGTATTAACTTTCTACGGACGTATAATGCTCCGTTTGCGGGGAGCTCTTATTTTTTATTTTGGAAATTGAAAATCCGCCATAATAAAAATCTGCAAAAAGGTCCACTTATAGAAGTCGCCAAATTTGCTGCCGCCAAATTGTAGTGTTTCTGTAGTTGGTCTCTGTTATTTCCAAATTTATCTTTTTCGGATTATTTGTAGGCAATATTAGAGGAAATGTTTCAAAAAGGTATAAAAATGTTTTCATGTATTGGTAGGAAACAGTTGGAAATAACTGAAGATGAGCAAAAGGTCATAATGCTGAAGGAGAAAGACAAACAACTTTGTGAAAAGAACGATCTGATTGCAGCCATGAAAAAATGCAACGACGTGACTGTTGAAAAACTAAGGTAATATCATAGCAGAATTGTTAGCTTAAAGACGAATATCATATAAAGATAGAGGAAATAAGGTTTGAATATACGTGTTTTACCTGAAGAAAACTCGTATATTTATATTTGAAAGTGGCGCGTCATGGCGGCAGAATGTCGCACCGTATTTCATCACAGTGCATTTTAACTCACCTTAACCAATGGCTCCGGGGGAGCTATTGTCATCATTCACCGTCCGTCGTCGACATACGAACCGAGGATCAGTTTACATTGCGAAAATCTTCTAGTGTGAAGCCGCAAGGCCTGGACCGTCGATATTTCTAGTAAAGCATTCATGTAAAAGCACTGGCGGTCAAAGATGGGCTCTTTCCAGCGGTCACTTGTTAGCTTAGTGTGTTCCTGAGTATAACGTGCTCATGGATGGTCTTCTCAGTTGAAAGAATTCCATTCCATGCAGAACTGGTTGTCAGGGCAATGAAGAGGTAAAATTCAGAAAAGTTTTTAAAAGTCGCCTTGTCGAAAAGTATCGTGCCGATTTCAAAATGATCTCAAACAATTGTTTATGATGACCTGTTCAGATTGTTTTGTTCAGACAAAACATGAAGCACTGCTTGGTTATCCCCTCGCACAACATAGTTGTGAGGGGGGATATAGCGTTTGTCCCGTACGTACGCACTTGTGTACGTACCTACGTACTTATTTTTGTAATCGCTCTAGCGCCTACATTTCTTGACTGATTTGAATATAATTTCACACAAATGTTCCTTATGACAATATCGCGAGCGAGTTCCACTTTCAAGGTCGTGACCTCAAGGTCAAGGTCACTATGGCTATATTTTCAGAAAAAACTTTGTCATCACTCTAGCGCCTACATTTCTTCACCGATTTCAATGTAACTTCCCACAAATGTTCCTTACGACAATATCTCGAGCGAGTTCGGCTTTCAAGGTCATGGCCTCAAGGTCAAGGTCACTGTGGCGATTTTTAGAAAAACTGGTGTCGCTCTAGCGCCTACATTTCTTCACCGATTTTAATATATCTGCACACAAATGTTCCTTTTTACATTTCTTCACTGATTTCAGTTTTACTTCACACAGATGTTCCTTATGACAATATCTCGAGCGAGTTCGACTTTCAAGGTTGTGGCCTCAAGGTCAAGGTCAATGTGGCTAGTTTCAGAAAAAATCTAGGTCATCGCTCTAGCGCCCACATTTCTTCACCGATTTCAATATAACTTCACACAAATGTTCCTTATAACAATATCTCTAGCGAGTTTGACTTTCAAGGTCATGGCCTAAAGGTTAAGGTCACTGTGTTTTTTTTTTTAAACTTTGTCATCGTTTTAGCGCCCATATTTCTTTACCGATTTCAATATAATTTCACACGTTCTTTATGACAATAATTCGAGCTTGTTCGACTTTCAAGGTTGTGGCCTCAAGGTAAAAGTCAATGTGACTAGTTTTAGAAAAACTGTCATTGCTCTAGCGCCGACATTTATTGACCGATTTCAATATGACGTTGTGTGTGTGTGTGTGTGTGTGTATGTGTGTGTGTTGAGCTTTGGGCACCACCAACAGCTAAGGTCATGCGGAGACAATACCTCACTTTGAAGATTCCTCCGAAAGCCTGGAGAAGCCCGGAATCGACCCCACAACTATTTGGTTTATGAGGCGAGTACCTTAACCACTACAACACGGAGATTGCTAGAAGTTGCCAAACTCATGTAAGTACCAAATATATTATGGATACTCGTTAGAACTTGCTCTTTTGTAGATGTTATAACGAGTACCAGAACTTTTTTAGAACATAGAAAAAATAATGTTAACCTCTAAAAAACCCCGGTTTTTTACTAACATGGGTTTTTGAGGGTTATCATTTCATAGACTTTTTAACTTGATAATTGTCAGCTTAAGATTGTAAACGGAAAAAGACTGGACTATTTTGTATTCTTAGTTTTATTCTATTTATACTTAATCTACAAGGTAAGTAGGTAAGTAGAAATAAAAGAAATAGTGAAACACTCGTAACAACATCACCAAATGCAGTAACATATTCATGCAATCATATTGTTTTCGTTTCTGATTACGAATAAGAAAGTATGCCTAGTCAAATTATATTGAAGTTTTTACTACCAGAAAAAATCAGATAAAAATCTGATATATTGCAAACCTCTTAGATTGTAGGTATTCTTTGGAACAGCTTCGGCAAGGCAATTCTACCGTGTACCGGCCACAATCTATGTTTAGAGCAGAAACAAGAAAAACAATGCATACAATGTTAACCCCAGTTTTACCGTATAAACATTAAGCCCCCGTCCATCGGGACTTGAAGAAATAGATGGGCTTCATGATGCTTCCACGCCGAGCTGAAACCGACCCGCACACGAGTACTGGTAAACCGCTTAGAGGATTTAAGCCTGTCTAGGCAATGCGGTGCGAGTCGGACCGTCCATGCTTATAAACCCTATTGGTAACATTGGACGACGCACATGTGAGACGCCAAGTTCTGCAACGGAAGGTCGGGTGGTTTTTCTCCGGGTACTCCGGTTTTCGCCCACCTCTGATTAACGATCGGCTCGATAAGGACAGTCAGCAAGGAACTCTTCAGTAAAAAGAAACAAAGAACGGTTATCTTTCCGGCCATATTTCTCATTTGGTGGAGGTGAAAGCTTCGGTCTTTATCGCTAAAATTAGATCATTTTTAAACAGTATTAAAAGCAAAATGTGTATGATTTTTTAATCGACAATCATCAGATTAGAAGGCAATATACGGAACAATAATAGATAGTAAGTCTTTGTCCGAGGTTTGTGACTGATTTAAAATATTTCTTGTGCAGATTTGGTAAGGTCATATAGCAAAATACCTTTGTTTACACCTCCGAAAATGGCGGACCTCAGCGGAAGTGACGTCATGCCGATTGTCCTTATACGAGTGAAAAAATCTTGAAAGGGCCGTAAAACCTAAACAACATTGGACGACAGGGCTTGAGATGTCATTTTTTCTCACTGTCGGGTAAAAGTCCCACATTTCATCTCAATGTCGGGTAAAAGTCCCACAAAATTGGAAGCAACGTCTCCAAAATATTAACAGTGTTGACAGGGACGTTAAACCTCAAATAAAATAAAAAAAATTAAAGCATAAAAGTGGTAATAATACTGGCGTACTTTTCGTTGTGCATGATTTATCCAATATCAACATAAATCAATCAGTAATTGAGTAATTGACAACACGCTTTCATACCAATTCACACCTGACTGACTGTCTTTAAATCCGGTGTTTGATCAAATCATTGCGTGATAGTTTACATTGAATTCCTTCTATTACCTGGTTATTCAGAATTAATGCAAGCCAGTAAATATGATCACATTTTTTTTCGTTTCAAAACAGACTGTCGGATTAAGGACGCGCTTTGTGCAAAATTCTACTAAGTGTGCGATTGCGAAAACACCGCAATCAACACCATTTGTCTGCTTTTGGGTCTCAATTAATATGACTTCCAAATCATGATCGGTGTATTCCCCATACATTAAACCTAACTGAATTGACAAGCTCAATGTCATTATGAAGCGGGCCTGTTTGTCGAATCCAAGGCTGCCAAACATAAAAATACTGTTTGTCTTATCCCTAAATGAGATTTCCCAGTGATCTCTACCAATATGATGAATCTGGCAAGCTAGACTTTTGTCATTTGGAACATAATTCATAACTGTATGTTTTTGGACATGTCAACGTCTTTCATTCGGGAGATATTATGGGACCTTTTCTGGCAGCTGAAGGCTTGATATCATCGGAAATTGCTTTCTTGCTAAAACATTCACTGCTTCTATTATTTGTGAATTAAACTTACCACTGTTTATAATGGCATTTTTATCAATAGAAGTTAAACCTAAATACTTTATCCACAAGGGCTCTGATTTTGGCGGAATTTTATTTTTCGAAATGAGGTAGGAGGGGTCTTCAGTAGTATCATGGCGGGAATCATTAATATCCACCAGAATCTCTTCACCTATTTGATCTTCAGTTACATTTGTCAAGTCTGGAAGTTCAAGTTTCATCCTTTTAGGTGTAGGCGAATCTGTGTTTTCACTTTCAAAGAGACGTTTCTTAATATTTTTTTAATTGATTTGGGGGTCTGCGTAGAGAAACAATGACTACTTTGGGGATCTGAAATTTTAAGTACGAGTATCATCTTTATAATGTTGAAATTGCTGTTTCCCGATGTTATTTTTATAATTCTGCTCTAAACTTAGAATGTCGGTACATGTTAGCACAGCCACGACAAGGCGGTTTTAACGAGTATCCACAATATATGTTTTGTGAGAGAAAGAAAAACGTATACCCATGTAAACCTCATCATTTACAGAAGCTATGGGTTCTTGGGGTTCCATTGAGCGCGCTGCTTTAATTCTGATCGATAACGGGTCTACATGGGGTGTTCATTATTTTTTGTTTTAACGAGCACCCACAACATACATGTGGAATGTATATAAGAAAAGTATCATTTATTTTATTCAGACGTAAGACAGGTTGTTGGTACTCGTCAGGACAACCTCATTGACACTGTTCTAACGAGCATCCACAACCTACGTGTGGAATATAAATAACAAAAGCATCATTTTTTTTATTCCGACGTAAGACATAGGTTGTGGGTACTCATCAGTAACAAAAGTATCATACATTTTCTGCAGTAAAACGTTTTGTAAGTGAGAGTCTAGATGACAACATATTTATTTTATAAATATTGAATTTTTATATCCGATGTTTGTTTTAAAGTTTATTTCATTAATTCTTTAAAACAACAGTATTTTTAGTGTTAAAAATTATGAATGATATTTTTACCGCTACCTTATGCATTCTTAAAAGAATCCCCATTCATTTTCTCTTTACCTGCCTCAGTCAGTAGCTGGTTATTATCTTATCCTATTAGGTAGCTTTGCACTAAATACGGGAGGTACTGGATTTTATCACTTTGGGACAGAGCTTTTAGTTGCAGTCTAAATACCAGTCAGGCTTCCATTGGATAAATATCCCATGTTTCATTTCATTGTGAGAAAAGGACAGTTAAAAGGAAATAAAATGATGTGTGTTTTATAATTATATCTGCAAGCTCAAAGAAATTGTTGCTGATTTTACATTGTCACCTCTCCTTTAAAAAGCCGGGTTGTATTCACTGCGAATCTGCATGTAAACAAACATGGCGGACCATAACTTGAAAAGGAGACGGGCAACATGTGGATTTTTTCTCATCAACTTGTTGAGCTAGGATGGCTCTATAAGTGAGTAAGGTTTGAAAAGTTTTGTATGTGTAGTTTTTGTGGGAGCATGTAAAAGGTTACTATTGTCGCCTATGGAAAATATTTAGTGGTAAGCTCCATATACCAAAAGTAGTAAAATTAGCCCCACACTTCAGTTTTCAGTCATTACATCATATCTTCACACATTTGTAGGTTCTATCCAATTCTGTATCATAAAATGGATATTCCTGGCATGTGGTTTGCCACAGAAACTGTTAAAAAGTGTAAAGTTAGTGGTAATTAAGTCTAACTGGGTGTATTTGATCAGATTTTTGCTTCTGATCTGTGCATTTGGGGGGGGGGGATACTTTAAAGCCATGTTAATCAATTGTTAGTGGGTTTGTTTTGGAAAAAAAACTTACAGTAAGTGTATAACCGGATACAAAAGAGAAAAAATCTACTCCATCTGGAATTTAACAGTAAGGTTACATGGTGTATGGCCTTGGTCTCTAGCCAAAGCAAAACTTCAAAATTGTCTCTGCTGCAATATCGCGATAAGTTTTCTCATCTAGTATTGGTTCTAATTGATTAGATCGTGTTAAAGGATCTGAACAGATATGTATCCACTGTTTCACATGGTATTAAGGCATTTATAATCATTTTTGTCACAGTTTTATCATCAAAATATCCTCAAAATGCCATTTTTACCTAAAATAGGGGGTATAGGTGTGAAATCAGCCATAAATACCAGTTGGTATGCTATTAAGGCATAATTTAGTGCATTTAAGGATTGAAGTGTTCTAAAGACATAGGAGAAGAACCACTGATGCAAGCCGGTGTCTGGGTTCCATTCCAGAAAGAGATAAAATTTGCGCTTTTTCACAAAATATGGTTTGTTCGGCTTTCATTGTAGAATCTGAAAGCGATAACTTTTTCGCAACTTTCAAAGATTCTTTGCCACTGAACATTTATTATGCATGCTTAAATTATTAGATATGATCTAAATTTCTATTTGACAATGCTTTTGATGGATCATAAAGACAATAAGGGTTGGTATGATAGGTTTGCACTAAATACGGGAGGTACTGGATTTTATCACTTTGGGACAGAGCTTTTAGTTGCAGTCTAAATACCAGTCAGGCCTCCATTGGATAAATATCCCATGTTTCATTTCAATGTGAGAAAAGGACAGTTATAAGGAAATAAAATGATGTGTGTTTTATAATTATATCTGCAAGCTCAAAGAAATTGTTGCTGATTTTACATTGTCACCTCTCCTTTAAAAAGCCGGCTTGTATTCACTCCGAATCTGCATGTAAACAAACATGGCGGACCATAACTTGAAAAGGAGACGAGCAACATGTGGATTTTTTTCTCATCAACTTGTTGAGCTAGGATGGCTCTATAAATGAGTAAGGTTTGAAAAGTTTTGTATGTGTAGTTTTTGTGGGAGCATGTAAAAGGTTACTATTGTCGCCTATGGAAAATGTGTAGTGGTAAGCTCCCATTAAGGAACGCCTCTGATCTGCTACAGGGGCAATAAAACGATTATGAATACAGTGTGATTGCTACTGTTTGTTTATACACGGTAGAGCAGTTTTCCGTTTATTAATGAAAGCGAGCGCTAGGCAATACAAGAAATCAAACGCAAACCACAACCCGTATATTGGAGAGAGAAAAAAATCGTCTGTACTTGTTAGCACAGCCTCGGCAAGGGGGTTCTGACGAGTACCAATATTACAAGTAACAAACTTATTATTTCATCATTTATTATTATTATTAATTTATTTCATTTACCTGACTTTGAACCAATCAGATAACTTATGTAATTTATTCCTGCAAATTTCAGTGTAGATCCTGATCAGACTCAGAAGCAATCTGATCTGGAACTGCACTATGTGCAAAGATAGGTGTTATCAGGAATGACAAGTTATTGCTTAGACTAGTCCGTTTGTAGTAAACTGTTTTCCATTCATAAAATCATAGAGTGTGGAACGTGTGATAAATAAATAGGCCGTTACAAAGCATGTTCTGCACGAGCAAAAGTAGTAGAAAATGAATGGAATATGTTTACTTCTGAGTGGTAAGTGTAATAATAATGTTATAGAGGTGTCTCTCTCTCTCTCTCTGCAAACATATAGACAGATATTCATTATGAAAAGTAAGCCTTACCCCTGTAAACAAGGTTTTAGTTTGTAAAAGTGTTGTTCAAGGGGTGTCAAATTTTTATAGGCGTGTTGCCGTGATGTAATGCGACTGCGTATAGAAAAGTATTAAGTGGCCCGGCCGATTGATAATTTCTATTTCTTTTTTACGTGTACTAAATAAGCACATCTTTATAAATGTCTGTTTCTAATGCCAAACAAGTACAACATAGATATCTTACAATAACATAATTAACTTACGTTGAATTAAGTTTTTTAATTCTGTGAGGCGGTTCTAACGAGTACCCACAACCTACGTCTTAGAGGAGGATTCAGAAAAACGTTTTATAACCTAGTAAGCCCCATTTTACTCTATAAAATGGGTGTAGGGGGTTTAAATTACGCACAAGTTCACAAGATAGATAGATAGATAGATAGATAGATAGATAGATAGATAGATAGATAGATAGATAGATAGATATTCGGCAAGTGTTGTGTCAAGGCAAATTTATCCACAACAAAATCAGTAAAGGGGTACGGTTTTTCATTTCTATATGTATAGAACAGGGACTCAAGGTTCTCGCCTTTTATAACAAATATTTCGCCATCAGGTACGTAAACCATGCAAACAAACAGCAGCAGCAGCAACCACAACAAATATAATTTCTTCTATAAAATTGCTTCAAGATGTGTCACCAGTAATATGTCTAGGAAAACCTTTTTACTTCAAAACCTTCAGCATCTCATTGTTTATATTCTGTTATATTTGCATACATGCAGTTCTATATGGCATCAATATTAATGTCTGTGGCGTAAAATAAATTAATTAAATTTATATATATTATAAATAAACATAATATTAACATGCACGGCCGGTTTCCTGGCCCAAAACAAAATATACTAAAATTCAGCATTTCAGCAGATCAGCGTTTTAGTCACTATCTGCTGATCAGCAACCTGCTGAATTCAGCAGGTTTTTCAGCGTTTTAGACAGGACCCAAACTTTACACAGATGTTGCAAATGATAATATCTCAAGCGCCAGTAGGTAAGGATAAATAAGACAAGAATAACAGTTTATCATTTAACACGAGGAACGTTTCATAAACACATCTAGAAAGCGCAGAGAACAAAGCAAGAGAGAGAACTCAGGATAACCTTGCTTATTACTGCAACTACAATTAACAATTTTCTATACAGAGTGGCGTGACCTCTTCCTTTATTTTTTTCCCTTAATTGAGTAAAGGGTGACTCATACGTTATACAGAATCACCTAAAGTTTGAATAGTCAGTAAACACTTCCACTGTTATTGTCAGAAACACACTGTCCATTTAATAAACTTTCATTGCAATGAAAGAGGAGCCTACACACAAATTAAGTGTCTTTGGTAAAAATGCCTTAACAGGACGATTCCCTCCATGACAGCATTATGTTACATAACCATCAAAGTATTTTGGACGCTTAACTTTACGTTTTGGCCCTGAAGTTTGATATGGGTTTGTGCCAGCTGAGGGAATATCGGTTAAACATTCAGAGGAGGCACCATCATCAGACAAAGAGATATCGGGACTAGGTGGGTTTTCTGGAACACCGATTAAAACATGTTCTTCAGGCATGTTTTCTGGCAAGGCATTGGTGGCGGGGTAAGGCAAGGGATTGGTTAAGATCGGAGGAACCTGTGCAGGTTCGGGAGGCTGGATTTCTGTGCCTGCGTCCTCGTCCTCGGATTTATAGGCCTTACACTGCATTTGACTAGAAATATTTTCATATTCCTTCGGTACAACGTAGCATTCATCGCGCTTTACCTTATACGAAGCGGCTCGAAGTTGGTTCCCAACGAATTTCTTTATAAAACACCAATCACCATCGACTGATGATACTAAGTAACGGTGACGCGCATGTAGTTTATCCCGGTCAGAAATTAAGTACACCAGATCACCAACAGTAACTTGAGGTGCAGTTCGAAACTTACCACTGGTATGTTTAGACTTTTCGCTGTGTACATGATTTTCTGAGCGAATATGATGCTTCCTAAGCAGAATATCGCGATCAGACATTGGAATTTGTTCATGGGTGTACTGATTTCGTTGAGTCCAAAACTCGCGAGCGGACACGCCTGTATTGCGCATGCGGGTGTTAAGTCTTGCCACAGTCACAGAAAGACCTAAAGGGGTTAATGACCCGCCACCTGGCTCTTGTTTAAGAAGTTCTTCTTCAAGTTCCAAAATAGCTTTCTCAGCACCGGGATTCTTGTTAGTGTTCTTAACTCGACCGATTTCAAGTGATATGTTATGACTTTTAAGGGTATTATCATCACGCAATGCCATGAAACCAGGTGCTGGATCAACCCTTATAACGGCGCAGGGTCCATCAAGTGGGTGTAACTCGACAACTAATTGCAAAAGATTATCACGGAGGGTCGTCTCACGTTTTTCGTTTTCAAGAAAGCAAGCTTTTGTGTAAGAAGTAACAGTCTCACGAAGAACCAGAATAAGTTGCTGATTTCGCTTCAAAACATCTGCAGCAAACGAAATTCCGACTGTCTCCGGTGGATCCTCCGAAGACTGTGTTACTAGTCTGTCCGGAAACTTTAGTAAGGAAGCACATGTGTGACATGAACTGGAAGTTTTATCCACAGCCTTAGCTAAATCTAGAGCATAAAAATGCCTTTTCATAACAAGTGTGAGTTGGTGTTTTGAAGGGTGATTTAACTTGATGTGTAAGGCAGTTACAAGACCGTCTAAGACTGCGCGTGGAACAATTATCAGCTCAGCTGCTGGCAACAAGGGGTCATTTCTTGGAACAACCAACAAACCATCTTTACCGATGGAAACCACTGAGAGATATCTTTTGACATCTTTTACATTAGTCAATTTCTTGGACGGACGTGTGCCTTGTTTTAGGTGAGCGTGAGTACGCCGAAGATCTTGACATTCTGATTGAATATCTAACCAAGCTGATCTAGATGTAAATGGAAACCTAGTCATATTATCAATTATATTCTGCACAGAGGTTGATCTAACTACAGAATCCTCTGTTTGGATAAAGAAGCTGCAGATTTGACACTTAGGGTCGATGCAGTCTGGGGCATTACGACTAGCAAAGTCTGAAGGGATATTTGCGGAACCATTGAGATGGCGAATAGAGACTTGGTACCTGCTTACAACGGACAGAAATGAGGTTACCCGTGGACTGGCAGAGAAGTCACCCCTACAAAGCTTTTCAAAGGCTTGCACACAAGGTTTACTGTCTGTTAATAGGAAAGCATGATACTTTGATTGGATGATATAGGGACTGAAATGCTTTACAGATGCTGCAATGCAAAGTGCTTCCACTTCACACAGAAGCCAATTTATTTGTTGTTTTCTGATCTTTGCACTGAAAAACCCTGCCAATAATAGTTTACCATCTCTAGTGATGTAAAGAGTGGACCCAATACCATGTCTTGTTACTGAGGCGTCTGTAACAATCCAAATCTGGCCGTCTGGTCGGGGTAGAGTTATAGATTTGCGACTTTCGAGGGCAGACTGTGCTTTTTTATACTGAGATAGAAGTTCTTCCTCCCAGTGTACCTTATCTTGGGATTGTAAACCCGCAACCGCATTTTCTAACGGGGACATATATTGAGAACGACCTGGCAAAACTCTCCCAAGGACTTTGTACGCACCTATAAATGATCGTAACCCTCTGACATTATCAGGTGTAGGAGATTTTGATAGGACCGCTACACGATGGTGGCTAGCAGATAATGACCCTTGAGACCAAATCCAACCTAGTATTGTCGTTGACTTGGGACAAATCACTGTTTTTGATGGTGACAACCTTAGGGAGCATTTTTGGAGCACGTGCAAAACGCGTCGCCAGTTAGAAAACAGCTCTTGAAGGGTATTCCCCCAACAATACAGATCGTCAGCTTACTTGGCTACAATGCTGTCTTGGATGCAATCACCAAGAACCCGACACATGAGTTCCTCAAGGGCTGTTTCTGATCCCGGCATACCCATAGCGCATCTAGTATAAATTCTGACTCCGCGAAAAGGGGTTGCAACGCCACAATACTTCATCGAAGGTTTGGAAAGTGGAATTTGGTAAAATGCATTTGCGAGATCAGACTGGATAATGTACTTCCACTGTGCTATATAGCGTAATGTGGAATCAACGTTTGGCATGAAAGAAGATTGAGGCTTACTGTACCTACCAACATCAGCAAAGGCCGTCACCAAACGAAATCCGCCATTGGGCTTTTTGACCAGAAATGAAGGGTTTAGGTATTCAGCAGTCACACCTTTTCCTTCAGGGGTACAAAAGACACCTAGCTGTTCAAGCTCATCAAATTTTTGTTGTATTTCAAGTAATTTATCGCGATTGTACTGAGGAACTCTGCCTTTCCTTTGAGGAGGCTGGACAGGACCCATGTTAATAGTAGCTTCAAAGCCAAAAACACCATTATATCCCGGAAGTTGTGAGCTAAATATATCGTCAAACTCTCTGTCAAAGTTTTGGTACCTTGAACGGTATGCGTCGGTTAACATGTTATCAGGATCTACCTTAACTACTTCCGAGTGAAATGTAGGGGATGTTGTATTCTGCTTTAGAACTGGAATATTTTCAGCAGAGTTTGAAGCAGACAGATCTGTAGTAGTCCGTACTTGACAGAAATGTTCATGCTTACGGAGTGGTTGAGGATCGTGTGTGTCATTTACGATTCGAATTTTACCGTCAACTGCTTCTAAAATGGATGGTTTAGGCCAGGAACAGGATGAATTGGCAGAATCTGTGCGTGATTCTATTGCAATGGTACAGTCGGGGTCAAGATCAGAAGGCAGGTCTAGTTCTATATAATTACCAGGCCAAACTACTGTGGAACATGCTTTTGACCCAAGAACAAATGCCTGGGTACGGCGGACACGATTAGCTGATGACGGATCAGATAAGGGTTCGTAATTAATTTTAATAGACTCATCAATGATAATTTGTTGTTTTGCTGGGTGAATAGCTACATCATTTGCTGTCATGAATGGTATTCCTGCAAGTATGTCTACGTCTAACTCATTTACAACGAGGGCTTCCAATTTCAAAGTTTTTGTGCCTCTAGTTAAATTTATGTGAGTTTCACCAACTATGTTAAGAGGAGTCAAGCCATCAGCCTGTAATGCGGTTTTATTACTTTTTTCGATTACTGCACCAATACACTTTGCAACTTGAGTTTTGATCATACTGATTTCAGCACCAGTATCTAATGTTAGTTGAACAGGGTGATAACCAAAGAAAGCCTTAAAATGTGTGACAGTTTTATAGAGACTCTCCTTGAAGCATAAAGAACATGAGAGGTATGATTGTTATCATGTTCATGCATCTCTGTTTCCGGTTCAGAATCAGAATCCATTTCTTGGCAAACAGTCTGGCGAACTTTCAACCTGAAATAACGCTTATCCTCTTCAGGTAAGTATTTGCACTTGCTGAGATAGTGTTGAAATTTTAGCCGACCAGCCTGTTTACATAAAGGACACACAATATGTTTTTCATCAAAACTTGGACGGTAAGCATAGTCATTTTGTTGGTTTTCAATGTAGACTTTTTAAATGCTGTTCGAAGTACTTTGAATTCATTAGTTGAAACAATCTCATCCAGTAAAGAGTCCAAAGCCTGTGAAATCTCAGGTTTGATAGAAGCAAGTGTTTGCGATCTTAGTTCAGTTCCGTATCTCTGTTTGACTAGTCCGGGTAAATCAGAATGAATCAAACGTAAACACGTTAAAACTATAAAGTTTTCTATTGAAGGAGAGAGTTCTTTATCAAAATCAGGCTATTCACCATGGAACCATCAGATTTCAATAGACAATCTTCAATAAAACTCTGTAAACGTTGAAAAAGGTCCTCTGGACGTTCACCTGGTTCAAGTTTAATAGAATTAAAGTCTATGAAATGAGCACCGGTCGATTGGAAGCCATAATGTAATCGAATGGGTTGCCAAATACTTGTGATGGATGTTGAATGTTTGACTATTGTATTCCTGGAGATTACAGGACAGAAATTAGCTACCTGTCCTAGCATTAGTTCAAATTGTGTCACTTTTTGTGCAGCTGTGCGTCTCTGTGCTTCTGGTATATTACCTCCATCATCTGTAAACCCTCTGAGGGGGGTGGTAGCAGATTTCATCAGCCACGTGAACCCATCTACAAGGAAACCAGCGAAGTTTGGATCCAACGAAAGGGTGTACTGGAAATTTTGTCTCCAAGCCTCGAAAGAGGTAATAGTCTATTGTTTAGTCATAGACCATTGCTTAGGTGCTCTAATGCTTGTGACCATGTTTATATTAAATCGCTTCTCGTTGATAATGCATTAAACAACTAGAGTAAAAGTTGGCTTGCCTGACCTAGTTTCTGGTTGATTTTACCTTGCCACTTGACTGAGTGTTAATTTTACTTAAACACACATTTCATCCGTCAGGAAGGCGTAAAGTTCATTACCGCTGCCAGTAGGTAAGGATAAATAAGACAAGAATAACAGTTTATCATTTAACACGAGGAACGTTTCATAAACACATCTAGAAAACGCAGAGAACAAAGCAAGAGAGAGAACTCAGGATAACCTTGCTTATAACTACAACTACAATTAGCAATCTACTATACAGAGTGGCGAAGCAAGTTTGACTTTTTGTCAGTTCAGTGTTTTCCACACACGAAGTTGTCTTGTGCGAGGAGATTTGTATCTCATGCAATGCCTTGTTATAATAGGGATTTGATACTCCATATGAAACCATCATGACACTCACTAAACCTAACACTTATACAAAAACTTTAAAGCAATCTAGTTGTTTGAACTTTCAATATTAAGTACACAAATCTGTTAGCTGATGTGAGCGATACAGGATCATCATGGTCCTATTGTTTTTGTGTTCTCTTGTGTTAAAATGCTAGATTTTTCAGGTCCTGTTTCTCAAAGTTAAATAGACGTTAAGGCAATGATTAACCTGGTACAACCCTCGCTTGGGCCACATTTGAGATGCCAGGTTGTGCAACGGAAGGTCAGTTGGTACTTCTTCGAGGTACTCCGGTTTTCGCCCACTTCTGATTTACGATCGGTTCGAAATTAGTGAAATATTCTTGAAAGGGCTCTAAAACCAAACTAAATAAATGTTTAAACATCTGCAGAATAGGAAACAGAAGTTACTCAGGTAAAGCACAGAACAAAGAACACGGACATCTCAAGCCACCACTGACACGAAGAAACACAGAATAACACAGTAGGACCAAAACACAAAGGCTATTAACATGTAAGAAACTGCAAACACACAACCGCCTTGGGACTGTTAGCAGTGAAACTTCCGGAGTTAATGAATTTTTACCCCCCCCCCCCCCCCACACACACACACACACAATTCCACTGATGTTTAACACAAAATGCCAATCATCAACAATGTGCCATGCCAGCAACACAAATAGTAAAACAACCACTTGACGTCGTTGTCAGCTAACTTATTGGTCAGTGGTGGATAGTACGACAATGATATATACTTAGATTACAATCCACCAAATATTAGGCATAAACATTGCTTTATTTTGATGAAGAAAACCCTTTATTTTGGCAGATTTCTTAAAATGCTCAATAACGGTGGCTTAAAAATTTGATGTCATGCCAGATTAATAATGCCTTACATCTCTGCATTTTTTATATCCCCACTTTGAAACACTTTTTCCAAGTGGGGGTTATATTTCAAAGTGGGGATATACTGGTTTTCATCTGTCCTTCCCTCCGTCAGTCCGTGCATCCTTCCATCCATCCCTCCATAAGTATAATTTTCCGACAAAGATCAACTCTCAAGAACCATAAGAGATACAACCCTCAAACTTGTTTAATTTTGCAATCATGAGGACTTGTATTGCATAAGAGGCAATGGGCATTATTCGCCTATTTGTTCATCTGTAGTTTCATTCTTCTTTCTATCCATAATAAGGCCAGTGTTAAAACTGTTGGTCAAATATTTCTCAGGAACTGTGAAAGCTAGAAGCCTCAAACTATGCAATGATGATGGCTTGTATTGTGTAAGAGACAATGTTCTCTCATTCTTCTTCTCTTCATATAGGTCAATGTTAAATTTTTCATCAAAGATTTCGTAGGAACTATAAGAGCTACAACCCTCAAACTTGGTTTGGAATGAGATAATAAGGACTTATGTTGTGTAAGAGACAAATGGCGTCCTTTGGCTTATTTGATCATTTGTTCTTTCATTATCCTTTCTCTCCATATAGGCCAGTGTTAGATTTCTCAGAAACAACAAAAGCCAGAAACGTCAAACTAGGTATGCATAGCAATAATGACGACATATTTCCGGATAACTCCTCCTACAGTTTACATCCGATCAAGCTGAAACTTGCTACATAGTTAGACCATGGTGTGAGGCAGTGCATATTATTTCGAGGTTACGGTCCACCAAATAATAATGGAGTAATGCCCCTTGGAAATTTGTTTTGTAAACTTTTCGTTTCCGGATAACCCCTCCTACAGTTTACATCCGATCAAGCTGAAACTTCATACATAGTTAGACCCTGATGTGGGGCAGCGCATATTGTTTCGAGGTTACAGTCCACCAAGTAAAAATAGAGTTATGCCCCTTTAAAATATTTGGTAAACTTTGCATTTCTGGATAACTCCTACTACAGTTTACATCGGATCCAGCTGAAGCTTCATACATAGTTAGATAATGATGAGGGGCACGGCATATTGCTTCGAGGTTACGGTCCATCAAAAAGCAAAAGAGTTATGCCCTTTTGAAATATTTTGTAAACTTTTCGTTTCTGAATAACTCATTTGATCCAGCTGAAACTTCAGTTAGACCATGATATGGGGCGGCGCATATTGTTTCGAGGTTACAGTCCACCCAATAATAATAGAGTTATGCCCCTTTATTTTTAGCTCACCTTACCGAAGGTCATGGTGAGCTTTTGTGACTGTGAGATGTCCGGCGTCGTCGTTCGTCGTCCGTCGTCAGTCGTCCTTCGTGCGTAAACTTTTTCTTGTTAACACTAGAGGCCACAACACTCTAGAGGCCACAGTTTTGATCCAACCATCATCAAACTTGGTCAGAATGATCATCATGACAATATGTCGGTCAAGTTCGAATATAGGTCGTGTCCGGTTAAAAAGTAGGTCACTAGGTCAATTAAAAGGAAAACCTTGTTAACACTCTAGAGGCCACAATTTTGGTCCAATCATCCTCAAACTTGCTCAGGATGATCATCTTGATAATATCTTGGTCAAGTTCGAATATGGGTCATGTTGGGTCAAAAGGTAGGTCAGTAGGTCAAACCACAGAAAACCCTCATTAGCACTCTAGAGGCCCCAGTTTTGGTCCAATCATCATCAAACTTGGTTAGAATGATCATCATGAAAATATGTCGGTCAAGTTCGAATATGGGTCGTGTCGGGTCAAAAAGTAGGTCACCAGGTCAAATAAAAGGAAAACCTTGTTAACACTCTAGAGGCCACAATTTTGGTCCAATCATCTTCAAACTTGCTCAGGATTATCGTATTGATAATATCTTGGTCAAGTTCGAATATGGGTCATGTCGTGTCAAAAAGTAGGTCAAACCACAGAAAACCCTCGTTAGCACTCTAGAGGCCCCAGTTTTGGTCCAATCATCTTCAAACTTGCTCAGAATGATCATCCTGACAATATCTCGGTAAAGTTCGGATAGGGGTCATGTCGGGTCAAAAAGTAGGTCAGTAGGTCAAATCATAGAAAAACCTTGTTAACACCCTAGAGGCCACAGTTTTGGTCCAATCTTTCTCAAACTTAGTCAGAATGTTCATCCTGACAATATCTCGGTCAAGTTTGAATATGGGTCATTTCAGGTCAAAAATTAGGTCAGTAGGTCAGACCATAGAAAAACCTTGTTAACACTCTAGAGGCCACAGTTTTGGTCCAGTCATCCTCAAGCTTGCTCAGAATGACAATGATCATCCTGACAATATCTGGATCAAGTTCGAATATGGGTCATTTCGGGTCAAATTGTAGGTCAGTAGGTCAAACCACATAAAAACCTTGTTAGCACTCTAGAGGCCACAGTTTTGGTCCAATCATCCTCAAACTTGCTCAGAATGATCATCCTGACAATATCTTCTCGGCCAAGTTCGATTATGGGTCATGTCGGCCAAAAAATAGGTCAGTAGGTCAAATCATATAAAAACCTTGTTAACACTCTAGAGGCCACAGTTTTGGTCCAATCATCCTCAAACTTGCTCAAAATGATCATCCTGACAATATCTCGGTTAAGTTCGAATAAGTGTCATGCCGGGTCAAAAAGTAGGCCAGTAGGTCAAATCATAGAAAAACCTTGTTAACACTCTAGAGGCAACAGTTTTGGTCAAATCATCATCAAACTTTTAAATGGGTGGGTAGATGTTCATGTCGCGCTAAAAATAATCAAGGATTGTTATATCGATATTAAAATCAAGGATAGTGAAAAGGATTGAGGAAACGTAGTGATTGCACCTTTTATAAATTATATAACTGCTTGGTTTCTTTTGTTATTGACGTTTATCATCAATGGTCATTAGTTTTCATGGATATATGGCTAAAGTAAAGGTGTACCTGGGTCATGCTCAAAATACTGAGAAGTATACTGCTCAAAAAATGAAAGGCGACATGTAGTGTTGATGGTTGACGTGACTGGATTATAACACTCTCTGACATTCAGACATTCTCTGTGACATTCTCTGTGATTTTTTGTGACTCCTGGTCAGTGAAAAAAGGAAGCGGACAAGGAAACTGCAAATGAAGACATAAGTAAGAAAAAGGTACGCAGCGAGACAAGTGTCAGTGATGCTGATGCAAGCATTTTAAATGACAGTGAGAGCGGCAAAAACATTGAGATTAAAACATCTATTGCCAGTAAAGATTAAGGTATAGATGAAGGCGAAGAAAGTACCAAAACATCAAGAAGTAAATCTAAGGGTAAAGTGCAGCAGCAGAGAAAGAAAATCAAAAAGGCTACATGTGAAAAAGAATCTGACAAAAAATGGGAGGATTTAACTTTCCAAGAAACAGTGCAGTTGCAGCTGAAAGACATAAGTGAAAATCTTGTCAGTAAGGAAGAAATAGAATTGATATTCTCTAATCTGTTTGACGCTCAATTAGATCAAATTACTCACCAAATAAAGGAACAAGTGATGAAGTCAGTAGGCCATCAGATAGAAGTATTAGAAGGGGATTTGCATGATATTAAAGTGCAAAAGGATAAATTAAATCAAGAGAACAGTGCATTAAGCTCTCAAGTAAAGACTCTCGAAGATGAGTTGAAGGCAAAAGCAACGGAGATAAGAAATGTGAAGGAAGAAAACGTCAAACTACAAACAGCGATAGAAGACACTGATAGGGTTTTCTATGGACGGGCAAATGATCTCGAACAATACAGTCGCCGTAATAATATCAGAGTGTGGGGCATACCAGAAGAAAGAGAGAAAGAAGATGCTGAAACTACAACTGAAGTTGTAATCAGAGAATTAAATAAGAAAATGGGGATAAATCTACAGACCAATGATATAGACATCGCTCATAGGATAGGCAGAATGAATAAAGATAAGAAGTCAGGAAGATGTATTATAGTTAAGTTTATCTCTAGGATGTCAAAGATAAAATGCTTAAAAGGCAGAAAAGAGAAACTTAAAGGCAGTAATATATACATACAAGAAGATCTGACAAATATGAACTACTCAGTTCTTATGGCCACGAAAGGGAATATGATGAAGTAGATTCATCTTGGTCTATAGCTGGAACAATATATGTCAAATGGAAATGCAGTAGTGCAATTAAAAAACTTGAATACGCAGACTACGCTCAGTGGCTAGATATTCTCCATTGAAATGATAAATGAAGAAAAAGAAAAAAATAATGAAGATAAATATTAAAATGAGGTACAAAAAGCCATATATGTAAAAATAATTAAACCAAATAACGGTATTGCGATCTATTGTGCATCAAATGTTCCAAAAGCAATAATACTGCTAGGCCCAAAGTTCTGTGGGCCATAGGACTCTGCATCACGAAAGTGCGCTTATGTATTATTTTGGTTCCCTTAGACCACACTTACGTAGGATAGAGTCAACATTCTGCCCATCTTGCTGGAAATGTCAAATTATATACGTGCAATCAATGTGGATCCAGATCAGACGGCTACTGAAGAAGAATCAATCTGATCGGGACCCACATTGCTTGCCATTAGGTCGGTGGAATTGAATAACTCACACATTATATTCAAGCTGTATGATCGACTGAAAAGGGTGTCAGTACCTTGATTATTTACAAAAAAAACAAACAAAAGACATTGCCTCTAAAATTTGATAAGGTATCGATCTTCACTCTCTCTCTTTCTCTCGTGACATGAGAGAGCTTAATGTCTTTCGTGAGGTATACAATGTGTTTTTAAACCACTCATGCAGGAATATGAATACACATCTTTTACCGTATAATAATAAGTATTGGCCACGTAAGAGAACTTGCTGAGGTTTTTTCAATAATTTGTACATATGTATCGGCAAAAAGGGTGCCTTTCATCTCGAGAACGCTCCTATGCAATATTGACCCCATTCGAACGCCACTTTTATAAAGTAGAACTGGGGTTCACAGGGGTAAACGATGGTTTTCCTAATTCGGCTCGAGGGCATGGATTGTGGGTACTCGACAGAACCGGCTCGTAGATGCGGTTCTAGATGGTCCCCGCAGTCTGTGTTGCGGGCGGGGATTGGAAGGGTATCCCAATTTTTAATCTTCAATTTTTTTTCCATTCTTGTCAAAAAAAAATGACAACGTACTTGAATAGGTGTGTTATCGTGATGTTATAGCACTGATGCCGATGTTTTCCAGTATTTGTACATAACAGCTATATTTCCTTGCGGTTCATGTGTATATAGGGGTTTTATATGCATCGCGAAATCATACCAGTATAATTTTGACCCCCCTTGAACCTCACTTTTTGAACGGGACTGACCGGAATCATAGGTTGTAGGAACCAGGTAGAAGCGCCTCATGAAGGCGGTTCTGACGGGTACCCACAATCTGTCTTTAGTGCAAAAATAACAAAAGAAAATCTTAATTTTTCACCTGAAATTGCTCAGTTTTAGACCAAACGATTTCCATTGTATTTGAGATGGGCGTGCTTTCGTTATATGTTCTTATTGACATTATATATTGAATTAGATCTTCCATCTTCTGTATAACGCAATTTTCATTTGAAACTTATATGAAATAAGAAAATTTGGAATCTATTGGCTTGTTCGGGGGTGCACAGTGTATACGCGCACACGTGTGTGTTATCACAATAACCCTATGCGAACATGTCTTTCATTGTATTTTTCTCTTCCGCCTTCCTTTCACGATTCTTACATTTCGGTTTCGGTAAGAGTGGTGACAACGGAACGGAAGTGAGAACGAAGAAAAATGTGCTTTAACTCGTTCCTTTTCCACTTTCTCTCCTGTATTTCATTTCGGCAGGAGAGGGGTGGTTGGTAGTGTGTGTGGTGGGCATGGGTTGTAATGGTAACATTATCTTTGCTTTAGCGCGTCTGGGCAGCGCCACTGTAATTGAGTTGAGTTTTTTTATTATTATTATTATTATTATTGAATAGAGCATATATACATACGGTCGGGTTTCATTTATTCTAATACCTTCATATCAGGGCCTGAAATTTTATTCCGGTTTGAATTACACAGGGTCTACGGCCCAGGCCATGCACCATGATAGTGTATATTTGAGTGTACTCATTTGCATTGTCTCACGGGAACGATCCAAATGGATGCACAGAACATACCTTTTAAAAAGAAAATAAACAATCTATACATTAATTAACATAAACATCTAGGTATCTGATGTTAGGGGGGGAAATTTAGATTGTTGCTATGCCCCGGCTTGTAGTCATATGCTTGTATTGTTCGAATTTGTTTTTTGTCCGGAGTACACGGTAATTCATTGCGTGAGCACGCTTATATAATCCTGACCTCCGTGAACCTCGCTGTTATTTGGTGAGACTGGGGGTTACGCGTCTTTACCTTATTTTTCTTGTATCTGCTCTGTTCTGTTCTGTTCTGGAGTGCGAGTTGTGGTTGTCGTATTCGAACCGCCTCACCAGAATCGTCTCGATGAAGTGGTTCTGGTCCGTATCCGCGGTCTGCGTCTTGGACGGAGATAGGGGGAATTATTTCTCATCTTTAAAACATCATTTTCTTTTTTTTATTTTTTTTTTGGACACATCATTTATTATGTATTTGTATAGGCATGTTCTCGTGATGTTTTGCCCTTTATTTAATAACAGAATAGATCCCCGTAAGTTTTTTTTTCTGCTTCATTATGGCAATGTAGCTTTGCATTCCTAAGTCCACATGATTATCACTGATACTTGTAGACTTATATAGCTGTTGTAAATGTAATGAAAACGAGAAATTATCAGTAAAGCGCGTTCATGTGCTAAGATTCAGACGACAGTCTAGACCCCGATCAGACGCTACAGAAAGTGATGTCTGACAGGGACCCACACTGTTAGCAGCATATATGACTGGGACCATTCGTATTTTTTTTTTTCGACACAAATAATTTATGTGTTGTCGATGTTATTTTAGTTAAAAGTGGCGGTGAAGTTTTAAAAAAAATAAATAATAAAAAAAATAATTTTTCGCGGCGTCTGATCGGGGTCCTCACTGTTAGCTTTAAACAAAAGACATGGAGAACTATTCGTTCTAGAGTGTCTCCCTTTTTTTAGCTCGCCTTACGAAAGTAAGGGGGAGCTATTGCCATACCCCCGGGCGTCCGTCGTCGGCGTCAGCGTCGGCGTCAGCGTCGGCGTCCGCATTTGGTTAAAGTTTACCTGCAAGCTCTTATATGTGATGTTTTACAAGTTTATTTTGAATATCTAATTAACAATTGGTATAAAAACAATGTTTAACATTATCATTGTACTTCATTTTACAGTTTTTTTGGCTTAAATTGGTCTTTTTGAGAAGTTAATATTTTCCTCTGTATTACCTCCCTTACTTTCCTGTGTTAAAGTTTACCTGCAAGCTGCGTGAGTTCGAATCCCGGGGGAGGCATGTATTTTTTTTTTTCTTTTCTTTTTCTTTTTTTTTCTTTTTAAAAACATAGCGGGTCTGGGGGTCAAGGTCGCTGTGGCTATTTTTAGACAAACATTGTCATCGCTCTAGCGCCTTCATTTATTGATGGATTTTAATATAACTTGGGTATATTGATATCTCGAGTGACTTTGACTTTCAGGATCCTGGGCTTAAGGTCAAGGTCACTACTTTCAGGGTCACTGGGTCAAGGTCACTGTGGCTATTTTTAGAAAAACATTGTCATCGCTCTTGCACCTTAATTTATTGATAGATTTTAATATAACTTCACACAAATGTTGGGTATGATGATATCTCTAGCAAGTGTAACTTTCAGGGTTTGGGGCTGAAGGTCATGGTCACTGTGGCTATTTTTTCTAAAAAACTTTGTGATCTCTCTAGTGCGTATATTTATGGATGGATTTTAATATAACTTTACACATACGTTGGGTTTGATGATATCTCGAGCTGGTTCGACTTTCAGGGTCTGGGGCAGATGGTCAAGGTCACTGTGGCTATTTTTAGAAAATCTTTTTCATCGCTCTTGCGCCTTTATTTATGGATGGATTTTAATATAATTTCATGCAAATATTGGATATGATGTTATCTCGAGTGACTTTGACTTTCAGGTTCCGGGGCTGAAGGTCAAGGTCACTGTAGCTATTTTTAGAAAAACTTTAAGATCGCTCTAGTGCCTACATTTATGAATGGATTTTAATATAACTTCACACAAATGTTGGGTATGATGATATCTCGAGCGAGTTTGACTTTCAGGGTCTGGGGCTGAAGGTCAAGGTCACTGTGGCTATTTTTAGAAAAACTTTGTCATCGCTCTTGCACCTTCATTTATTGATGGATTTTAATATAACTTGACACAAATGTTTGGTATGATGATATCTTGAGTGAGTTTGACTTTCCGGGTCAGGGGCTGAAGGTCAAGGTCACTGTGGCTATTTTTTAGAAAAACTGGATCATTGCTCTAGTGTCCACATTTATTGATGGATTTTAAGATAGCTTCATACAAATGTTGGGTATGATAACATCTCGAGTCGGTTCAACTTTCAGGGCCTGGGGCTCAAAGTCAAGGTCACTGTGGCAATTTTTAGAAAAAACTTTATCACTCTTAAGTACCTACATTTATTGATGGATATAATGTAATTTTACGCAAATGCTAGGCTAGGCTTTTTTTAATTTGTCATGCACGAGGGATTTTGTATTGGCTGTGATGCCTTGTTATTACTTGGAAGTTTGTAGATTTCTTTTTTTTTTTATTAAATATAGATTTCTTTTTCATGTTTTTATTTTACAGTGGAAAGGCTTGAAAACAGGATGATTAGGGGTACTTTTTGGTTCTCTTTCATTTGCTGCTGTCTGTTGGGCCTTTTTACAGAAGAAAAAATTTGGATAACTTGCCCTCACGCATCTTAGGCCCCCAAAGGCGAGCTATGTTGTCTTCTTACAACTCTTGTCAGGTTTTGAGGCTGTCGACCTACGAGTGCAGTCTAGTAACATAGGTTTTATTTTTTTCGGAATTAGAATCAGGTACGGATGACACTGCTCCTTGAGGCAGTATTTATCTTAAAATCCAAAGCTCTTATTTTTTCAGATGAAAATCTATGTTTAGCTCATCAGGGGGTCGACAATTCTCGTTATAACTGCCTCTTTGAGGTAGTTATAACGGGAGCCATCGACCCAAGTCTTTGGGTAGGAATAAAGAGGTTGTCTAGCCCACCCCCCCCCCCCACCCAAATATATTGCAGTATAAGGTGGGGATGCAGGGTGAGGTGTCCATTACACACCACTGTTTACGTTTTTGAAGACCTGTGTTGATCGATTGATTTTGGCGGCGAAAATCCTGCCACTGACAAGTCTTGTATCAATTTGTACATGTATATGAGAACACACAGGCGGTTATGTTACGTGGTTCGGATAATATGACGAACATCTAAGTATATGGTAAGCGGATAAATAAATGTTCAAATGAGACTTGCAGTAGACTTCAATGGCTTGAACAGCATGACTGAGTCATTTTCATGTGCATTGCAAAAGCATATCTATATAGTTTGAACCCCCTCGAACCCAACTTTTATATATTAAAACTGGGGTTTAAGGGGATGTACATTATTTTTCTTATTTCTGCCCGGAGGCGGGGATTGTGGGTACCCGATAGAACAAGCTCATAGAGACGGATCTATCGGGTCCCCATATTCTGTGTCTCGGGCGGGAATGGGAGGAATATCACAATTTTCCATCTTAAAATTTGTTGTTGTTTTTTTTTGGCCGAAAAATTGACGAAGTATTTGCATAGGAATGTTTTTTCATAATGCGGGAGTCCCCGAGTTCCCTAGCGTGGTCCCTGATTACAGGATAAGACTTAGGTGTATGTTGTGTTTATTCGTTGTAGATACCTTAATGAAATGACTATAGTGACTATACGCCACTCATACCTTTTTTTGTAAAAATGTTATAATCTTTTAGATTGCGACGCGATGGGACACTCGGTGACTCGCGCTAACATGTATCTAACAGGTTTAATGGCCACTGGCATGTTCCGGTCATAGAAGCATTGTGTTTTCTCTTTCATTTGCTGTATTATATGTACATATATAACCTGATACAAATGTCTTTTGTTATGACGAAAGCGCGCCTATCCAGGTGCATTGTAAACTTTAAATTGTTGGCACCAAAAAGGGGATAGCAAGGAGAGAAAAACAATTCTGATGAAGTTTTTTTTTTCTCCTATCCTTTTGTTCATGTTTCTGCTCTCGAAATATGGATTGGGAGAGTTCGCTGAAATCGCCATGTTAGCATGGCGGTTATGGCGGGCACTCCATCTTTGAGGGTTATTTTTTGCGAAAATGGAAAAGGAAGTGTGAGATCCTATAGACTCCTTTTTTGTTGTTGTTGGTGAGGGTTTTTTTTTGCCCTGCTAAGTCGGGGTTTGTGGGAATATAGTGGTATGAGCATGTTTTTTCGTGATGGCTGTTCGAAGAGTTTTATACTCCTGTCACTAAGTAAGGTGATGATACGAGTTAAAGGTAATACCCAGCAGAGTACATGTTATCTCTTTCTCTTTTTATTCCTCTCTCTATTGGCAAGTATCCATGATAAGTCGATAAATAACTCTGATCATGAATCTATCCGTTTGTTCCTATAACGTCAGAGGTCTAGGTCAAAAACTAAAAGAACAACAATTTTCAAGTTTTTAGAGAAAAAACAAATTAACGTCTGTTTCTTGCAAGAAACACATTCGAAACCAGAAGTCGAAAGTCAGTGGACAAAAGAATGTAGCAAATATGACATTCATTTTAGTGGAAGAAGTAGTTCTAGCGGTGGTATTGGCATCTTGTTAGATAAATCCCTACAATTTACTATGGTTTACCACAAAGAAATAATCCCGGGTAAAATCCAGACACTGAAACTTAATGTAAACGACCATGATATAGTATTTATAAATTTGTATGGCCCAAACAATGATGACCCAAGTTTTTTCGATACTTTGTTTGAGTTTTTAGGCCAGAATGAAGATGAAGAGTTTATAATTGGTGGAGATTTCAATACTGTTTTAGACCCTCTTATGGATAAATTTGGGGGGACCGTAGGAATACATAAAAAAATGTCGTAAAAAGATACATTCAATTACTGACAGTTTTGAGCTCGCGGACATATGGCGAACTAAAAATCCTAACTCGAGAAAATATACATGGCATTCGTCTAGTAACCCTATCATTTTTTCGAGGCTTGACTACTTTCTAGTATCATGTACCTTTCTCAACCAAATAGGCAATTGTAAAATTCTACCAGGATTTGTCAGACCATTCATTAGTACAGTTTGACATACAATTTAATCCTTTTGAACGTGGAAAGGGATACTTTAAATTGAATAATAGCTTTATTCTCCAACCAGAGTATCAGGAAGTAATACGTAAAGCCATAAATGATACAGTAGAACTAAACATACAAGCAAACCCAAACACCTTGTGGGAAATTATTAAGGGAACAATTCGAAATGAATCAATAAAATATGCTGCTTACCAAAAAAAGAAAAGAATAAAAAGGAAAAACAATTAGTAGAAAGTATAAATGCTTTAAGAAATGATTTAACAAATGATATTGATAATAAAGAGAATTGGCTAGATTAAAAGAAAAAGAACATGAATTAGAAACTTTATATGAATCGGAAATTAAAGTCTATATTATTAGATTAAAAGCAGAGTACATTGAGGGGGTAGAAAAAATACGAAGTATTTTGCAAATTTAGAGAAAAAGAGGTCGCTTGCTAAAACAGTACATCAATTAAACAAAAACGGACATACATTAACTGATCATTCAGAAATAATGGCAGAATTAAGGGTATACTATGAGAAAATGTACTCAGACGAAGACATTGATATAAACAAATTTAATAAATTAAAGGATAACATAACAAGTAAATTGAATGTTGAAAAAAATTTAAGTATTGAAGGACATCTAACAGAATATGAATGCTTATGTGCACTTAAGGAAATGAAAAATAATAAGCGTCCCGGTTCTGACGGTCTAACAACAGAGTTTTATAAATTGTTTTGGAACGATATTAAGCTATATATTGTCAATTCTTTAAATCATTCTTTCGATCATGGTAGTTTAACGGCCTTACAAAAACAGGGAATTATATCTTTATAACCGAAAAAAGATAAAGACCTTCACAGTTTAAACAATTGGCGTCCATTAACATTGCTTAATACAGATTATAAAATCGCAACAAAAGCCATTGCAAACAGAATAAAGAAATTTTTATCGAAAATTATTGATAGTTCACAAACAGGATTTATAAAAGGAAGATATATTGGTGAGAATTTAAGACTTATCCAGGAAACCATTGAGAAATGGGAAAATGTAAACGTCCCCGGGTTATTATTTTTTTGCAGATTTTGAAAAAGCTTTTGACATTGTAAGCTATACATTTATCATTAATTATACCCCCACAAATGAAATTTGGGGGGGTATATAGGAGTGAGCTTGTCGGTCTGTCGGTCTGTCTGTCTGTCTGTCGGTCGGTCTGTTGACTTGGTTTCCAGACGATAACTCAAAAAGCGCTTCACCTATTTTTATAATTTTTGGTACAGTGATGTAACATCATAAAATACAGGTCAAGTTCGATTTCCACTACAATTCGTCAATTTTCGACATAGTTATGGCCCCTTTCAAGTGAAAAAATTGCAAAATGCGCTGATGTACTATCAAGGCAGTTTGCAAAATGCGCTGATGTACTATCAAGGCAGTTTTTGTGGGGGTATTCATCACCTTTAGTGATAGCTCTAGTTGTTTAGAGTGTTTCAATTTTGGCCCAGACATTATAAATTGGGTCAAATGTCTTTACCACCAAGCAAATAGTTGTGTGTTGAATGCGGGGCATATGTCGGATTTTTTTAATGTAAATTGGGATGTAAGACAGGGATGTCCTCTATGACCGTATCTTTTTATTTTATGTATTGAAATTTTATCAGCGACAGTATTAAAGGACCCCGAAATTGCAGGAATAAGGGTTAATGATAAAGAATTTAGAAGTTCACTGTTTGCCGATGATGCGACATTTGCATTAGACGGATCTTTAAAATCATTTCAGAGACTAGTGAACATCTTAGAAGAGTTTCAACAAGTGTCGGGATTGAGGCTAAATATAAATTAGACGGTCATCCTGCGAATAGTTCATTTCGGTATTCAAATATTCAACATCTAAAAGACAAGAAATTCGTATGATCCTCAGAGTCTGCAAAAACTTTAGGAATTGTATTTTCAAATGAAAAATCAAGACTTCTAGAAAATAACTTGATACCAAAACTAAATGATTTCGTTAATTGCTTAAAACGCTGGATTCACAGAAAATTAACATTGATGGGAAAAGTGACAGTAGTAAAAACATTTACAATGCCAAAACTTATATATCCTTTAACTGTTCGCCGATAGAAATCATAAATGCTATTAAATCGGAAATATTTAAATTTATATGGGATTCGAAACCGGATAAAATAAAACGTTATGTCTTTTAAATTTGGATTATTTTATTGAATCTCTGAAAGCGGGATGGATGAGACGTATTTTTGATGAAGAAAATAAAGGTATATGGAAAGAAAACTATTTGGAAAAAATGAATGCCTTTGGTGGAAAATTAATTTTAGAAAGCAATCTTAATGCTCAAGATAGTGACCAAATTTCACGCGGAAACCCATTCCTTTTAGATGTTCTCACATCATGGTGTAAAATAAATTACACGAAAGAAACTAATAATACCTCTAAAGAAATCATATGGAATAATTATCATATTAAAATCGGAAACAAAGTACAATTTTACAGGAGTTGGTATGATAAGGGAATAAAATTAATAGAACATATTTACGACTTTAGAGCAAGAAGTTTTTATACATTTGAACAGGTACAAAACATGTATAATATAACAAATACTGATTTTCTTAAATACCATCATTTAGTTGCTTGTATAAAACAAGAATGGAAAAATATATTGAATTTAGAAGATTATAATAATAATAATAGCTCTAGAACTAAAGCGCTTCAAATCACGACCCAAAAATCGTCAATTAATAAATTCTTATACACCCTGCAGTTTAAGGCTGAAAGTACACCACGCATAAAAGCTGAAGAAAAATGGGCCATAGACTTTCCAGAAAAAGACTTAAATTGGTCTCAGATATATCAAATGAGTTTTTAGTAGTACCATTGATGTTAAATTGAGAACTTTTTAATATAAATGAAATATATCTTATGAAAATAATTCCCAACAACAAATATCTTTTCAAATGCAAACTTTCGTCTTCCGTGCTGTGCGATTTCTGCTCAATGTACGAGGAAAGCAATGCTCACCTCTTCTGGGAATGTTGGTTTGTTCAAAAATTTTGGTCTAACATTCAAAACATTCTAACGTCGAACAATATAAGTTTTCAGTTAAATTATTTTAATATAAGTTTTGGTATTGACTTTAAAGGAAAGTTAAAAAAACTCAATCTTCAATTTCGTCATCTTGCTAGCAAAATATTATATCTTTTCAGCAAAATATAAACAAAGAGTACCAAATATCAACGATTTTTTGCTATTTATGGAAAAAACAAAGGAGTTTGAAAAACATATTGCTTTTTCAAATGACAAGCTGGAAATTCATGACAGAAAATGGCGATTGCTTCGTGTGTAAACAATATCCTTTTTTCTATGAGTTTCTTTTTCTTTTATTTTTTTAATCCAGCAAAATCTGAAACTAAAAATAAATAGAAATGACCACTGACAACCAGAAAGTTAATTTAACAAAAGAAAAACAAATATCATTTTTTTTTTACATTTTTGTTTTTCATCGTAACATCTATCTTCTATCATGGATGCATGCTTGCTCTATGTGTGTGTGTGCGTGTGCGTGGTGCGTGGTTCGTTATCTTTTCTATCTCGCTTTCTCCTTATCTTTGTTTCTACTATTAAGCCTGCCAGTCCGAAATTACCGTAGATGCTATTATGTCATTTCTCATTTGCAGTATGCCTACGGTCGGTGATTGATATCTGAAAAGTAAAAGCATTGTTCATTGCCTGTTTTTTTTTTTTTTTGTTTTTTGTTTTTTAAACGGCTTAGATTTTAAGGGAAAAATACATGGTTCAGGACTATTTTTCACTACACGATTCTGTAATTGTAACTTATACTTGTTGTATCCATGTATACATTTTGTTGGCTTGCAGCGACGGCTGCAAGCCATTTAGATTGGAAAAGTGGTTCCGGTTTTAGACTTTTCTTTCTATGTTATTTTGGATCCTCAGGTGTTTTTTTTTTTTTAAACAAAAATCAGAGATACAGTCAGCTTTTTCCGGTGTTCTGGTTCCCTCACCCTATAGCTCAATAGCTTTCGCATAATTTTAATAGAATACAGGGTACCAGTTTAGTGAGAGATGGTCTAGTGACAGAGCTATCGTTTCTGTGCGAAAGTTTAACTAAACACCGAGGCGAATTTATCCACTAGGCCACGGTCTACTGTGCACTACCGTCAATACAGTTTACCTGACCACATTCGTAAATCATCTGTGTAGCAGTCTAAAATTCACTCGAAGGTCAAAACTCGATGGGTTTTATGCCCCTGCCTGTTTGGAGAATAGCGGAAGGGCATTAAATTTTACCCCTGTCCGTCCGTTCGTTTGTCCGTCCGTCCGTCCCGACATCGTGTCCGGGCCATAACTCCTAAACCGTATGGAATATATTCATGACACTTCACAGGTGCATCCATCACACCGAGATGATGTGTCATGAACAAGGAAGACAACTCTCGCATTTTTGGTTTTTGGATTATCTGCCCTTGACTTAGTACCATATAGTAAACCGTGTCCGGGCGATAACTCCTAAACCGTACGGAATATATTCATGAAACTTCACAGGTGCATTCATCACACTGAGGCGATGTGTCATGAATAAGGAAGACAACTCTTGCATTTTTGGTTTTTGAATTATCTGCCCTTGACTTAGTACCATATAGTAAACCGTGTCCGGGCCATAACTCCTAAACCGTACGGAATATATTCATGAAACTTCACAGGTGCATGCATCACACTGAGACGATGTGTCATGAACAAGGATGTCAACTCTTGCAATTTTGGTTTTTGGATTATCTGCCCTTGACTTAGTACCATATAGTAAACCGTGTCCGGGCCATAACTCCTAAACCGTATGGAATATATTCATGAAACTTCACAGGTGCATTCATCACACTGAGACGATGTGTCATGAACAAGGAAGACAACTCTTTGCATTTTATGTTTTTGGATTATCTGCCCTTGTCTTAGTACCATATAGTAAACCGTGTCCGGGCCATAACTCCTAAACCGTATGGAATATATTCATGAAACTTCACAGGTACATTCATCACACTGAGACGATGTGTCATGAACACGGAAGACAACACTTGCATTTTTGGCTTTTGGATTATCTGCCCTTGACTTAGTACCATATAGTAAACCGCGTCCCGGCCATTACTCCTAAACCGTATAGAATATATTCATGAAACTTCACAGGTGCATTCATCACACTGAGACGATGTGTCATGAACAAGGAAGACAACTCTTGCATTTTTGGTTTTTGGATTATCTGCCCTTGGCATAGTACCATATAGTAAACCGTGTCGGGACCATAACTCCTAAACCGTATGGAATATATTCATGAAACTTCACAGGTGCATTCATCACACTGAGACGATGTGTCATGAACAAGGAAGACAACTCTTGGATTTTTGGTTTTTGGGTTATCTGCCCTTGATGCATATATTTTATGATTGATTTGAAGTACATTTGTAATATTTTTATGAATGGCATTTGTCGGGGGCATCCGTGTCCTATGGACACTTTTTCTAGTGTTGAAATTTTTATAGGGTAGATTCCTGACGTCAGAAGTGTTAACTAGAGTAGGTCAAGTGAACTGCTGCGTCTTTTTAGCTCACCTGACCGAAGGTCATGGTGAGCTTTTGTGACCGTAAGATGTCCGGCGTCGTCGTGCGTCGTCCGTCGTCCGTCGTCCGTCGTGCGTAAACTTTTTCTTGTGAACAAACTAGAGGCCACAGTTTTGGTCCAATCATCATCAAACTTGCTCAGAATGATCATCATGACAATATCTCGGTCAAGTTCGAATATGGGTCATGTCGGGTGAAAAAGTAGGTCAGTAGGTCAAATCATAGAAAAACCTTGTGAACACTCTAGAGGGCACAGTTTTGGTCCAATCATCATCAAACTCGCTCAGAATAATTATCATGACAATATCTCGGTCAGGTTCGAATATGGATCATGTAGGGTCAAAAAGTAGGTCAGTAGGTCAAACCATAGATAGTCCTTGTGAACACTCTAGAGGGCACAGTTATGGTTCAATTATCATCAAACTTGCTCAGAATGATCATTGTGACAATATCTCGGTCAAGTTTGAATATGGGTCATGTCGGGTCAAAAAGTAGGTCAGTAGGTCAATTCATAGAAAAACCTTGTGAACACTCTAGAGGGCACAGTTATGGTCCAATCATCATCAAACTTGCTCAGAATAATCATCCTGACAATATCTCAGTCAAGTTTGAATATGGGTCATGTCGGGTCAAAAAGTAGGTCAGTAGGTCAAATCATAGAAAAACTTGTGAACACACTAGATGCCACAGTTTTGGTCCGATCATCATCAAACTTGCCCAGAATGATCATCTTGACAATATCTCGGTCAAGTTCGAATATGGGTTATGTCGGGTCAAAAAGTAGGTCAGTAAGTCAAACCATATAAAAACCTTGTGAACACACAAGAGGCCATAGTTTTGGTCCTATCATCATCAAACTTGCCAAGAAAGATCATCTTAACAATATCTCAGTCAAGTTCGAATATGGGTCATGTTGGGTCAAAAAGTAGGTCAGTAGGTCAAATCCTAGAAAAAATTAAACACACTAGAGGCCACAGTTTTGGTCCGATCATCATCAAACTTGCTCAGAATGATCATTTGACAATATCTCGGTTAATTTAAAATATGCTTCATATCTGGTCAGAAAGTAGGTCAGTAGGTCAGATCATAGAAAACCCTTGTGAACACACTAGAGGCCCCAGTTTTGGTCAGATCATCATCAAACTTGCTCAGAATGATCATCTTGTTTTATCGTGTCCGATCAATATCTTTCTTATTCCTGGATTGATTTTAGAATAACTTGACAGTAATGTTAATTATCATGAGAGGATGTGTTGTGCGCAAAACCCAGGTTGGTGTTTAAAACTGAGTTATCATGTTCAGAATGATTCTTTGAGCTATGTTCTTTCATTTCCTTGTTCTTTATAGTGTTTTAACATCCACATTTTCCTACTCCTCTGATAGCGCTGCCGGGGCGCTAGTCACTTTCACTGACAGCTCTAGATATATAGAAGGTACTGCCACCAATAAATGAACAAATTTTACGGCGTACTGACAGTCAATTGGTCAGTTTTTATCAAGATTAAGATTCACCTTAAATAGCTTTATACTGTTTATTTCTTTTTAGACTTTCAGATAAAAAATGTTACCATTGGTAACATTGTTTACTTTTGTTGTCTCTTGTTTATAATATTTTTAAACTTTGCTAATAAAAGATGTTAACATTTAATGTCTCTTCCTCCTTCGTCTTATACTCCCTTGTATGTATATTTGTGTCGTCACCTAACAATTACATGTTTACTGGCCACATGACATGAATGTATACTCAGTATGTATGGAAGACCCCCTCCATGGTCCAGTGATTAAGGTCGCTGACTTGTAATCACTGGAGGGTCATGGGTTTGAGCCCCGCTTCCGGCCATGATCGTTTATGTGAGAGCATTTGGTAGTTTGTGTCGGAGGATCGGAGTCTAGTACTGGTACTTTCCAGGAACGATGGTTAGGAAAGTACCCGCCTGTATATGACTGAAAGATTGTTGAACGGGCGTAAAACCTAGCAAAAGAAACAGTATGTATGATGTGTTCTACCACATTATTGTCTCTCACATTTATTTTGTTTTGTTTGTCCATTTCTACTTGCCTAATCGCATATCGTCCGTGCTCCATAAGTCCATTATTCCTCCTGTCTGTCTGTTAACAATGACTTCTTCCAACTGCTATTCAGATACTACTGAGCAAATTTCAATAAAGCAGGGTCATCACAATAATCCCTTACTATCATAGTTGGTCAAAAGTGAGAATGTGATCATTGGGTCACATGCCAATGCCTCAGTTACCTTAACATTGAAATATTTTTTCCAATAAATGTCAGGGTAGTGGCACATAGAAAATTGACACCTCATGGGTTTGTCCATTCCAATGTGTAGATAAACCATATATTGCCTTAGAGTACACCGCATCAAAAGTCTATGTTCCATTAACAAGAACAGTGCAACTTGCTTCCTCACCAGTACTTTCATCTACATCATCTCGTACATCCATGTGGCGGCAATATGGCTACATTTACACTAGGAACATTACCCTTAAAACCAGGCAAGCCTTTCCTTTTAAAAGGAACCTTTATTAAGTATTTGTATGAAATGCATGTATTGTGATTTCTGACTGGAAGCCTTAATAAAGAAATAAATTACAAAAAAAAACTTGCTCAGAATGATCATCTCTACAATATCTAGGTCAAATTCGAATATGGGTCATGTGGGGTCAAAAGTAGGTCAAATCATAGAAAAACCTTGTTTACAGTCTAGAGACTGCAATTTTAATCTAATTATCATCAAATTTGCTCAGAATGATCATCTTGACAATATCTAGGTCAAATTCGAATATGGGTCATGTGGGGTCAAAAAGTATTTCATTGTGTTAAATCATAGAAAAACCTTGTTTACACTCTAGATGCCCCAGTTTTAGTCCAATCATCGTCAAACTTGCTCAAAATTGTCCTCTTTTTGTAATACCTTGGTCAGGAGGAGTATTTTATTTGACAGAAAATGCTGTTAGTAAACAGTGCAGACCCTGATCAGATGCCACATTCTGTGACGTCTGATCTGGGCCTATGCTGTTTGCCAGGCTACCCCTTCAGGGTTCTCCCGCCTTTTAGGGGTTTTTATAACTTTAAACAAAAGGGGTTATTATAACTTTTAACAAATATTCTGTATGATAATACAGTATGTCAAGCAATTCAGACTTTCAGGGTGTTTGGATCATGGTGATCACTTGAAAAAACATTGTGATCACTTTACCTACTTTTATTTCATAATTTCCCCACCATAAACATGCTACAGATTAGAAATGATTTAAATCAACCTTCAGGCTGCAGAAATATAAATGCTGTCATAAATGAAGGGGCGGACCTTTCATCTCAATGTCGGGTAAAAGTCCCACAAAATTAGAAGCAACGTCTCCAAAATGACCTAAATAGTATCAGCCTCAAATCAAACAAACAAAATTGGTCAAATCATACTTGAGACTGCATTTTTTGTTCAAGCTTCATGAAACTTGCCAAGAATATTTGCCTTTATAAAATCTTGAATATGTTTGGATATGGGTTATGTGGGATCAAAAACAAGGTGATGAATAGACTCAGGTGAGTGATACAGGACCATCATGGTCCTCTTGTTTTTGTAAACTTTTCGTTTCCGGATAACTCCACCTTCAATTTACATCCCATCAAGCTGAAACTTCTTCCATAGTTAGACCATGAAGTGGGACAGCGCATATTGTTTCGAGGTAATGTGCCTTTGAAATTTTACTAAACTTTTCGTTTCGGGATAACTTCACCTACGGTTTACATCCGATCAAACTGAAACGTCATCCATACTTAGGCCATGATGTGAGGCAGCGCATATTGTTTCGAAGGTATGGTCCACCAAATAATAATACAGTTAAGCCCCTTTGATTTTTTTTTGTAACCTTTTCGTTTCTGGATGACTCCTCCTACACTTGACATCTGATTTAGCTGAAACGCAGATATAATTAGACATGATGTTGGACAGCGCATATTGTTTCGAGGTTATGGTCCACCAAAAATAATAGAGTAATGCCCCTTTGAAAAAATCTATGAACATTTTGTTTCTGGATAACTCCTACATTTTAGATCCGATGATGTTAAAACTTTACATACAGTAAGACCATGATATCGAACAGTGCATATTATTATGAGGGTACGGTCTGCCAAACATAACCAGAGTTATACCCCTTTCACAGATTTTCTAAACATTCCGTTTCTGGATAACTCCGCTTACATTTTACATCTGATGAACCTAATAATAATAATAATAATAATAATATAATAATAATAATAATAATAATCGACCTTATTCATAGAGGGTAACACATTTAGTACTAGTACTAATCTCCCATGTGGCCCTCTTTTCCTGGGAAGGAACCAGGACTAAGAAATGTGGATAAAGTTTCTTGCTCAAGGAAACAACACGTGGTGCTTGCGAGGATCGAACCGGCTACCTCTCGATCTCAAATCCCATGCTTTACCACTGCACCACAGCGCACCACCTGAAACTTTACATATAATAAAACAATGATGTGGAACAGTGCATATTATTTTAAGGTTACAGTCCGCCAAATTTTACCAGAGTTATTCCCCTTTCACTTTTTTTTCTAAACACATTTTGTTTCATGATAATGCCTCCCACATTTTACATCGGATGCAGCTGAAACTTTACGTATATTTAGACTATGATTTAGAGCAGCGCATATTATTTCAAGGTTACTGTCCACCACTTATTGCCAGTGTTATGCCTATATTATTTTGAGGTTATGGTTCACCAAATATTACCGACCATGACAATTTCTTGGAGACATGTAGTTTGAGCCATTGAAGGTTATTAATACTGCCAGGTAAGAATATGTAGAGCACATATTGTTCCTTGGTTATATTCCACAGACTCAAACTTGTACAACAGTCAGTATATATTTGCTTCATCTTACTAATTGCCACGGGCGTATAATTTCCCGCATGCGGAGCTCTTGTTCTTTCATTTTTCTTTCTGTCAATACAGGCCAATATTAAATTTTTCTTCAAAGTTTTCTCAGGAACTACAAAAGCTAGAAGCCCAAAACTAGGTATGCAATGCCGTAATGATCACGTTTTTTGTTTTTGTTTGAATTGAGGTTAAACGTCCCTGCCAACACTATTTAGGTCATTTTTGAAGCGTTGATTTCCAATTTCATGGGATAAAAGAAAGTAATGTGCATGAATTCTCTGCTTTTAACGAAGTTAAGGCTTCAGAAATTTCTAATTTAATGAAACGTCAGGACGAAAATGCGAAAAGTAGACTATATAGCGAAATCCATACACACGATATAGAAATGCAGGAAAGCACCAATGTAAGTTTTCTAGAAGTAGAAGCTATAAAAATAAAACCGCGCATTGGCCAGATATGGGATAGAAAATTTGGGCAAAGAAAAGATGCGTATTGGTATTATGTAAGCGAATCCGAAAGTTATTCCACGTAAACTTCAAAAATTTGAAATTAAATATGAATATGAAAACCAAAGACAATGAAGAGAGAGAGAGGGCGTGGTTCATGACTTCAGGATGGAACAAGAAATGGAAAAACTCAGCGTTGAATCCTGCAACGAAAGTGTACGGAAATTAGATCAGTAAATGGAAGACATTATAAAATCCAAATGTACGAAGCAGCTGAATTAGTGCTCGACATGTGGAAGAAACATGTCAAAAGAAACGTAGAACTTTCACATAAAAGATGGCAAAAGTAATGAGAACTGGCTCAAAAAGATTGAAGCAGAGTTTATTTGTGTTATGGTTTGTCTTTGGGTATTTGTGTCGCTTATATTATTTTATTTTGGATAGCCTATTGGCCATTTTGTGGGAAAGTAACTGTCCTTTTGGCTTTCCGCTGTTGGTCTTTCCATTAGGGTCTGTTGTTTCATGTTTGTGTTTCTTTCCCTTTGGTGACTCTGATGGGAGCTGTGGGTTAATTGTATCAATTCCTGATCATTGCCTCCGTCTCTATTTTTTCACCATACAGTATGCAAATACCAGTCCCTTTTTCAAAGCTGAAAATGGCAACTATAAACAAACGAACAAACGCACCCACAACTTCAACAAAAATCATACGCTGATGTAGTGAGGGAGGCTCCAAAAACACAATGAAGAACAGATGAGAGTATCCATACTCTTCTTACACAACTGATTTCAAAACTTGACAACAACAAATATCAACCCGAACAGTATAGACAACCAAGAAACAGCGGGCGGTAGGTATCAGCAACAGCAGAGGGGCGGGATGAAGAACAGTGATCACAGTTATAAAAGGCCATGGGAAAACAGGTCCAACAATTCTATGAGGTCCAACAATTCTATGAAAGAAAGCGACGGACAGATAGAAGAACCCGTAGATTCTTTTCTACAGGCGGACCACAACTGGAACAGCCGGATATAATTAAAGCAAACATCAGACAAAACATTTACTAAAATATAATCTTTCTAACCGTAAACTTAATGATATAGAAAAAAAGTGTTTTGTTGATGGGTCTCAAATTTACTCCAAAACCTAAAATAGTTCTGAGCTTGATGATGATTTAAATGAATCCTTTCGAAAAATAAGAATGCAGGAGTATTTTGATGGTAAAGAACAAACAGATATTTCATTAGTGAGAAATAAATCAAGTTTTACCCCTCCGTGTGGGCGCAATTTAAACATTGAAACTTACATAACAACAACCAAAACGATATGTGATAATATTTCTAAAAGAAAGAAAAAAATACAACATAATGTTGCTTTGGATCAAAGAAAAGCAATAAAATCTGTGTCAGAAGACAAATCCATAGTAATCAAGGAAGCAGATAAAGGTGGTGGTTTTGTGATAATGAATGTTCAGTTTTACACGAGAAAAATTTTAGAAATGTTAATGAATGAATCATACTATACATCTATTGCAAACAGCAATGAAAAAGAAGTATTTGCAAAATTAAAAGAACTGATAAATCTGAAGAAAGATATAACCACCAAGGAGGCAGAATTTCTGCTTCATTTTGATCAGAAAACAAGTACTTTTTATGCATAACCGAAAATTCACAAAAGCAAACTTTTTACCTAAAAAAATCCCAGAAAGCACATTATTGGTTTCTTTTGTATATATTTCTTATATTCAAATATACCACATGAATTAGGCCTAGAAGCTGTATAATATTGGTTGGAAAAATACTCAGAATTAATTTCAGAATTATTTTCAAAAAATTTAATTCTTGAGGGTTTAAAACTAGTTTTAGAAAACAACATTTTTTCTTCTAGTGGTTTACATTTCAACAAATCAAAAGGCACAGCCATGGGCACCAAAGTAGCACCAACTTATGCAGCATTAGTTTTAGGCTTTTTAGAAGAAACTTAATATGAAAACAATCAAGCAAGAAATGGGTGAACAGTTTGGACAATGCGTCGGAAATCAATGAAAACGATATTTAGACGATTGTTTCATACTTTGGCAAAGGTCATAGAAACATTTAAAATTAATGGAAAATATACTTAACTCTCTTCATAAAGATATCAAATTTAAAATTGAGGTTAACCCCGTACAACTACCCTTCCTGGACATATTAGTCATTGAAAGAGGAACTTCCATTTCAGGAGACATATACTTTATTGTCACTGATTCTAAACAATACCTAAATTTCAAATATTGTCACCCAAAACACACAAAAAAACAATATACCATTTTCCTTAGCTCGAAGAATATGTACCATTGTTTCAGATAAAAATATACTTAGTTACCGTTTAAAAGAACTTGCCACCACTTTAACCAAACGAAACTGTTCTCTTCCAATAATACAATTTGGAAAAAAAAGCCTTAGAAATACCAAGAAAAAATTGCTGAATGTCAAGGAAAAAGTGGAAAAAAAATATCGCCTTTTATCTCGACACACAATCCAAAACATAAAGAAATGTTTGGCATTTTGAAAAGTAACATGAGAATTTTAAACTCTGATAAAACTATGGATAGTATAATAAGCAATACCAAGGTCATAACATGCAAGCGACAGCTTCCAAATTTAAAACGTATGTTAATAAAATCTCAATTCAATGAAACAAATACCATACCATCTGTTACTAACTGCAATGAGCCACGATGCGTTCCAAGGCGGTTCTTCTGTCGCGGTTTATTTTTGTTATTGTTTGTTTTTGGGTGTTTGTGTCGCTTATATTACAGTGTATTTTATTTTGGATAGCATACTGGCCATTTTGTTGGAAAGTAACTGTCCTTTTGGCTTTCCGCTATTGATGTTTCCATTAGGTCTGTTGTTTCATGTTTGTGTCTCTTTCCCTTTGGTGTCTCTGATTGAAGCTGTGGGTTGATTGTATCGATTCCTGATCATTGCCCCCACTTCTATTTTGCAGATAACCAGGAGGGGCTTACAGTCTACGTTGAGTTCAAATTTGGGCTGCAAGGGACAAACAACTCTGAGTTGCCTGCCCTTGAGCATAAATGTACGTACAAAATGGTGTCTCCAGCTTTTCTCAGCCGTTTTTGATTGGATCATTTTGTAACTTTTGGTAAAGAGGATAAGCATAAAATCTCGAGCGAGTTCGAAGTTGACTTGAATCTGACTAGTGGTTTTCCAGTTACTTCTCTTTGAGTGTGAAGATTTTCCCACAGACAGCTTTTCTCGACCATTTCAAATCAGATCTTCATCAAACTCGCAGATAATCAGTAGGGGCATACAGTCTATGTTGAGTTTGAATTTGGGCCAGGCAGGTCAAATGACTTCTGAGTTACCTGCCCTTGAGCATAAATATTAGCGGAAAATGGTGTATCCAGCTTTCTGCAACCGTTTTTGATCTGATCTTTTTGTTACTTTTGGTAAACGAGGATAAGCCTAAAATCTCTATTGAGTTTGATTTTGGCTTGGATCTGACCACCGGATTTCCAATTACATCCACTCGAGGGTGAAAAATTTCCCACAGACTTACAATGGGAAAACGATGTCTCCAACTTTGCTTGGCTATTTCTAACCTGACCTTCATCAAACTTCCAGATAACCAGAAGGAGCTTACATTTTATGTTTATTTCGAATTTTGGCCGCATGAGAAAAAGGCTTTCGAATTGCCTGCCTTGAGCATAAATATTAGTGAAAAATACTATCCCCACCTTTTCTCAGCCGTTTCTAATCTGATCGTTTTGAAACTTTCAGTAAACGAGAACAAGTATAAAACCTCAGATGAGTTTGCATTTGGTTTGAATCTGACATTCAGTTCTGCAGTTTCAGCCCTCAGTGCGCGAACAATTTTCCCATAGACTTACAATGGAAACACGACGTTTCCAACTTTTTTCTGCCATTTCTGATCTGATCTTCATCAAACTTGCAGATAACCAGGATGGATATACAGTCTACATAGAGTTCGAATTTCGGCTGCATGAGACAAACAACTTTGGAGTTACCTGCCCTTGTTTATACATCCCTGTCAGCACAGTGTAGGTCATTTTCGAGACGTTGCTTCCAGTTTTGTGGAACTTTTGCCCGACATCGAGATAAAATTATATCTTAAGGCCTTACCATCCGATGAAACCAATAGGTCATTATGCATGGACGGTCCAACTGGCACCACTTTTCCTGGGCAGGCTTAGAACCTGTTTACCAGTACTCGTGTGTGGTCGGTTCTAGCTCTGCATAGAAGCACCATGTAGCCCAGTCTATTTGTTCAAGCCCCGATGAGCATTCTTAAAACATCATTTATGATTTTCTTGTACACAGGTGAGCGATATAGGGCCATTTGGCCCTCTTGTACATTGCCTTTCTATCTGTAAAGGACTGGATTGCTCCCCTGGGATTCTTGTATATCTCTAGTTTCGACTTTCTTGCATATATCTGAAAAGGCGGCCTAAATGTATTACTGAGGTATGCTCTGTGTTTTTGGTGCTTCTCTTCTAGGAGTCCCTGGATGTATTAGTCATTCTCGTCAAGCTAGACTTGATGTTTGCGAGATACTGGTCCTAGGGAATCCATTGCTGTAGAATGAGCGGTGTCTCTGAAGACTGTCCATTTCTCTTCCGTATCATCTGAACAGCGTTACATTGCATCTAGTCTGCTGCAGACAGGGATGAAGGCTTGCTTCTTGCTGCCTTGTTTCAGCTTAGCGACAGCCAGTCTTTTGGGCACGTTCTTGCCTTGTGGTCACCATGTAGGCTGAATGCGCAGGTTGCGTTAGCTGGCAATAAGCCTGTGATCTGTCCAGCAGCCTGCACCACACTTAGTCTTTGTCACATTGACATCCTGTTTGTCAATCCCTCTAACTATGACATAATCACTGAGATGCCAGTGTTTGGAGCGAGGATACATCCTTGATGTCTTGTTGCGGGTTGGCAGACAGGAGAATGTGTAAGTGATCAGCAGTTCATGCTCTGCACACTTCCTCAAACGGAGGAGGCCATTGCTATTGCACTTTCCTTCAGTCCAAAGCATTCCTTCCCAGGTTTGGTGGTCTGTGCCCACTCTAGCATTGAAGTCTCCCAGGAGGATGAGTTTGTCTCCCCAGGGTGTAGAAGAACTCACAGAATCCAGATCATCATAGAACTTGTCTTTGACCTCGTCTGGGTTGGTCATTGTGGGTGCATGGCTATTACAATAGTTGCATGCCTTTTACAAGATAAGGTTAATAGTCTCAGCGTCAACAGGTGGTCATTTGTCCTGAGATCTCACTGACAAGGTGTGATTTGATGGTGAAGCCAACTTCTGCTTGATGCTGCTCTTCTCCAGAAGAAATTGTAGCCAGTACCAACTATTTGCCTTCCTCTGCAAGTCGACAAGGGGAGTCTCTCGCAGAGCTGCAATCTCGAAGTTCTCTACAGACAAGAGCTGTTCTCTGAACCAGCGCTGTCCATCAAGTTGCGCACATTCAATACGTCGATTTTAAACGTATCACATTTATCTTCTTCTTTCTTGTCCGACCGCTAAATGGGATCCCTACCAGTCAAGGGTTTTGAAGCAGGAGCTTGTTTAGGACACCTTTTCTATCCCTTCCCTATGCTAAGGGGGTGAGCAGTGCGATAATAAAAAAGGTCTGCTTAGTCACTTTGTTCGGCTGTACCCCACTGCTTCATGCTTACTGAAAGCGACCATATAGAACCAAGCCGTCTGTGTGCAGGTCCTCAACTACAGCTTCCAGTGTATCCTCACCTGCTGCTTCGACGCTCGCCTATCGCCACAGGGCTTTTTGAGTTGCTTGCATATGTTTTCCAGCTGTGACTGTGTGTATATGCGCTGTGAATTGGATTATAGTGAGGGAGAGGCACGCAGCGTAAACATCGCCCCCCTCGTTCTGACCTAGCTGGATCCAGAGGCACGACAGTGTCGACTCAAGCTCCACAACATGCTGCTGCATCGCGTTTGGGCCCATGAATCAGAGAAATGATTTCTTATGCCCCAGCTTTCATAGCTGGGAAATGTAGGTTTTTGTTTGGAGTTGCCTCCTCCGCGCTGGGTTGCCGACCAGGGCTTGAGGGATCCATCTATCATGGATGTCAAGTTAAAAATAGTTCAGCACACCTAAATATCTGTCAACTCTTTGGCTCTCCAGAAGAATGAATCTGACAAACTTGTCAAGCAAAAACTAATTTAGTCTGATTATGCAGTAATGTATTTGGTGGTGTTTTCTGAAGGAGGGAAAACTGACGTTAGTATTTAAGGCAGGTTACATGCCTGCCATGATGTAAGGCCAATGTGCCTTGGATATCAGGCAAAAGGATATTTTCTGGGTTTACATAAATGTTATACGACAGACTGCATGCATGGTAGTTGACCCAATCACGGTTGATAACTTTGCTTCCCTCTTTAATTGCACGCCGGTGGGTCAGGCCTCAGATTCTTTGACGGTTCCAACGTAAAGGCTTATTGAGAATTAGAGAGATCTAATTCAAGGTAATGTTGGTTGGTGCCAGATGCTCTGTTTCTGGTCGGGCCCATCAGAGTCTAACTGTTGGTTTTCTTTTGCTCCAGCATTTCAGTGGTTTTTTTTGCTGTCGAGTCCTCACCGTTGTCTCACCTCTGTGGTTCTTTGATTATTTGTGTTCACGGATATGTTGCACTGATGAGTTAGGAGGCCTTCATGCGGACTGAACAAATTATTTTTCTAATTCGCGACGGAAGTAAGGGCGAGGATTGTGGCCACGTAAAACCGATTGAAGCCCCCCCCCCAGTGGAATTCGTTTTCACTGACCGTTCCAAGGCGGTTCTTCTGTAGCGGTTTGTTTTTGTTGTGGTTTGTCTTTGGGTGTTTGTGTCGCTTGTGTTATTTTATTTTGGATAGCCTATTGGCCATTTTGTGGGAAAGTGACTGTCCTTTTGGCTTTCTGCTGTTGGTGTTTACATTAGGGTCTGTTGTTTCAGGTTTGTGTGTCTTTCCCTTTGGTGTCTCTTATAGGAGCTGTGGGTTGATTGTATCGATTCCTGATCATTGCCTCCACTTCTATTTAGCTCACCTGATCTGAAGGCTCTCATGGTAAGCTTATAGTATAGGCAGGCATCATCCGTCGTCCGTCCGTCGTCCACACAAGCTGGCCAATCCTGATCAAACATTATGTGCAGCATCACTGGGTTTGGGATTGATTGCATTAGGTTTGGACCAGTTTTGATCAGAAATGTCATTGCCATGGAAACAAACACGTTCTATAGACTTATAATTGAGAAACCAATGTCTCCAACTTGTCTCAGCCATTTCTGATCTGATCTTTATCAAACTTGCAGATAACCAGGAGAGGCATACAGTCTACGTCGAGCTCGAATTTGGGCCTCGCAGGACCAACGACTTTGGAGTTACCTGTCCTTGAGCATAAATATAAGCGAAAAATGGCGTCTCCTCTTTTTCTCAGCTGTTTTCGATTGAATCTTTTTGAAATTTACAATAAAAAAGGGAAGCATAATGCCTCAGATGAGTTCGTCTGACACCAGTTTCGCAGTTATGTTCCCTTGAGCGTGAAAACATTTACCATAGTCTAACAATGGAAAAACGACGTCTCCAACTTTTCTCAGCCATTTCTGATCTTATCTTTATCAAACTTGCAGATAACAAGGAGTGGCATACAGTCTACGTGGACTTCGAATTCGGGCCTCACAGGACATACAGCTTTTGCGTTATTTGCCCTTGATCATAAGTATAAGCGAAAAATGGTGTCTCCACTTTTTCTCAGCTGTTTTCGATCGGATCTTTTTTAATCTTTTAGTAAACAAGGACAAGCATAATACCACAATTTGACTTGAATCTGACAACCTGTGCTAGCTCTCAGGCTTACAATAGAAAAACGATGTCTCCAGCCATTTCTGATCTGATCTTTATCAAACTTGCAGAAAACCAGAAGAGGTAGTCTGTTTCGAGTTCAAATTTGGGCCTCCTTGTACCATGGGCTTTGGGGGTAACCTGCCCTTGAGAACAAATATAAGCGAAAAATAGTATCTCCAGTTTTTCTCAGCTGCTTTCGACGGATCTTTTTAAAACTTTTAGTAAACAAGGACATGCTTAATATCTCAGATGAGTTCGAATTTTGCTTGAATCTGACATTGAGTTTCGCAGTTACGTTTCCTTGAGCGTGAAAAATTTTACCATAGGCATACATTGGAAAAATGACGTCTCCTAGTACTTTTCTCAACCGTTTCTGATCTGATCTTTATCAAACTTGTAGATTACTAGGACAGGCAAACAGTCTACATCGATTTCGAGCCAAAATGGTGTTTCCACTTTTTCTCAGCTGTTTTCGACCGTATCTTTTTGAAACTTTAAGTAAAGATGGACAAGCATTATATCTCAAATGAGTTTGAATTTGGCTTGAATCTGACAACCGGTTTTGCATTCACGTTTCCTTTAGCGTGAAAAAATACCAAAACAACGGCGTCATCAATTTTTCTCAGCCATTTCTTAATTGATCCTTATCAAACTTGCAGATAATCAGGCGAACCATACAGTCTACGTTGAGTTCGAATTCGGGCCTCAAAGGACCAACGAGCTTTGGATTTATCCTCCCCAGAGCATAAATATAAGCGAAAAATTGTGTTTCCACTTTTTCTCGGCTGTTTTCGATTGGATCTTTTGGAAACTTTTAATAAACAGGAACAAGCATTAATATCTCAGATGAGTTCGAATTTGGCTTGAACCTGAGAACCGGTTTCGCAGTTACGTTCCCTTGAGCGTGAGTAATTTTAACATATACTTACAATGGAAAAATGATGTCTCCAGCTTTTTTCAGCCATTTCTGATCTGATCTTTATCAAACTTGCAGATAAACAGAAGAGGCGTACAGTCTGTGTCGAGTTCGGATTTCGGCCTCACAGAACCCAGGGTAATGGTGTTACCTCCCCTTGAGAAATGATATGAACGACAAATGGTGTCTCCACTTTTTCTCAGCTGTTTTCGATCGGATCTTTTTGAAACTTTTAGTAAACAAGGACAAGCATAATACCACAATTTGACTTGAACCTGACAACCTGTGCGAGCGATCGTTGCCCGCTGGGCGACTTATAAGCAGATACCTACTAATCCCTAGATGAATCGCCAACCAAGGCTAGGTTTTCATTAAGGACTTACATTGCCAACCAAGGTTCGGGTTCCACCTACCCAAGTTAGCTTTGTTTAAAGATCTAGCAACTCCTAGATCGTCACCTTTGCGCAGAAAGTCAATAACTCCAATACATTTTATATTGCAGTTATTGACTTTTTGCGCTAAGGTGACGAGATGGGTTGCATCCCGAGGTATAGAGTGTCATCTGCCCGCCTGCAACAGGTTCTACTGGCATGCGGGCAGGTTGTAATAGCATGCCAGAACAAAAAATAGCAAAACAAACACTTTTTGAACGACATCTCCGAGGCCAGTTGCCCTTGTTTCATAAAAATCTAAGAGAAAAGCCCCATATGAAAATGCTAAAATTGTTTCACTCTGTTGATAAGATTTGGTTGGTTTTGAGTTATACAGCTCAGTCCATATTGTTTATGTAAAATCGAGCCGGTCGGTTTTCCTAACCACACTTTTTAGCTCACCTGTCACGTAGTGACGAGGTGAGCTTTTGGGATCACTTTTCGTCCGTCGTGCGTCCGTCCGTCCGTGCGTAAACAATTTCTTCAAACGACATCTCCTCCTAAACCACTGATCGGATTTTGACCAAACTTCACATGAATGATCCATAGGTGGTCCCCTTTCAAAGTTGATCAAATGGTTCCGATCCGTTGCAAATCTAGGTCACAGGAGCCAAAAAATAGATTGTTTTCAACAAAATTTAAAAAAAATCTTCTTCTCTGAAACCACAAGGCCAAGGTCTTTGATATTTGGATGAAGCTTCATCTAGAGGACCCCTATCAAGATTGTTCAAATTATAGTACTGGGACCAAAAATGTCCCAGTCCCGGGGGTTGCCTTTTGGTTTTACATGGGCTTGTATAGGGAAAATCTTTAAAAAATCTTCTTCTCTGAAACCACAAGGCCCAGGTCTTTGACATTTGGTATGAAGCTTCATCTAGTGGACCCCTACCAAGATTGTTAAAATTAAAGTGCTTGGGCCAAAAATGCCCCCCGCCCCGGGGCCCTTTGGTTTTACATGGGCTTATATAGGGAAAATCTTTAAAAATCTTCTTCTCTGAAACTGCAAGGCCAAGGTCTTTGCTCTTTGGTGTGACGCTTTATTTAGTGGACCCCTACCAAGACTATTCAAATTATAGTGCAGGGGCCCAAAATGACCCCGCCCCGGGGCCCTTTGGTTTTACATAGGCTTATATGGGGAAAATCTTTAAAAATCTTCTCCTCTAAAGTAGAAGTAAAACAAAGATCAGGAATTGATACAATTAACTTACTCCACCCATAAAAGACACCAAAGGGAAAGAAATACGAACATTAAGCGACCAGACCATAATGGAAACCTAAACAAAGGAAGGCCATAAGGACAGTTACTTTCCCACAAAATGGCCATATGGCCATCCAAAACCAAAAGACACAAGTGATACACACAACAACATAAATAAATCGCCACAGAAGAGCCGCCTTGGAACGGTCAGTGGAAGATTTCCACTGGGGGGCTTAAATCGATTTTACGTGGCCACAATCCTCGCCCTTACTTCCGTCGCGATTTAGACACATAATTTGTTCAGTCTGCAAGGCAATGCCCAGGTCTTTGATAAGGTCTAAAACCGCAAGGCCCAGGTCTTTGACATTTGGTATGAAGCTTCATCTTGTGGACCTCTACCACGATTGTTCAAATTATAGCACTGGGGCCAAAAATGCCCCCGCTCTCGGGCCCTTTGGTTTTATATAGGGAAAATAAAAAATCTTCTTCTCTGAAACCACAAAGCTTGGGTCTTTGATATTTGGCATGAAGCTTCATTTAGTGAACCTCTAATTATAGCCCTGGGGCCAAAAATGCCCCCACCCCGGGGCCCTTTGGTTTTACAGAGACTTATATAGGGAAGATCTTGAAAAATCTTCTCTAAAACCACAAGGCCTAGGTCTTTGATATTTGGTATGAAGCTTCATCTAGTGGATCTCTACCAAGGTTGTTCAAATTATAGCCCTGAGACCAAAAATGCCCCCGCCTCCACCCATAAAAGACACCAAAGGGAAAGAAATACGAACATTAAGCGACCAGACCATAATGGAAACCTAAACAAAGGAAGGCCATAAGGACAGTTACTTTCCCACAAAATGGCCATATGGCCATCCAAAACCAAAAGACACAAGTGATACACACAACAACATAAATAAATCGCCACAGAAGAGCCGCCTTGGAACGGTCAGTGGAAGATTTCCACTGGGGGGCTTAAATCGATTTTACGTGGCCACAATCCTCGCCCTTACTTCCGTCGCGATTTAGACACATAATTTGTTCAGTCTGCAAGGCAATGCCCAGGTCTTTGATAAGGTCTAAAACCGCAAGGCCCAGGTCTTTGACATTTGGTATGAAGCTTCATCTTGTGGACCTCTACCACGATTGTTCAAATTATAGCACTGGGGCCAAAAATGCCCCCGCTCTCGGGCCCTTTGGTTTTATATAGGGAAAATAAAAAAATCTTCTTCTCTGAAACCACAAAGCTTGGGTCTTTGATATTTGGCATGAAGCTTCATTTAGTGAACCTCTAATTATAGCCCTGGGGCCAAAAATGCCCCCACCCCGGGGCCCTTTGGTTTTACAGAGACTTATATAGGGAAGATCTTGAAAAATCTTCTCTAAAACCACAAGGCCTAGGTCTTTGATATTTGGAATGAAGCTTCATCTAGTGGATCTCTACCAAGGTTGTTCAAATTATAGCCCTGAGACCAAAAATGCCCCCGCCTCGGGGCCCTTTGGTTTTACATAGACTTATATAGGTAAAATCTTTAAAAATCTTGTTCTGTGAAACCACAAGGCCTAGGTCTTTGATATTTGGTGTGAAATTTCATCTAGTGGACCTCTATCAAAATTGTTCAAATATAGCCCAGGGACTAAAAATGCCCCCGCCCCGAGACCCTTTGGTTTTACATAGACTTGTATAGGGAAATATTTAAAAATCTTCTTCTCTGAAACGGCAAGGCCCATGTCTTTTATATTTGGTATTGAACTTCCTCTAGTGGATCTCTACCAAGATTGTTCAAATTATAGCCCTCGGGCCACAGATGCCCCCGCCCCGGAGCCCTTTGGTTTTAAATAGACTTATATAGAGATAATCTTTGAAAATATTCTTCTCTGAAACAGCAAGGCCCATGTCTTTGCTATTTGGTGTGAAGCTTCATCTAGTGGACCTCTATCAAGATTGTTTAAATTATAGCCCTGAGGCCAAAAATGCCCCCCCCCCGCCCCATTTGGGGCCATTTGGTTTTACATAGGCTTATGCAGGGAATATGATCTTTAAAAAAGATCTTCTTCTCTGATATTTGATGTGTAGCTTCATCTAGTGGTCCTTTGCCAAGATTGTTCAAATTTGTTGATATTTGGTTTGAAGCTTCACCTTTTTAGACCTCCCTCAACATTGTGCACATTATAGCCCTGGGGCTCAATAATGGCTCTCCCGGGGGCCCACTTGTTACTCTATGGATCAGATGAGTGATCTAGGGCCATCATGGCACTCTTGTTTTCTGGACAGGCTTATACAATTTTGCCGTGCACCTGCTTTAAGCATTCAGGTGCGATATAGGAATCCGATGTTCCGTCCGTTCGTCAAGCCTTCAACATTTACGACCACCCTAATTTATTTATTTACACCCTAATGTACATGTCCATTTCTTAAGAAGTGTAAAGTGTTAGAGCTACATTAATGATACAAACTTGCATCTAGGGCTGATAATTTTAATGCAAGAGTCCATATTTGACCTTGGCCTACATTTCATAGTTCACTGACTTTGTAAAGCTAGCGTCAAGCATAGCGTTCACCGTAATTAAGAATAGAAGTGAAGGCAATACGAGTAACCCTCAGCTCCCATCAGAGATACCAAAGGGAAAGAAACACAAACACGAAACGACAGACGCTAATGGAAACATTGATAGCGGGAAGCCAAAAAGGACAGTTACTTTCTTACAAAATGGCTATTCAAAACAAAGTAATATAAGCGATACACACACTCAAAGACAAACCATAACAAAAATAAACCGCGACAGAAGAACCGCCTTGGAACGGTCAGCAATACGAATTCCTCTAGGGTGCATAAATCGATTTTACGTGGCCACAATCCTCGCCCTTCTGTCGCGATTTTGACAAATAATTTGTTCAGTCCGCATGAAGGCCTCTTAACTCATCAGTACAACATCTCCGTGAACACAAAAATCAAACAACCAGAGATGAAACAATGGTGAGGATTCGACAGCAAGAAACCACTGAAATGCTTGAGCAAAAGAAGAACAACATTTAGACTCCGATGAGCCCGACCAGAGACAGAGCATCAGGCACCAACCAACATTGCATAAAATTAGATACTCTCTTATTCTCAGTAAGCCTTTTCGCTGGAACCGTCATTGAACCTGAGGCCTGACCCACCGGCGTGCAATTAAAGAGGGAAGCTAGGTTGTCAACCGTGATTGGTTTAACTACCATGCATGCAGTTTGTCGTATAACATGTATGTTGTACCTTACCTATCTTTTTATATCGAAGAACGATTTTACGAAATTGGGTGTTGAAGTCATTACATTTATATATTTTTCTGAATTTATATACTAAGTCACCATAAAATTCGGGTTCCGATAGACCTTGTTAAGTCCAACATTGAATTTTTATGCCCCCGCCATTCGAAGAATGGTTGAAATGGCATATAGCGTTGCCCCTGTCCGTCCGTTCGTCCGCACCAACGAAACGACATTAAGGGGGCAAAAAATTGGGACAGTTTGACACTTAAGTATACATTCGTGAGTCCAAATGGTCTTTATTCCGTTATTTTGTTACTTAAGTGGCAAAAATTGTCTCTTAGGTGGCTTGCCGCTTAAGAGAATTTGCCGCTTAAGTAGTCAATATGCCGATGCCTAGCCACTTAAGTATCCATTCGTGAGAGTGTCCGTCCGTCCGTCCGGCCGTCCGTCCGTGCGTCCGAAACTTAAACGCGGTCAATAACTTCCTTATTTCTTGATGGATTTTAAAATCACTCGGCATAAATGGTAACCATAATGAGACGACATGTCACGTGCAAAACCCAGGTCCGTACCTTCAATGTCAAGGTCATACTTTGATGTCAAAGGCCAAAAAAAGGGTCCGAAACTTAAACGCAGTCAATAACTTTCTTATTTCTTGATGGATTTTGAAATTACTTTGCAGAAAGGTTAACCATCATGAGACGATGTCTCACGTGCAAAACCCAGGTCCGTACCTCCAAGGTCAAGGTCATACTTGGAGGTCAAAGGTCAAAAAAGGATCCGAAACTTAAACGCAGTCAATAACTTTCTTATTTCTGGATGGATTTTGAAATTACTTTGCAGAAAGGCCAACCATCATGAGACGATGTGTCACGTGCAAAACCCAGGTCCGTACCTCCAAGGTCAAGGTCATACTTAGAGGTCAAAGGTAAAAAAAGAGTCCGAAACTTAAACGCAGTCAATAACTTACTTATTTCTGGATGGATTTTGAAATTACTTTGAAGAAATGTTAACCATCATGAGACGATGTTAGACGATGCAAACCCAGATCTGTACCTCCAACGTCAAGGTCATACTTAGAGGGCAAAGGTAAAAACAATTATGGATGAATATGAACATAGACACATTTTCAGGCGGGGGCATCCGTGTCCTATGGACGCATTTCTAGTTTAAATTAAATTGGAATGACGTCTATAAAATTTTGAAAAAGGCTTTGCGTAGTTAATTATACCGATAACCCTGATTAAGAAGTTTAGCAGTTAACAATTTATTACGAGTGTTGAAGTCAGTTACATGACAAGACAATTTGACAAATCGAATTAATTGCGAAATATAAACGCCTTAGGATGCCGCACGAGGAACATCACCATCCAAGAAAGGAAAATTTACAATCTCAAAATCAAAATCATCGCTTTTATCATAAATTTTGCAAGAAACAAACCCATCTACAATAGATAGATGTAATCCAAAAACGGGGCCTCGGTATCAGAAAAAGTTGCTTTATTTAACTGAAGTTTTGGTGGGTAAATTTGACTGATCAAACCATCAAAATAGGTATTGTCAATATTTAATAAAACATCCAAATTTCTAGAAGTAGAGCTAAAGGTTTCAATGATTTCAGATTGGTTTTCAACGGAAAGGGGCATCATGAAGTCTCTTTCATAACAAAACAAGAACAGATCAGCCGCAAGTGGTGCGCAATTAGTACCCATCGGAATACCCACAACTTGTCCAAATAACTGAGTACCAAATCTTATGTAAATATTGTTAAGTAGAAAGGTGAGAGCTTCACACACTTTCTGACATGGCAATAAAGTATAATTCTATGCTCTTGAGAAGTGAAAAAAGCCTTCCTTACATTACATGCAAGATAGACCTATGAAATGTCCGTTCAATTAAATCATTAAGTTTTTCTTGTATAAGATTGTGAGGAAGTGTAGTTAGTGTAAAGGGTTGACAAATCATAAGTAGACAGACTTGAAGCACGAAAACTTCTGGATTTCAGTTAATTTAAAACTTCATTAGAATTTTTATAGACCAAAACAGATTTCTCTCTGACCTTTCAAAGACTGTGTCGCAATATTTAATCACATGTTTTTGATGGCAGTAAAACATGAAGTTGATGATTTGGAGAGTTCAGTGGTGGTGCAAGAGCTTGATTAAACCGTGCTTTGTATGGTCTTTTATTAAATTTAGGTAGCCAATATAACGTAGGTAGCTTGTCTTGGCCTTCTGTAACACATAGTATGATGCTGCAAACTTGGTGGCTGAATGACAAATGTGGTCATCAACTAAAGCCCGTTTCTAAAGAACTATAAGAGCTTCGTGAATGATACTTGATACAAACTTGCGCGTAGGGATAGCAACTTTTATATAATCATTCTTATTTGAGCTTGACCTGCATTTCATAATTTACTGAGTTCGAGAATTAATTTAATGCTTTATTTATTTAACGAGGATTCCTAACAGCCCAGGGGTCTCCTCACATACAGACATTTACAAAGGACAATACATATTCGGACACAATGACAAGAAATAACATATAACATATAAAATATGTACATATTTACATCCGGTGAAAGGTTTTATGGTAGGATAAACACACGGTGTAGCGTTATGATACAGAGAGAGAGAGAGAGAGAGAGTGAGAGAGAGAGAGAGTGAGAGCTAACATAATGATACATTATTTGCAAAGTATTACGTGCTATCGTCAAGTGCAACGGTCTCGTTGTGATCGAAACGGCCAGATTCTTCAATGAATTTAAAAACATGGTCAAAAATCTTTTTGTTTTCTTCCACACTTAATTCGTTTGATCCTTGCAGGAGAATATTGCAAAGATGTTCTGCCATTAAAGTAATAATAATGTTATAGTTGGTACCTGGAAAAGTTATTTCAGAAATTCCTGAAAGCATTGTATGCCGGTGATCTGCATACCTAGGACCAAAAAAGAAAGAAATGCGACGGCGTTTCTACTACGTCACTACAATCAACATTTTCCCACGAGGGTGCGTTTATAAGATTATAGTTAAAAAGCTGACCTTTTAGGTGGCTAAGACCAAGGCGCATCTTGCAGGGATTTATGGTGGGCCAACCATGTCCGTATGAGTATAGTTAATTGGTTTTATTCGGTCCATGTACTCTGTCCAACTTTTCTTTAAAATTTGTATGCTATCAGATGTTTTAATTTCAATAGATTAATTATTCCATTCGCGTATGGTTTTTGGAAAAAAAGATTTAGAAAATATTTCTTTAATAAAGGGTACGAGAAGTGCATTATTTATTCGGAGGGTATACGCATCAATGTTATGTGGTATAATATTACAGGTTTCTCTCAAATACAACGGAGTTAACAATTTATAATTTTATAAAGCAGAGTAAGCCTATGCACCTTTCTACGATTTTCCATTTTTTTCCACCCTAGTTCATTTAAGAGACGGTCATTCCTCGTGATTCTAAATGCACCCGTGCATACAAGCGCTGCTTTACGTTGGAATTTTTCGATAGCATCTGATTCAGATTTTAGACAAGCATCGTAAATTATATCGCCATAATCGAAGACTGGGCGGATTGTTGTTTTATATAGTGTTTCTTTGCAATTTCTTGGCAGCAGTCTGTGGCATCTGCGAATTAAATTTAGTCGTCTATCAGCTTTAGCAGTGGCTCCATTGATGTGATCTGACCAGGAGAGAGTATCACTGATGGTGACCCCAAGATGTGTATGATGATTCGATTTCAATATTTTTTCACCGTTCAAAAATAGGTCTGGATGATTTGGGAGGTTACGTTTCCTTGATATGATCAAATACTCTGTCTTCATTGCGTTGAGCTTAATACAGCAATTGTTTCCCGAAAACACTCAATCGCTGGAGATCTCTATTCACTTTATCGTAAGACGAGATATCGGTTATTTTTTTGCTGAACGGAAGTGTCATCAGCGAAGAGATTAATAAAACATTCCATATCATCAACAATGTCATCGATATAAATTAAAACTAGAAGGAGTCCCAGTATGGATCCCTGAGGGACACCAGCTTCTAAATGGCATATGCTTGAGTCCTACCCATTTAATACGACTTTCTGATAACGTTCAGATATATAGTCCTTGAGTCTATTTAAAAGATTGCCAACGACACCCATTTGTTGTATTTTGAAAGCTAGCCCATCGTGCCATACTTTGTCGAAAGCTTTTGACACGTCTAGAAATACCATGCAAGTATCGTTTCCATCATTTATATCTTGATAAATTTGGTGAACTATTTTTAGTAATTGGTTTATGGTGGAATCATTTTTCTGAAACCAGAGTTCTTTTATGTAAGTAATCTATTTTCAATTAAGTATTCATATAGATATTTATAAACTATTTTTTCAAGGACTTTTGACATGTTTGATAACAGAGATATCGGACGATAGTTTGTCTTGTCAGATTTGTTTCCCTTTTTATATACGGGACAAACATTTGCCTGCTTCCATATCATGGGAAACACGCCTTCATTCAGAGATTTATTATATAAGGTTGTCAAAGGCGTGCAAAGTGAATCAGAACAGTTTTTAAGGATCCAATTTCCTATTCCATTCGGGCCGGTTGATTTATGAACGTTTAGCTGGGATAATAAGCGATTTACCTCCAACTCCGTAGTTTCAATATTGCTAATACGCATATCCGTTTTAAACTGAAAGTCGGGCAGACTGGGTAAAGGTAAAGTATGGTCATGTGAGGCAATAGAGGCAAAGTAGTCATTGAATATTTCAGCCTTGCCAGAGTCGTTGGGCACCAATATATCATTATTTAATAACGGTGGTATCGTGCGTTCAGATTTAGCGTCTAGGATGCGTTTCGAGAGTTTCCAAAAAGTTCTGATATCTAAGTTATGATCACTAAGGGAGTTAACAATTTTTGATTGAAAACACTTTTTGGCATTTCTTTTAGCCCTATTCGCTTTTCGCCGGGCGACGTAAAAATTTAACTTGTCTTTAGCTAATAACGTTCTTTTATAACGCTTAAAGCAACGATCTCTTTTACGTATGAGCAACCGAACCTCATTACACATCCAAGATTTATCTTTGGTATGTATAGTTACATTTTTATCAATATTATGTTCTTCGCATGTTGACAAAATAATCAAGTTATTGAAGTTAACTATATCATCTAAGTTATCGTGTAGATCATCTAAGTTATCGTGTAGTGTGTACGGGACTCCCCATGGAGCAGAGGCCAAGGCCTCGTTCAGGGCATTTTTGTCGGCCGTTTTGTAATCCCAAACTGTTCGCCTAAAAGATTTTGGACGGTATGTTTGAACATTAAAGTCACAATGAACTGTGCAGTGATCCAAATTCGCAAGAGGGGGGCTTACTCCTGAACTAATAACAAGGTGGGGACAGTAAGTTATGATTAAATCCAATGTCACCGGCTCATTACTAAAATACCGATTCGGCTCATTTATAATCTGATATAAGTTATTTTGCATGAAAACATTAGAAAGTTTGTTTCCCACTTCACTTTGTGAATGTGGTAGATTCCAGTCAATGCACTTATCATTAAAGTAAAGTTCGTGTTTAAGGGGGTTAGAAATACATAGGCATGTTCTCGTGATCGAGTGAACATTGCTGCCGTTATTATTGTAAATAGTTACAAATATTATCCATAGTCTATTCATCCTACAAAACGAGATTTCTGTACATAGTATCCATAGGTGTTAAAAGGCAGATCCTAGGACGATGACCAGGGTAAAACTGATGTACCCTTTTGTCGCCAATAAGGAAGAACACTTTGATTTTATATTTTCCGTTTCCAATTATTTTTACCATATCTTTTATAGGATGAAAAATATCACAACTCAAACAAATTTTGAAACCCGTAAAATCAATAAAGTACACAACACCAGACATCTGAAAAGACATTTCCACTCAAACTATCGCTCAGCTTACCTTATGACAAAAAATGGTAGAGTTACATAATTTGTTGAAAATTGCTAGCACAAATGTTAGGGGTATTCATAATTCTCAGAAACGAAGAGACATCTTTCATTATTTAAGACAACAGAAAGTCCAAATATACTGTTTACAGGACACACATTTTACAGAAGCTCTTGAACCATATATATCTGCAGAATTGGGTGGAAAGGTTATTTACAGTTCATACACGTCAAATGCAAGAGGAGTCTGTATTTTATTCAATAACGATTTTGAATACAAAATTTACAGAACTAAACATGATATTAATGGTAATTATATTGTTCTAGATTTAGAAATAGAAGGTAAGAGAATTACATTAATTAATATATATGGACCAAATGAAGATTTACCCGAATTTTATATCGAACTTGCAGAAATGATAGAAGAAAATGAAAACGACTCATGCATAATATGTGGTGATTTAAATTTGGTACAGGACCAAAACCTGGATATGTATAATTATTTAAATATTAACAATCCAAAGGCAAAAGAATGTGTTCTGTCGATGAAAGAAGATTTAAACCTGACCGATCCATTTAGAGAATTACACGAACAAACAAGAAGATATACATGGAGAAAGCCGACTCCCCTTAAACAAGCCAGACTAGATTTCTTCCTTCTCTCGGAAAATTTAATGCCGAGTGTACAAAATGTAAATATACTACCAAGCTATAGATCTGACCATTCCACCGTTGTTCTGTCATTACAGATAAATGACTTTAAAAAAGGACCAGATTTGTGGAAATTTAATAACAGTCTATTAAAAGATGCTGATTATATAAAAACCATAAAAACTTGTATAAATCAGGTTAAACAGCAATACATGGTCCCAGTTTATAATATAGATTTCATTCAAAACAATAATTGCGAAAATATCCAATTGACTATATCAGACCAGCTTTTCCTAGAGACCCTTTTAATGGAAATAAGGGGTAAGACCATATCATACTCGGCGTACAAGAAAAAAAAAACAAAAAATATTGCACGAACAAAAATTACAAGAGGAAATAAAAGAACTGGAGAAAACACCCGAAATTAATATAAATAAAATAGAAGAAAAAAAAGGTAGAATTACAGAATATCCGAAAAGAAAAAATACAAGGTATAATGGTGAGAGCAAGGGTTAGATGGGCAGAAGAGGGGGAGAAACCAACCAAATATTTTTGCAGTTTAGAGTCAAGAAATTACACAAACAAAACCATTTTTAAAATTCAAAAAGATAACGGGACTATTGTAAATACACAAGATGAAATACTAGAAGAAACACAAACTTTTTATAAAGAGCTATACAATTCTAAAGATTTAAACTCCGATGTTATGATTGACGATATATTCGATAAAATAACTGACTCTCCTAAATTATCGACAGAAGAAAAAAATATATTAGAGGGTGAAATAACATCAGAAGAAATAATTATAGTTCTTAAGAGAATGAAAAACAACAGAAGCCCTGGGTCTGATTGTTTTACGGTTTAATTTTTTAAATTTTTTCATAAAGACATTATTTGCTTTATAACCCGAGCTATAAATGAAGGGTATAGAAATGGGAAATTATCTGTTACTCAAAGACAAGGTATCATTACTTGTATACCAAAAGGAGAAAAACCTAGACAATACCTTAAAAATTGGCGACCTATAACCCTTTTGTATGTCATTTATAAAATTACATCTGGATGCATTTCTGAAAGAATTAAAACGGTTTTAACAAAACTCATTTCAAGTGACCAAACTGGTTTTATTAGTGGTAGATATATAGGAGAAAATACGAGACTAATATATGATATAATGAATTATACAGATCAAGCATATATCCCAGGCCTTTTACTGGTAATAGATTTTGAGAAAGCTTTCGATACCATTTCGTGGCAATTCATCAACAAAGTTTTACATTTTTTCAATTTCGGCGAGTAAATTAAAAGATGGCTTACAGTATTTTATACAGATATAACATCAGCCATCACCCAAAGCGGATTTTTATCATAGTGCAGTTTATATTTTACTTTTGGTCCTTTGAGATCAGCGTAAATATTCTGAGAAATCAGAAATAAATTACTGGTTTAGACTCATATTCTAGACAGTTTTTAGCTCACCTGGGCCGAAGGCTCCAGGGGAGCTTATAGTATAGTGGGTCCTCCGTCGTCCGTCGTCCGTCGTCTGTCGTCCGTCGTCCGTCCGTCGTCCGTCCACACTTTTGAGCAGCTATATCTCTGTATCCTGCAGGCTGATCTCAATCATTTCTCACCTGTAGTATGCCTCTGGTGGGGCATTGATGACATAAACTTTTTTTTGAAATCGCTCTAAAACTTTGGTTCCTATGGCAACCACAAGGTCCCATAGACTTACTATGGGAAAATGCTTGTCATCACCGTAGCGCCTTCAGTTTTGATCGGATCTTTCTGAAACTTATATGTAAGGTGACTGGGGATAAAAACTCGGATGAGTTCGAAAACCGGCCAAGTCGGCCCATTTATCATAGAGTTACGTCCCTTTGATTGCTGAAAATGCCCATTTTCGACCTTGTCATCACCGTAGTCCCTTCAGTTTTGATCGGATCTTTCTGAAACTTATATGTTATGTGGCTGGGGATAAAACCGCGGATGAGTTCGAAAACCGGCCTAGTCCGCTGGTTTATCATAGAGTTACGTCCCTTTGATTGCTGAAAATGCCGATTTTTGACCTTGTCATCACCGTAGCCCCTTCAGTTTTGATCGGATCTTTCTGAAACTTATATGTAAGGTGGCTGTGGATAAAATCTCGGATGAGTTCGAAAACCGACCAAGTCGGCCCTTTTATCAAAGAGTAATGTCCCTTTGATTGCTGAAAATGCTGATTTTTGACCTTGTCATCACTGTAGCCCTTTCAGTTTTCATCGAATCTTTCTGAAACTTATATGTAAAGTGGCTGGGGATAAAATCTCGGATGAGTTCGAAAACCAGCCAAGTTGGTCCATTTATCACAGAGTAACGTCCCTTTGATTGCTGAAAATGCCGATTTTTGATCTTGTCATCACCGTAGCCCTTTGAGTTTTGATCGGATCTTTCTGAAACTTATATGCAAGGTGGCTGGGGATAAAGCCTCGGATGAGTTCGCATACCGGCAAAGGTGGCCTATTTATCAAAGAGTTAGGTCCCTTTGATTGCTGAAAATGTTGATTTTTGACCTTGTCAACACTGTAGCCCCTTCAGTTTTGATCGGATCTTTCTGAAACTTATATGTAAGGTGGCTGGGGATAAAACCTCGGATGCGTTCGAAAACCGGCCAAGTTGCCCCATTAAATATATAGTTATGTCCCTTTGATGGCTGAAAATGTCGATTTTTTACCTTGTCATCACCGTAGCCCCTTCAGTTTTGATCGAATCTTTCTGAAACCTATATGTAAGGTGACTGGAGATAAAACCTAGGATGAGTTTGAATACCGGCCAAGTTGGCCCATTTATCATTGATTTACGTCCCTTTGATTGCTGAAAATGCCGATTTTTGACCTTGTCATCACCATAGCCCCTTCAGTTTTGATCGGATCTTTCTGAAACTTATATGTAAGGTGGCTGGGGATAAAATCTTGGATGAGTTCGAAAACAGGCCAAGTCAGCCCATTTATCGTAGAGTTCTGTCCCTTTGATGGCTGAAAATGTTGATTTCTGACCTTGTCATTACCGTAGCCCCTTCAGTTTTGATCGGATTTTTCTGAAACTTATATGTAAGGTGGCTGGGGATGAAACCTCGGATGAGTTCGAAAACTGGCCAAGTCGGCTCATTTATTTTAGAGTAACATCCCTTTGATTGCTAAAAATGACAAATTTTTACCTTGTCATCACAGTAGCCCCTTCAGTTTTGATCGGATCTTTCTGAAACTTATACGTGAGGTGGCTGGGATAAAATTTTGGATGAGTTTAAATACTGGCCAAGTCTGATCGGATCTTTCTGAAACTTACATGTAAGGTGGCTGGGAATAAAACCTCATGTGAGTTTGAAAACTGGCCAAGTCGGCACATTTATCATAAAGTGACATGCCTTTGATTGCTGAAAATGCCTATTTTCGACATTGTTATCACTGCTGCCCCTTTAGTTTTGAACGGATCTTCATGAAACTTACAAACAAGGAAGTCAGGCAGAAAGCTTGGAGGAGTTTGAAAACTCTTGTTTTTGAACTTGTCATCACCATAGCCACTTCAGTTTAGATCGGATCTTCTTAGCAAGTCAGGAATAAAAGCTTGAATGAGTTTGAAAACCGGTGAGGTCAGCCTGTTTATCATAGAGTTAAATTATTCTACTTGATTTTCAGAAAATGCTTACCCTGTCATCACCATGTCCTCCCATAAAGCCTTCAGTAAAGGTTGGCACTTCCTTAAACTGAATCTGTTAGCTCAGGTGAGCGATACAGGACCAAGCTAGCTTGGTCCTCTTGTTTAATTATTTGGACCCCATTTTGATTTATATCAGTCTTTGAATCGACTGCCTATTCGAAATTCGCAAAATTGCAGTATGTTTCCTCTCTGGCTTTCGTTGCCGGATCATTATAGGGTCACTGATGAGGCTTTATTAGCCGAAACTACGTAGTATGACCCATCTTCTTTCTTATGAATGTTTTCATTGCTCTTAAAGGAACTCATTTTTGATTTTTATTTGCCTTCACTGCAGCTGGTGTTGTGCCGTGTGGCGGCCGTAAAACGTCTCCCCGTACATCAACCATAGTGCAGTTTATATTTTACTTTTGGTCCTTTGAGATCAGCGTAAATATTCTGAGAAATCAGAAATAAATTATTGGTTTAGACTCATATTCTAGACAGTTTTTTAATTATTTGGACCCCATTTTGATTTATATCAGTCTTTGAATCGACTGCCTATTCGAAATTCGCAAAATTGCAGTATGTTTCCTCTCTGGCTTTCGTTGCCGGATCATTATAGGGTCACTGATGAGGCTTTATTAGCCGAAACTACGTAGTATGACCCATCTTCTTTCTTATGAATGTTTTCATTGCTCTTAAAGGAACTCATTTTTGATTTTTATTTGCCTTCACTGCAGCTGGTGTTGTGCCGTGTGGCGGCCGTAAAACGTCTCCCCGTACATCAACCATAGTGCAGTTTATATTTTACTTTTGGTCCTTTGAGATCAGCGTAAATATTCTGAGAAATCAGAAATAAATTATTGGTTTAGACTCATATTCTAGACAGTTTTTTAATTATTTGGACCCCATTTTGATTTATATCAGTCTTTGAATCGACTGCCTATTCGAAATTCGCAAAATTGCAGTATGTTTCCTCTCTGGCTTTCGTTGCCGGATCATTATAGGGTCACTGATGAGGCTTTATTAGCCGAAACTACGTAGTATGACCCATCTTCTTTCTTATGAATGTTTTCATTGCTCTTAAAGGAACTCATTTTTGATATTTATTATTCTTCCAAATCCATAGAGGTTGTAGACAAGGCGATCCGTTATCGCCTTACATATTTTTACTCTGTGCCGAAATTCTGTCAATTCTACTTAAACAAAATAAAGATATCAAAGGAGTTGAAATAGATGGAATTAGAATACAGAATCTCTCAATTTGCAGACGACACTACTATTATATTAGATGGCTCCGAAAAATCATTTGACGCATGTATGACTATTTTAAATGTTTATGCGAACATGTCAGGCTTAAAGATTAATAATTCAAAAACCAGGGCTGTTTGGATCGGAAGCATAAAGTTCGGAGGGGAAACCTTTAACCATAGATATAAACTAGATTGGAAACAAACAGATTTCACTATTCTTGGTATTAATTTTTCATGTAATTTAGAAGAGATGATGGCAAAAAACTTTAAGGAAAAATTATTCAAGTTGAAAAAGAACTGAAGCAATGGTCAAAAAGAATTCTGACTCCTGTCGGAAGGATCACAATTTTAAAGACGCTCATTATATCCAAATTTAATCATTTATTTATAGCTTTGCCAAACCCTTCTGATGAAATAACTAATAAATTAAATAAAAGTTTTTTTTAACTTCATTTGGCAATCAAAGGTAGATAAAGTTAAGAGATATGTTTTAATGCAAGAATATGAAAGAGGTGGTTTAAAAATGCTGAACTTAAAGAATTATATACTATCGTTGAAATGTACTTGGATAAGGAGACTTTTCACTACTGAAGCCAACTATATTAAAATCTTTGAATCAAGCTATACTAAAGTTAACAACCTGATAACAAGAGGCTTGACATTTGTAGAAAATCTAACAAAAAATAAAACGAATAAATTTTGGAATGATACACTAAACGCTTGGATTAAAATGTGTAGTTTAACAAAGCCAAAAACTCAAGAAGATCTCTTATCTACAAACATATGGAATAATCAAGATATCAAAATAGGAAATAGGCCTATATTTTATAGAAACTGGTTTGCTAAACATATATATTTTATTAAAGACCTGTTAGACGAAAATGGTAGAATATTAAATTTAGAAAACTTAATTGTTAAATACAATATTAACACAACTTCCTAGAATACTTAGGTGTGAGAACTGTGGTCGAAAATTATATGAGAAGGATGGACATAAACATAGTAAATGAAGATGTTATACTTGCAAACGTTTACATTCCATTTAATTTGAAAGACATTTTGAAATACAAAAAGGGTTGCAAAAACATGTATCATGTATTCAATGATAAATCTTTATCAATAAAAAGTCAGGAAAAGTGGAATAACGTATTTGAAAACATGAATCTAGACTGGAAGACGATATATAGCTTACCAGCGAAAAGCTGTAATAATACCAAGCTTCATTGGTTTCAGTACCGTATTCTTCACAGAATTTTGGCAACAAATGATCTTTTGCTAAAACTTAACATTAGAGATGATAATCTGTGTACATTCTGCGGTATTCTTCCCGAAAAAATTGAGCATTTATTTTGCTATTGCCATGTTGTTGTGGAATTCTGGGAAACGATAGAACAGTTATTTCTTCAAAAAGTTCACCATTCTCTTAATATTAATAAACAATCAGCGATTTTTGGAATAACTTATAATATCAGTTTCAATAGATCTATAAATTACATTTTAATTTTAACGCGATATTACATATACAAATGTAGGTTGAACAACAAATCATTAAATATCCAAGCTTGGAAAAACGAGGTAAAGAATTTCGTAATGATTGAAAAATTAATAGCAATTAAAAATGATACTTTTGAAAATTTTTCAAAAGAATGGGAAAAGTGGATTCCTATATTTGAGGAAGTAGAACACAATGACCATGTATAAGACTAGCACGAGTCTAAGATGCTGTTAGTCATATATAGTGCGAACAAATTGACCTGAGACTCACCTTTGTGCAGGGAGTGAGTTGGTCAATTTGGTCGCCTGATGCGTCAGCTTCCGTGGGCTTCTGGGTTATATAGAGATTAATAAATAAATATAGGTGCTAGAGCCATGACCGGATACGTGCACACGTGCGTGCATACGTCCGTCCATACGTGTGTACGTACGTGCGTACGTAAACATTCATATGTACATACGTGCGTACCCACGCACGTATACAGGTACGTAAGTTAGGGGCAATATAGCTATACCCCCTCACTACTTCATATAAGAAACGCAATCTATAATGTATTTATTGTAAAAAAAAAATAAAATAACAATCTATCTGAAATTATCTTACCACAATCCACACAGCTGCTCCAACGTAACGAATACTAATATTCCATACTTTGAAAGAAAACAAATAAACACACAAAGAAACACAAAACCTCAGTTCAATTCCACTTTCAAGTTCATAGCACTGAACTAAAACAATGTAGACTTACATGTAGATATAACGTGCTAGCATTCAACCGGAGCGTATCGCTGTTGAAAAAGTATATACTCGCACAAATGTTACACTTAACAGCTAAAGCTGATATAAACTGTTCTTTTTTATACTTAAAACACAACGTTTTGACAAAAACCTTCTATTAACATATTCATATACAGTGGAGCCTCGACGGCTCGAACACCGGTGGCTCGTTTGCCACGGCTCTTTCGAACGTTTTGCTCCTGGCCTTATAAAACAACAACACGTTTTTTTAGTCCCAACAAAACCCGGTAACTGTAGATATAAATACATTGGGGATAATCTTCTTATTGTGCCTTGAAAATGTATGTTGTGTGTACTCATAAGAGTCGCCGCGATAAGGCTATTCTAATGAGTACACACAACAAACATTCATAACGAAAATTGAAAAGATGTTCATATTATGCCTCCTGACATCGGCTCTTAGATTAATCCTCAGTGGCTCGAGCTGCCCCTGTCTCGGACAAATTGCCATGGTTCCAAAGAGAACTGCTGATATATACTGTCTTCTTTCGTTAAATCTAAAACAATTCGTTTTGATAAAATCCTTTTATTAATATATCCATATACAGTGGGGCTTCGACGGCTCGAACACCGGTGGCTCGTTTGACACGGCTTTTTCGAACTTTTTGTTCCTGGCCTTATAAAACAACAACTTTTTTTTTAATCCCTAAAAACCACGGTAACTGTAGATATAAATACATTGGGGATAATCGTCTTACTGTTCCTCGAAAATGTACGTTGTGTGTACTCATTAGAGTCTACTCGATGAGGCGATTCTAATGAGTACACACAACATACACTCGTAATGAAAATTGAAAAGATGTCCATATTATGCCTCATGACACCGGCTCTAAGATCAGTCCTCAGTGGCTCGGGCTGCCCCTGTGTCGGGCAATTGCCATGGTTCCAAACAGATTCGAGCCATCGAAGTTCGACTGTATACAGAATAGACCCACTACAGGTGTCGCTTTCAACGACTTCTTTTCTTTGTCCATAATGTGTGCTTTTTTCTTCTTTTGATTTTACTTCTCACACTAGGCCAAAACAAAGTAACATTAGGATTGGTATAAAAAAGGATACATCTACAACATATGTGCTAGCATATTTGTTATTTTTGCAAAATAATGTATGTCTTATAAGCTGTCATTAGATTACAAAAACCGTAGTTATGCTTGATGTCGTTTCAGAAGCTAGACTTTATATAGTACGTGTATTTGTTATGAAAATGTGGTACATGTATAGTAAGTTGTGAAGTTGAAAATAAATTAAAAAAAAAAAAAAAAAAGTAAAGTTCGTGAACTATTGCGTAAATCCTAGCATTCACATTAATGAGATGCGTCGGGGCTTTTACCCCACCCCCTCCACTTCATAAATGGCCCATTATCTCGGAGACCTTACAAATCAACAACCCTAAACCATATATATTGATGTTCCTTATGATAAGACGCATTCATTGAAACCAACCTTGGGGCTCCCGGTATGCGCCGGGGCATGGCCCCACACACTCAACTTCATAAAAAGGCCTTATATCTCGGAAACCCCCTAAATCGTATATACTCTTGTTCCTTATCATAAGACGGTCAGTGACACTAACCTCGGGGTTTGCCGGGGTGCGACAGGGCCATGCCCCCCTCCAGTTCATAAAAGGCCATATATCTGAGAAACTGTTCAGAGCCCCACCCCTAAACCATATATATTCATGTTCCTTATGATTAGGGACATTCAGTGACACCCACATGGGGGTTCCCGGGGTGCCCTAGGCCATGCACCACCCCTCCATTTTATTCCGGGGCCCTTTGGTTTAACATTGACTTGTATAGGTAAAATCATCAAAAATCTTCTTCTGAAATCGCAAGGCCCAGGTCTTTGATATTTGGTGTGTAGCTTCATCTAGTGGACCTCTACCAAGATTGTTCAGTTATAGCCGTGGGGCCAAAAATGACCCCCGCCCTGAAGCCTTTTGGTTTTATATTGACTTATATAGGGAAAACCTTTAAAAATCTTCGTCTGAAACCAGAAGGCTCAGGTGTTTGATATTTGGTATGAAGCTTCATCTTGTGGACTGCTATCAAGATTGTTACACTATGGATCAGGTGAGCGATCCAGGGCCATCATGGCCCTCTTGTTTTTTTTTTGTTTTTTTTTTGTTTTGTTTTTTGGTTTTGGTTTTACGGCCCTTTCAAGATTATTTCACTCATATCGAGCCGATCGTTAATCAGAGGTGGGCGAAAACCGGAGTACCCTGAGAAAAAGCACATGGGCTTCCGTTGCAGAACTTGGTGTCTCACATGTGACCCGAGTGAGGCTCGAACCCACAGCGGTGAGAGTCCTAATGTTTGAGAGTCAGCGCTCTTATCCAATAGGCCACGGAGGCCCGTCCAGTAGGAGATAATAACCGTACTTATATGGATGTAGTTGTAGCTATGCTATGTGCATGATAGCAAGAAACTCTTGTCGATCATTAAGAAAAGGAATTCTTGGTCTTCCTTTTTCTCCATAAAGGGGAACTTTTGTCACAAGGCGTTTCTTACATTAACCCCAAACTTACAAACTTATAAACGCCTTATTGCGCGTAACAGTTCAAGTGCGTATGTACGACTCGTTTCCGATTTCGTAACACACGTTTCTAGATTTTATATGCTACGGTGGACATGCTTTTTGAGGATAATGACCTGTTCATATTTTCCTTAATAAAATAAATTTCTTTGCTTTATGGGCAGTTTCATACATGCACATAATGTTATTTCATCCCTTTAGAAATTACGTTTGTCATCAGACAGATTTAGTTAAAAGGTTGTATTTTCCAACCCTTTGATTGGAGTCACAGCTCTGATATTCGCTTCTGGTTGGCCTCTAGGCGACGGGTCAATCATGCAAAACGGACCCTTTCAACGTCGTCTGTGGGACAGAACATTTCCGTAGGCGACGTTGCAGTGAGTATAAGTTTTTTTTTATTATCTCTTTTTTCTAGATACAGCGCTTCTCTTCCTTGTAATGTTATTCTCGTGCTAATATTTGCTATTTTCTCCCCGTACACGCACGCATGCAGACATTGTTAGAAATGTAATGTAGATTCTGATCAGGTGCAGTTTTAGGTCACAAACATCATTCGTTATTGTGAGTTTTATTGCATTGAGGATCCTGATCAGACGCAACATAGAATTATGCAGTAGTGGTGGTATCGCTCATTTTTGCCTTTCATTGAAGACTCTGATCATGCAACGATAGGTTATAAAGAAATATTGTTAATGTATATTTTATGGGTGAACACCCTGATCAGACATCACATGCGTCTTCATGCACTGTTTTTAACGATCATGTGGCTCCAAGCGAATTTTCTAGTTATTGTTTTGAGGGAGTACCTTGTGCTCGCCGGTTCAGTATGTAGGACTGGAGCGATTACACTGTACTCGCTGTTGGTTGCCACAGTTGTACCCTGAGTACCCAGCATACACTGCTGGTTGTCTGTACGAGTGAGTACCCTTCACTCGTCGATTGAGGCGGTTTACTCATATCAGAGTACCCTTGTGCGACACGTTGTCGCTGTGATGATTATATGATGTTGATACATTTATTTTTAGCTCCTCTGAGCCGAAGGCTCTGGGGGAGTTTATAGGATGGTAGGCCTCCATCGTCCGTCCATCCCCCATTTTCAAATGTCTTTTTCTCTGAAACCTCAAGACCAATTTTAAACGGGCATCCCTGGCCTAGTGGTTAAGAGCGCTGACTCTTGACCATTAGATCTCTCACCGCTGTGGTTCGAGCTTCGCTCGGGTCACATGTGAGACGCCAAGTTCTGCAACGGAAGGTCAGGTGGTTTTTCTCAGGGTACTCCGGTTTTCGCCCACCTCTTATTAACTATCGGCTCGATATGAGTGAAATAATTTTGAAAGGGCCGTAAAATCAAAACCAAAAAAAAAAAAAACGGGGCCAATTTCAATTAAGTTTCATATGCAGTCTCCTGGCAATGGGGGAACGAAAGTTTGCAAGTATGGTCCAGGTCACATGACCAAGATGGCCGCCATGCCCAAATATGGTAAAAACCTTAAAAAAAGATCTTCTCCAGAACCACTGGGCCAATTGTCCTGAAACTTGGTATGTAGCATCGGGTGACTGAGTACTACCAAGTTTGTAAAAATAATGACCCAATGTTAACCCAATGTTAACCATGACCTATTTTGTGACAAGGTCAAATTTGGTTCCTTATGCTTTTCAATGGGAAAAGGGTAAAACAATGCATTTTTTGAAAAATATTGTGGTCTGTGACATGTGAATAGGTAATAAGTGAATGTCTATGAATGCTTAAGGTCAAGGTCATTCACGGTCACTCGAATTGTAGGTCCAATGACATTCCAAAATACATTTTCTGTGAAATCACTTGGCCGATTAAATTTTATATGCAGCCATAAGACAGTGAGGAAACGAAAATTTGTTCGAATGGTCCGGGTCACATGACCAAGATGGCCACCATGCCCAAATATGGTAAAAAAAAACTCAAAATAACTTCTCCTCCAGAACCACTTGGCCGATTGTCTTGAAACTTGGTATGTAGTATCGGGTGACCAAATTTGCAAAATGATGACCCTAAGTTTACCTTGTTCTATTTTACGCCAAGGTCAAATTTGGCTCCTTAGGCTTTTCAGTGGGGTAAATCAGTGCATTTTTCGAAAAATATTGTGGTCTGTGATATGAGAATGGGTAAAAAAAGAATGCCTGTGAATGCTTAGGGTCAAGAACAGTCATTGACCTTGGCCCAGGGTCACTTGTATTGCAGGTCTATATACATATTAGAATACATTTTCTCTGCAGCCCCCGCCCATAGGGACTTGAAGAAATATATGGGCTGCATGATGCTTCCACGCAGAGCTGAATCCGGCCCGCACACCAGTACTGGTAAACCGCTTGGAGGATCTAAGCCTGTCCAGGAACCGCGGTGCGAGGCAGAACGTCCATGCTAATAAACCTTATTGGTTTCATTGGGCGACAGGGCTTGATAAGTCATTTCATCCCAATGTCGGGTAAAAGTCCCACAAAATTGGAAGCAACGTCTCCAAAATGACCTTTACAGTGTTGACGGGTACGTTAAACCTCAAATCAAACAAACAAAAACATTTTCTCTGATATTACATTTAAGAACACCACTTGGCCAATTTCATTTAAATTCTATATGCAGCCTTAAGACACGTAGTGAACAAAAATTTATTGGGATGATCCAAGTCACATGACCAAGATGATCGCCATTCCCAAATATGGTAAAAACCTTAAAAAATCTTATTCTCCAGAACCACTGTGCCGATTGTCCAAGTTCCAATTTGGCTCCTTAGGCTTTTCAATAGGAAATAGGTAAATCAATGCATTTTTCGAAAAATATTGTGGTCTGTGATATGAGAACGGACAAAAAATGAATGCTTGTGAATGCTAAGGGTAAAGGTCGTTCATTGACCTTGGCCCAAGGTCACTTATATTGCAGGACTATTTACATATTAGAATATTTTTTCTCTAATATCATTTCGCCAATTTCATTAGAATTTTATATGCAGCCTTAGGACACTAAGTGAACAAAAAGATATTGGAATGGTTCAGGTCACATGACCAAGATGGCCACCTTGCCCAAATATGGTAAAAACCTTAAAAAATCTTCTTCTCGAGAATCATCAGGCCGATTGTCTTGAAACTTGGTATGTAGAATTGTGTGACTGAGTACTACAAAATTTACAAAAAATGATGACCATAGGTTGACCTTGACCTATTTTACGCCAAGGTAAAATAAAATTTGGCTCCTTAGGCTTTACAAGTAGAAATAAATAAATCAATGCATTTTTTTCGAAAAATATTGTGGTCTGTGATATGAGAATAGGTTAAAAATGAATGTGTATGAATGCTTAAGGTCAGGGTCATTTTGTGACCTTGGCCCAAGGTCACTTGTACTGCAAGTGCATTTTCTCTCTAACACCACATGACCAATTTTATTTGAATTTTATAGGCATCCTTAGGACACTTAGAGAACAAAAAAAAATCGGATGGTCCAGGTCACATGATCAAGAGGTTTGCAATGCCCAAATATGGTAAGATGGCCGCCATGCCCGAATATGCTAAAAACCTTATAAAATCTTCTTCTCTCGTAACCACTGGGCCAAATGTCTTGAAACTTGGTATGAAGCATCGGGTGCATGAATACTGCCAAGTTTGCAAAAATGATGACCATAGGTTGACCTTGACCTATTTTACCCCAAGGTCAAATTTGGCTCCACAGGCTTTTCAGTTGGAAAAAGGTAAATCGATGCATTTCTCGAAAAGTATTGTGATCTATGATATAAGAATAGTTAAAAATTGAATGTCTATGAATGCTTAAGGTCCAGGTCATTCGGTGACCTTGGCCCAAGGTCACTTGTATCGCATGTCCATTGACATATACATTTGCTCTAAAACTACTGGACCATTTTCATTTAAATTTTACATGCAGCCTAGGGACTGTAAGAGAACAAAAATTTATTCAAATGTTCCGGGTCACATGACCAAGATTGCCCGAATGCCAGAATATGGCAAAACCCTTAAAAAGCTTCTTGTCCAGAACTAATTGTCCTTGGCCGATTATCCTGAAACTCGGTATGTAGTAATGGGTGACTGAGTACTAGCAAGTTTGCAACAATGATGACACTAGGTTGACCGTGACCTATTTTACCTCAAGGTCAAATTGATTGGTGTGGCTTTTAAATGGTGAAAAGGTGGAACAATGCATTTGTGGAAAAATATTGGGGTCTGTGACATGAAAATAGACACAAAATAAATGCTAAAAGGTCAATATTATTTGATGACCTTGGCACAACGTTACTTGGATTGCAGGTCCATTGACATTTCAAAATACATTTTTTAGCTCCAGCGGGGCTATTGTCATGGCCCTGTGTCCGTCGTGCGTCCGTGATGTCGTGCGTCCGTGCGTTAACTTTTTCTTTAAACATCTTCTCCTCCTAAACTACTGGGCCAATCGTAACCAAACTTCACAGGAATGTTCCTTACATAGTCCTCTTCTAAATTCCTTCAAAGAATTTTGTTACACCCAGAACTCTGGTTGCCATGGCAACAAAACAAAAAAAAAAAATCTTTAAAAATCTTCTCCTCCAAAACCACCTGTTGGATTTCATTTTTATTTTGCATGACTGTTCCTTGGGTTGACCTCTTTCAGATTCCTTGAAGAAATTTTGATCCGACAAAAAACATGGCCGCCATGGGCGGGGCTTATTTTCCCTATTTAACATATAGTGTAATGCTAAAACATCTTCTCCTCCTAAACTACTGGGCCAATTGTAACCAAACTTCACAGGAATGTTCCTTACTTAGTCCTCTTCGAAATTCCTTCAAAGAATTTTGTTACACCCAGAACTCTGGTTGCCATGGCAACAAAACCACACAAAAAATTAAAAATCTTTAAACATCTTCTCCTCCAAACCCACCTGTTGGATTTCATTATCCCCTCGCACAACATAGTTGTGAGGGGTGATATAGCATTTGTCCCGTAAGTACGTACGTAAGTACGTACTTTTGTCATTGCTCTAGCGCCACTTACGTACGTACTTTTGTCATCGCTTTAGCGCCACGCACGTACGTACTTTTGTCATCGCTCTGGCGCCACGTGCGTACGTACTTTTGTCATCGCTCTAGCCCCTACATTTCTTGACCGATTTTAATATAACTTCACACAAACGTTCCTTACGACAATATCTGGAGCAAGATCGACTTTCGAGGTCATGACCTCAAGGTCAAGGTCACTCTGGCTATTTTTTTGAAAAACTTTGTCATGGCTCTAGCGCCTACATTTCTCCCCCAATTTCAATATAACTTCAAACAAATGATCCTTATGAAAATATCTCGAGCGAGTTGGACTTTCAAGGTCAAGGTCACTGTGGCTATTTTTAGAAAAACATTTTCATCGCTCTAGCGCTTACATTTCTTCACCAATTTCAATATAACTTCACACAAATGATCCTTATAAAAATATCTTGAGCGAGTTCCACTTTCAAGGTCATGGCTTCAAGGTCAAGGTCACAGTGGCTATTTTTAGAAAAACTTTGTCATCGCTCTAGCTCCTACATTTCTTCACTGATTTCAATATAACTTCACACAAATGTTCCTTATGACAATATCTTGAGCGAGTTGGACTTTCAAGGTCATGACCTCAAGGTCAAGGTCACAGTGGCTATTTTTAGAAAAACTTTGTCATCGCTCTAGCGCCTACATTTCTTCACCAATTTCAATATAACTTCACACAAATGTTCCTTATAAAAATATCTCCAGCGAGTTCGACTTTCCAACTCATGGCCTCAAGGTCAGGGTCACTGTGGCTATTTTTAGAAAAAAAACATTTGTCATCGCTCTATCGCCTATATTTCTTCACTGATTTCAATATAACTTCACACAAATGTTCCTTATGACAATATCTCAAGCGGGTTCGACTATCAATGTCAAGGCCTCAAGGTCAAGGTCAATGTCACTATGGCTATTTTTTAGAAAAACTTTGTCATCGCTCTAGCGTTTACATTTCTTCACCAATTTCAATATAACTTCATACAAATGTTCCTTATGACAATATCTCTAGCGAGTTCCACTTTCAAGGTCAAGGTCACTGTGTCTATTTTTAGAAAAACTTCGTCATCCCTCTAGCGCTTACATTTCTTCATCGATTTCAATATAACTTCACACAAATGTTCCTTGTGACAATATCTCACCATTTCGACTTTCAAGGTCAAGGTCACTATGGCTATTTTTAGAAAACTTTGTTATCGCTCTAGCGCCTACATTTCTTCACTGATTTCAATATAACTTCACACAAATGTAGCTTATGACAATACCTCGAACGAGTTTGACTTTCAAGGTCAAGGTCACTGTGGCTAGTTTTAGAAAAACTTTGTCATTGCTCTAGCGCTTACATTTTTTCACCAATTTCAATATTACTTCACACAAATGTTCCTTATAACAATATCTCTAGTGAGTTCCACTTTCAAGGTCAAGGTCACTGTGGCTATTTTTAGAAAAAACTTTGTCATGGCTCTAGCGCTTACATTTCTTCATCCATTTCAGTATAACTTCACACAAATGTTCCTTATGACAATACCTCGAGCGAGTTTGACTATCAAGGTCACTGTGGCTATTTTTAGAAAAACTTTGTCATTGCTCTAGTAACTACATTTTTTCACAAATTTCAATATAACTTCACACAAATGTTCCTTATGACAATATCTCGAGCTATTTAGACTTTCAAGGTCAAGGTCACTGTGGCTATTTTTAGAAAAACTTTGTCATCGCTCTAGCGCCTACATTTAATGATGGATTGTACATGATGGATTGTACTTCACACAAATGTTTCTTATGATAATATCTCGACTTACTTCGACTTTCAAGGTCATGACCTCAAAGTCAAGGTCACTGTGGCTATCTTTAGAAAAACTTTGTCATCGCTCTACCGCCTACATTTATTAACAGATTTTAATATAACTTCACACAAAAGATGCTTATGATAATATCTTGAGCAAGATCTACTTTCGTGGTCATGGCCTCAAGTCAAGGTCACTATGGCTATTTTTAGAGAAACGTCATCACTCTAGAATGTACATTTATTGGAGGATTTTTAAACAAACTTTACGCCCATAGGGGCTTGAAGAAATATGTGGGCTGCATGATGCTTCCACGCAGAGCTGATTCTGGCCCGCACACTAGTACTGGTAAACAGCTTAGAGGATCTAAGCCTGTCCAGGAACCGCGGTGCGAGGCGGACCGTCCATGCTAATAAACCCTATTGGTTTCATTGGGCGACAGGGCTTGAGATGTCATTTCATCTCAATGTCGGGTAAAAGTCCCACAAAATTGGAAGCAACGTCTCCAAAATGACCTTTACAGTGTTGACGGGGACGTTAAACCTCAAATCAAACAAACAAACAAACAAACTTTACACAAATGTTGCATATGATAATATCTCAAGCAAGTTGGACTTTTGCCATTTCAGTGTTTTCCACACACGAAGTTGTCTAGTGCGAGGGGATTTGTATCGCATGCGATGCCTTGTTTTAATTTTGCATGAATGTTCCTTGGGTGGACCTCTTAGATTCCTTGAAGAAATTTTGATCCGACAAAAAACATGGCCGCCATGGGCGGGGCTTATTTTCACTATTTAACATATAATGTAATGCTAAAAAATCATTTTCTGCAAAAGTACTTGTGGGATTTCATTGTAATTTGCATGAATTGTCCTTGGGTGGACTGTTGTCAGATTCCTTGAAAAAAATTTGATCTTAAAAAAAAAACATGGCCGCCATGGGCGAGGCTTATTTTCACTATATAACATATAGTGTAATGCAAAAAAAATTTTCTGCAAAAGTTCTTGTTTATTTCATAGTTATTTGGCATGCATGTTCCTTGGGTGGACCTCTGTCATATTCCTTGAAGAAATTTTGATCCGACATAAAACATGGCTGCAGTGGGCGGGGTTTATTTTCACTATATAACATGTAGTGTAATGTTAAAAAAGTCTTCTCTTCTTCAAAAGTTCTTGTTTATTTATTTATTTATTTATTTAAAAGTACCTTCCTGTATCTGAATTAATCTCCTCCAATTTTGCTGACTATAACATATCTATAGAGGTCCACCTACAAATTGTCATTCTAAAATTCAAAACATCAGAAATTTCACATGCCCATCACACTGGTGATAGAACTGATGTTTTCAACACAAACTCTATTTATACGACTTGATGTTTCAAAATAAATTCAAAATACTGAGGGAGATTGATTTATTAGACCTAATTATACTACAGTGTCAACAGTTCTCCAGATCCCTGAGGGTTAAAATGGCTTAGTTGAAAAGGGAGGCATACCGAATCCGACGGAGGAAAGGAAAAAATAAATAAATAAAGAAATAAATAAAAACATAAATCTGTTCATTTTTTAGCTCCTCTGGCCAAAGACCGGGGGGTCTTATGTTATGCATCCGTGCGTTAACTTTTTTCTTTAAACATTTCCTCCTTAACTACTTGGTCGATTGTAACCAAACTTCACAGGAATGTTTCTTACATAGTCCTCTTCTGAATTCCTTCAAAGAATTTTGTTACATGCAGAACAAAATTGCATCGAAAGCAAAAAAAAAAAAGATTTAAAAATCTTTTCCTCCAAAACCGCTCAATGGATTTTATTCTTATTTTGCATGAATGTTCCTTGGGTGGACCTCTGTCAGATTCCTTGAAGAAATTCGGATCAGGCAAAAAACATGGCCACCATGGCCATGCCCCACATGACTGCCATGGCCATGCCCCTTGGCTCATTAGCTTTCAAAGACTTATATGGGGAAAAGTTTTAAAAACCTTCTCCTCCAAAACCGCTCAACGTAATGGATTTCATTCTTACTTTGCATGAATGTTCCTTGGGTGGACCTCTGTCAGATTCCTTGAAGCAATTTTGATCAGACAAAAAACATGGCCGCCATGGACACGCCCATTGGCTAATTAGCTTCCATAGACTCATAAAGGGATCTTTTTTTTTTTTAATCTTCTCCTCCAAAACCGCTAAATGGATTTCGTTCTTAATTTTCATGAATGTTCCTTGTGTCTACCATTGTCAGATTCATTGAAGAAATTTTGATCAGACAAAAAACATGGCCGCCATGGCCACCACCTTTGGCTCATTAGCTTCCATAGACCAATAAACGGAAAAACTTCTTCTCTGAAACCATAAAGCCTAAAGCTAAGACATTTACATGTAGTATGTAGCAAAGTTATGTGGTCACCTACTAAGTCCTGCGAACTATGACTCTTGAGTCCAAATTGACAACGCCCCGGTGCTTAGTAGCTCTTATAGACTAATAATGACAAAATCTTGAAACTTTTCTCCTCTGAAACCATAAGGCCAAGAGCTTAGTATGTAGCACCTTGAAGTATTCATCTGCATAAATCCTGCCAACTATGCCCCTGGGGTCCAAATTGGCCACACCCTGAGGCCCATAAGCTCCCATAGACTTATACTGGGAAAAACTGACAAAAATCTTCTCTGAAACCATCAGTGCCCAGAGCTTAGATATTAAGTATGCAGCAACGTCAAGTGGTCACTCAAATAAATCCTGCTAACAATGCCCCTGGGGTAAAAAAATTGGTCACGATCAGAGGCATATTAGTTCCCATAGACTTATAATAGGAAAAACTTAAAAAAAGTCTTCTTCTCTGAAACCCATAAGGCCTAGAGCTTTAGATATTTAGAACGGAGCTATGCCAAATGGTCACTCACATAAATCCTGCCAACCATGGCTCTTGGGTCAAAAAAATATAGAATGGACATTCCTTGGGTGGATCACTTGTTTCTTTTTTTACCCATTGCATGCGGGAAAACCCTAAATGGGTACCTTGGCAAACAGTGCTGGCCCAGATCAGACCCCACAGAACACCATGTCTGATCAGGGCCTGCACTATTTGCTAACAGAATTTTCCATCAAAAATAGAAAAAAATAGGCCTGACACCCCTTATATGACAAATGGACTGGTCCAACATATAGCAATAGAAGAGTCCACTAGTATACCATTGGTTAATGTAATAAATATGACAATTGTCTGAAGTTAGCCGGTGGAGCGACAGACCCTCTTGGGCCTCTTGTTTCTGAAACCACTTGTATTTTATTAAATGGACATGGGGTTATGCCAGTTTAGTTGAATGGTTCAGGTCATTGGACCAAGATGGCCACCATGCCCTATTATAGTAAAAAACTTAAAAAAATCTTCATCTCCAGAATCACTTGGCTGATTGTCTTTAAACTTGGTATGTGGCATCTGGTGATTGAGTACCACCAAGTTTGCACAGGGCTCAGGGGAGCGTCCAGGATCTCATGGTCCTCTTGATTCTTGTTTCTGCTTTGGAGTGCAGATTGTGGGTACTCGTTAAAACGGTCTCACACAGTGACACGATTCTAACGTGTGGACGCGGTCCTTGCTCTCGGCAGAAGTAGGAAACAAAAATTGAACTTTTACACCATCATTTATAGCCATGTGTTTCGTTAGAAGACATTATATCTATGGTAGCGCATTAGTAGTTTGCGGTCCTAAGAGATGATTCAAACTTTTAGAAGTAAAACGTTTCCGTATTTATTTGTGTATGTAAAAGTTTGTCGTTAATGTGGTAAGCTTATGTCTTAAATGTAAGCTTTTGGTGCGCTGACGCGACTATTTCAGTCCCACCACGTGTATCTGACTGCAACGTCGTGGCGTCAAATTCACGTTGACGTCATAACTGTTGACGGCGGCTATACGTTGATATAGCGCTCGCTTGCACCACTCTTAGTGATCTGTGTACGCAGGTTGACCGTGGTGCAATCAGGGGTGGCATTCATCTTTACTGTTTCCCAAAGGTCAAACTATAATGGTTAGATGAATGCTACACAACCGCTCACTTGCGCGGGCATGGCACCACACGTCCGGGAGGAAGCATCGGTGTGCAGAGATTATTGAGTGTTCATTATTTTCAGACGCGTATGTTGCCCTAAGACGTAAGGTGTCCCCCACAAACTTATGGGCCTAGAGCAGAGGCCTAACGTCAGAATGACGTCAGAATAACGTTTGGACAATTAGTGACGCCAGGTAGCATCCGTTTTTAGCTCACCGTCACGTAGTGACGATGTGAGCTTTTGGGATCACTTTTTGTCCGTCGTCCGTCGTGCGTGCGTCCGTCCGTGCGTCCGTGCGTCCGTAAACAATTTCTCCTCCTAAACCACTGATCGGATTTTGACCAACCTTCACAGAAATGATCCTTAGGTGGTCCCCTTTCAAAGTTGTTCAAATGGTTCCGGTCCGTTGCACATCTACGTCACAGGAGCCAAAAATAGATTTTTTTCACCAAAATCTTAAAGAATCTTCTTCTCTGAAACCACAAGGCCCAGGACTCTGATATTTGGTATGAAGCTTCATCTAATGGACCCCTACCAAGAATGTTCAAATTATAGTGCTGGGCCAAAAATGCCCCCGCCCCGGGGCCCTTTGGTTTTACATAGGCTTATATAGGGAAAATCTTTAAAAATCTTCTTCTCTGAAACCACAAGGCCAAGGACTTTGATATTTGGTATGAAGCTTCATCTAATGGACCCCTACCAAGATTGTTCAAATTTTAGTGCTGGGGCCAAAAATGCCCCCGCCCCGGGGCCCTTTGGTTTTACATTGGCTTATATAGGGAAAATCTTTAAAAATCTTCTTCTCTGAAATCACAAGGCCCAGGTCTTTGATATTTGATATGAAGCTTCATCTAGTGGACCCCTACCAAGATTGTTCAAATTATAGTGCTGGGGCCAAAAATGCCCCTCCCCGGGGCCCTTTGGTTTTACATAGGCTTATATAGGGAAAATCTTTAAAAATCTTCTTCTCTGAAACCACAAGGCCCAGGACTTTGATATTTGGTTTGAAGCTTCATCTAGTGGACCCCTACCAAGATTGTTCAAATTATAGTGCTGGGACAAAAAATGCCCCCGCCATGGGGCCCTTTGGTTTTACATTGGCTTATATAGGGAAAATCTTTAAAAATCTTCTTCTCTGAAACCACAAGGCCCAGGTCTCTGATATTTGGTATGAAGCTTCATCTAGTGGACCCCTACCAAGATTGTTCAAATTATAGTGCTGGGGCCAAAAATGCCCCCGCCCCGGGGCCCTTTGGTTTTACATAGGCTTATATAAGGAAAATCTTTAAAAATTCTTCTTCTCTGAAACTGCAAGGCTCAGGTCTTTGATATTTGATGTGAAGCTTCATCTTGTGGACCTCTACCAAACATGACCCTGCTCCAGGGCCCTTTGGTTTTACATAGACTTATTTTGGGAAAATCTTTAAAAATCTTCTGTGAAACCACTAGGCCTAAGTCTTTAATATTTGGTGTGAAATTTCATCTAATGGACCTCTATCAAGATTGTTCAAATTATAGCCGTGGGGACCAAAAATGCCACCACCTTGAGACCCTTTGGTTTAACAAGACTTATATAGGGAACTCTTTAAAAACCTTCTTCTCTGAAACTGCAATGCTCATGTCTTTGATATTTGGTATGAAGCTTCACCTTCTTAGACCTCCCTCAACATTATGCACATTATAACTTTGGGGTCAATAATGTCCCTCTCCGGCGCCCACTTGTTACTCTATGGATCCGGTTGAGCGATCCAGGGCCATCATGGCCCTCTTGTATATGGACGTAACTCCATTGAAGTTATGATGTGATCGCGGTATTATGACGCGAGGCGGCGTTGAAGGGTCGAAACGAATACAGATTTAACTGATTATTCGCACATTAATGCTGCATAAGAGCAATAGAATCTTATTGGCCAAAACTTTCTTTGTATGAGAGTGGCTGTGCTGTTTTGTTGTGTTAGTTGTTATGCCCCCAACTTCGAAGACTTCGAAGAAGTTTGAGGGGCATATTGCTTCTGCTTCGTTCGTCCGTCCGTTACGCTTTAGATGCATAGCATAACTTAAGAACCGTGTATACTGGGGTTTTGAAATTTCATTTATTGATTCCTCATGGAAAATTAGGGGACGTGTATTTTTTCTTATCCGGATTATGCCCCTTTCAAGATTTATTGCCCTTTGAATTTTTTGGATAAAATCTTGTCAGCAAAATATCTCAAAAACTATAAGAGCTAGAGCCATAAAAGTTGGTGAATAGATTGGTGGTGATGAGTAGATGACCTGATTAACTTTTGACTTATGGCCCTTTGTCACTTTCATTTGGTATTTTACGTTGTAACTCTATATGCTTTGTGATGCATAGCATCACTTGAGAACCGTATATGCTAGGGTTTTGAAATGTCATATATGGATTCCTCATGGAAAATTAGGGGACGCATATTTTTTTCTCATCCGGATTGTGCCCTTTGAAATTTTTTTATAAAATCTTGTCAGCACAATATCTCAAACTATAATAGCTAGAGCCTTGAAAGTTCGTGAATAGATTGGTGGTGATGAGTAGATGACCTGATTAAATTCAAAAAAAATACGTAATGGCCCTTTGTCACTTTGGGTATTTGTACAGTGTGAACTTAGTACATTGTGAAACGCACATTGTGAAACACGTCTTATGGGCAGTGTGCCAATGTAGTGGATAGAGTGCTCGACAACGAATCAGTTTATGGGCAATGAATCCGAGGGACGTCAGTTCAAACCTCGGTGGAGGACTGGACTTTTTTTTCTTAAATTTTTTCTTCATAAACACACATTAACATTTATTATGCTCCTCGCACAACAAAGTTGTTAGGGGGTGGGGACATTGCATTTGTCCTGCGCATACATACATACAAACATACATACAAACATATATACAAACATGCATACATACTTGATACATACATACATACATACATACATACATACATACATACATACATACATACATACATACATACATACATACATACATACATACATACATACATGCACACATACATGCACACATACATACATAATTACATACATACATACATACATACATACATACATGCACGCACACATACGTACATACATGCACACATACATGCATACATACATACATACATACATACATACACACATACATGCATACATACATACATACATACATACATACATACATACATACATACATACATACATACATACATACAAACATACATACATACATGCATGCACACCCCACATGCATGCACACATGCATGCACACATACATACATACATGCATACATGCACACGTACATACATACATACATGCACACATACATGCATACATGCACACATACATGCATACATGCACACATTCATGCATACATGCACACATACATGCATACATGCACACATACATGCATACATACATGCATACATACATACATGCATACATACATACATACATACATACATACATACATACATACATACATACATACATACATGCATACATACATACATACATACATACATACATACATGCATACATACATACATACATACATACATACATGCAGATTTATGCATGTATGCATGCATGCAAAAACATGCACACATGCATAAATGTGAACATGCATACATGCACAAACACACTAATGCAGGCATGAACAAAAACTCTAATGCATGCATGGACATACACTCTAATGCATGCATGGACATACACACATGCATGTACACACGCTCTTGCATGTATACACGCATACATTGCATGCACTCATGCATGCATGCCCGCACACACATACACTCATGCATGCATGTACAAACACATGCATGCATACACACACTCATGCAGGCATGCATGTACACATGCATATATGCATGCAAATACACACTCATGCAGGCATGCATGTACACATGCATATATGCATGCAAATACACACTCATACATGCATGTACATATGTATGCGCAAACATGCTTGCATGGACTCATGCATGCATGCCCATACACATACATGCATGCACACACACACTTATGCATAAATACATACACTCCGAATATAGACATGCATGCACACATACACTCATGCAAGCGCACACACAAATGCATGCATGCATACACACACACATGCAGACATGCATGCACACATACATGTATGCATGCACTCTTACTTGCATGCATGCATACATGCACACGCACACATGCATGTACAAACACTAATGCATAAATGCACACGCTCAAGCTTCCTTGCATGCACTCATGCATGCCTGCATGAATGTGTGTATGCATGCATGCACACACACCCATACATGGAAATAATTCCAATGGGGGGGATGCTTAAATCGATTTTATATGGCCATAATCCTCGCCCTTACCTCTGTCGCGGTATACACTAATTGTTGTTGCGCCTGCTATTAGCATGGCGCGATATAGGCGCCCGGTTTTCCGTCCGTTCGTCTGTCCGTCCGTTTGTCAAGGCGTCAACATTTGCGACCACCCTAGCGTTCACCCTTAGGTTCAAGTTTATTTCTCAAGAACTATAAGAGCTTCATTAATGATATTTGGTACAAACTTGTATCTGTGGATGGCAACTCAAGTGCAAGCATCCATATTTGACCTTGACCTACATTTCATGGTTCACTAACATTGTAAAATATTGCGACCACCCTAGCGTTCACCCAAAGGTTCAAGTTTATTTCTCAAGAACTATAAGAGGTTCATTAATGATATTTGGTACAAACTTGTATCTGTGGATGGCAACTCAAGTGCAAGCATCCATATTTGACCTTGACCTACATTTCATGGCTCATTGACTTTGTATAATATTGCGACCACCCTAGCGTTCACCCAAATAGTCAAGTTTATTTCTCAAGAACTATAAGAGCTTAATTAATGATACTTGGTACTAACTTGTATCTGTTGATGGCAACTTAAATGCAAGCATCCATATTTGACCTTGACCTAACTTTCATGGTCCACTGACTTAGTGAACTATTGCATCAACCCTAGTGTTCAACCTAATGTTTTAGTTCATTTCTCAAGAACTATTAGAGCTTCATTAAAGATGTTTGGTACAAGCTTCCATCTAGGAATGGTAACATTCATGGAAGCATAAATATTTGTCCTTGCCCTAGATTTCATGGTTCGGTGACTTTGTGCTCTCACAGGCGCGACATAGCCTTCGGCGGAATTCTTGTGTTTAGTCCGCATGAAGGCTTTCAAACTAATCAGTGTAACATCTCCGAGAACATACAAATAAAAAAACTACAGAGATGAAACAAGGTTGAGGATTCGACAGCATACAACAACAGAATTGCTAGCACAAAAGAAAACCAACAGTTAGACTCAGAGTTTACTTGTATTATATTCTACTAGTCATCCCCTTTGATTTGATATATGCCACATGACTATGCTCTGAAAAACTTAAATTTTGACCTTTTGATCCCTCCCTAGGGCACCAATCTGACCCTAGGGTCAACATTTTACTTGTATTATATTCTACTTATCATTCTCTTTGATTTGATATGCCACACGACTCTGTAAATATATAAAAAAAACTTTAATTTTGACCCCCAGACGTCGCAGCCACAATCCCGTTAAATATGTTTTCCATATGTCATTAATCATTACTTCTGTAAAGTTTGGTATCAAAAGCTATAAAATTGACATTGTAATTGAATTTTATTAATATTTGACCTTTTGACCACTCCCCAGTGCCCCCCCCCCCCCCCGAGGGCGGTGCCAAAACCTAATTTGGTTGGTGCAAAAAATAAGTATGCTGTTCAAATTGCACACCCCATTCATGTAAGCAACCCTCACACCTAATTTGGTTGGATTCTGGTTAATAGTTTAGGAGGAGATAGCATAAAGGACGGACGGACAGATGGGCAGAGGCGAATATACAATAACAAATTGATCCGCATGGAGGCTTTCTAGCTGAACAGTGAGTCCAAATAAAAACATAGTAAAATAGTCATGTACGAGAGGTGTCCAACTTAAAATGAAACACTTTTGGAACCCTCAGAAACCATTTACATATGTAGCTTCAACTTGAATGTTTGTTATTGTTTTTAAAATGTCAATTAAACATATGTTGAAGTGCTGCAAGAATTTTGAGACACATTATTTCGGATAAATTTTTACTGGCACTTGGAACAAATTTGGTCGTATTTCATTATTTTAAGCCTATATGTTGCTATGCAATTCAAATGAATACTTTCCATATGCTTTTGTAAACAACTGTGAACAAACCGCAATGAAATATAGCTGAAAAGCTAAGAGATATGGTAGGACAAACACAAAAGATAAGTTCATTCCAACTGTTTTCATGCGTTTTAGTTGAAGAAAATGGTCTCCATCTCAAAATTCATTCTCGCTTACTGCTTTCAATAAGCCAGAGTTCAACCACACACGGCTATCTTATCCTGGGTGATAGGCATAAACATCTGAAAATTAACATAAAACGGGCCTCCGTGTCCTAGTGGATAAGGGCGCAGACTCTTAATCATAAGGTCTCGAGGCCTCGCTCGGGTCACATGTGAGACGCCAAGTTCTGTCAGGTGGTTTTTCTCCGGGTACTCCGGTTTTCGCCCACATCTGATTCACGATCGGCTCGATATGAGTGAAATAATCTTGAAAGGGCCGTAAAACCAAAACAAAATAAAAAATTAACATAAAATATAACTCAATAGTAAACCCGGGAAGAATAAATTTTTGTATTTGTATAATAATGTATGGCATTTGATACCATGTTTTTGTGTCATGTTTTCGCCGCAAATGCTGATATTAAGCATATGTACAAAGCGATGCTCTGTGGGCATTATAGCATATATCGCGTTTGGATTTGGGTATTCTAGTTAGTATTTGTTTTGATCTTAGTTTGTATTTAAATTGATCTGAGTATCATAAAATCTATAAATTACCGTTTTTATGCCATACACTTAATTTTGTAGAAGCCTTCGTGGTGCAGTGGTTACGCTACTCGCCTTGTAAACCAGGGATCGCATGATCGATCCCGGGCTTCTCCAGACTTTCGGATGAGTCTTTAAACCGAGGTCCCGTCTCCGTATGACCTTAGCTGTTGGTGGGACGTAAAACTAAAACTCACTCACTCACACACTTAATTTTGTAGAACAATTGAAAACTTTCCTTTCTGAATAAAGCTGCAACTTGTAGGCTTAGATTAGTTTGTCAGTTTTGTTATTTCTGTATGTTTGTTTTCTTAAATAAGTGTTCTAAAAAGAATTTAAAATCTATTTTAAGAATGAAAGATTAATTACTCAATGTCTGCACTTAGTTTTTCATGTACAAAGTAAATTTTCATTAAGTAAGTGAAAAGTTGATTTTTCGGCACAAAAAGGCATTTTTTGTTTGATTTGAGGTTTAGCATTCCCGTCAATTCTGTAAATGTCATTTTGGAGACGTTGCTTCCAATTTTGTGAGACTTTTACCCGACATTGAGACGAAATGACATCTCGAGCCCTGCCGCCCAATGAAACCAACGGGGTTTATAAGCATGGACCGGCCGACCCGCACAGCTTTGCCTGGGTAAGCTTAGATCCTCTAAGCTGTTTACCAGTACTCGTGTGCGGGCCTGTTTCAGCTTTGCGTGGAAGCATCATGCAGCCCATCTATTTCTTCAAGCCCCGATGGGCGGGGCCGACAAAAAGGCATCATATGTCACAGTGGAAATAACACTGTTTCAACATTAAAATATTATAATCGCATATGTCGAAGTAGTTTGGTAATACTGGAATAAAAATTGAAGATCATCACGCAAACACGCCTATATAACTTTGACCCCCCCATTAACAGTTTAGGTCCGATCATCATCAAACTTGCCTAGAATGATTATATTGACAATATCTCGGTCAAGTTCGAAAATGGGTCATGTCGGGTCAAAAAGTAGGTCAGTGGGCCAAATCACAGAAAAACCCTCTTAACACACTAGAGGCCAGTTTTGGTCCGATCATCATCAAACTTGCTCAAAATGATCATTTGACAATATCTCGGTTAATTTCGAATAGGGGTCATGTCTGGTCAATAAGTAGGTCAGTAGGTCAGATTGTTGAAAAAACTTGTGAACACACTAGAGGCCCCAGTTTTGGGCCGATCACCAAACTTGCTCAGAATGATCACCTTGACAATATCTGGGTCAAGTTTGAATATGGGTCATGTCGGGTCAAAAAGTAGGTCAGCAGGTCAAATCATAGAAAAAAACGTTTTGAACACTCTAAGAGGCCTTAGTTTTAGTCCGATCATCGTAAAACCCGCTCAGAATGATCATCTGGACAATATCTCAGTTAAGTTCGAATATGGATCATGTCAAATCAAAAAGTAGATTAGTAGGTTATGCCCCCAACTTCAAAGAAGTTGTGGGGACATATTGGTTTTGCCCTATTCGTCCGTCCTTCCGTCTGTCCCGCTTTTTTACTGCATAGCATAACTTAAGAACCATGGGTGCTATGTTTTTTGAAATTTCATATATGGATTCCATATAAAAAAAATAATTGACCCGTGTTTTTTTTGTTTTTTTTTTCTCGTCAGGATTATGCCCCTTTCTTGAGTTATGCCCCTTTGCAAAAAATACTTTGAAATTTTGTAAGCAAGATATCTCAATAACTGTTTGAGCTTTTGCCCTGAAACTTTACAGACTGGTTTGGGATGATGAGTAGATGAACTTGGCCCTTTGAATTTTTTTTTTTTTTTGCATTTTAAGCTTGTAAGCAGGATAACTAAACTGTTTGATGAGAAGATGAACTGATTAACTTTCGACAAAAATCTGTTGTCTTTTTTCTCGTCAGGATTATGCCCCTTTCTTTAGTTATGCTTCTTTGCAAAAAATACTTTGAATTCTTGTAAGCAAGATACCTCAAAAACTGCTTGAGATTTTGACCTGAAACGTTACAGACTGGTTTGGGATGATGAGTAGATGAACTGATTAACATTTGAAACAATCTGATTTTTTGTTTCTTGAGTTATGGCCCTTTGATTGTTTGCGTTTTAAGCTTGTAAGCAAGATAACTAAAAAACTGTTTGAGCTATTGCCCTAAAACTTTACAGAATGGTTGGGGATGATGAGAAGATGAACTGATTAACTTTTGACAAAAATCCAATGTTTTTTTCTTGGAGTTATGCCCCTTTGAAATTTGCGCGTTTTAAGCTTGTAAGCAAGATATCTCAAAAACTGTTCGAGCTATTGCCCTGAAACTTTGCTGGCTGGTTCAGGCTGATGAGTAGATGAACTGATTAACTTCGGTTATGGCCCTTTGAAATTTTTATTTTAAGCTTGTAAGCAAGATAACTCAAAAACTGTTTGAGCTATTGCCCTGAAACTTTTCAGAATGGTTGGGGATGATGAGATGAACTGATTAACTTTCGACAAAAAGTCCATTTTTAGCTCCACTGGCCGAAGGCCAGCGGGGCTATTGTCATGGCCCTGTGTCCGTCGTGCGTCCGTGCGTTAACTTTTTCTTTAAACATCTTCTCCTCCTAAACTACTGGGCCAATTGTAACCAAACTTCACAGGAATGTTCCTTACATAGTCCTCTTCTAAATTCCTTCAAAGAATTTTGTTACACCCAGAACTCTGGTTGCCATGGCAACAAAACAAAAAAAAAAAATAAAAATCTTTAAAAATCTTCTCCTCCAAAACCACCTGTTGGATTTCATTTTTATTTTGCATGACTTTCAGATTCCTTGAAGAAATTTTGATCCGACAAAAAACATGGCCGCCATGGGCGGGGCTTATTTTCCCTATTTAACATATAGTGTAATGCTAAAACATCTTCTCCTCCTAAACTATTGGGCCCATTGTAACCAAACTTCACAGGAATGTTCCTTACTTAGTCCTCTTCTAAATTCCTTCATAGAATTTTGTAACACCCAGAACTCTGGTTGCCATGGCAACAAAACAACACAAAATATTAAAAATCTTTAAAAATCTTCTCCTCCAAAACCACCTGTTGGATTTCATTTTTATTTTGCATGAATGTTCCTTGGGTGGACCCCTTTCAGATTCCTTGAAGAAATTTTGATCCGACAAAAAACATGGCCGCCATGGGCGGGGCTTATTTTCCCTATTTAACATATAGTGTAATGCTAAAACATCTTCTCCTCCTAAAGTACTGGGCCAATTGTAACCAAACTTCACAGGAATGTTCCTTACTTAGTCCTCTTCTAAATTCCTTCAAAGAATTTTGTTACACCCAGAACTCTGGTTGCCATGGCAACAAAACCACACAAAAAATTAAAAATCTTTAAACATCTTCTCCTCCAAACCCACCTGTTGGATTTCATTATCCCCTCGCACAACATAGTTGTGAGGGGGGATATAGCATTTGTCCCGTACGTACGTACGTAAGTACGTACTTTTGTCATCGCTCTAGCGCCACGTACGTACGTACTTTTGTCATCGCTCTAGCGCCACGTACGTATGTACGTACTTTTGTCATCGCTCTAGCGCCTACATTTCTTGACCGATTTTAATATAACTTCACACAAACGTTCCTTACGACAATATCTGGAGCAATATCGACTTCCAAGGTCATGACCTCAAGGTCAAGGTCACTCTGGCTATTTTTTGAAAAACTTTGTCATGGCTCTAGCGCCTACATTTCTCCCCCAATTTCAATATAACTTCAAACAAATGATCCTTATAAAAATATCTCAGCGAGTTGGACTTTCAAGGTCATGACCTCAAGGTCAAGGTCACTGTTGCTTTTTTTAGAAAAACATTGTCATCGCTCTAGCGCTTACATTTCTTCACCAATTTCAATATAACTTCACACAAATGATCCTTCTAAAAATATCTTGACAGAGTTCCACTTTCAAGGTCATGGCTTCAAGGTCAAGGTCACAGTGGCTATTTTTAGAAAAACTTTGTCATCGCTCTAGCTCCTACATTTCTTCACTGATTTCAATATAACTTCACACAAATGTTCCTTATGACAATATCTTGAGGGAGTTGGACTTTCAAGGTCATGACCTCAAGGTCAAGGTCACTGTGGCTATTTTTAGAAAAACATATTCATCGCTCTAGCGCCTACATTTCTTCACCAATTTCAATATAACTTCACACAAATGTTCCTTATAAAAATATCTCCAGCGAGTTCGACTTTCCAACTCATGGCCTCAAGGTCAGGGTCACTGTGGCTATTTTTAGAAAAAACTTTGTCATCGCTCTATCGCCTATATTTCTTCACTGATTTCAATATCACTTCACACAAATGTTCCTTATGACAATATCTCAAGCGGGTTCGACTATCAATGTCAAGGCCTCAAGGTCAAGGTCAAGGTCACTGTGGCTATTTTTTAGAAAAACTTTGTCATCGCTCTAGCGTTTACATTTCTTCACCAATTTCAATATAACTTCATACAAATGTTCCTTATGACAATATCTCTAGCGAGTTCCACTTTCAAGGTCAAGGTCACTGTGTCTATTTTTAGAAAAACTTCGTCATCCCTCTAGCGCTTACATTTCTTCATCGATTTCAATATAACTTCATACAAATGTTCCTTATGACAATAACCCACCATTTCGACTTTCAAGGTCAAGGTCACTATGGCTATTTTTAGAAAACTTTGTTATCGCTCTAGCGCCTACATTTCTTCACTGATTTCAATATAACTTCACACAAATGTTGCTTATGACAATACCTCGAACGAGTTTGACTTTCAAGGTCAAGGTCACTGTGGCTATTTTTAGAAAAACTTTGTCATTGCTCTAGCGCTTACATTTTTTCACCAATTTCAATATTACTTCACACAAATGTTCCTTATAACAATATCTCTAGTGAGTTCCACTTTCAAGGTCAAGGTCACTGTGGCTATTTTTAGAAAAACTTTGTCATGGCTCTAGCGCTTACATTTCTTCATCCATTTCAATATAACTTCACACAAATGTTCCTTATGACAATACCTCGAGCGAGTTTGACTTTCAAGGTCAAGGTCACTGTGACTGTTGTTAGAAAAACTTTGTCATGGCTCTAGCGCTTACATTTCTTCATCCATTTCAATATAACTTCACACAAATGTTCCTTATGACAATACCTCGAGCGAGTTTGACTTTCAAGGTCAAGGTCACTGTGGCTATTTTTAGAAAAACTTTGTCATCGCTCTAGCGCATACATTTAATGATGGATTGTAATAGAACTTCACACAAATGTTTCTTATGATAATATCTCGACTTACTTCGACTTTCAAGGTCATGACCTCAAAGTCAAGGTCACTGTGGCTATCTTTAGAAAAACTTTGTCATCGCTCTACCGCCTACATTTATTAACAGATTTTAATATAGCTTCACACAAAAGATGCTTATGATAATATCTTGAGCAAGATCTACTTTCGTGGTCATGGCCTCAAGTCAAGGTCACTATGGCTATTTTTAGAGAAACGTCATCACTCTAGAATGTACATTTATTGGAGGATTTTTAAACAAAATTTACACAAATGTTGCATATGATAATATCTCAAGTTGGACTTTTGCCATTTCAGTGTTTTCCACACACGAAGTTGTCTAGTGCGAGGGGATTTGTATCGCATGCGATGCCTTGTTTTTATTTTGCATGAATGTTCCTTGGGTGGACCTCTTTTAGATTCCTTGAAGAAATTTTGATCCGACAAAAAACATGGCCGCCATGGGCGGGGCTTATTTTCACTATTTAACATATAACGTAATGCTAAAAAATCATTTTCTGCAAAAGTACTTGTGGGATTTCATTGTAATTTGCATGAATTGTCCTTGGGTGGACTGTTGTCAGATTCCTTGAAAAAAATTTGATCTTACAAAAAAACATGGCCGCCATGGGCGAGGCTTATTTTCACTATATTACATATAGTGTAATGCTGAAAATATTTTCTGCAAAAGTTCTTGTTTTATTTCATAGTTATTTGGCATGCATGTTCCTTGGGTGGACCTCTGTAAGATTCCTTGAAGAAATTTTGATCCGACATAAAACATGGCTGCAGTGGGCGGGGTTTATTTTCACTATATAACATGTAGTGTAATGTTAAAAATGTCTTCTCTTCTTCAAAAGTTCTTGTTTATTTATTTATTTATTATTTATTTAAAAGTACCTTCTTGTATCTGAATTAATCTCCTCCAATTTTGCTGACTATCACATATCTATAGAGGTCCACCTACAAATTGTCATTCTAAAATTCAAAACATCAGAAATTTCACATGCCTATCACACTGGTGATAGAACTGATGTTTTCAACACAAACTCTATTTATACGACTTGATGTTTCAAAATAAATTCAAAATACTGAGGGAGATAGATTTATTAGACCTAATTATACTACAGTGTCAACAGTTCTCCAGATCCCTGAGGGGTAAAATGGCTTAGTTGAAAAGGGAGGCATACCGAATCTGAAGGAGGAAAGGAAAAAATAAATAAAGAAAGAAATAAAAACCTAAATCTGTTCATTTTTTAGCTCCACTGGCCAAACACCGGCGGGTCTTATGTTATATGTTATGGCCCTTTGTCTGTTGTGCGTCTGTGCGGTTGTGCATCCGTGCGTTAACTTTTTTCTTTAAACATTTCCTCCTTAACTACTTGGTCGATTGTAACCAAACTTCACAGGAATGTTTCTCACATAGTCCTCTTCTGAATTCCTTCAAAGAATTTTGTTACATGCAGAACAAAATGGCATCGAAAGCAAAAAAAAAATATTTAAAAATCTTCTCCAAAACCGCTCAATGGATTTTATTCTTATTTTGCATGAATGTTCCTTGGGTGGACCTCTGTCTGATTCCTTGAAGAAATTCGGATCAGGCAAAAAACATGGCCACCATGGCCATGCCCCACATGACTGCCATGGCCATGCCCCTTGGCTCATTAGCTTTCAAAGACTTACATGGGGAAAAGTTTTAAAAACCTTCTCCTCCAAAACCGCTCAACGTAATGGATTTCATTCTTACTTTGCATGAATGTTCCTTGGGTGGACCTCTGTCAGATTCCTTGAAGCAATTTTGATCAGACAAAAAACATGGCCGCCATGGACACGCCCATTGGCTAATTAGCTTCCATAGACCCATAAAGGGATCTTTTTTTTTTTTTTTTTTTTAATCTTCTCCTCCAAAACCGCTAAATGGATTTCGTTCTTAATTTTCATGAATGTTCCTTGTGTCTACCATTGTCAGATTCATTGAAGAAATTTTGATCAGACAAAAAACATGGCCGCCATGGCCACCACCTTTGGCTCATTAGCTTCCATAGACCAATAAACGGAAAAACTTCTTCTCTGAAACCATAAAGCCTAAAGCTAAGACATTTACAGTAAAACCTGTCTTAGTGGCCACCTCTATTAAGCAAGCAACCTGTCTTAAGCAAGCAGGCATTCAGTTCCCAAGAAAGGCAAATGTGTTAAATTTCACCTGTATTAAGCAAGAACCTGTCTTAAGCAAGCATATTTTGACTATCCCTTAGGCACTTGCTTAATACAGGTTGAACTGTAGTATGTAGCAAAGTTATGTGGTCACCTACTAAGTCCTGCGAACTATGACTCTTGAGTCCAAATTGGCAACGCCCCGGTGCTTAGTAGCTCTTATAGACTAATAATGACAAAATCTTGAAACTTTTCTCCTCTGAAACCATAAGGCCAAGAGCTTAGTATGTAGCAACTTGAAGTATTCATCTGCATAAATCCTGCCAACTATGCCCCTGGGGTCCAAATTGGCCACACCCTGAGGCCCATAAGCTCCCATAGACTTATACTGGGAAAAACTGACAAAAATCCTCTCTGAAACCATCAGTGCCCAGAGCTTAGATATTAAGTATGCAGCAACGTCAAGTGGTCACTCAAATAAATCCTGCCAACTATGCCCCTGGGGTAAAAAATTGGTCACGCCCAGAGGCATATTAGTTCCCATAGACTTATAATAGGAAAAACTTAAAAAAAAGTCTTCTTCTCTGAAACCATAAGGCCCAGAGCTTTAGATATTTAGAACGGAGCAATGCCAAATGGTCACTCACATAAATCCTGCCAACCATGGCTCTGGGGTCCAAAAAATATAGAATGGACATTCCTTGGGTGGATCACTTGTTTCTTTTTTACCCATTGCATGCGGGAAAACCCTAAATGGGTACCTTGGCAAACAGTGCTGGCCCAGATCAGACCCCACAGAACACCATGTCTGATCAGGGCCTGCACTATTTGCTAACAGAATTTTCCATCAAAAATAGAAAAAAAAATAGGCCTGACACCCCTTATATGACAAATGGACTGGTCCAACATATAGCAATAGAAGAGTCCACTAGTATGCCATTGGTTAATGTAATAAATATGACAATTGTCTGAAGTTAGCCGGTGGAGCGACAGGCCCTCTTGGGCCTCTTGTTTTCTCTAGTTATACCCCTTTGACATTTTGCGCGTTTTAAGCTTGTAAGCAAGATATCTCAAATCAAAGTACTGAAAGTACTGAGGAAAGTTGATTTATGAGGAATAATTATTATAAAACAATGTTAGTCGTAGATCAAACAGTTATCTAGATATTTTGTTGAAAAAATCTAGAATCACAGGTCCTGGTGTATGAATGTCATTTGACGTTTCACCAGTAACAATTCTGATTCTAGTTCTGATTTGACAAGGTCCCAGGGGGTTAAAAAATTCTACAAAGAAAAAAAAAATGATTCATGGATTGTTTTGAATTTAACGACAAGTCAACCCTAGTGGATCATTTTTGTCCTCCAAGAGAAAGGGGAAAAGAGATAGAAGAGACAGCAGAGGAGATGATTTGTTTGTTTGTATGTTTGATGCGAGGTTTAACGTCCCCGTCGACACTTGAAATGTCATTTTGGAGACGTTGCTTCCACTTTGGTGGGACTTTACCCGACATTGAGATGAAATGACATCTCAAGCCCTGCCGCCCAATGAAACCAATAGGGTTTATAAGCATGGTAGCACCGCTTTCCCTGGGCAGGCTTAGATCTTCAAAGCAGTTTACCAGTACTCGTGTGCGGGTCGGTTTCAGCTCTGCGTGGAAGCATCATGCAGCCCATATATTTCTTCAAGCCCCAATGGGTGGGTGCCGTTGTAGAGGAGATGAAAGTTAGGGACAAAGGAGAAAGAGGAAAATTAATGGAAGTGTAGAAACAGAAACAGAAGAAATAACAACACTCCCCCGCTCTACAAGGACAGCAGGTGTTGCCCAACTGTAAGTCAATATCAGCGGGGCAAGATACACATCGCCATTGCCTCACTCAACTACCCTCACGAAGAAAAAACGGAAGAAAGAAGATAAACGTGTCTGCCAATTTCTTCAAGGTCAAACCATAAATTTCTAAATAAGCTCAGTACATATCTGCTAATAATCTTACAGAGAAGTTCTCCTAGCGGGCACATGGTGTCTTTGCAACGTCGCACCAACGTCGCATTGATACGACGATGCACATACGTTATGCAGCCGCTTGGAACTATGTTCCTTCGGGCGTCGGGACATAAAAAGCAGAATAACTTGACAAAAAAGATCATTTTAAACAATTTATTTTAGACATTATAACCCGGGGCCTGATCAGACGCCACGTTTACCAAAGGCGAATTAAAATACGTTTATTCCAACCTGTACGGGGTCCTAAAAACATTAACCCATAAATGCCAATTGTTTCAATATTGGGACATTCTGAAACAGTTAGGATAGATTAGAGGCCACATAAAGTTGCGTCTGATTGGTGTCTTCACTATTTGCTAAGTCGGCCCCCGCCCATAGGGGCTTGAAGAAATATATGGGCTGCATGATGCTTCCACGCAGAGCTGAATCCGGCCCGCACACTAGTACTGGTAAACCGCTTAGAGGATCTAAGCCTGTCCCGGAGCCGCGGTGCGAGGCGGACTGTCCATGCTAATAAACCCTATTGGTTTCATTGGGCGACAGGGCTTGAGACATTTCATCTCAATGTCGGGTAAAAGTCCCTCAAAATTGGAAGCAACGTCTCCAAAATGACCTTAACAGTGTTGACGGGGACGTTAAACCTCAAATCAACCAACATTTTTAACTCACAGCTTACAACATGTGTTTTTGTCATTAGAGCTCTCGAAAGCAGGCGAACTGTATGTACACTCTTACAAAATACAGACTTTTTTCTGAATTTTCTCTATTTTGTTATCAGACTTTAATCTCTAAACTAAACCATCTTTCTTCTTTTGACTGTCAGAATGGGTATTTTATTACCAGAGCTGGCAAAAATCTGGAAACAATCAAAAGAAGTTGCTAAAGCTAAGGACAATACAGATGGCTTTTATCTATACAGAAGAAAATAAAAGAATCAGGTTTGAGTGAGTGAGTGAGTGAGGGTGAGTGTGTGAGCACGCGAGCAAGCAAGTGAGTGGGTGAGTAGGTAAGTAAGCAAGTAATCTTGCAGGTACACAACACTGATTCAATGTTGAAACAACGTTTTAAACGTTGTTTCAACGCTGATGCAATAGCAGGTAGGTAAGTAAAGAAGGTAAAGTAAGACTGTTTATAAGTAACTAAGAGGTTTTAGTAATGAGGAAAAATCACAAATAAATAAATAAAAAAAAAATCCCATTTTGTACAGAATGGGATGTCCTATCTCACATACAGAAGGGGTGCATTTAAGAGTTAAGGGGTACCAGGTTGATTAGAATTTAATCATTGATAAAAATTGGTTGAACTTTAAGCAAACAGTGAAGGCCCTGCTCAGGCGTCTTGTTCTGAAGTATCTGATACGGGTCTGCACTGTTTGCAACGAGTGATAAGTTGTTTCCTTATTCCTTTTTCCTTATTCCTTTGTCCTTATTCCATATTTATTTTTTCAACCTGAATTTTTTTAAAGGGTCATATCAGGAAAGGTCTATTTTTGGCCCCATCAAAATATGTTGACTTTACGCTTCGGCTCCGACTTTACATGTACGTAAATATGCTCACAAAAAGACTTGGTAAGATTTCAACTATAGCATAGAATCGACTATTTAGTTATCATACACAATATCAAACCAAAAATCGCCCACCTATCGTGGCTTGGAGAAATATAAAAATTATTTAGCTGAATGGTGCTTCCACGTAGAGCCGAAACTCACGACACATGAGTAGGCCGCTGTTCAAGCCTGGCTGAGGTCACGTGTGAGACGCTAAGTTCTGCGTGGTTTTTCTCCGGGCACTCCGGTTTTTGCCAACCTCTGATTATCGCTTGGCTCAACTGAAGAAGTGAAATAATCTTGGAAGGGCCGTAAAACCACAGCCATTACGATAACACAGCCGTGAAAATGAACATAGTGCTTTTTTTTCACATCACCAAAATGGCTACTTACTGATGAAAATCCATGATATTTTTCTTATTTATACTCCAAGCTTAGGTTGCGGGTGCTCGTTAGAACCGTCTAATTGAGACGATTCTAACAAGTACCCACAATCTATGTCTTGGGGCAGAAATAAGGAAAATCATGTACACACCCGTAAACCCCAGTTTTCTCTATATAAAGTGGGGTTTAGAGGGGGGGGGGGCGTTCATTTCACAGACTTGTTCACCTGATGAAAACAAAAAAAAAAGTTTTGAGCAGGCTGGTCAATGAAAACTAAATAATGTTCAACTCTGCTACATACAGTATACAATCTGGAAAACTAATTATACTCTGCTTTTTCTAGAATTTTATCTCCTGTGCCTTTTTCTAGAATTTAATCAGATAGTTGGACATATTATCTGATTTATAGTCTTTTGCTAGGATCTGTTTGTTTTAATTGTTGGAGCTTGAAAGATCAAAGCTACTCAAATTGAGGAAACTTTCGTCACATTTTGGTAGGAGTGTGTGGGTCAGTAAAGGATTATTTAGTTGGTCACTGATAAGCTAACCCTTTTAACCCTGTAGACCGGTGCAGACGCCGAGGTAGAAATACACTGTATCTGTGCAATCCTTGTAGGTCCTGATAAGACGGCACGTAGCTAGAACGTCTCGCCAGAATCTACATGTACACTGTTTGTCATCATGTCAGTGAACTAATCAGAAATCCCTTTCTATAAGAATATATTTAAAGCGAGCTAGAAGAGTTCTGTTTAGAAACTCAGGGATGAAAGAGTAAAACATAAATATCATCGGAAAGCGCTTAGGAAAATAGTCCCAGAGTACTGTTTTCTTTTCAGAATTCGTCTTTCTGTGCCAATTTATATTCAATCCGTATAAAGTCCCGAAAACTGAAATATTTTGAAAGACGTTCCATGCCTGCAAAATTAATTTTCAAGAGTTCATTTGGACTATTTTATGGAGCGAACGAACAGCGGAAGTGGAGTAACGCGGTCCAGTACCGGAAGTAGAAATGTAATGCCATAGAAACTTGATTTTAAAAATCAACTTTCAAAAACTGTTTGAGCTATTGCCCTGAAACTTTACAGGCTGGTTAAGGATGATGAGTAGATGAACTGATTAGGTGAATTTTTATGCAGTTGTATTTTTAGCTCAACTGTCACGTACTGACAAGGTGAGCTTTTTGTCCGTCGTCCGTCGTGCGTGCGTCCGTAAACTTTTTCTTCAAACATCTCCTCCTAAACCCCTGATCGGATTTAGACCAAACTTCACAGAAATGATCCTTAGGTGGTCCCCTTTCAAAGTTGTTCAAATGGTTCAGGTCTGTTGCACATATAGGTCACAGGAGCTAAAAATAGATTTTTACTGAATATTTTAAAAATCTTCTCTGAAACCGCATAGCCCAGGTCTTTGATATTTGGTATGAAGCTTTATCTTGTGGACCTCTACCAAGATTGTTCAAATTATAGCCCTGAGGGCAAAAATGCCCCCGCCCCGGGGGCCTTTGGTTTTACATTGTCTTATATAGGGAAAATCTTTAAAAAATCTTCTTCACTGAAACCGCAAGGCCCAAGTCTTTGATATTTGGTGTAAAGCTTCATCTAGTAAACCTTTATCAAGATTGTTCAAATTTTAGCCCGTAGGCCAAAAATGCCCCCACCCCAGAGGCCTTTTGTTTAACATAGGCTTATTAAGGGATCATCTTTAAAATTCTTCTTCTCTGAAACCACAAGGACCAGGTCTTTGATATTTGGAATGAAGCGTCATCTAGTGGACCTCTACCAATATTGTTCAAATTATAGCCCTGGGGCCAAAAATGGCCCCGCCCCGGGGGCCTTTGGTTTTACATAGGCTTAACCATAGTGCAGTTTATATTTTACTTTTGGTCCTTTGAGATCAGCGGGAATATTCTGAGAAATCAGAAATAAATCTTTGGTTTAGACTCATATTCTAGACAGGTTTTTTAATTTTATGGACCCCATTTTGATTTATATCAGTCTTAGAATCGACTGCCTATTCGAAATTCGCAAAATTGCAGTATGTTTCCTCTGGCTGTCTTTGCCGGATCATTACAGGGTCACTGATGAGGCTTTATTAGCCGAAACTACGTAGTATGACCCATCTTCTTTCTTATGACCCATCTTCTTTCTTATGAATGTTTTCATTGCTCTTAAAGGAACTCATTTTTTGATTTTTAATTATATATAGGGAAAATCTTTAAACATTTTCTTCTCTGGAACCGCAAGGCCCAAGTCTTTGATATTAAGTGTGAAGCTTCATCTAGGGGACCTCTATCAAGATTATTCAAATTATAGGCCTAGGACGAAAAATGCCCCCCCCCCCCCCCCCCCCTGCAGACCCTTTGGATTTACATAGGCGTATACGTGGAAAATCTTTAAAAATCTTCTTCTCCAAAACCGGATGGCCCAGTTCTTTGAAATTTGGTGTGTAGCTTCATCTAGTGGACTTCTACCAGGATTGTTCAAATCATAGCCCTTGGGCCAGAATTGCCCCGGGGCCCTTCGTTTGTACATTGACTTATATAGGGAATTTAAAAAACATTCTACTCTGAAACCGCAAGGCCCAGGTCTTTGATATTTGGTGTGAAGCTTCATCTTTTTTTTTTTTTTTTTTTTTTTTTTTTTTGGGTTTTACGGCCCTTTCAAGATTATTTCACTCATATCGAGCCGATCGTTAATCAGAGGTGGGCGAAAACCGGAGTACCCGGAGAAAAACCACCTGACCTTCCGTTGCAGAACTTGGCCTCTCACATGTGGCCCGAGCGAGGCTCGAAACTACGGCGGTGAGAGACCTAATGACTAAGAGTCAGCGCTCTTATCCACTAGGCCACGGAGGCCCGTCGTGAAGCTTCATCTAAATTGTTCAAATTATAGCCCTAGGAAATAGAAGTCAAGGCAATGAAAACCTTTGAAAATCCTCTTGTCTGAAAGCAGAAGTCCAAGGTCTTTGATATTTGGTATGAAGCTTCGTCTTGTGGATTTCTACCAAGATTGTTCACATTATAGCCCTGGGGCCAAAAATGGCCCGCCCCGGGGACCCCTAGGACTATGTAGACTTATATAAGGAAAACCTTTAAAAAGCTTGTCTGAAACCAGAAGTCTCCGTTCTTTGATATTTGGTATGAAGCTTCATCTTTAGACCACTTCCAAGATTATTCATATACTACTCAAAGTTTGATAGGGATCACTTTTTTAATGCAAAATAATTTTTGGATGAATTAATCAGCTGAATCCAAATTTGATACATAATGATAACACACGTATCCTTCACAAAACCTAGTGAATAATTTTGTCAGCTGGTGCTGCATTCAAGCGTGACAACAGCAACCGTCTTGGCACCACGAAAATTTGCCGTAACACGAAGGGATTTGGACAACTGATTTTTCACAAATTTCCAAATGTGTTTAGACAAACGTGCCTAATAACATGTATGGCGTCCACGGGCATCAATTACAGTACGACATTGCCTGCGCATGCTCGTAATCCGAGTCTGTATCCGGTTTTGTTGAATCAGCTTTCATTCAGCAACCAATGCATCTTTGAGCTCCTGTAAAGTCTTCGGATGCACAGGTCGGGCTGACACAGCACGCTGAAGCATGCCCTGCGCATGCTCAATCGGATTTAAGTCCGGTGACCGAGTAGGCCAGTCCATACGAACGATTGTCTAACGTTCCAGATAGGAATCAGTGACGTTGGCACGGTTGGGCGGGCATTATCGTCCATCAGAATAAAGTTCGGGCCGATAGCATCTGCATATGGTCTCACAAACTCATCAATAATATCATTACAGTACCTCACTGCCATTAACGTTCCGTTTTCAACGACGTACAAGTCAGTGTTACCGTTCACGCTTATCCCAGCTCAAACCATGACTGACCCCTTTCCATAGCGATCATGCTCTGCCACATCCAAGTCATCGAATCGCTCTTTAGACATTCGCCACACTAATTGACGTTTATAAGTGAAGTTTAGACAGAATCTGGACTCCTCAGGAAACAGTACTGGCGTCAAGTCATGAACCGTCCACCTGACGTTAGTTCTGGCAAAGTCCAACCGGTCTAGCACGTGCTGTCTCGTCAACGGAACACGTACAGCAGGCCTCATGGCGTGGAGCCCGTTTCTGACAGTTTGTGCAGAAATTCGTACTCCAGTTCCGTTCCTAAGCTCGTTATACAAACACGTAGCGTTCAGGGACCGTTGACGTCGAGACTGAATCAACAAGAAACGGCCCCGACGTTGAGTTGTAGCCCTTTCTCGACCCCTCCGTGTCTGTGTGAAGGATTTCCATGGGTAAGATGCCGACTCCACATTTGGGAAAACATGCTCTGAGACACATTCAGAATCCCAGCAACACGACGTTAAAAGAAGCCAGATTCCAAAAGTCCGACGCCATGATTCATTTCTTCGGGGCTCAGACGGTTTCTTAATTGTCCTCTAGGCATTTTAGTGTTTCACAAACTCAAATGAAGTCCATTTTACGCTTGGTAAAGTAACACTGACAAGTTTGATTGGTCTGCTGGAAAGCAGTGCTACGCAAGAATTTGGGGGTGCATGAATTCATTTGCGAAGTGTGAGAAGTGTGCACTTTTATGAGTACTGAACTGCACATGAGTTTCTGTTTCAGATATTTACCAATATACCGAGTACAAATTATGTAAAGAAATTTTAAATTTTCAGTGCAAAATTTGGTATATAAAAAGTGATCCCTATCAAACTTTGAGTAGTATATTATAGCCCGGGACCAATAATGGCTCTCCTAGGGGCCCACTTGATACCATATGGATCAGGTGAGCGATTCAGGGCCATCATGGTCCTCTTGTTGGGGAACTAAATGCATGCTTGCTTAAGACAGGTTGCTGGCTTAATAGAGGTGGACACTAAGACAGGTTTTACTGTATCTCTAAAACTGTGAGCTATTGTCCTGTAACTTAAAACACTGGTATAGGGTGATAAATAGATGACCTGATTAACTTGAGTTTTTCTTGTGTTATGTTCCTTCTAAAATATCAGCATTGCAGCCAAATAAAAAAAAGATATCTCAATTACTGTTAGGGACAAGCAGTGTTAGGGACAAGCAGTGTTAGGGTCAAGCAGTGTTAGGGTCAAGCAGTTGGGGGCATTGTATTTCATAAACACTGGATCTAGTTTTGTCATATTTTTTGAACCGTTTGAAATAGAGCCTTCATATTTGGTATGTAGGTTCCTTGTGACAAGAGCTTCCCACTCATATAAAGATTTGACCTTGACCTGTGACCTACTTTATCATAACTTTTGAACCATATGAGATAGAGGCTTCATATTTGGCGTGTTTGTTCCTTGTGACAAGGTTTTCTCAACCATTGTAAACTTTTGACCCATGACCTTGACCTTTGACCTACTTTGTCATAACTTTTGAAGCATTTGCGACAAGGGCTTCCTATTCATACATAAAATGATCTGTGACCTTTACCTCGACATTTGACCTATTTTATTAAAACTTTTGAACCATTTGAGATAGTGCCTTCATATTTGGTATGTATGTTCCTTGTGAAAAGGTCTTCCCACCCACACAAAAATTTTGTCTTATGACCAACTTTGTCATAATTTGAGAGCATATCAAATTTGGCATGTAGTTTCCTTGTGACAAGGGCTTCCTATCCATACAAAAATGATTTGAGACTTCGACCTTGACATATGACCTATTTTATCATAACTTTTGAACTATTTGAGTTAGAGCCTTCATATGTGGCATGTATGTTCCTTGTTGCAAGGACTTTCCACCCATACAAAAATTTTGACCTGTGACCTTGACCTTTGACCTTCTTTCTCAACTTTTGAACCATTTAAGATGGAGCCTTCATATTTGGCATGTAGGTACCTTGTGACTTCCACCCATACAAGATTTTTGACCTGTGACCGGTCATTGCCCACATTTGGTAAAAACGTTTAAAATCTTCTTCTCAGGAACCAAATGGCCGATGACCTTGAAACTTGATATCCAGCATCGTGGACTGGGGGCCCTTTCAAGTTTTTTTAAATGATGACATGCTTTACGGCAAGGTCAAATTTGGTCAATCAGACATTTGTATGGAAAAAAAGGCAAAACAGTGGGGTTTTTTTAATGCATGGTAAGCTACCAGAAATGATATTTGCAATCAGCTGAATCCAAGTTTATCAATTCCAAAGGTCAAGGTCATTTACTGACCTTTATCTTGAAGGCTAAGAATTTGTATTTTTATACTTTTTTGCACTGTCCGTTTGTTTGTGGGTTAGTCCGCACTTTTTTAGCTCACCGGGGGAGCTTATAGGATGACAGGCCTCCGTCCTCCTCCGTCGTCCTTCGTCGTCCACACCTTCAAATTGCAATATCTCGGCAACCTGCAGGCTGATTTCAATCAAACTTCATATGTGTTGTACACTGGATGGGGGAACAATGACACAGTATGTTTTGTGAGAATCAATTGCAAAGTATGGTTGCCATGGCAACCATTTACCAAAAGCTTGGACCCTCTTTAGCGCATTCATTTTGGCCTGATCTATATGAAACTGATATAAATTGTAGAGATCACAAATTTCTGGGCGGCCACAGGAATGTTATTAGGGGACTCTATACCAAAATAGCTAAAATTGTTCCGCTCTGATGAACAAGATGGCCCCCAGAGCTTAAAATAGAAAAAAAAACATTCAAGCGACAGCTCCTGTACCCTTGGGCAAATTTCAATCAAATTTCATAGGAGTGGGTGTTGAGTTAAAGTCTCACCAACAGCTAAGGTCATACGGTGATGGGACCTCGGTTTAAAGACTCCTCTGACAGTCTGGAGAAGCCCGGGATCGATCCTGCTACCACTGGTTTACAAGGCAAGTAGCATGACCACTTCATCATGAAGGCTTCTAAAGTTCATTGGAATGTTGTGTAGATGACCCTCTAGGAAAATAGCATAACGATTAACAAATGGTCACAAGAGCTAAAAATAGAAAAACTCATTCCACTCCAATGAACAAAATGACTGCCAGAGCTAAAAATAAAAAAAAAAAACAATCTTCAAACGACAATTCTTCCTGTACCCTTTGGCCATTTTCATTCAAACTTCGAAGTAATGTTGCTTAGATGACCCTCTACCAAAAAGGCTAAAACGATCCCGCTACGATGAACAAAATGGCCACCGGAGCTGAAAATAGAAAAATATTGTAAATTTGATTCAAACGTGAACTCCTCCTAAACCCGGCCCCGCGCCAGCCCGGGGGGGGGGGGTAGAAATATGGCGGCTGCCTTCGGGAGTGTGGCAGAGTGGTAAGACCCCACCGAAAACAGTCACATTGCCGAGACCACCCGGTGCCTCGAAATAGGTGGCTGCCTTCAGCTTCTGTGGCAGTTGGGTAAAGCTTCCAACATACAGAACAGTCGTCCGTTCAACCGGTATTATCTTGTGAATAGAATTGTTCAAATGCATCTTACAATTTTTTTTACAAAATTCATTTCGCGAGATCTATCCTTTTAAACCTTTCCTATCTCATGTTACTATCACGCTGCATTTGTACGTGTATCATCATTGCTGGTGGGCCGCGCACTGCAAAGAAGAAAACCTCATCTGTGTTTAACATATGTGTTTGTACTGTGTATGTGTCACTCTGCACATCATGCTCCATCACTCTGCACATCAAATAAAGATGCATTTTGTATACGTTATTAGATAAGTAACTTGTCATTTTATGTTACTCCAAAGTCAGTTCATGTTACTCCAAAGTTAACAGAATCGGATACGTATCACCAAGTTCTGAAGACTACGTTATCATCTAACTCAGCTTATTTCTTTAGAAGTTTATAAAATCCTTTGTTCTTTTGGAAACTTATCACCTCAATAATTTCTTATCATAATCGTCGATCTCATATTTAGCAAAGGATCTCCTGTTTTCAGAGCCAAGCTTTCATTTAAGCAAACGTTTTCGGTCTCCCTTGTCTGTAGGGAATAAAATATACAGGTCACTTTCCTTCTGTAGTGAATGGGGATAAAATTCCTTGTTGAAACAGGAGCCACTTGTTTGCCGTGAGTGGCGTCTCGTATGCTGGAAGAAGGGATCCTGAAGATTGAGAAAAGCCCAGGAATCTCCAGCTTTTCAACACATCATTTTGGCCCATATTTCAGATAGACGAGGGTTTGGGCTAGATCCGGCCTGAATCAATCGGCTCAGTCGTGCCAAGCTCTAGAATCGCACAGCTTGTCCTTATCTTCCTTCTTTCTCTTTTACGTATCTTTATGGTACAAACCGGATGTAATTTTGTCTTATTCCTCTATCTTTAGTGTTATTTGATGGGTGGCGGCTGATGGATTAATCGGTGGGCTTGTACTGGAGAAATTCAGCAGAAACTTCTGTGAGGGAGAGAATACGGGTGGGGATAGGTCCCAACTGTTCATCATTTTTCCATTGAAATCTGGCTGCATAGTTGGGAGTCATAAAACAGAAGTGGAGCGGAAGGACTCTGGTCCTGTCATCGAGTATAATAGCAATGTAGCCTTAGCGTTGGAAATAGGAGATCCATTTCCATTAAACGTCCCCTTTTAGGGCTCCAAGGAGGGTGGGGTGCATAGCTATCGAATCATAAATTATCACCATGGGATCCAACACTAGAAAAAGAGCATTTTTAGACTTATCTGATGACGACCCGGAACCGGCTACCTTTAATTTCAAAGCTATTGAAACCTTCGCTAGATTTTTGGTGATTTCAAGCAAGGAAGAAAAGGCCGTTACGATCTTTCACCGTTTATTATTGAAAAACAGATTGAATCGTTAATTGGTACTCCAAAAATGTCAAAAAATTAAAAAACGGAACACTTTTAATAGAAACTAACCGAAAATCTCAAACCGAAAACCTCCTAAAAATCAACAAATTTTTCAACATGAATGTTTCTGTCACGGAACATAAGACTTTAAATTCTTGCAAAGGCATTATCCGTGACAGAATGTTAAAACATGAATCTGAAGCCAGCATCGTGGAGTATCTGAAAGATCAAGGCGTAACGGCCTGTAAACGCTTTAAAATAAAAAAGACGGAAATCTCATCGACACGAACACACTTCTTCTGATATTTAACACCACTTCCTTGCCGAAATCACTAAAGATTTTCTACAGGATAATACCGGTTGACATCTACGTGCCCAATCCTCTGCGATGTTTTAATTGTCAGAGGTTTGGACACCATGAAAACGATTGCACTGTCCCTGACGGATCGGTTTGTGAGAAATGCGGTGGCATTGATCATCACACTCAAAATTGCAAGAACCCTCCAAAGTGCGTGAACTGCGGAAAAAAATCATCTCTCCAAATCAAACGTTTGTGAAGTTTGGAAAACGGAAAAAGAAATTATGAAAATCAAAGTAACACAAAATGTAACATATTTAGAAGCAAAGAAAATCCAATAAAATAAACCAGGAAACACATTCGCCAAAGTTGTCCAATCCCTTACCACCAAACCTGAAACCAAAGAAACATCTACACAATTCAACGAAAAAGATTTTGAAATTAAACCCCATTCTAAAGTTATTACCTCTTCTGTAAAACCCAAAACCACATCGTCACAACCTACATCTTCGCAACGTACTACATCGTCACAACCTACTACATCTTCTCATCATTCAAGAACCGAATCTAGACAAACTTCACAGACCAGTTCACAACCTAACGGCAAACATTCTAGCAGATCTCACTCCCGATCCACGTCGGGGACAGCGGATCAAAAAGGAAAAAAAAAACGGCAAAGAAAAACATAAAGGATCTAACCCAAACAGAAAAGGGGCGTCGGCTGATCCAGTTAAACTGGCTAATCAGTACGGCACCCTTGAGGACATGGAGTTGGACGTTGATCCATCCACGTTCTCAAAGCAAAATAAAAGATAAAGGATTAAATTCCTTGTTTTAATCTTCTCTCCAGTCAACCATGGATAAGAAGTCAATAATTCAATGGAATTGTCGAGGACTGAAAAGTAGAAGTAAAACAAAGATCAGGAATTGATACAATTAACTTACTCCACCCATAAAAGACACCAAAGGGAAAGAAATACAAACAATAAGCGACCAGACCATAGTGGAAACCTAAACACAGGAAGGCCATAAAGACAGTTACTTTCCCACAAAATGGCCATATGGCAATCCAAAATTAAGACACAAGTGATACACACAGTAAGTAAGAAACAACAACATAAATAAATCGCCACAGAAGAGCCGCCTTGAAACGGTCAGTGGAAGATTTCCACTGGGGGGCTTAAATCGATTTTACGTGGCCACAATCCTCGCCCTTACTTCCGTTGCGATTTAGACAAATAATTTGTTCAGTCCGCATGAAGGCCTCCTAACTCATCAGTGCAACATCTCCGTGAACACAAAAATCAAAGAACCACAGAGGTGAGACAACGGCGAGGACTCGACAGCAAGAAACCACTGAAAAGCTGGAGCAAAAGAAAACCAACAGTTAGACTCCGATGGGCCAATTTTAACGAACTTTTAATTTTATCTACACTTTTTTCTCCTAATGTCATTTGTCTCCAAGAAACGTTTTTGAAAATTACAGATAATATTAATTTCAAAGGTTGCAGTATGTACAACCATATCACAACGGATAATCAGAAGGCATCAGGAGGTACATCAATCCTGGTAAAATCTGGCGTTCCTCATAGGAAAATAGATGTAAACACTAATTTACAAGCTGTTGCTGTAAACGTCACTTTATCCAAATTCATAACGATTTGTTCTGTCTACCTTCCACCTCATTATAATTTTTCTAAACCAGAATTAGAAAATCTAAATAATCGATTACCTAGTCCTTATATATTATTAGGAGAGTTTAATAGTCACAGCAAATTATGGGGTTGCTCGGATACAAATGACAAAGGAGAAACCATAGAAAATTTTATTGCTGAAAATGAATTATGTTTATTTAATGATAAACAACCAACATACCTTCATTCTCCCACAAGGAATTATTTTGCTTTAGATCTTTCAATTTGCTCTCCAAATATTTATCTAGACTTTGATTGGTCTGTTGTGGACGATCTCTATGGTAGCGATCATTTTCCGATAGTAATTGAAGAAATTGAATATACCCATGAGGATCGTCACCCCAGATGGAATTTGAGTAAATCAAATTGGGAAATTTTTAATCAATTATGTAATGAAAAACTCGAACCTGAAATTTTTAAAACTGCAAATGATATACAAGATTTTACTGACGAATTGATTGATATTGCTGAAAAATGTATCCCTAAATCCTCGACATTTTCAAAAAGAAACAGACCTTGGTTTAATGATGAAGTTAAAACTTCAATCAATAAAAGAAAATCTGCATTACGAAAATTTAATAAACAACCAACAAAAGAAAATCTTATCCATGCCAAACATATGCGAGCTAAAGCTCGCAAAACAATAAAATCGGAAAAAAGCATCTTCGCAGCAATACGTCTCCAAACTGAATACCAGAACACCAACGAAGAAAATATGGGACATGATTAGAAAATTTAGTGGCAAAAACAAATCGAATAAACATGTCCATATCAAATCGAACGGAAATATGTGTTCAACGGCTAAAGACATTTCCAATGCCTTGGGGGGAAATTTTCAGAAAAATTCCCCTAGCTCAAATTATTCAGAAAGTTTCCAAAATATTAAACAAGAACAAGAGAAAAAAAAATAAATTTTTCTTCATTGTACCACGAAAAATATAATTTACCATTCACTACTAAAGCATTATTAGATGCTCTCCATAAATCTCATGATACTGCTGTTGGTCCTGACGACATACACTATCAAATTTTAAAACATTTACCCAACAAGGCACTGGAAACATTATTAAACATTGTGAATGATATTTGGATCACTGGAAAATTCCCTGAAAACTGGAGAAAAGCTACCACCATCCAATTCCGAAACCTAATAAAGATCATGTTGAAGCCACTAACTACAGACCTATTGCTTTGACAAGTTACTTATGTAAAACAATGGAGAGAATGATTAATGATAGGCTGGTTTGGTTCTTGGAATCAAACCAGCTTATCACTAAATTTCAAGCTGGATTTAGAAAAAAAACAGCTCTAATGATCATTTGATTCGTTTAGAATCATTTATACGTGATGCCTTTATTAAAAAAAGAACATGTCGTAGCTGTATTTTTTGACCTTGAAAAAGCCTACGATACCACTTGGAAATATGGCATCATGAAAGATTTACACACCTTGGGCCTTAAAGGCCGATTACCACTTTTTGTTCAAAATTTCTTATCCGATCGAACATTTAATGTTCGCATAGGAAATACTTTATCGGACACATTTGATCAAGAACAAGGTGTACCACAAGGTAGTATTTTATCACCAACCTTGTTCAGCATAAAAATTAATAATATAGTTAAATGTGTAAAAGACCCAGATTGTTCGCTTTTTGTTGACGATTTTGGAATCTTTTATCGATCCAAAAATATGGAAACCATTGAATTTAAACTACAAAGATGTTTGAATAATATAGAAACTTGGGCAACAGAAAATGGTTTCAAATTTTCAAAAACAAAAACACAGTGTGTTCATTTCTGCCAGTTACGAAAGTTACATTTAGATCCTGTACTGACTATATACGGCAGTCCAATTCCATTCGTCACTGAGGCGAAGTTTTTGGGTCTTTTATTCGATAACAAATTGTCTTTTATTCCTCACATCAAAGCTTTGAAAGCTAAATGTTTAAAAGCTCTTGATATTTTAAAAGTCCTGTCCATTTCCGACTGGGGAGGAGATCGCACGGTTCTTTTAAATCTGTATAAATCGTTAATTCGTTCCAAATTAGACTATGGCTCCATAGTCTATGGATCTGCTAGGAAATCTTATTTAAAATCTTTGGATACTATACATCATCAAGGTTTACGTTTAGCTCTAGGTGCCTTTCGCACTTCACCCGTTGATAGTCTCTATGCTGAAGCTAATGAACCATCACTTTATGTTAGAAGAGAAAAATTGTCTCTTCAATATGCTACCAAATTAGCTGCAAATCCACGCAATTCAGCATATGAATGTGTTTTTCACCCTAATAATGAAAGATTTTACGAAAATAAACCATCCGCCATTAAACCTCTTGGCCTAAGAATAAGACCTTTACTTAAAGAGGCCAATATTAATGTCCAAAATGTTCAATCAATTTCATTACCATTAAAAGAATCATGGACATTAAATCATCCAAAGATAGTATTAGACTTACATAAAAATAAGAAATCTGAAGTTGATTCACATATTTTTAAAAATGAATTCTTAGAAATCAAATCACATTTTAAACATCACATTTCCATTTACACTGACGGTTAGAAACAAGATGAGAAAGTTGCTTGTTCTGTCATTAGTCCGAATTTCACCGATAGCATTCGACTACCCGATAATAGCTCTATTTTTACCGCTGAAGCGAAAGCAATTGATATCGCACTCTATCACATTCGGGATCAATCTGAAAGACATTTTATCATTTATTCAGATTCCCTTTCTGTATTTTAAGCTCTCACAGATCAACAGCACAGAAACCCCTTGATTCAACAAATTTTAAGAAAATATCACTTTCTTTCCGTCTCAAAAGAAATCGTATTCTGCTGGCTTCCCAGTCATGTAAATATCCGTGGTAATGAGCTAGCTGATTTGGAAGCCAAATCAGCATTATCGTTAACTATTACCAATTTAAAAATTCCTTCTACAGATTTAAAATCGAACATTAACATCTATATAAAGAATATATGTCAATCAATTTGGGAAAAAGAAACTAATAATAAATTGAATAAAATACAACCCAATTTTCATACCAAATGCACTTTTTCGAATTATAGTAGGAAAGATCAAACTAAACTCACAAGATGCCGTACACAAGACTTACTCATTCCTACTTATTAAAAAATGAACAAGCACCTTTCTGTATATCTTGTAACGAACCGTTTACAGTCGAACACTTTCTCATTCCATGTGTAGAATTTTATCATATACGCTCAAAATATTTTAATGTTACAACAATGAAAGATCTTTTTAACGACATACCCTCTTATCAACTAATCAATTTTCTTAAAGAAATCGGACTTTTTAACAAACATTAATCATTAAAATTTTAACTTTTAAACTTCCATAACAATTTTATAATTAATACCTAATTATTTTTAGACGCTATATGCCCTATTAGGGTTGGGCGTCTTTAAACAAAACATCCATCCATCCTCCTAAACCCTAAAGCAAATTTGATTCAAACTTCACAGGAATGTTGCCCAGGTTACATCCTACCAAATAAGCTTAAATCACTCTGCTGATGAACAAGATGGCCACCAGAGCTAAAACTAGAATGTACTCGAGACAGTGACACACAGGTGAGCGAACCAGGGCCCTCTGGTTGTTTGATTTGAGGTTTAACGTCCTATTCAACACTGTAAGGGTCATTTTGGAGACGTTGCTTCCAATTTTATGGGACATTTACCCAACATTGAGATGAAATGACTTCTCAAGCCCTGCCGCCCAATGAAACCAATAGGGTTAATAAGCATGGACGGTCCGACTCGCACCCCTTTGCCTGGGCAGGCTGAGATCCTCTAAGCGGTTTACCAGTACTCGTGTGCGGGTCGGTTTTTATGTCTTCGAGCCCCGATGGGCGGGGCGGTATTCTTGAATGGACCCAAAGTCGAGTTCAAACAACAAAAACCATATTCAAATCATGAAATTTGCGGGCTGTTTGAACATGGATGTTGAACTTTTGATATCACACGATTCGTATTGTTTGTTTATGTTACGTTAAGTGGCGTAACGCTATCGCCTTGGAGGTAGTCTTTTGGAATATCATGATGAAGTCACTGCGTAACTTCCATCATTGTAGTTGTCGGTGACATTTGATGAGTGTATATTGGTGGGTTTTCGTAGTAATTTATTGTTGGAATCGAAATTTATGGAATAACAAGGATCATCTTAGGTTATTAGATTGCAATTACATTTGCCAGGTCCCTTGAAGAATACTGGAACATGCGGCTTAGTATTCAAACAGCTTCCTTGGGATCCGGCAAATGTTAATGCATAAAACCATGGTTAGCTGTTTATTGAAGCGGTGTGTCAAACGTTTTCACAACGCCGAGTTAATGCTGAACATTTTTATTGCCAGTGTAGTCTAATGTAAACCTGTAGAAAACAATGTAGAACGCATCGAGACGCATGATTTTCAGTGACGTGGTTTTCTACGGACGTTGATGACGTCAACGCTGTTCAGCTCTTTGTAGAAAAACAGCGTGTAAATCTTTTTCAGCTTTAAATATTTGCCCTATAAGCATTTTTTCACTCAGTGATGAGGGGCAAAAAATGTTAATATAAACAAGAGGCCCATGGGTCACTATGCTCACCAGAGCTCAGGGGGCACTGCCCACTGGCAGCCATGTATTTTAATAAACCTTGGAAGCCCTGAGCCTAAAGATGCTACAGATAAAATTTGGAGCCAAATCAGCCTGGTGGCTGTCGCTTGAATGTGTAGTTGCAAGGTAACAAATGTTAATAGACAATTCCCATCTGTGACAACCAATAGGCCTAAAATCATGACAGATACAACATTGTTTAAGGAACATTACTATGAAAGCTTGACAAAATACCTTGAAAGGCATAAATGCCATTTTTCAATTTTTCCCATATAGAGTCTATTGAAACTCTTATGTTGGCATACAGGCGTGTGGCAGAGAGAAGTTTATTCAAGGAACATTGCTCTAAATGTTTTGTCTAAATATCTGCAATGACTTGGCAGTAAATTCAATTTTTGTTTTCAATTTATCCCGTTATAAGTCCATAGCAACCAAACTAAAAAGCCGGATTTCATAAAAAAAAAAACCTGTTGAGGAAAATATGGTGATTATTTTAAGTCTCAGCCTCATAGATTATATGGTTTCTGAGATGATTTTTTTTTAGTTTTTTTTTTTTTTTTTCTATTTTTTTTTTTTTTTTTGCATTTGAACTCCATGGCAACAATAACAAGAGCTCCGCAAGCGGGGCATTATACGTCCGTGGCAATTAGTAAGATGGAGCATTATATACTGACTGTTGTACAAGTTTGGGTTTGTGGAATGAAACCTAGGAACAAAAAGCAAACTTTTAATTCCCCAGCCCAAGGATGCTATAGATGAAATTTTGGCCCAATCGGCCCTGTGGCTTCAGAGGAGATGTCGTTTGAAAGTCTTGAAATCACTCGTCAGACGACGACGGACTATGAGCTCCCCCGGAGCCTTCGGCTCTGGTGAGCTAAAGTAAACTTCAATTTTCCGCTTTTCATGAAAGTATGAATGACAGCTGAGCAGGTCGCCAGCAAAGTTTACATGAACTCCTTCGGGTTTCATTTACTTCGCACGCGATCCACTGCGTTCATACTTTCATGAACAGCAGAAAAATAAAATTCATTTCTTAAATGTATTCAGATGCACATTATTGGTAGGCTTCATCAGCCTGAGTAAGCTATCCCGTATACATGTAACTAAACACGGCCTTTTCCAGAGCTACACAACGAGTATGTATGTGTGTATGCGTGCGTGCTCATGCAGAAACGCCTTGAATGGGGATTCGGCGTCGATTTAGCTTTAAAATGACTTCACAAACGCCAACTGAACAAGCGTCAACTTAACGCTGAACGTGCTCTGAAACAAAATGCGGCGGAAAATATGATGCAGCAAATTATAGACAGTGTCGCTAACACGCAGCTGTTGCAAAACCCTGTAGCATATATTAGTTATCAACATCAACACGCGTCTAGCCTTTGAGAGCATTCTTGCTGACCTTCAACATGGTTTCCGAAGTCAAAGCTCTTGCCGGCCTCGCGGTAGCTCAGTCGGATGCGCGTCTGACTAGTCAGTCAGTCTTATCTGCGACTACTATACCTATCAGGAGTTTATTGTATAAACTGGACTACTATGGGATACGAGGATCGACAAGTAAGTGGATTAACTCATGGCTCTAGGCGCTCACAACATGTTGTACTTGAAGGCCAAGGTCTGTTGCAGTCCCTGTTTTATCTGGTGTCCCCTAAGGTTTGGCCCTTGAACAGGTCCTTTCCTTGGTATTCATTAACGATCTCCCTGATAATATCAAGTCATCTGTCCGCTGGTTTGCTGCATGTGATTGTGTCTTGAATAGGAACATATATTCTCCTTTTGACTGTCTTATTTTATACGATGCCCTATAGCTCTACTAGCACAAATGGTGGGTTGGCGGGGGGGGGGGGGGGTGGGTGGGGGGGGGCAGTAGGACTTAAGTATCATTCTTAAGTATCGGTCCCTTGAGGTCCGTCGTGAGTAGTCTTCTTAAGATAACTTTCTGCTATAAGATACACTCCGGTACAGTGTCTATTATAGCCCACGTCCATCGAGACTTGAAGCAACAGCGTGATTTGGCCGCACGATGCTTACACGCAGTGCTGAAACTGACAGCAAGTACATGAATACTGGTAAACTGCTTAGACGGACTTAAGTTTGGCGAGTGTGGCCGTCCCGAGCATAAAAGCCCAATTGGTTTCATTCGGCGATAGGGCTTTAGATGCCATTTCATTTCAATGTCGGGTGAAAGTCCCGCAAACTTGGAATCAACATCTCCAAAATTGACGGGGACGTTAATCCACACACAGAGTAACAAACAGTAAGGGCATCAAAAGTAAACAACACACAATAGCGTAGGTGTCATTTTTTTATCCTTGCCCTGGAAAAAAAATTTCTTTCCTTCAACTATTCCTCAGTAGAATAGTATTCCATGCCTCCTCCTCTGGAGGAGCTCAAATCCCGTTAAGTTTTACGGTGCTTTCAAAATTATTTCGATCATATTGAGCCGATTGTTAAGCGGAGGTTAGCGAAAACCGCAGAAGCCGGAAAAAAAAACACCTGACCTTCCATTGCAGAACTTGGGTGTTTCACATGTGACCCACCCGACCTTCGGTTGCAGAACTTGGTGCCTCACATGCGACCCGAGCCAGGCTAATAACACAGCGGTGAGAGACCTAATGATTAAGAGTCAGCACTCTTAGCCATGGAGGCCCGTGCATAGACAGGCAGGCACGTAGACAGATAAAATATTCCGTAGTAATTCGTGGTCACGAATGGGACTCGATAATTTTTGTCGCGCCTGCTATTAGCATGGCGCGATATAGGCGCCCGGTTTTCCGTCCGTTTGTCCGTTCATCAAGGCGGCAACATTTCCGACCCCCCTAGCGTTCACCCTAATGCTCAAGTTTATTTCTCAAGAACTATAAGAGCTTCATTAATGATACTTGGTACAAACTTCTATCTGGAGACGGAAACTTAAATGCAAGCATCCATATTTGACCTTGACCTAAATTTTATGGTTCACGGACTTTGTCAAATATTGCAACCACCCTAGCGTTCAGCCTAATGGTTAAGTTCATTTCTCAAGAATTATTACAGCTTCATTAATGATATTGATAACAAGCTTGCATTTAAGAATGGCAAGCATCTATGTTTGACCTTGGCCTAGATGTTATGATGGTTCGCTGACTTTGCACCCCAACAGGCACGACATAGCCCTCGGTGGAATTCTTGTTTATCTTCAAGTATAACAGGCCAGTTAACTTTTTAGCTCACCTGGGCCGAAGGCTCCAGGGGAGCTTATAGTATAGTGGGTCCTCCGTCGTCCGTCGTCCGTCGTCCGTCCGTCGTCCGTCCACACTTTTGAGCAGCTATATCTCTGTATCCTGCAGGCTGATCTCAATCATTTCTCACCTGTAGCATGCCTCTGGTGGGGCATTGATGACATAAACTTTTTTTTGAAATCCCTCTAAAACTTTGGTTCCTATGGCAACCACAAGGTCCCATAGACTTACTATGGGAAAATGCTTGTCATCACCGTAGCGCCTTCAGTTTTGATCGGATCTTTCTGAAACTTATATGTAAGGTGACTGGGGATAAAAACTCGGATGAGTTCGAAAACTGGCCAAGTCGGCCCATTTATCATAGAGTTACGTCCCTTTGATTGCTGAAAATGCCCATTTTCGACCTTGTCATCACCGTAGCCCCTTCAGTTTTGATTGGATCTTTCTGAAACTTATATGTAATGTGGCTGGGGATAAAACCTCGGATGAGTTCGAAAACCGGCCAAGTCCGCTGGTTTATTGTAGAGTTACGTCCCTTTGATTGTTGAAAATGCCGATTTTTGACCTTGTCATCACCGTAGCCCCTTCAGTTTTGATCGGATCTTTCTGAAACTTATATGTAAGGTGGCCGTGGATAAAATCTCGGATGAGTTCGAAAACCGACCAAGTCGGCCCTTTTATCGTAGAGTAACGTCCCTTTGATTGCTGAAAATGCTGATTTTTGACCTTGTCATCACTGTAGCCCTTTCAGTTTTGATCGAATCTTTCTGAAACTTATATGTAAAGTGGCTGGGGATAAAATCTCGGATGAGTTCGAAAACCACCCAAGTTGGTCGATATATCACAGAGTAACGTCCCTTTGATTGCTGAAAATGCGATTTTTGACCTTGTCATCACCGTAGCCCTTTGAGTTTTGATCGGATCTTTCTGAAACTTATATGCAAGGTGGCTGGGGATAAAGCCTCGGATGAGTTCGCATACCGGCAAAGGTGGCCTATTTGTCATAGAGTTAGGTCCCTTTGATTGCTGAAAATGTTGATTTTTGACCTTGTCAACACTGTAGCCCCTTCAGTTTTGATCGGATCTTTCTGAAACTTATATGTAAGGTGGCTGGGGATAAAACCTCGGATCAGTTCGAAAACTGGCCAAGTTGCCCCATTAACTATATAGTTATATCCCTTTGATGGCTGAAAATGTCGATTTTTTACCTTGTCATCACCGTAGCCCCTTCAGTTTTGATCGAATCTTTCTGAAACCTATATGTAAGGTGAGTGGAGATAAAAGCTAGGATGAGTTTGAATACCGGCCAAATTAGCCCATTTATCATTGATTTACGTCCCTTTGATTGCTGAAAATGCCGATTTTTGACCTTGTCATCACCATAGCCCCTTCAGTTTTGATCGGATCTTTCTGAAACTTATATGTAAGGTGGCTGGGGATAAAATCTTGGATGAGTTCGAAAACAGGCCAAGTCAGCCCATTTATCGTAGAGTTCTGTCCCTTTGATGGCTGAAAATGTTGATTTTTGACCTTGTCATTACCGTAGCCCCTTCAGTTTTGATTTGATTTTTCTGAAACTTATATGTAAGGTGGCTGGGGATAAAACCTCGGATGAGTTCGAAAACTGGCCAAGTCGGCTCATTTATTTTAGAGTAACATCCCTTTGATTGCTAAAAATGCCAAATTTTGACCTTGTCATCACCGTAGCCCCTTCAGTTTTGATCGGATCTTTCTGAAACTTATATGTGAGATGGCTGGGAATAAAATCTTGGATGAGTTTGAATACTGGCCAAGTCTGATCGGATCTTTCTGAAACTTACATGTAAGGTGGCTGGGAATAAAACCTCAGGTGAGTTCGAATACCGGCCAAGTCGGCACATTTATCATAGAGTGACGTGCCTTTGATTGCTGAAAATGCCTATTTTCGACATTGTTATCACTGCTGCCCCTTTAGTTTTGAACGGATCTTCATGAAACTTACAAACAAGGAAGTCAGGCAGAAAGCTTGGAGGAGTTTGAAAACTCTTGTTTTTGAACTTGTCATCACCATAGCCACTTCAGTTTAGATCGGATCTTCTTAGCAAGTCAGGAATAAAAGCTTGAATGAGTTTGAAAACCGGTGAGGTCAGCCTGTTTATCATAGAGTTAAATTCTACTTGATTTTCAGAAAATGCTTACCCTGTCATCACCGTGTCCTCCCATAAAGCCTTCAGTAAAGGTTGGCACTTCCTTAAACTTTGAATCTGTTAGCTCAGGTGAGCGATACAGGACCAAGCTAGCTTGGTCCTCTTGTTTCTTACATGCCTTTTCAATGAAATATTGAGATTTCTCAAAACGATATCTTCACTGTTTCTAGCAATAAAAATCTTGGTTTTCTGCATTTCACTCATTTTGTGAATTCGATTTATCAGCGAAAAATATCATACATCATCCCTCTGTTTATTAGACGTCGGTTAGGTAAACCTATTTAATATGTCTCATAAACTTATGTCACGAATGTTCGCACGCCATTAAAGGCGTTGATTAAGTCACTTTAAGCACGACACTTAAGAAATAGATAAGCTCTATATCTATAGCAGCGATTTTTTTAGTAATATATCACTGTTTGGAGGTCAGCTGTAAGGTAGATCAAATCACGAGCACGTAGCGCGAGTGATTTATCTACTTGCATCTGACCGACAAACTGTGATATATTACTCAACAAATCACGCAATAGCACTGATCTATTTCCATTCTAACACACCTTCATATTATCTGAACACTCCGCTGTTGTTTTAAGGAAATCCCGCCAACATGTTTGTAAAGTACTTTATGCGTGAAAAAGACGTTACTCCGTCTAACGTCAAGGAAACGATCGATGGCGTCGCAAAACCTCATAAAACGACGACTCTTCGTGTCACACTTTTTCACCTATTAATTTATCACTCAAAATATCACCGAGTTTAATCATTGGCTATAAAGGCGACTAGTGTTAGAATTAATAGATCAGCTCTAGCAGTGATTTGTTGAGTAATATATCACTGTTTGGAGGTCAGTTTTAAGGTAGATAAAATCACGACCGCGCAACGCGAGTAATTTAATATCTACTTACAACTGACCGATAACGGCCGCCGCTTGAAGAAATATATGGGCTGCACGATGCGTCCACGCAGAGCTAGATCCGACCCGCACACGCGTACTGGTAAACCGCTTAGAGGATCTAAGCCTGCCCAGGCAAAGCGGTACGAGTCGGACCGTCCATCCATATTAACCCTATTGGTTTCATTGGGCGACAGGGCTTGATATGTCATTTTATCTCAACGTCGGGTAAAAGTCCCACAAAATACTGTACTTGCTAGAAGTACAATATGACCACTAACGACCTCGTTAAGCTTACGATGCTTTGAACAACTGGCCCCAGATCTATTTCGATTCTAACACACTGAAAGTCGACTGAATGTTGTTTCATTCCTATTCTCTCAACGTTCTGCCAACATGTTTGACTGTAACACATGCAGTTTCCTGTTTTTGTAACGTACTTTATTCGTGAAAAAGACGTAACTCCGTCAAGTAAACGATAGATGACGTCGCAAAACGTCAAAACGGCGGCTCTTCGCGTCACGCTTTTTCGCCTAGTGATCTGTCATTCAATAACCCCGCCCATAGGGGCTTGAAGAAATATATGGGCTGCATGATGCTTCCACGTAGAGCTGAATCCGGCCCGCACACTAGTACTGGTAAACCGCTTAGAGGATCTAAGCCTGTCCAGGAACCGCGGTGCGAGGCGGACCGTCCATGCTAATAAACCCTATTGGTTTCATTGGGCGACAGGGCTGGAGATGTCATTTCATCTCAATGTCGGGTAAAAGGCCCACAAAATTGTAAGCAACGTCTCCAAAATGACCTTTACAGTGTTGACGGGGACGTTAAACCTCAAATCAAACAAACAAACTGTCATTCAATATGTCACTGGATTTAACTATTGGCTGTATAGGCGACCAGTGCTAGAATACGTAATTAATATACGGCGATGCCAGAGGACTTTAGCAACTGCGGACATTATTTGAATGTGAATTTCAAGTGGACCATTTGATTTACAGAGAATCTTGCATGAGTGGCCCTTTCATATGAAATTTATGAAACTCGCCATAATTACATTTTATCGCCAAAGAAGTTCGTAACAAAACAGTAGTAACGGGGCCATGGCGTCACGTAACTGTTATTACATGTGTGGCCATATGATTTTTATGACACGTTAACCACTATGTATAACAGCGAGTTAATATCTAAAAGTAACATTCAAAGTTTGTATGCCCCCGCATCGGATGATGCCGGGGACATAGTTTTTCGGGTTTCCGTACGTGCGTCCGTGGGTATGTGCGTACGTGCATACTTGCGTCCGAATGTACGTCCTTCTGTACGAAATTGTACGTACGTACGTACGTAATCCTGTTAGACTCTGGTTAAGGTTTTTGTACAAAGTAGAACTTGAGCTCATATTTTCCAAACCATACAATAGATTTGGTTTATATTTAGTATGGTGATAGATGTAGAACCAAAGTTTTATTCAGCAATACCCCCATCCATACCCATGACCTCAAGGTCAAGGACATGGACTTAGAAATTTTTAATGTTTAAGACCCAGGTTAAGGTATTTGTACCAGGTAGAACTTGAGCTCATATTTTCCAAAGCGTGTAATGAATTTGGTTCATATTCGGTATGATTATACATATAGGTCCAAAGGTTTATTCAGCTATACCCCCACCCATACCCATGACCTAAAGGTCAAGGTCACAGACTCAGAAAAATTTTAATGTTTAAGACTCCGGTTAAGGTATTTGTACCACGTTGAACTTGAACCTTTATGATTCATTTGGTTCATATTTGGTTTGATGATAAATGCAGGTCCGAAGTTTAATTCAGTAATACCCCCACCCATGCCTATGACTTCAAGGTCAAGGTCGCAGACATAGAAATTTTCAAATTTAAGTTTGTTAATAGCTTATATTTTCCAAACTTTATAATTGATTTGCTTCATATTTGGTATGATAATAGTTACAGGTCCAAAGTTTTATTGAGCCCTACCCCCCACCCCTTACCTCAAGGTCAAAGTCACATTTTTTATATTATATTTTTTAGAGTTCATATTTCCTGAACCTTGTGATGGATTTGCTACATATTTGGAATGTTTATAGATACAGGTCAAAAGTTTCATTCAGCCATAACACCGCCCCTGCCCCATGACCTTAAGGTCAAGGTTGCAGACTTGGAAATGTTTAATGTTAACGTTTGTAAGAGCTCATATTTTCCAAACACTTTTCCAGGGGAGTTATGCTGTCCAATGACAGGTGTTATTGTAATACGAGTTTTTTTTTTGTTTTGTTTTTTAGCTCACCTGAGCGAAGCTCAAGGTGAGCTTTTGGGATCACCTTTTGTCCGTCGTACGTGCGTCGTGCATCGTGCATCGTGCGTCGTGCGTCGTCAACATTTACCTTGTTAAGAATCTAGACCACAATTTTGCTTCAGTCTTCATGAAAGTTTACCAGAATGTTTGTCTTGATGATATCTGGGTCAAGTTCGAATATGGGTCATGTCGGGTCAAAAAGAAGGTCAGTAGGTCAAATCATAGAAAAACCTTAAGACTCTAGAGACCACAGTTTTGATCCAATCATCCTGAATCTTGCTCAGAATGATCATCCTGACAATATCTCGATCAAGTTCGAATATGGGTCATGTCGGGTCAAAAAGTAGGTCAGCAGGTCAAATCATAGAAAAACCTTGTTAAGACTCTAGAGGCCACAGTTTTGGTCCAGTCATCCTAAAACTTGATCAGAATGATCATCCTGTTAATATCTCAGTCAAGTTCGAATATGGGTCATGTGGGATCAAAAAGTAGGTCAAACCATAGAAATACCTTGTTAACACTCTATAGAGGCCAATGTTTAAGTCCAATCATCCTGAAACTTGCTCAGAATGATCATCCTGACAATATCTCGGTCAGGTTTGAAAAGGGGTCATGTCGGGTCAAAAAGTAGGTCAGCAGGTCAAATCATAGAAAAACCTTGTTAAGACTCTAGTTTTGGTCCAATCATCCTGAAACTTGCTCACAATGATCATCCTGACAATATCTTGGTCAAGTTGAATACTGGTCATGTGGGATAAAAAATTAGGTCAGGAGGTCAAACCATAGAAAAACCTTGTTAACACTTAGAGGCCACAGTTTTGGTCCAATCATCCTCAAATTTGCTCAGAATGATCATACTGACAATATCTCGGTCAAGTTCGAATACTGGTCATGTCAGGTCAAAAAGTAGGTCAGTAGGTCAAATCATAGAAAAAACATTGTTAAGACTCGAGGCCACAGTTTTGGTCCAATTATCCTCAAACTGGCTTAAAATGATCATCCTGACAATATCTTGGTCATGTACGAATATGGGTCATGTTGGTTCAGAAAGTAGGTCAGTAGGTCAAACCATAAAAAAAACTTTAACACTCTAGAGCCCACAGTTTTGGTCCAATCATCCCCAAATTTGCTCAGAATGATCATCCTGACAATATCTCGATGAAGTTTGAACATGTCATGTGGGATCAGAAAGTAGGTCAGTAGTTCAAACCATAGAAAAAACATTGTTAACACTCTAGAGGCTATAGTTTTGGTCCAATCATCCTCAAATTTGTAAAGAATGATCATCCTGACAATATCTCAGTCAAGTTCAAATATGGGTCATGTGGGATCAAAAAGTAGGTCAGTAGGTCAAATCATAGAAAAACCTTGTTAACACTCTAGAGGCCACAGTTTTGGTCCAATCATCAACAAACTTGCTCAGAATGATCATCTCTACAATATCTAGGTCAAGTTCGAATATGGGTTATGTGGGGTGTCAAAAAGTAGGTCAGTAGGTCAAATCATAGAAAAACCTTGTTTACACTCTAGAGACCGCAATTTTTGCTCACCATAGCAAAGCTCAAGGTGAGCTTATGTGATCACCTTTTTTCCGTCGTAAGTGCGTCGGGCATCATTCATCATGCGACGTGCGTCGTCAACATTTACCTTGTTCATCCTCTAGAGACCACAATTTTGCTTCAATCTTCATGAAACTTTACCAGAATGTTTGTCTTGATGATATCTGGGTCAAGTTCGAATATGGGTCATATCAGGTAAAATCTAGGTCACTAGGTCAAATTCCTTGAAATCCTTGTTCACCCTCTAGAGACAATAGTTTTGCTTCAAACTTCATGAAACTTTACCAGACTTGAGGATATGAGTCAGGTTTGAATATGGATCATGTCAGGTCAAAAACTAGGTCAATAGGCCAAGTTCCTTGAAAACCTTGTTCGCCCTCTAGAGACTTAAATTTTACTTCAATCTTCATGAAACTTTACCAGAATGTTTGTCTTCTTGATATCTGGGATCGTGTTCGAATATCCATCAAGAAACTAGGTCACTAGGTCAAATTCCTTGAAAACCTTGTACAGAGGTTACGATTTTTGCTTCAATCTTTAATCTCTATGAAGATTGTTCTGATAATGACGTCAAAATCTCGTAGCATCTACCTTGTCAAACTAAAATATTAAGGATGTAAATCTCTTACCTCAGGTGAGCGATTAAGGACCATCATGGTCCTCTTGTTTCGTGGGGTGATGGGGTAGAAGGCCCCTGGGCGGGGGCATTTGCGTTGTATTGACACATTTCTAGCTTTGTTTTGTTTTTGTTTTTCAAGTGGAAATCATTCGATTCGCACACCTTGTTAACCCGATGAGCACCTCGAAATCACCATGGAAAAAGTTCATTCTCCATGGTGACGGCTGATGCTTTAAAATTGCATTAATAGTGACAATTTGTGGCAATTTAAGAAGCAGAAAATTTTATTTCTTTTTTTTTCTTCACTGTAGGCCTAAGTTCATTTTTTTAATTATGCGAATCATCCATGAACACCAAAGTTGTATTTCACTCGTGGTTTCCACACTCGTCACTTCTTTTGGTGTTCATTCGGTGAAATAAAATTCGATCTTACAGTGAAAAAAAAAATCTTCTATAACTTCGGAATAATAGCGTTTCTTGGACTAGTGGTTAAGAGCAATGACTTAATTGCTAGGTCTGAGACTGTAGTTGGCGCAAGCCGTACTCCGTTTTTAGCTCACCGTCACGTAGTGACGAGGTGAGCTTTTGGGAAACTTTTGTCCGTCGTGCGTCCGTGCGTGCGTAAACAATTTCTTTAAACGACATCTCCTCCGAAACCACTGATCGGATTTTGATCAAACTTCACAAGAATGATCCTTAGGTGGTCCCCTTTCAAAGTTGTTCAAATGGTTCTGGTCCGTTGCACAGCTAGGTCGTAGGAGCCAAAAATAGATTTTTTTTTTTCACCAAAAACTGAAAAAATCTTCTTCTCTGAAACCACAAGGCCCAGGTCTTTGATATTTGGTATAAAGCTTCATCGAGTGAACCCCTACCAAGATTGTTCAAATTATAGTGCTGGGGCAAAAAATGCCCCCGCCCCGGGACCCTTTGGTTTTACATGAAGCTTCATCTAGTGGACCCCTACCAAGATTGTTCAAATTATAGTGCTGGGGCCAAAAATGCCCCCGCCCCGGGGCCCTTTGGTTTTACATGGGCTTATATAGGGAAAATCTTTAAAAATCTTCTTCTCTGAAACCGCAAGGCCCAGGTCTTTGCTATTTGGTATGAAGCTTCATTCAGTGGACCCATACCAAGATTGTTCAAATTATAGTGTTGGGGCCAAAAATTCCCCCGCCCCATTGGCCCTTTGGTTTTACATGGGCTTATATAGGGAAAATCTTTAAAAATCTTCTTCTCTGAAACCGCAAGGCCCTGGTCTTTGATATTTGGTATGAAGCGTCATCTAGTGGCTCCCTACCAAGATTGTTCAAATTAGTGCTGGGGCAAAAAATGCCCCCGCCCCGGGGCCTTTGGTTTTACATAGGCTTATATAGGGGAGATCTTTAAAAATTTTCTTCTCTGTAACCACAAGGCCCAGGTCTTTGATATTTGGTAAGAAGCTTCATCTTGTGGGCCTCTACGAAGATTGTTCAAATTATAGCCCTGGGGCCGACCTGAGCCCTTTGGTTTACATAGACTTATATAGGGAAAATCCTGAAAAATCTTCTTCTCTGAAGTTATAGCCCTGGGCCAAAAAATGCCCCCGCTCTGGGCCCTTTTGTTTACATGGACTAATATATAGGGAAAATCTTAAAAAAATCTTCTTCTCTGAAACCGCAAGGCCTAGGTCTTTGATATTTGGTATGAAGCTTCATCTAGTGGACTTCTACCAAGATTGTTCAAATTATAGCCCTTAGACCAAAATTGCCACCGCCTCGGGGTCCTTTGGTTTACTTAGACTTATATACGGAAAATCTTTAAAAATCTTTTTCTCTGAAACCACAAGGCCTAGGTCTTTGATATTTGGTATGAAGCTTCATCTTGTGAACCTCTACGAAGATTGTTCAAATTATAGCCCTGGGGCCGACCTGAGCCCTTTGGTTTACTTAGACTTATATAGGGAAAATCCTGAAAAATCTTCTTCTCCGAAACCACAAGGCCTAGGTCTTTGATATTTAGTATGAAGCTTCATCTTGTGGACCTCTACAAAGATTGTTCAAATTATAGCCCTGAGACCAAAAATGCCCCCGCCTCGTTGGCCCTTTGGTTTTACATAGACTTATATAGGGAAAATCTTTAAAAATCTTCCATTGTGAAACCACAAATCCTAGGTCTTTGATTTTTGGTGTGAAATTTCATCTAGTGGACCTCTATCAAGTTTGTTCAAATTATAGCCCTGGGGCTAAAAATGCCCCCACCCTGAGACCCTTTGGTTTTACATAGACTTATTTAGGGAAATCTTTAAAAAAATTCTTCTCTAAAACTGCAAGGCCCATGTCTTTGATATTTGGTATGGAGCTTCATCTAGTGGACCTCTACAAAGATTGTTCAAAGTATAGCCCTCGGGCCACAAATGCCCCCGCCCCGGGGCCCTTTGGTTTTACATAGCCTTATGTAGAGATAACCTTTAGCCCTGGGGCCGATCTGAGCCCTTTTGGTTTACAAAGACTTATATAGGGAAAATCCTGAAAAATCTTCTTCTCTGAAACAGCAAGACCCAGGTCTTTGATATTTGGTGTGAAGCTTAATCTAGTGGACCTCTATCAAGATTGTTTAAATTATAGCCCTGAGGCCAAAATGCCCCCACGCCGGGGCCATTTGGTTTTACTTAGGCTTATGTAGGGAATGTCTTTAAAAATCTTCTTCCCTGACACCACAATGCCCAGGTCTTTGATATTTGGTGTGTAGCTTCATCTAGTGGACCTTGGCCAAGATTGTTCAAATTATAGCTTTTGTTGATATTTGGTATGAAGCTTCACCTTTTAAGACCACCTTCAACATTATGCACATTATAGCCCTGGGGTCAATAATGGCCCTCCCCGGGGCCCACTTGTTACTCTATGGATCAGGTGAGCAATCCAGGGCTATCATGTCCCTCTTGTGTTTTATATTAGGATCACCTTTTGTCTGTCATCCGTGCGTAAACAATTTCTTCCAATGACATCTCCTCCTAAACAACTGATTTGATTTTGAACAAACTTCACAGAAATGATCCTTACGTGGACCCCTTTCAAAGTTGTTCAAATGGTTCTGGTCTGCTGCACATCAAGGTCACAGAGGCCAAAAATAGATTTTTTTTTAATGTAAACTTAAAAAATCTTCTTCTGAAACCATAAGGCTCTTGGTACAAAGTTTCATCTAGTGGATCCTTACCAAGATTGTTCAAATTATAGTGCTAAGGCCAAAAATGCCCCTGCCCCGGGGCCCTTTGGTTTTACATGGGCTTATATAGGGAAAATCTTTAAAAATCTTCTTCTCTGAAACCGCAAAGCCCAGGTCTTTGCTATTTGGTGTGAAGCTTATGTAGTGGACCCCTATCAAGATTGTTCAAATGATAGTGCTGGGTCCAAAAATGCCCATGCCCCGGGTCGCTTTGGTTTTACATAGGCTTATATAAAGAAAAACTTTAAAAGTCTTCTTCTCTGAAACTGCAGGGCGTAGGTATTTGATATTTGGTATGAAGCTTCATCTTGTGGACCCCTACAAAGATTATTCAAATTAAAGTGCTGGGGCCAAAAATGCCCCCGCCCCGGGGCCCTTTGGTTTAACATAGGCTTATATAGGGAACATCTTTAAAAATCTATTTCTCTGAATCCGCTAGGCCCATGTCTTTGATATTTGGTATGGGGCTTCATCTAGTGGACCCTTACCAAGATTTTTCAAATTATAGCCCTCGGGCCAAAAATGCCCACGCCCCAGGGTCCTTTGGTTTTACATAGACTTATCTTTGAAAATCTTCTTCTCTGAAACAGCAAGGCCCAGGTCTTTGATATCTGGTGAAGCTTCATCTAGTGGATCTCTATCAAGATTGTTTAATTTTTAGCCCTGAGACCATAAATGCCCCCGCCCCGGGGCCATTTCGTTTTACATAGGCTTATGTAGGGAATATCTTTAAAAATTCATCTTCTCTGAAACTGCAAGGCCCAGGTCTTTGATATTTTGTGTGTAGCTTCATCTAGTGGACCTTTGCCAAGATTTTTCAAATTATAGCCTTTGTTGATATTTGGTTTGAAGCTTCACCTTTTTAGACCTCCCTCAACATTATGCACATTATAGCCCTGGGGTCAATAATGACCCACCCCTGGGCCCACTTGTTACTGTGGATCAGGTGAGCGATCCAGGGCCATCATGGCCCTCTTGTTTTTTTGTTGTTTTTTTTTTCAGGCACATCCGATTAATGGTGGCTTGATATAATTGAAACTAAATGGTTGTGAAAGAAAAAGATCGGAATATCTTTTATTTTCTGTAAAAATTCAAGTAAGGAGGTTCTTGCCCAGCTTTTGAAAAGAAGAACGGTCATAGGCATTCGTCGAACGCCGAAGGCGCTGGTAAAGGGGTCTACCTCTTGTTTGGTGAGGAGGTGGATGTGGTTTCGGGAAAAAGTTTACCCGACATTGAAATGAAATGCATCCTATGTCCTACCGCCCAAAGAAACTTCCAGGGGAAGTGTAAGGGCCCTTTGGTTTTACATAGGCTTATATAGGGAAAATCTTTAGAAAATCTTCTCTGAAACTGCCAGGCCCAGGTTTTTGATATTTGGTATGAAGCTTCATCTAATGGACCTCTACCAAGATTGTTCAAATTATTGCCTTTGGGCCAAAAGTGTCCCTGCGCTGGGACCCACTAGTTTTACATAGGCATATATAGGAAAAACCTTTAAAAATCTTCTTGTCCGAAACGAGGAGGCCCAGGTCTTTGATATCTGGTGTGAAGCTTCAACTAGTGAACCTCTGCTGAGATTGGTCAAATTATAGCCCCGGCGCCAAAATTGCCCACGCACCAGGGTCCGCTGGTTTTACATAGGCTCGTATAGGGAAAATACTTTAAAAATCTTTTCTGAAACCAGAAGGTCCAGGTCTTTGATATTTGGTCTGAAGCCTTATCTAGTGGACCGCTACCAAGTTTATTCAAATTATAGCCCTTGGGTCAAGAATGCACTAGAGACCCTGATACTCGGGTGAGTGATTCAGGGCCCTCTGGGCCCTCTTGTTTTTTTTTTGTTTTTTTTTTTTTTTTGCTCGTGTTTAGATGTCAGTGAAGTTCGGTAGGTTTCAGCTCTGCGCGGCCAATCTATTTATTTAAGTCCCGAAGGCGGGGGCGCGAGTAGGTCCGTGAAGGGAGTCACTGACAGTGTAGACCCAGATCACCGCATAACGCAGCACCTTGTCTGGGTCTACAGTTGTTTAAAATACTGGCGATGAAGGGTGGAACGAAACGGTTTAAGTCTAAAGTCCCATCTATTTTCGAGGCCTACTCTTTGGGACAATCGGCCAACCCGCAACAGCGCTGCTAAATCCCTACTGAAAACATTTTGGTAATAAGTTTAATCCACAATTTAAACGATCGCGCGCGCAAGTGCGCGTATGCAAACGCATGCACGTGCACACGCACGCACTCAACCCCCCCCCCCCCCCCCCCAACACACACACACCACCCCACTGACCCGAGACCACACACTATATTGATTTACATTTCGATTTTCTTAGTAGAAATGTATGTTAGCACCGCCAACTAAAATCCCGCGGTATTCTCGTTGTGTCCAAATCAACAGCATGTCGCTGCTCTCGCCAGCTGATGGAAAAATACAGTCGAAACAGTGGGTGTCATTGACGTCGAATATTTCATTGCCTGATGCACTGTAAAAAATTAGTGTTTATTATTCCTAAAGACAGAGTAAAGTTTACAATAAAACTCGTGTGAATTCGAACCATACACCATTTTGGGTGTAAAATGTAACTTTGAGTAACACTACACTGATAACTTGTATAGTTTACTCAAAATTTGGTGTGGCGCTGCAAATTTGGTGTTTGGTGTATCGATTCTGTAAAACAAGTGTTACGTTTCGTATCAATTGGTGTTTGAAATAATTACATTATTGATGGCGTAAGGTTTGCTACTAAATAGGGTAATTTTAGTCATACTACAGTGTAACATTTTTTGAAGGTTGGTGTAACTGTGAACATTACACTTTTTCCAGTGTAACTATGTATCGGTGTAATATTTCTTCAAATGATGGAAAATATTTTATGTTCAGTGTAAAAAAAGTAATTACACTCTGAAAGCGTTATCTCTCCAGCTTATCGGTGCTTTGCTGCACCAATACTGGTGTTTTGTTTCATCGTAACGTAAGTTAACGTTTCTTGTCGAATGGTGTAACTGGCCGTATAAGATACGTTATATGTACGACATTATGTTATTTTGTTCCTCGTTCGTGTCGTATAGCTCAAAGCGGCATAAATAGCATACATATTTTATAATTATTAATAATGATTATAGGGTTGTTTCATGCATGATGAAAATCCTGCTAAATAAGATTAAAATAAGGTAAACTCCATTTCAGTATAAACATAATTTCTTTTTAATAAAGAATTCCTGCAAAATCTAATGAAAAAAGCCGATTTTTACACTAGCATTTTACGAACGCTCTAACATTACCATTGAAAAATGGTAACTGATACGCTATAATAAGTGTATCAAAGGTACCCTAAAAACGTGGTATTAGAGTATGATAAGTTCTATACAAATGAAAAACAGAATTAAATGAATAATTACACTATGCAACTGTAAGCTGTGGTCTTAATTATTGGTGTAATGTTACACCGACCGAAGGAAACATTACACCCGGAAACGTTTCCTTCAAAATATGATGGCACATTTACACCTGTAATGTAGATCAGTTACACTATGGTGTAAACTTTGTCGATTTTCAGGTGCGTAATTACACCATTTGTCTGGATCAATAGCCGGCTATTCGGTGAAAAGTTATCGAGCATACAATGGAGATAACTTACACCAAAACTGGTGGCAGCTCAGCTGCCACCAGTTTTGGTGTAATGTTTCCATTAATTTTTTATTGTGTGGCGTTGCAAAGCTGAATATATATCTAAATTATAAAGAAAATATTTCTCGAGTGAATGCTGGTACTGATATAAACAAACGATGCGAAATAAAGACACAAGGAGTGCGAACAATTTTCCTTCGCAAATTTAGCATGTAAAAATGTCGCCGTGAACCGTGAGAGTGTCTGAAGAGCCTGAAGAGAAATCGGAATACCTCGGAAGACACCGTCACGGATACCGGGGTTAGGGGGCCACATGATCAATATGGCCACCATGCTCATATATGGTAAAAAAAAAAAAAATTTCTTAGGAACCAGATGGGTGATGGCCTTGAAATAAATTAGTTATATAGCATCGGGCACTTGGCTCTAGCAAATTTGTTCAAATGATGACCGTTGATTGACAATGACCTGTTTTACATCGAGGTCAATTTGGTTACTTAGACATTTGCATGAGAAAAAGAAAATACATTACATGGTAGCCTGTCGCATCAGAAATATTATTTGCAATCAGCTGAATGAAAGTTAATCAATTCCAAGGATCAAGGTTATTATTAACCTTTGTCTTGGATTTCTCAGATACAGTATTTTATCTATTCCACTAAAACTGCTGTGCTGATTGAATCCAAATAACATGGAAAGCCTCTATGGGATGAGGCAATGAAAAGTTTGTTCGTGGGATTGTTGTCACGTGACCAGAACGGGCGCCATGCCTGTATATGGTATAAACCACATGACCTCTGGTGGGCATAGTGGCCCATGGGCCTCTTGTTTTACTTCACTTATCCATCATCTACATTCACGGCAGCTGACTCAGATGAGCGTTGTGACGCATCGGTCGCTTGTTTTCATAACATCTTTGCCAAATCTTTCACAGCTCCATTGGCGCGTATTCACCCTAAATATTTGGACATAAAAAGTCCGACTAAGTCAGCCTGGGCAATCAGTGTAGACCCAGATCAGACTGCTCTATACAATTTGTCACTGAAAAGATGCATTCTCGGCCAAAATGTATAATGAATAATTATACCATCACTATGAAGAGGGTATACTCGTTAACATCTGTCCGACTGCCCATCCTTCTGTCCTTCCATTTATAAACCATCACGAGTTCAGTCCTCACCGGGTCGGCAAGATTCTCTCATGGATATTGATGCTGAAATCTGTTTTGCGGTCATTCTCCCTGCTTCCGCTGAAGGACAGTTATCAGTTTCTTGCAAAAGAATGTGCACTTGTAGTCAACAGCTTTTGTATAAAGAAGGGGGAGGTGAACTGACCGACTCTGAGATTACCTATATAGAGTTGACTGTGTCGTTTACCTCTAAACCTAACCAAACTAGGTCTCTAGCGACCATTGTTGCAGCGATCTTAATGAACATTGGTTGGATCTTTCACATGAATACAGATGCGTATGTTCTCAGCTGAGCATTTAAAGCCATCTTGGCGCTCTGGATAACATTAAACATTATGACGTATTGATTTTTGCGCTTTCCTTGTTCATGCAGAACGAGAAGGAAATGAATGCACAAAATGCAACTGACATTCACTTTTACTTGTGGATATACCGTACAGATTGACAGAAGAAGAATTAAAAGAAGCCAGAGAGCACCTGTCTATGTATGAAGATATGCTTACAGTAAAGGATGAAATAATCGTGAAACTAACTCACGAGATCTCCGATGTAGAACGCCAGGTTGATGAGAATTCCGAGCAAACAGAACTTATACAGTCCCGGAACTCAAGAGAGTCAGTGATGTCCATGAAATCAGATAAAAGCTGGCCCTCCATTGATGAAAGAGAATATGAGAAGTTAAAGGTAATTATGTTATATTTATTTATTTATTGAGCAACGGACAAAAAGATATCTTGGAGCATGAGCGAACACTAAAACGCACACTAGTTTGAATACAACCTTGCCGGTCTGCGCAGCTTTAGGTCAGTCAGTATCCATGTACTTCTAAGTGAACACTGATCAGACTGCTTGGATCCCCATGATGATCTGAGTCTTTGCTCAGAGACCCTTTTTCACTTGGTGCAGCCCAATAATTGTTTTTTAACTCGGCTGAGTCTAAGGCTCCAGAAGGTCGCCATCTGGCAGTCCATCGAACTGTCTGTCTGTTTTTCCATCCGTCCAACCACTGTTTTTTAAACGACATCTCCTCCTTCACCACTGGGTGTATTCGAATCTAACTTGGCAGAAATGATCTTTTGATGGCCCTCATGCAAAGTTATTCAAATTGTTAATTTACATGCCGTGCAAAACTGGTTGCTATGGCAACTTAACGGGGCACTTTGCAAAAATCTTTAATAAATCGTCCTGAAACCAGAAGCCCAGGTATTTAAATTTGGCATTTAGCTCCAGCTAGCGGATGCCTATCAAGATTGTTCAACTTGTAGCATTTGGGCCACAAAATGGCCCCACCCCCAGATACGCTTGTTTAACATACACTCTTAAAGGAAATACTTAGTCAATGGTAATTAGTCTGGCCCAGAAAACATGTACACTTCATTTTTTCCAGTTCTAAGGTGTGTATTCCTTGCTTTCAAAGGATAGCCCTTTTACTGAACATATTTAACGTCACTGTAGCTGGTGTCTGGGAATGTGTGGCGACCGTAAAAAGCCACCCTGCCCTACATCCTAGTGTAATTTATATTTTTTTGTCCTTTGGGATCATTGATTCCATTGTGGAATTTTGAAAATATTTGAAGGTCACTGCAGAGGCCTAATTGGCCGAAACTAGCTAGTCTGACCCAGAAAACATGTACACTTCATTTTTTCCAGTTCTGTGGTGTATTCCTTGCTTTCAAAGGCTAGACCTTTTATTGAACATATTAAGAGACACGTTTGCAAAAAGCTTTTGTGAATCTTCCTCAATCCAGAACACCCAGGTCTTTTAAATTTGATATGTAGCTTAATCTAGTGGATCGTTCAAATAATACGAAGCCGTGGGGTCAAAATGGAGCTGTCCCGAAGTCACTTGTTTTACGTAGCCTCAAATTGGGTTATGATTTCTTGTCTGAAGTTTGCAGCTTCAGCTAGTGGACACAATTTTTTGCAACTTATTGCCCTAGGATCAAAAGTAACCCCGCCTCAGGTTTTATATAGACACATATTGGGATTTGAAACTAGAAAGCCAGTGTGTTTAAAAATTGGTATGTATCTTCAACTGGACCTAACAAGAGTGTTCAAATTATAGCCCCGAAGTCAAAAGTGATCCCGCCCCAGGGGTTACCTGTTTTACATAAACTCGAACAGGATAACTTATTTTTCATACACTTACATACGGGGAAAAATCTTGTCTGAAACCAGAAGGTCTTTGATATTTTGTACGTAGCTTCATCTAGAGGACTTCCTACAAAAGTGTTCAAATAATAATCCTCAAATAAAACTCACCCTGGGGACTCACTTGTGTTCAGGCATATTGGGAAATACCATAGAAATCTTATGTGAAATAAGGCCCGGGCCTATGATATTTGGTATGTAGTGGAGGATTATACATGTAGCTCAGTAGTTAGTGCACTTGCCTCTGATGAAAGACGCCTCCGGTTCTATCCCATGCACCACTGATAAAATTTCGGGGCCCATACACACTTCATTGGCATCATTTGCAGGGATAAATAGCATATAGTGCACCGTCCTTCTGATCGAGACATAACCGTAGGCCCCCTGTGCAGAGAAAGTGATCCCATGTGTAGGTTACAGACCCCTACCGTAATGACATGATCACTGTGTAGGCAGGCTTTCGTCCTTCAAATCTGGAGTGTGTAAAATGTACACCGTTTGTTCCTCCTCCTGGGGTCAAGGCAAATAGGTAGAAAGAAAGTAATAATGTAGCTTTATTTTGCGGCCGCGTAAATCGATTTAAGCCCCCCAGTGAAATACTTTTCACTGACCGTTCCAACGCAGTTCTTCTGTCTTAGTGTATTTCTGTTAGCTCACCTGTCACGTAGTGACGAGGTGAGCTTTTGGGATCACTTGTTGTCCGTCGTCCGTCGTGCGTGCGTCCGTGGTTGCGTAAACTTTTTCTTCAAACGACATCATCTCCTCAACCAGTGAATGGATTTTGATATAATTTCACATGAATGTTCCGTGGATGACCTTATTTCAAATGTGCCTAAATCATTCCACTCCGTTTAACAAAATGGCCGCCAGAGCTAAAAATAGAAAAAATTTTAATGACATCTCCTCCCAGGCAAATGGCCCGATTTGAAAATGTCACAGGAATGTTCCTTAAGGCACCCTCTTTCAAAATTGCCTAAATCGTTCTGCTCCGTTAAACAAAATGGCCGCCAGAGCTAAAAATAGAAAAACATTTTAATGACATCTTCTCCTAGGCAAATGGCTGATTTGAAAAGAATTTCACAGGAATGTTCCTAGAGTGACCTTCTTTCACAATTGCCTAAATCGTTTTGCTCCGTTAAAAAAATGGCCGCCAGAGCTAAAAATTGAAAAACCTTTTAATGACATTTGCCTAGGAGGTTTTTCCTAGGCAAATTTTCCTAGGCAAGTTGCCGTATTTGAAAATAATTCCATAGGAATGTCCTTGAGTGACCGACCCTCTTTCAAAATTGTTTAAATCGTTCTGCTCTGTTAAATTAAATGGCCACCAGTGCTTAAAATATAAAAACCTTTAAATGACATCCCCTCCTAGGCAAATGGCCCGATTTGAAAAGAATTTCACAGGAATCTTCCTAGAGTGACCCTCTTTCAAACTTGGCTAAATCGTTTTGCTCCGTTAAACAAAATGGCCGGCAGAGCTAAAAATAGAAAACCCTTTAAATGACATCTCCTCCTAGGCAAATGGCCAAATTTGAAAATAATTTCACAGGAATGTTCCTTGAGTGACCCTTTTTTCAAAATTGCCTAAATCGTGTCGCTTAGTTGAACAAAATGGCCACCAGAGCTAAAATTAGAAAGAAACCTTTAAATGACATCTCCTCCTAGGCAAATTGCCTTATTATAGCCCCGCTTTGAAAAAGTGTGGCTATATTGGATTTGCCATGTCCTTCTGTCATTCCGTGATTCCGTTAATTTGTGTTGGCTCCATAACTTTGTATCTGCTTAACATATTTTCATGAAACTTCACACAAATGTTAAACACCATAAGACAATGTGCAGAGCGAGGGAATTATAACTGTGGATTGCCTACTTTTGGAGTTATTGCCCTTTGAACATTTTCCGTAATTCCGTAATTCCGTGATTCCGTTAATTTGTGTTGGATCCATAACTTTGTATCTGCTTAACATATTTTCATGAAACTTCACACAAATGTTAAACACCATAAGACAATGTGCAGAGCGAAGGAATTATAACTGTGGATTGCCTACTTTTGGAGTTATTGCCCTTTGAACATTGAAAAATGGCAATTTTAATTGTGTCCGCTTCATAACTCGAAAACCGTTTGAGATATTTTTAGGAAACTTCACACAAATGTTAAGCACTATGAGACGATGTGCAGAGCGCAGGAACCATAACTCTGCATTGCTTATTTTTGGAGTTATTGCCCTTTGAACATTGAAAAATGGCAATTTTAACAGTGTCCGCTTCATAACTCGAAAACCGTTTGAGATAATTTCATGAAACTTCACACAAATGTTAAGCACTATGAGACAATGTGCAGAGCGCAAGAACCATAACTCTGGTTTTCGTATTTTCTGTGTGTCTGTCTGTGTGTCTGTCTGTGTCTGTTAACAATTTTCGTGTCCGCTCCATAACTTTAAAACCCATTCACATATTTTCATGAAACTTCACACAAACATTAAACACCATGAGATGGTGTGCAGAGTGCAGGAACCATAACTCTGGATTGCCTAATTTTTGAGTTATTTCCCTTTGAATATTGAAAAATATCAATTTTAGCCGTCTTTGCTCGATAACTCAAAAACCGTTTGAGATAATTTTATGAAACTTTACACAAATGTAAAGCACCATATTACGTGTGCAGAGCGCAGGAACCCAAACTCTGGATTGTCTACTTTTTCAGTTATAGGCTTTTGAATATTAAAAAATGGCAATTTTAACTATGTCCGCTCCATAACCGTTTCTGATATTTTCATGAAACTTCAAATAAATGAAAAGCACCTTGAGATGATGTGCAGAGTGCAGGAACCATAACTCTGGTTTGCCTACTTTAGGAGTTATTGCCCTTTGAACATTTAAAAAAGGCAATTTTGACTGTGTCGGCTCCATAACTCACAAACCATTTGAGATATTTTCATGACACTTCACACAAGTGTAAAGCACCATGAGACAATGTGCAGAGCGCAGGAACCCTGACTCTGATTTGCCTACTTTAGGAGTTATTACCCTTTGAACATTGAAAAATGGAAGATGAAATTTAGTATAAACATGGACATTCTGGTAATGTATCATGCTCATTGAAATGAGGGACAAGGGCTCACAACTCTTAGAGTTTTTCCAGATAATGTAAAATTTTCAACAGTTATTTCTTGTTCATAACTGTTTTCTCTGCAGCTTAAATAACTTTCTTCTCTGACAGCGCTGAAGCGGGGCTATAGTCAGATCCTCTGACAGCTCTAGTTTGAAATTAATTTCAAAGGAATGTTCCTTGAGTGACCCTCTTTCAAAATTGCTTAAATCGTTCCACTCCGTTAAACAAAATGGCCACCAGAGCTAAAAATAGAAAAACCTTTAAATGACATTTCCTCCTAGGCAAATGGCCCGATTTAAAAATAATTTCCCAGGAATGTTCCTTGAGTGACCCTCTTTCAAAATTGCCTAAACTGTTCTGCTCTGTTAAACAAAATGGACACCAAAGCTAAAAATAGAAAAACCTTCAAATTCCACTACAATGAAGAATAGCCTCCAAAGATGAAAATCCTTGGTCCACATCTCCTTAAAGCAGTGAATCCTTCATTTCCATAAGCTTTGAAACATCTTGGATTCAGGTGAGCGATTCAGGGCCATCATGGCCCTCTTGTTATAGTTTGTGTTTGAATGCATATAAATGTTTGTTTTGGATAGCCAATTGGTCCTTTTGGCTTTCCGTTAGTAATATTTCCATTAGGGTCTAGTTATTTCATGTTTGTGTTTCCTTCCCTTTGGTGTCTCTGTTGGAAGGTGTGGGTTTATGGTATCGATTCCTGAACATTGCGTTCAATCCAATTTCACCTGGTGCACCTTTACCAAGGTTGTTCCAATTATAGCCCCGGTGTCGAAAATGACCCAACCTTGAGATCACTTGTTTTTCATAGACTCGTATATTAGGTGTAAATCTTCTTGCTTGCCATATATCTTGACACTAGGATTAAGAATTTAAATTATATATTTCATATGGTAACCTAGTCGTGTTAATTTTGTGCAGAAATATGATCTAATGAAATTAATGACATGCAAATACCGCACCTGTAGCGAGCAGACCCAGGTCTTTGATATTTGGTATGAAGCTTCGTCTAGTGGACCTCTACCATGATTGTTCAAACTATAGCCCTTAGGCCAAAAATTGCCAAGCCTGGGACCCACTGGCTTTACATAGACTTTCATAGAGAAAACATTTGAACACCTTCATGTCTGAATCCAAAAGGCCCAGGTCTTAGATATTTGGTTTGAATCTTCATCTGGTTGACGTCTACCACGATTGTTCAACTCATATCCCGTGGGGGTGCAAAATTCACCCCACCACAGGGCCCACTGGTCTTACATAGACTTATATAGTTAAACTTTTTGAAATCTTCTTGTCTGAAACCAGAAGGCCCAGGACTTTGATATTTATTATTAAGCTTCATTTAGTTGACCTCTACCAAAATTGTTCAATTTATGGACCTGAGGCCAAAAATCGCCCTGCCCGGGCAGCTGCATATAAATCTCTTAGCTCAGGTGAGCGATATAGGACCATCATGGTCCTCTTGTTCGAAAATAAATTGTGGCCTGTGACAGGAAAATATATACAAAATGAATGCCTATGAATGCCAAAGGTCAGTCATTTGGCGACCTTGGCCCAAGTTCACTTGGATTGCAGGTCCATTGAGATTTCAGAATACATTTTAACTGAGACCTCTGGGCCAATTTCATCAAAAAATTACAGACAGCCTTAGGACAGTAAGGGAATGCAAATTTGTTTGATTGGTCCAGGTCACGTGACCAAGATGTCCATCGTGCCTAACTTTCTTCTCCAAAGTCGCTGGGCCGATTGTTTTGAAACATGGTAGCATTGGATGACTGAGTACTACCGAAACAAAAATGATGACCCTAGGTTGACATTGACATACTTGACGCAACAATCAAATTGGAAAGAGGTAAAACAGTGCATTTTATCGGGAAAAATATTGTGGACTACGACGTGAGAATGGATACAAGATGAATATTTATTAATTTCATAGGTCAAGATCATTAGGTGACCTTGGCCCAAGGTTGCATCATCATCACCAGGATTGCAGGTCTATCGACATTTCAAAATACATTTTCTCTGAAATCACTGGGCTGATTTAATTCAATTTTTATATGTAGCCTTCTGACAGTTAGGGAACAATATTTGTTCAAATGGTCCAGGTCATATGACCTCCATGCCCAAATATAATTTAAAAAATCTTATTCTCCAGAACCACATTGCTGATTGCCTTGAGACTTGGTACATGGCATTGGGTGAATGTAGAAGTAAACCAAAGTTCAGGAATCGATACAATTAACCTGCTCTACCCATCAAAGACACCAAAGGGAAAGAAACACAAACCTGAAGCGACCAAACCATAATGGAAACCAAAACCAAGGAAGGCCATAAGGATAGTTACTTTCCCACAAAATGGTCAAATGGCCATCCAAAATAAAAAGACACAATTAATACACACAGTAAGTAACAAACAACAACATAAATAAACCGCCACAGAAGAACCGCCTTGGAACGGTCAGTGGAAAGAATTCCACTGGGGGGGGGGGGGGGGGGGGTGGTTAAATCGATTTTACTTGGCCATAATCCTCATTTACCTCTGTCGCGGTATACACTAATTTTGTTTTGTCCGCTTGAAGGCTTCTTAACTCATCAGTTAACTCTCCGAGAACATACAAATCTAAAAGCTACAGAGATGAAACAAGGTTGAGGACTCGACAGCATACAACAACAGAATTGCTGGAGCAAAAGAAAACCAACAGTTAGACTCCGAGGGGCCCGACCAAAGACGGAGCATCAGGCGCCAACCAATATAAAGCAAAGTTTGCAAAAATGATGACCATAAGTTGACCTTTTTATGAAAAGTTCATATGCGGTTCCTTCGGCTTTTCAATGGGGAACAATGCATTTTCAAAAACTGTTGTGGTCTATGATTTGAAAATAGGTACAAAACGAATGTCTGTGCATGCCATAGGTCATTCAAAGGCATTTTCTCTTAAACAGATGGGCCAATTTTAGTTTCATCATATGCCTTCTTCTAACAATGGGGGAATGAAATCTTAATATGACCAAGTTGGCCTCCATTCCCAACTATGATAAAACGTCGCCTGTAAAAGAAGTGCCGAGTCAATTTTCTCAAAAGTTTTTATATATCATTAGGTGACTGAGTGCTAACAGATTTGTTGAAAAAATAACACTAGTCGACCTTGACAGGTTTTGCACGGCGGTGGGCCGGACTCCGGACTCTTTGATAACGGTCCCACCCTAAATCCCTTGAATTCGGGAAGGGTGGAGCCGGTATCAGAAACGCTATCTTCAAAAATCTCCAATCTTCTAGCCATTTCTGAAACTTCGCCTGTCCTTTTTGACGTCCCTAAGGCTATGCCTTATGGGGTTTATGTCACAGCTTATTCATTTTGCTAGAGCTTGTTGCCATGTTGATGACTTTAATGATCGTAACAGACTTTTAACAAAATAAAACTTCAACAAAAAACAAGGCAATAGGTGTCATAAATTGCGCAAAACATTCTCTAAATTTTATCGTCAACATGATATCGCCCCCGCCAATCGGGGCTTAAAGAAATATTTGAGCTGCATGATGCTTCCACACAGAGCTGAAATCGGCAGCATAAGAGTACTGGTAAACCGCTTAGAGGATCTAAGCTTGCCCATGCAAAGCGGTGCGAGTAGGACTGCCCATGCTTATAAACCCTATTGGTTTCATTGGGCCACAGGGGTTGAGATGTCATTTTATCTCATTGTCTGGTAAATGTCCCAAAAAATTGGACGCAGCGTCTCCAAAATGACCTTTACAGTGTTGACGGGGACGTAAAATCAAACAAATCGTCAACACCATTTCTAAATATGACGTTTCTTTGAAGACACTTTTGCAACAGGGACTGTCGGAATTTTAGTTTATAAGTTCAGAAGAATACTAGGTATGGATAATTTACTGGTCAGTTCTGGAAAATTATTGCGAAATAAAAAAAAATGGTTTATGGATGCTATGGCCATGGATGTTATACGGCAGACCGCGTATTTGCTTGTCGACCCTTTTTGCAGTGGACAACTTTACTTCGCTTTTGGGTTGCACGGCGGTGTATGGGCTGGACTTCGGATTCTATAACGGTCCCATTCTACATTTTTTGAATTCAAGAGGGTGGATCCTGCTATTTCCTGGGTTCGACCCTCCATGATTTAACTGGTGATTTTCTTCTACTCTGACAACGGATTGTTGTTAAGTCCTCAACCCTGATTCATGATAATATTAATTTATACATGGCAATTTTATTATGTATTTTATTTTAACTCATTGTTGAGCTAGAAAGCCACTATGCGGATCAATTTGTTATTGTTATTATGTTTGATACTCCACTGGAACTGAGATCGAGGGTTGAAATTTCATAAATTCCTGAGTTGAAGCCCCCACCCCAGTAGTTTTACTACTGACCGTCCCAAGGTGTTCGTTCTTTTGCAGTGTCTTATTTGTTATTTGGCTTTGTGCCGTTGGTCCATGTGTTTTTGTGTGTGCCTCCGTGACACTTTCTATAACACTTGAGACGGCTGCGTTCTTTGTGACCTTTCCAGAGCGACCTTTTCTTACTAGTTTACAGCAAGGTCAAATTTGGTCCCTTAGGCGCTTGAATGGGAAAATTACAAAAAAATGCATTTTTCGAAAACCGTTGTTTTATGACATAAGAGTAGGTGCAATATGAATGTCAAAGGTCAAGATCATTCGATTGCCAATTGCCTTGAAACTTAGTGTGTAGCTTTAGTAGACCGAATACAACCACATTTGTTCCATTATTGACCCTAGGTTTACCTTGACCTATCTTTGGACAAGGTCAAATTTGGTCCCTTATGTTTTTGAATGGAGATGAGGTTAAAAATGTAGTTTTCGAAAACTGTCGCAGTTATAAAATGAAGAAGAATCATGTTGGACATTCAACTTCTTCTTTTCCGTATAAATTTAAACGGAAAATCCACCTTGCCTCAGTCTTCTTTCCGTTCATCAAATAAGGCGCATTGGCTACGTTTTGTCATAATAGTTGGTAGTTTTGTAACGCTTTTCAGGCAATAAAATGTCAGAAGAGACCGGTTCTATATCATTTAATGCTTCAACACAAAATGTCAAGGACTGGTTTATTTTATTAACGAGAAAAGAGTTTAATTACACAAAAAATCTGACACTACACGGAATCCATTACAGGACGACAATTAAACAACTGTGATAACAGAAAATAATCCATGCTACATGTAGATTACGGTACCAGAGGTTATTTTGCCCACTATAAATCAAAGTACTGAAAGTACTAATAGAAGGTGATGGTAGAAAACTGTTAGTTTTTACATTGGGCCATTTCATTCCATTATCTTTTTTTTTTTAATTTTTAAAACATACAATGGTTATGTATGATTGTAGTAACGCGAGGAGCAGACAAATGAAATGTCACAAACAAAATTGAGAATCGAACGGTACATGTTGCGAATCCCTACTTCTTGTGTCAATGAGAATAATTCTGGAGACAATTACATACAAAGACTAGCAAACAAGATAACTTACTAAACATTCTATATATAGCCTACGTGCTAGCAAATGGCTTTCTTACACCAACGGCCCCCGCCCATAGGGGCTTGAAGAAATATATGGGCTGCATGATGCTTCCACGCAGAGCTGAATCCGGCCCGCACACTAGTACTGGTAAACCGCTTAGAGGATCTAAGCCTGTCCAGGAACCGCGGTGCGAGGCGGACCGTACATGCTAATAAATCCTATTGGTTTCATTGGGCGACAGGGTTTGAGATGTCATTTCATCTCAATGTCGGGTAAAAGACCAACAAAATTGGAAGCAACGTCTCTAAAATGACCTTTAAAGTGTTGACGGGGACGTTAAACCACAAATCAAACAAATAAAAATTTCTTACACCAATATTCCGGGACACTGGCTGGTTTTTATCTGAGGTTTCAATCACAAGTTTAAAAGTTTGTTGGTTGCTATTTTTAGAAGGTGATGACCTTTTAGGTCTCACCTTCTTATGGCAACACTCAGAGAATTCCCTTGAGACCGCATCACTCCTCTGTTTCAAGAAAAATAGGTCCCCATAAATCAGTGAAGAGACGCCCCTGTATCATTTGATATGTGAAAATAATATGCAGATTGAAAAATAAACTGTGGATGCAAAATACACAAACAATGAACTTCAGTGTTAAATGTCATAAAATTGATATAGATTTGAAATTGGTCTCGTTTCGCAGCTGACCTGGCCTAGTTATTAAGAGCGAGTTCGGTTGACTTTCTAGAGTTCACTATAGTTACACCAAAACACGCGAGTTATGGCTCGTGCCGCACTACTAGAGTTAACTTGAGTTCAATCAAGCTTGCTTTGGGAGTTGGGAGTTCTGTCTAGCAAGAACAAAAACACGACGGCAGGGGGATAATCATAGGTTAATTAAGAAATGAATGTAAACTTATTAGAAGGTGATGACCTTTCAGGTCTCACCTTCTTATGCCAATCGACACTGGAGCCCCTCGATGACGAATCACTCCTATGCTCCAAGAAAAATAAGCCCCGATATATTTATCAATAGACGCGCATGTATCATTTGATATGTAAAAATGATATGCAGATTGTCAAACTGAGGAAGCCAATTACACAAACAACTAACTTCAGAGTAAAATGTCATAAAATTAACCCTATGGTTCAAATTGGTCTCGATTCGCAGCTTTGTCATGACCTAGTTTGCTTTGAGCGAGTTCAGTTGACTAACTAAAGTTAACTCAAGAAAAGTAGGGGAGACAGTAGGCTTACTCTTGTACAAAGTTGTACAATGGCTTTATCCCCCCACCCCACCGCCCTACTTCACGATCCCCCAATTAGAAGCGACAGAAATTATCAAATATCATTTGATGCGTCACCAGTAACGATTCAGATTCAGATTCAGAACTCTACTGACGGCAAGAAAATGTCATCGTTTGCCCTCGAATAAACCGAAAGTATAAAAATCTTTTCAAGTTGGACGTGATTTTTCAAACACGTGACCCAAATTTCAAAAAGTTGGAAATAATCGATTTTCGGATTGAATTTAACTTACAATTTTCCACCTTCCACCGTATTCGTTGGTACTATGCTAGGCTTCCAACTCTCATACCGAGCTAACTCTACACGGCGCGTTTTGGAGCAAGTAAACTCTTGTTAACTCTAGTACGTCAACTGAACTCGCTCAAAATCTAGATCGCGGATTAATAATTCAATGAATGAGTTGACAGTATGAATGGAATACTACGACTTGTTATACTACAGATAGAGCGAAGTTTTTGTTTGTTTGTTTGTTTGATTGATTTGAGGTTGAACGTCCCCCCTCAGCACTGTAAAGGTCATTTTGGAGACGTTGCTTCTAATTTTGTGGGACTTTTACCCGACATTGAGATGAAATGGCATCTCAGCCCTGTCGCCCAATTAAACCAATAGGGTTTATTAGCATGGACGGTCCGCCTCGCACCGCGGTTCCTGGACAGGCTTAGATCCTCTAAGCGGTTTACCAGTACTAGTGTGCGGGCCGGTTTCAGCTCTACGTGGAAGCATCATGCAGCCCATATTTTATTCAAGCCCCTATTGGCGGGGGCCAAAGTGAAAAGAATTTCATTGGGGATATGGCCTTAAATCGATTTTTCGCGGTCGCAATCCTCGCCCTTGATTCCTTCGCGATTTAGACAAATAGTTGGTTCAGTCCGCATGAAGGCCTCCTAACTCATCAGTTCAACCTCTCCGGGAACACCGTATTCAAGCCCCCATGGGCGGGGGCGGATAGAGCAAAGTAACCTTCACTGTTGCATTTGTTTGATTTTAGGTTTAACGTCCCCGTCAACACTGTGAAGGTCATTTTGGAGACGTTACTTCCAATTTTCTGGGACTTTTACCCGACATTGAGATGAAATGACATCTCCAGCCCTTTTGCCCAATGAAACCAATAGGGTTTATAAGTATGGACGGTCCGACTCGTGCGCACCGCTTTGCCTGGGCAGGCTTAGATCCTCTAAGCGGTTTACCAGTACTCGTGTGCGGGTCGGATTCAGCTCTGCGTGGAAGCATCATGCAGCCCATATATTTCTTCAAGCCCCGATAGGCGGGGGCCGAATCACTGTTGCATGGATATATATATCTGTGAACCATCAGGAAAATATGACTTTATAACTTAAACTCCTTAATCTTAACGTTTATAGTACGGGGTTTTACATATTTATTCCGGGCGGTGGGTGCTTGTTTTT